>JANVCL010000001.1:11583779-11616419 GCA_026546855.1 Erythroxylum incrassatum
GGACTTTATCATATACATCTAAACATGTACAAGATAAAGAATGCTTTTAAATAATTTGTCACTAAACTACAACCAAATCAATTGGTTGTAGGGCATAAACCAACAATAACAACAATAGTAGAAGCGAAACCGCCATCAACACTCAAGTGCGGTGGAAAATGTGTATTAGAGTGCACAGGAAACTTATTCCCTCCACTTATTGCACTATACTTGGGTCTCTGTATGGTCCAATGTCACCAGCTACTGTATATGATTGCACTGATGGTTATGCCAAAAGCATGGTCATCAACTCCTCCATAAACACCAATTCCAATATTGATACGAAAAACCTTCAGTTCATTTTTTTATTAAGAAAAGTTGAAGCTTTTGGTTTGTCTTACTGATATGGTTTTTGTTATATGCTGCAGCTATTGCTGATCGAGTTGCAGACTATATGGAATCTTGCTACAATACGTGTTCAAGGAATAATATTTAAGCCAATATGTTAATTTAGAATTACGATATCTTTGAAAGCGATGTATATAGATAGCAAGCGCTAGTTTTATCATGTAATCCTTATTAATAAGGTGATTATCTTTAGTTTTTGTCATTGGTATTTATTTTTCTTCAATTTTCATTTTTGTTTGATCTTATAAATAATTGTCCCAACACCTCTGAAGTCATAATACTTGGCAAACATGATTCATAGAAAATATAAGTTTTTTCTTAAACAAAATATTTTAATTGGTAAATAATTTTCTATTAGCAAAAGAAAAATTTGCACCATTATTTATCATATAACGTAATTTGTCATTACTACAAGTTTTGAATAATGTCTCGCACCATAATATTTTGGCTATCTCTTGCAAGATATGTAATGCTAGGATTGAGAAAGTAAGCCTAGAGGGGCTTAAATTATGCCATGCCCTTTTTTATTTATAAATCTCTAAATAATAAACCACTGATAGAAATGAATGTGATTTTATAACTTGATAATTAATCCATTCCATATTCCAATTGAGCTTTTAAGATATGACAGTTCAATTTAATGAATTTGTTTTCATATTGATTTTTATCTATATAATATAAAAGAAGATAATTCTTTTAAATCCAATTATATTAAGAAGATCATTTCTTAAAATATTTAAAACTAGAAAATTGATGTTGATAATAGAGCACATACTATAGAATTTAATGGTGAAATTGATAAATTTAACATTTATGATGTCATGAGATATCCTATGTACATTATGTGTTTATTATAGATGTGATCTGACTCTTTAGTACAATAAATTTTCAACTTCAATGATGAGGATGTATTAAAAGTTGCACTTAATAGCAATTGTGGTAATGAAGGGCATTCAAGAAGGGACTAGTGTTAAATTATGAATTACGAGACAATTGTTAACCTGGATCTATGGTCTATAAAAACCTATATGAAAATATGTCTTATATTTATTTATCCTTATCACACAAAACTTTTTTTTTAATTTTACAACTAAAAAAATTGAAGTTAAAAACTTTTTGTCAAGTCATCTAAAAATTCATAAACTTTTATGGAGTATTTCAAGCATACAACTTGGAAGCAATGACTTTTAAATGCCCAAATTATGCAACTTGAGAAACTGTTATGTCTGGCTAAAGAAATAATATAAAGGAGTTAACTGGGCGGTAATCCAAAGATTTCAATTCCTTAATTTTACTTATAATTATTTAGTCTGTCTTTAAATTTTAGGCATATAAATTTAACTAAATTTATTTTTTAAGCAAAGGTAAACTTGTATAATGAATAGCCATATCTTATTTTTAGAATAGTTTAGAGTTCTTTTCAGAAGAGTTTGGATTATAAGGTTTGGTCATTCTGTATAATTGGCTTTGATTCATATGATTTACAGCTTTGACTTTGGATTATAAGGTTTGCGCATTCTTTATGATTGGCTTTTACTCATATGATTTAAAGCTTTTTCCACAATACTTTGTTTATAAAGTATGCTCGCACGTTATGATTGGTTTTGAGTTATGTGATTTAAACCTTTTATTTTGAATACTTTTTTAATAAAGTGTAACCATGCTTTATGAAAAATTTAGAAAAGAAAATATTTATTTTATTCTATTATACTCTATTTTTCTTTAATCTTCCTTTCCTTTTTAATTTACCCTTATTCTTATTATATCTCTTTTGTGGAGTCATAGCTTTTCATCCTTTCTCCCTTCATCCGCTGCATTCACTATCACTTCTTACTATGCTCAACTGGTCTTTTAATGTCAATATGTCTTAAAGCCCACATCTTTCATGATAGCACTTTTGTTGTTATACTCCCTATACTTTTATTATTTTTATGACTTGTGCACTTTTATTTTGATACATTGGGGACAATATATAATTTAGATGTGGGAAAGGAAATTGATAATTATCTTTTCTTTATTATTTGAATATTTATTTATTATACTTTGATTCTTATTAATTTTTCTTTTTGAAACCTTTTTTCCCCTTTTGACATTCGTCTTTGAATAGTTTTGATTTATTATGAATTATTGAAGGCTAAATGTAGGAATGCACCCTTTAGATTTTTTTAAAAAATTCAAATAAGCCCTTAACAGTTTAATATTTATAATTTCACCCTTAACATTAATATTTGTTCATATATCAACCTTTATAGGAAAATTTTATTAACATTGTAAAATTTGATATACAATAAGTTTAAAGGATAATTCATACAATAGGAAAAGCTCAAAATATCTGTTATTTTCGTACATATAAGGGCTCTTTGTAACTTTTTTAACTTTTTATGCAAAAACTTAAGGACCAATTTATATATTTTCAAATTATTTAACTAAATTTTTAAAAAACAAGATATGGTGAAAGTATGAAAAAAATTTTACTAAAATAATTCTATCAATTTTTTTATAGTTGTATCAAATGATAAATGTGTAATAATTGATACAATTTCAACTTTTATGTGAGATTTTGAGGCAAAGAGGAATTTGTCATGTTTTTTCATTTTTTATTAATTGATTATCAAACATGGCTTAATCATTCTAAAACTTGCTTTGAGATGATGGGATTGAAGTATTTTAGGTTACACTATCTTAAATGAAAAAGAAAAAACGAAAGCAAAAGCAAAAGAGAAAAAATAAGAAAAATGAAAAGGAAACAATATATATATATACACATATGTTGTGACTTGATTGGATAAGTATTTGAGATGATTAAGGTTAAGATATATGCAATAAGTTTATATCCCTTTTGATATTTTAACATATTCTTTTTTAGCAAACCTTGCTTAGGTCCCATTATATCTTGTTAAAGACCATTGGACTTTTAATACATTGGATTCATATTTAGTTGTAAAGATATCATATATTAGCAAACTTATGATAATATTATTCCATTTCTTGATTTGATACCTTAAACAACTTAAGTGTATATTAGTGCAACTAAAGAGGGGGCCTATCAAATCTTGTTGTATGTTGATTTTGAAGAGATTGTTAATAAGATGAGTTGCTTGTTTTGGTTTTAAAAAGTTGATACTATAAAGTACATATTTTGATGATTGTTAATTTGACTTAATTATATAAGGCAAAATAGTTTTATAGATGAGTTGAGAAAAGAAAATGAAGAAAAATGAAATTTTGTTGAGTTTGAGTTATTGTATGCTTAGGGATAAGTATTATCTTAGTATCAGAGAATTTGATAGAATGCATAATATTCATATAATTTATAATAATTACAAAAAGATAATGTCCAAAAATTATACCGTGCACTTTTTTAGTTTCGATCATTTGGTTATCATGCACTTCTTGATGTAGTGAAGATTTCCATATAAGTATGCAACAACGGGAGTTTGAGTACGAAGTTTCAATTTAGTCATATTCTATTAGGGTTTTTAACATTGAATTAATGCTGTGGTGATTTATGATAACGGGCTAGACAACAAGATGGTTAACGTTATATTTGTCCTTTTCTTTTCTTTTTTTCCTAACTAATATTTATGTGTGTCTAGTTCATCTTAAGCTTCTCCTTACTTTTTGTTTCAATTATTTTGATGGTCCATAACGGTTGAGTATTATCCTAAGGTGTTTGATATTTTTAATTTATTAAATAATAAAATTCATACCTAGCACAACTACAATATATGATAAGTACATCATAAAATACTAATATAATGTGACTTGTTGTATCATCCACATTAACAAAGAATTTAATGTTGGGCTATTTTTGCTAAAAATTGAAAGTTGGAACATTTTTGCGTTACTTTTAAAAGTTTGAGCTAATATTTTAAATAAAATTTGAAATTTTTTATAATTAACCCAAAATATATTAATTTATAATGTTTATTTATATTTTTAAATAATTAATAATATATTCATAAGTTTAAACGAAATTATATTAAGTCCTTTTTTTTGGAAAATTAGTATATTAATTCCTTTATCAAAGTTTGATTTATTATGTAATTTATTGATAGATAAGATGACCAATATATTCTAGTAATTTATAATTACGTAAAAATAATCAATTTTATTTATTTATTTATTATTATAATAAATATTCATTAATTATTAATAACATGCATAAAAATATATATTAAATATTAGGATAAATTATGAAATTATGGTTAATTTTTATAATATTAATTCAAACTTTAAAATGTGCTATAAAAATTTTATATTTTTAACTTTTTTGCAAAAGTAGTTTATCATTAGGGTTAACCAACCTAACTAATATTTTTCACACGATGGTCAACATGTACTATAATTACCTTTTGTGAAATTATTATTTAAAAATTAAAATATTAGGTAATAAAATAACAAATAATAAAATCTCTAGCACACTTAGAACAAAGGCTCCTCATCTGAACAATGTCTTCCAGTAGCTACATCCAGCTCCCATGCATGTTACTCTAAGCAGCTTTGTGAGCAAGTCTCCTCATCGTGAAGAACAAAGTTTCCCAAGAAATTCTCATAGCACTGACATACCCATTCCACAAATAACCAGTTTCAACTATTTCTTGCAGTGGAATTCCTTACTTCAACCTCTCATGGATTTGTTCTTGCGGCTACTCTAAATGCTCCTTTTACCAAAAATTGTATCATTACTGTGACTATACTCTAGTTAACTGTTGTTTACATCCCTATTGTGCAGCGTCAAAATTGTATTATTGCTCCTCTTCTTGTCCTATGCCTCAATGTTGTAAAGATATCTCATATGGTAATAACTGCATCTCATCTGATTATTAGAGAAGTTCAATACACAAGGCCAAAATTCCTCTGAGATCTTTCTTATTTGGGTTAAGGTTAAAGAAGCAGAAGGCACATAAGTAATCGTTATTCTCTTATATGAGTGCTTCATTGCATAAACGACACAATGACAAGAGTGCAGTTGAAAAATCGTCAGAAGACCATTGAAGATGGGATTTTCCTCCGAATCTCGCACTTGATTCTCAATTCAGACATAGCAGATAAAATATGGGTGTCCCAAGTTATGATTCTTTTGTTCGATATAGTGTTGAGTCAAGGATACTTCCAGGATATTTGTCCCAACGTCACTTATTGCAAATCAATGTCAGTGTACCAATGACCTTCTTAATTAGCTGGTTTCTTTTTTCAAGAATAGTTGAAGTTTGGATAGATACACCCATAGCCTAATCGGACTTGCTGTCAAAACGGGATGAGATATGGATGGGATCCTCTGGCACATGGTTGCCTACACAAAGCACTAAGAATTGCAGTTTGGAACCCAAAGGATTTATTCCATCTTTACCAATATCATTGACATAATTACACAAGTACAATCTTATATTAATATGCATTTAATTATTTCTCCATCTTGATTCTATATTAATTTTACACAAACAATTCATAATCCCAAGGAATAACAAATGGAGAGGAGTGAACAAATTTCCTACTACTCAGTACGAAACATCCTAACTTTCTCACAAAGAGCTCCTGTTTGTGAGAATATAAAAAACATATAAAATAAAATATAAAAATTTATTTTATATGTTTCATATGAGTGCCATCATTCATTTCAATTGATCTTTATCTATTATTTATAGACAATGTTATTAACTATACTTTAATAGTTAACGTTAATGAAAGGCCATACCCTTTAAACTCATAAGGTGTGTCTTTTTATAATCATCTCCCACTCATATATAATGAATTTAGTTAATAAGATTTGTGCATCATACTTGTCCAATAATCCTTGCAACCAATATAAGGCGAGAGCATACTGTCATATATTTGTTAGGAATATAAGACTTCTTGACTAATGAATTGATCTTTAATTAAATTTAGTATCCTATACCTTAGATCATTATTGTATCAATCAACATCTCATTCTCATTATATAAATATTGTATTCATACTACCTTCTACATAGATGGTAAGCCCTTTTGAATACATCTTAATGCAAACTTGGAATTGAAATGATCTTCTTCATTTATCAATCCTTTGAATCAAATTAATTTGCTTTTCCAGAATGTCCTCATATATCAAATCATTCATGATTTTATAGTAACATTTTAAGATAGCAAAAATTAATTCAATTATCTGAAATTAGAATCCAAGTAAAAAATTACTTAAGTTTGAGGTTCACATAACTTCAAAGGATCATCACATAATATAAGTTTGACTCTCTTTTATTAGAGCTTATGTCTTTCCCCAAATACTATATAGATGATAGTTCAAACGTACCTAATGCCTAACTTGAGTTCATTTATTTATTTATTTAATCTACCCTTCAAAACTCGCATATGACATTTTAAGTCAAATTGGACAAATATATCATTTATTTAGGTTATATCATTAACAATAAATGTCACTATACCCTTAATCATTATCCTTTATTTCATGGCAATTCATGTTGATTTATTTAATGTTATTGGACCTCTCTTACAATGTATTCCTCTTTCTATAGTGGCTCCCCTCTTTGACTAGTGTAAATGAAAATAAAATTTTAGTGGATTCTTCTACTTCTTTAAAATTGAGTTCCATTAACAACCAACCTTATTTCATCCATTTCATATTGGGGTAAGAGCAAGTTAGTGATAATAGATTTATTTTGGGGAAGTGATGTTGCATTTAAGGGTATCTGATCTTTATTATAAGATTTTGTTCATTTGATATATTTGACATTGTACTTATTCTTAATATTGATAAAAAGAGCGATCTTTAGATTTCTTTATCTTCTTATAAGTTGTGATTGTGTTGCTTGACTTTTCCAAATTCTTGATTGAATATATTTGTGTTTAAATGATAAATGATTTAACTCTTAATCTTTGAAATTGATAAAATTGTTGATTTTTGTAATGTATAAGTTAAGGGGGAGTTAAGTGTTTACATTGCTTTAATATAGAAAAATCGTGTACTTAGATGGTCAATTTCATTATTAGTTTTAATATCTCCACATACTTTATCACCATTAAGAAAAAGAGTGTTATTAAACCAAAGGAGATTCTAATCTTGTTTTGATGATAAACAACATAATTAATGCTAATGATTTATTTTTTGATCCCTTAAGAAAAGGTAGTATGAAATGAAGCCAAGAGACACCTTATTGATACTATAGAGAAAAGTCCACATTTTAATTAAAAGAATGAGTTTGATAATTTGATAAACTTGAAAAATATTTGGGAACACATTTTTAGTTTCACTGGTCGACTAATCTAGGTTAATGGTTAACTTTTGCATGGTTTTTTAGGTATATTGGTTGACCAATGTGCATGTATGGTCAATCAATATGATTTAAAACATTGCATCTTAATATATTATAAGTTTGTTGGTACGTTATTCAATATATTGGTCAATTGATGTTCTTGAGTAGTCTACCAATGTAGCTTGAAAGGAAACAAAATCAAGTACTACAAGTTTATATCAATACTGGTCAACACACTGGTAAAGTATTATGACAGATTAGCATACCATTATAATACATTAATCAATCAATATGCTAAAATGATCAATAAATGACAATGTTATTACTCGTTACAATAACTAGTTTTTGATTCTAACAATATTTTAAAGCGAGTATGGTAATAAATACTTGGGTATTTAGCTGTTGGATGTTGTTATATCATTTGGGTGTCTCAAGGACACATTTGAAAGAGTTTAAAGCTTTCTAAAGCATTCAAACATCCATTGCAAAGTGACTGTCAACCTTAGAGTATTGATGCAAGAAAGCATGGGTTATTCAAGTTGTAAAGTTATTTGGGAGCTATTTTATTATATTTGATTGATACAAGAAGAATTGTTATTGCTTTTTATCTTTAAGGAAGATTGTAAAAGAGTTACTATTTACTTGGAACAAACAAAAATCATTGTAAGAAGGTTCTTTTTCACCTAGTTACAAAAAAAGAGCTTAGTGGTATCCCAAGAGAGAGAAACTGGACATTGGAAAAGATTGTGTGTTAAGCCACTAGAATTGATTGAAATTAACTAAACTATCATTTCATATCATCATTCTATTTGAATTTGATCTAGTTGCATTTTTAAGTAGCAAAAGGCTTTTCATATTCACAAACATCCAATCCACCTTCCTCTTGAGTGTCCTTTAGGGACTAATACAAAGGATCTTCAGTTAGCTATGATCAACTAGTTGGTCATGCCTAGAAACTAATAATTACAATAATTAGTTTGTATGTCTAACAACTATTTGAGTTAGTTTTAATTATAAATAGACCTTGCATGAGTTAGAGGGAATATTTGGCAATAGATGGAGTCTTGAGAAGTTTTTAAGAGAGTTTCATTTCATTTATCTTTGTTTGAGAATAATACAACCCTTAATGCATTGTGTGATCAAGAAAGGAGTTATAAAGTTGTATTTAAGTTACTGAGATGTCAATTGAAAGATCAATTGATTTAGTTATAAGTCTTCTTCACCCATATCGAACAAAATGTGCTAAAGGGATCCTTTTCACCCTAAGAAAGGAATATGTTTAAGGATTCCTCTTCATCCAAAGGATGGCACATGTATCCAAAACTCTTCTTCGCCTATTAAAAGAAACAATAATAAATTCTTAAGTAAAATTTGTATAGTTGACATAGATCAAGAGTTGCTTAGCAGAACTACTGAAAATCTGTTTTTGTCTCTTTCCTAACTCTTTTCAATTATTATTGTGATTAATATATATAAAATTATCAAAATCATTCATTAGATTAAGAAATTTATTCATAGTTCGTTTCAAATATGATAAAAAGTATAAAAATTTAATTTACCTTCTTCTTGTTTGTTATTAAGGGACCAACAATTTGTTTAAGCGATTCTTATATTTCTTTTCTTTTTTCTACAAATGTTTTTCATATATGTAAAGTATAAAAACATTTTTATACTTCCATGTAAGTTTAGATTATTGTTATTATATTTTTCTCCATATTATATTTATTAATAGATAATTGGGTATTTTTATTTTTATTAAGTATTTATTATTAAAAATTAAATGGTATTAATTTAATTTCTTATAATTTTTTAAGAAGGGTATTGCAGAAGAAGTTGATAAGAAGTTTAAAAATAGTTGCAATTTAAATATGCGTATTGTTAAACATATGTAAAGAAGGTAAAAGATTTTGATTTTATTTAAATTTCAAATTTAGATTTAAATAAATATGTGAATAAATAATGTTATTATATTTTATTTGAATTTTTAATAAATTAAGAATTATTATCAAAAAACAATTTGTATCCGTAATAAAATTAAACTTGATTATATAAAAATATTTTACTTTTCTTAAAGAAATATAATTATTTAACATAGTATAAATTTATTATTGTGTTCATTATAAAATGACAAAAATTATAAAGTAAAATTAAATAAAAGTAATGTACTTATTAATTTTTTTACAATAATCGAACTGTAAATAAAATAAAAATAAAGACATATATTGTAGGTAAAAAATAAAAATATGAAAATAAAAAATTTTCAAATAAAAAAATCTGTACAAAGTTGGTTTAATTTTAGTGTCATTTGGAACTTGAATACAGTTAAAACCACGTACTTATGACGATGTACTGTTATCATGGCTTTGGGCCGTACGGAGCTAGGCCTTGCATTTTCAATTCGGAGCATCCCAAATCAGCAAAAGAAGAAAAACACTTGCCAAATCCCATTCCCACGTCCTAATTCCTATCATCCATTTCTTTTTCTCATATTGCATTTTTTTTGGAAATTGTATTTATGTGGAAACCGGCAGGAGGCGGATTGCCGTTAATTTGCAATAACGGCATGGAGTTTTCCGTCAATTTGTGCTTTCCAGATAAAAGTAACATCACCAACCAAGCCGGCAGCTCCTATCGTCACGCCGGTGACGGAATTCTCCTTCACCCACCCAATCACATCCCGCCACCTCACCCCTCTCCTCTCCACGTGTCCTCCCCGTTCCCTCACCGACGTCGTCAGTATATCTTTACCAAACAACCCCTCTCTGTTCACCCTCTTCTCTCTCTACGAAGTACCAACTCCAAGCCCTAATAAGATCTGTGAGAGTCTCTCATGGACGACGACGACGACATTAACTCCGCCGCCTCCGGCTCCCCTCCTCCCTCTCATAACGGCCGGATCACCGTCACTCTCGCCTCCGCTCCTCCTCATCCGCAGCCAACGCCGTTAGCCGTCGCCTTTCCGAACCAGAAGGCCAATGGAGGCGGCAGAGAAGACTGTTGGAGCGAGGGCGCTACTGGGGTGCTCATCGAAGCATGGGGAGAGAGGTACTTAGAGCTGAGCAGAGGAAATCTGAAGCAGAAGCACTGGAAAGAAGTTGCGGATATCGTGAGCAGTAGAGAGGACTACATGAAGACGCCGAAGACTGATATTCAGTGCAAGAATCGGATCGATACGGTGAAGAAGAAATATAAATTGGAGAAGGCGAAGATCGCCGCCGGCGGGGGTCCCAGCAAGTGGCCTTTTTTCGACCGGTTGGACCACCTGATCGGTCCGACAGCGAAAATTCCCGCCAATTCCGGTAAAGTACCGGTCGGAATTCCGGTGGGTGTACGGTCCAGCGTGCAAAAAAGGAATCTTTTTGCTCCGGCGAAATTAGTTTCGAATAGTAATAGTAATAGTAATAATAACAAGAACCCGAATTTGATTAGGAGAAGGGGTAATGTGGAGACGGAGTCAGAGTCCTCGTCGGAGATGGGGGCGGAGTCGGACGATAGTTTTCCGCCGGAGAAGAGACCGAAGACTGTGGTGCAACAGAGTATGAATGCTAAGGTGGGGAAGGAGAGAAAAGGGTGGGGAAGTTCGATTCGGATGCTTACACAAGCGATCCTGAAGTTTGGGGAGGCTTATGAGCAGGCAGAGAGTGCAAAGTTGCAGCAGGTTGTGGAGATGGAGAAATCAAGGATGAAGTTTGCCAAGGAGTTGGAGCTGCAGAGAATGCAGTTTTTCATGAAGACTCAGATGGAAATTTCGCAGTTGAAGCGAAGAGGAGGGGATGTTAGTGGTGGTCATCAAGCTGGTAACAATGTGAATTCCAATAATAATAACATTAGTGATAGTGATAGTTAAGAGTAGCGGAGATGGATATTTGGGTTGGTGTTGGAGTTTTAGAGTAGACTAATGAGGTGTGCGTATGTTGTGTATCCAGAGGGGGGAGGAAGAAGAATCCCCCTTGATGATTTAACTCCATGTCAAAGAACTTGTAGTATCAGAGTGTTTCTGCTTGTGATTTAATTTATAACAGTTTATAACTTTCCGCACATTTGAGTTAGTAGTTATGTGCATTATTGCTATGTAGTCTTTCGCTAGAGAAGTCTTGCATTTCGTGGGATAACTTTGTATTGTTGTTACATTTGCATGTATTAGATAAGAGTTAGTAAACAGCTTTACAGGTGTCTGATAGCTTGTTAATATCTAGTTATTAGTTTATTTGCTTTGTGTGCATGTATAATGTTGATTAGATAATGAGATTGATCCGAGATGGCTTACATTATGGTTGGAAAATTAATCCATTCAGATAGGACACATGAGGAGAATCCCTGTTTGACAGGCTGATAGGAATAATGTGCTGGATTCGGACCTATGAAACGGAATCTGCTAGACTGGATTGGCTTAACTGGAAGCACATGTCCTTCACATTAATTGTGGTGTTCTAAATTATGCAGAGAACTTTTCTCAATCAGATCACGTTTTGTCATACTTTACTCCAAACTTGAAATTAGTGTCATACATTGTTTGGATCTTGGAGGACAACACCATAACAACACTAACAGTGCACATTGGCACCCTAGACTTTTGTGGGCTTTGTGTGCATTCAGGATATGAGCGCCTTCCTATGTTCCCTTTGCATTTCGACTCCAATTTTAAGAAACAAAATAAAATCTCCTTTTCTTTTTGTATTTATTGACAGGGTTGTCTCTTGATTGATGCAATCCCTTGAGCTTATTTAGACCTTCCCACTAAATTGGATATCCGTTGTTGAATTGTGTAATTTAAAGTATTGCGATGAGAGACGATTAGTTTTCATGTGGAGATCATGTCATGGTCATGATATTTAAATTATCGTTTGGTTTTGTTAACAAACAATGGCAAGCACGTATGTGTACAGTGTGAGTTATAAAGACACGTAACGTAACCTATCATGTTGTCACAGCTTGCATAGTTGACACAGATTTCCTCATTAATATCGCACTCCAGAGATCAATAACAAGAACATATACGTATTAAATTAAAGCGCAGATTTTGATTACACGGAGGGGTTTGCAATCTTCCGTAGTGGAGAGAAAGAGGACCATTTGATGCCAAAAAAATTTTTTTTTTGAAAAATGAAATTTGGGGGGAGCCTGTAATTGCCTTGGCGGTCTTGCTGGTGCTAACCCACCCCCAGTGTGTTGTTACAATGGAAAAAGGAAGAGATACTCTTACATTGCTGATGTTAACCTTATCATTATCTAAAGTGTGCCATTTTAAGTATTTTAGTAAATCCTAAACGTAATCATGTCATGATCTTACATTTGGTGAGAAAAACAAACAGCGTGGTGTGGACCCAAAGATGAAGAAGTGAAAGGAGAAAAAGGGAATGTAATGTAAACATATGGATCTTTACATGGACGAAACAAACAAAACTTCTTGTGGTTGTCTTCCTCCACATGTCAGTCAATTACAGCATACAAGCTCCTAACGTCATGATTGATAATGGAGCTTGGGGTTAAAGGCCACGAGTGGGAGTTGTTTAAAACCGGATTTGGAAGGGACCCGCTTTACTCACTATAGTCCAAACCTCGTCTCATGATCATAAACCCCATATCTGATACGGGTTATCTTTTCTTTTTGTTCTCTAAGCTATCTGAAATCGAGTCATCAATATCAAATATCAATTGGTAGTCACCTAAGCCAAGTTTAGACAGTTGAACCAATTGAGACTAGAAAAAAAATTCCTTTTAATTGAAAGTAACATTCACAATTACCGAAGTAAATAGTAGGAATGCTTACTGATAAGTGACATTTTCTTTTATTCAAAAGGGAAATGAAAAATAGAACACCACCACCGACCCTCTTAATGATCATGTCAATCCCATTCCCACCAACTCCAATCCTTCATTGGGGAAGATTTTTAGAAACGAAACAAAAGCGGGTTATGGGTATATAGAAACGTCCAATTTGCAGGCTCATATTGTTGGTCAATGTGGGGCGAACGTAGATAGAGGCTGTTTTTCCTTACACGCCAATAAATTCAAGAAAGCACAAACTAGAAGGGTCCCTACCATGTGAAGTAAAATGAAAAATGTGGTTGGTCTTGCAATGTAGGCAAAACGTAAGGTAGTACGAGACTCTCCTAGCTTAAGTGAGATTGTAGGTTCAAACCGTCTTTATATTTACAGGCGTTTAAAATTTAGAGTTAAAATTTTGCCTTCCATAAAGGACTTATTTGACTTGAGCGAGGATTAGTCTGGATGTAGATGGCTTAAAGATGTATTTCCATAATTAGGGCCTTCGTAGAATACTTCGTAAGAATTCACAAAACAGAAAAAAGAAAAAGCAAATGGTTGACATTTTAATAAATTTAAATGGTCTATCTAAAAAGCCTTTTTATTAAATAAAGGTCAAGTTGCGTATTACAAGACTTTTTTAAATTCTATGTTTTAACGAGATTATATTGTGTATTATTGATATTGTTTTGTCGATGTTTGTAAAGAGTACGAGATATTTTATCACCTCCTAAATCAATGTATTGTTTAACACAAATTTCTATTTTTCTACTATCTAACTAAGCGAGCATCATTTTCTTTCTTTCTTCTTTTACAATAGGAAGTTATCATCTTCTTCTAACCATGTACATTGAATCATTCAAAGTGTTCCCAACATTAATTTCAAGGATTGCTTCCTGCTGCAACTTACCCCCTTGACTATATAAGATGAATGAGGTGTGACGTAAAAAGTAGATGGAGTGCCAACAGCCTAGAATTATAAAAAATTAGAAAGAACTACGTTTTCTAAAGAAAAAATGCACAATCTTTCAACAACTGCATTTAATACGTTTTCGAAAAGATTAGAGCCGTTAATATTCGTAAAATCCCTGTCCCCGCCCTATTAACGGAGGAATGTGGACTGTTGACCTCACCTTGATTTTGCATTCAAAATGACCAGAATGACCCCAATGTGATATGACTGACGCGCCTATTCCTTTCACCTACTTTTGCATTTATCATTAAGCACTCACTTCAAAATTTGCATGAATACAAGAGAATGAGAGAACCAACCTCGTTTAGAAAAGTGTTTGAGGTCATAAATCTTACAACTTGAGCGTTTTTCAAGTTTTTAGTGAAAAAGATAATAAGTTAAAATGTAATTCCACTTTGAAATAATCTCACTCACCTACACATAAACATGTATTTGGAAGTTAACTGATAACTCGGAATCATTTTCGTTTAGCTTCAATGTCACTCCCATCCATTTTGGTAATTTCAAGGTCACATATGTTGGGTCTCTGTCTTTCAAAATTTTCAGTTAAATGTTCTCCGCAAGCTAACAAATGTTTTTGTCCGAAATAGAGAAAAACACAACCCCTCTCTCTCTCTCTCTGCTGTACAGAAAGAATATAGAGAGAGAAAGGGAGAAAAAGAAAGCAAAAGAACAAAAGATGGCATTTGAGAAATGAGTAAAGCAAAGACCATCATTTTACTGTTGGGGGTTTCTTAGAACTGAAAAAGAAAGAACTTCAGATATCCAAAGATTTAATCTTTGCAAAGAGTATGAAGACTGGTGATAAAGTAGATAGAACCCAAATGCTGCTACTCTTTTACTGAACTGGGAACTGAGGATCAGATTCACCAATCCGAGATCTCGCTGGTTGGTATTAAAGGTATGAACTCCCCCGCATGTTCTTAAATTGTGAGCTCAAAGGGGTAAACTTCTCGGATTTCGGGCATGCAAACTTGGTGCATTTTTGGCTGTTTACTTGTTCTTTGAATGTTTGTGCAGATGGTTCTTTTTGTTCTATCATTTGAATTTGACTTTTGTGGGGATGCTTCTGCGAGCGGGTTTGGTTTGGTTGAAGCATTTGAGGCTGGAATGTTTGTGGAATCAGATCTGGGTTTTGCTTAGTTTGTTTGAAAAATAGATTTCTTTGCCTAACTTTAGCTACATTTTAGGTTTAAGGAGTAAGATCCATGGGTGAATGTTTTTGTAAACATTTATGCCTAATGTTTTTGTAAACATTTATGCCCTTAAACTAGTAGATTTTTACCAACGAGTATATAATATGGTCATTTGCTTTTCCATTTGTCGTCATTTGAATTCAGAATGTGGATCGGTGAAGTGTTGGTTTCTGTCTTTGATTTCCATATATGGAGCATAATCCACATCTGAACCGAATTCAGTACATAGAATTGGTCAACATTTGGTTTTATGTTTATTTTCCTTTTCCAGAACTTGCGGTGGAGGTTGGGGTTTTTGATATGAAATTTTAAAGCCTTGATTATTTTGCAAGCTGGGGATCTCTCAATCTATCTGCACATGTACATTATTGAGTGTAGGAGGAGGATAAAGAAGCAAGTAGTTTAAAAATATTATTGAAAAATGAAATCGGACATGCCTATCGACTATGCTGTGTTTCAATTGTCACCAAAGCGAACACGGTAAGGACTTTAGTTTCCCCAATTTCTTATTCCAGTTTTGATCACAGTGTACCGTTTGGCTTATCTTTCCTGATTTCTTGTTTCTTTTGCAGATGTGAGTTGTTTGTTTCAAGTAAGGGAAACACAGAGAAACTTGCTTCAGGACTTGTAAAGCCTTTTGTCACCCACTTGAAGTTTGTAGAAGAGGATGTTGCACAAGCAGCTCATTCAATTAAACTTGAAGTTGAAGGTCAAAGGAATCATGATGGGTGGTTTACGAAAGGAACACTTGAGCGGTATATGCAATTCTGGGATACCTTCATGGCTGTTGGAGAATTAAACCATGTTGTATTTGACTTTTGATGTAATCTGCATTTCGTGTTTTTAGATTTGTGCGGTTTGTCAGTACACCTGAGGTTTTGGAAATGGTTAATACATTGGATGTGGAGATGTCTCAGTTAGAAGCAGCCAGGAAAATATACTCTCAGGTAAACTTCCATTTTAGGCAGCAAAAAGCCTCTGAGTGCAGTTGAAAATATTGTATCTGAACTTGAAAGCTTTTATTCAGGGCGCTGGAGATCAGTTTTCTGGTGCTTTAGGTGTGTATCTTTCTCCTTCTTTTTCTTCTCATGTGTGTAGAAGCTCCTACAAAATTATATGACAATAATGCTGTAATTCAACAGCACTGAGGAATGCAACTATGGTTAGAAGATATTTGCTTCTTTGGAGGATGAAATATTTGCTTTTATATTACCTCTGATATGAGCATGTCATTGATTCCAAGGGGCATTCTCATGAAAGAAAATTTGAAAAGTGTTGATATTTTCTGTCTGAATATTATTGACCACACTTTTGTTTGAGACATTGTATGCTGAATGTTCCTTCCTACCACAAAGCACAATTAAATTATGTGTTCCCAATCATATAACTCAGCTTTTGGTTTATTTGCTACAGGTGGCAATGGAATAGGAATCATTGCAGGAGCTGATGCAACAAAGTAACTCTCTGATTTTATTCTTTTCTGTTTCTGTAAAGCCTGGTGCTGCCCAGGGGGAGGGGTTAGGAATGTGAGGGTGGTTGATTTCATCTACTGTTGAAATTCTTTAAGTTCTATCTGTTGGATTTTTCATTTTAACTCAGTTCATTGAAACCTTTGCAACAGAAGTAGATTGGTTTTTTCTTTTCTTTGCCTCTTGGCTTGGACTGTGGGAAGTGGGGATTAATGATTGTCAAAATATTAGACTGAGGATCTAATATTTGGAAGATGTGGAGCCAGATATTAGCATTTTCATCTACTATATGAAATAGGCAAGGAAGTATTGATAGTGAATTATGAAAAAAGTAGATTATAATGGCGATGATTTCAAAGATTATAGTGTAGACTTCTAAGTGAAATGAGGCCATAGTTTTCTGCAAAATGCAACTGACTATGATTATGATTTTAGCATGTTCCTAAAAGCAATGTGTTACGTGATGCAGGAAGGAGCTTCTGAGGGCAATGGATGTACGACTTGCTGCAGTTAGGCAGGATTTAACTGCAGCATGTGCTCGTGCATCAGCTGCTGGTTTCAACCCTGACACTGTAACAGAACTCCAGCTCTTTGCAGATTGTTTTGGTGCCCATCGCTTGAAGTAAGTACCCGGAGGAATTTCCTAAACCTATTTTGGGCTCTTAACTCTTTCTCTCTCTCTGGTCAAGTCACTGGAATTGAAACTGTGGGGTTTGTGGTAAGGATAATAGAAGAAATCAAAGTTAAGGCTATATAGATCTGTCAACAATCAAGGTACTGGCTTAGGATTCTCAACAACTGACTTGTGGTTGCTCAAACATTATGTGCTCTAGTGCGCAGTTTCTATTGGTTAGAAGTAAGGTCTAGGAAAGAAATAAACTATAGTAGAGCATTGAAACTTATGGAACATGTCTCGTTCTTTTTCAGATCTTCTATATATTATCATTGGGCTATACCAGCTCCATTCTGTCCTGTAAATATGATCTTAGTGCCGTAAGAGTTGAAATTGTGGGATATCATATTTAGATGGTCTTCAGTAGCTTTTTCTTGATTATCTATCTTGAAAAGTGCAGCTATCATCAATATATGAAGGTATCTTCTTCTGTTTTATATCTTTCCATGATAGATAGCCACTATGCTAGACATCATAGGTATTTACATGAAAAGTAGTTATGGTCTCTACATAGGGAAATAAAATCTGTTGTTCTTGGCATTTTATTTGGTGGAACTACGTTTTTCGTTGAGCCACAGTTGCACCATGTGTAAGGTAAGTGATATTTATGAGCTTTATGCAGGTACAACTTAGCCATCTTGATGATATAAAGCCCCTTCTGAATACAATTATTGATTATATAGCAGCTGAACTTAAGTCCCTCATATTTCATCTCATCATGATAATGCAAGTTGTACTTTGCACTTGGCATGACACTCCTTTGCATTCTAATTCTCTTTTATTACCAACTCAGAAATTTTAGTGTCAAGCATTTGGATTCCCTATGCGGTTCTCCTGCTTCCAAGTATATGATACCAGGACCATTTGATGGTTTTTTAGATTTTCTAGGGTGTTATCCTGGGTGAATCTGGGGCTAATTGTTAACATTTGTTACTGGATAACAAGTTACCCTTATCAACCTATTGACTTGTGCATTAAGTCCTCAATTTTTATCACTTGAGACAAAAGGAATCTTCTGGTGGAAGATACAAAGAAAATATTATATTATACTCCATTTTGAGATAATATATCATAGATCGAAAAAAAACGAGGGCTGGGATGAAAGAAACAGGCAAATTTTCAGCAACATCAAAAGGAGTTTTGAGGCTTTCACTAAGAAGTTGTTAAATGCAATTAGACTACACATCAACCTATTTTGTGACAAGCTTTCTTTAGATTCAAATTCCATTGATGTGTGGTGGTACGAGGAGGTGGTTTGTAACAATTGTTGGTATTTTAAGTAGCATAACTTTCTAACTTGGTTCTTGAACTCTCATCCTCTTGGTGAGATTGTAATTCATCTTGATTTGTCTTTTATTGGCTTAATTAAATTTCTTTTTTTTTTCCCAAAAAAGATGGCATTGGTTCTTCATAACTTACCATGTCACCGTTCAGCTGGTTTAACAGTTAAATAATGATTTTCTATTTCTAAAGGTCCTAACTTCCTTGTACTTGTCACGTTTTCTTTTCTCTAATATCTTAGCTCTTCCATTACCAACCAAAGTTAATCCTTTTTCTTTTTTTTTGATCTATCTGAGAAAGCTTTAATAAACATATTCACATGTATTCTACAGTGATTCTTGTACCAAGTTTATCTCACTGTGCCAGAGAAGGCCCGAAATGATTAGTTCATGGAAGCCACATATTGAGGATGAAGTGGTTCGCTCTTCATGGGGATCGGACATGTCAATTGATGATCCGACAGAAGAGCCAACTGGGTCCCACACTGAAAGAGCCTACCAACTCCCTTCTCAAAACAAACTCCAACACCATCAAGCTGGCCAGGAGCAGCAAAACCTCGAAAAAGCACAGCTCTGCTTCAGCCAATCCAGACCCTCAGCCTCTGAACAAACTAATTCCTCAGTCTCTGTTAACCAAAAACAGAACAGTGAAGAAGAGGCAAAGAAAGATGGTGTCACTGCGTCATCACAGAATCATCCAAGTCAACCAGGAAGGAGACTGAGTGTACAGGATAGGATTAATCTGTTTGAAAATAAGCAGAAAGAGAATTCAGGTGGGAAACCTGTAGTTGTTGGGAGATCTGCTGAGTTGAGAAGACTATCCTCTGATACCTCATCGGTATCTGGACCTGAAAAAGCTGTGCTGAGGAGATGGAGTGGCACCAGTGACATGAGCATTGACTTGGGGAATGACAGGAAAGATAGCATTTTTACAGATAGCCATGCATTAACACCTTCTTCAGGCTCTCTGTCTCAGAACAGAAGTAGTGTGATTTTTGGCTCATCAGATGATCATAAGGACCAGAAGGGGTTGAATGATACATCAAGCTCATATAAGAACGAGGCCAAGAAAGATCAGACTGAATTGCTGACACATAGTGGTTTTGGTGTGAAAGATGAGGAGGTGGGTTGTAAGGTGAACATTAGCTGGAAAGATCAAGTGGCTTCTCAGACACAAGTGAAGTTTCGTACTGAAAAAGGGGAACGAGTGCTTGAAGATCATTTGGTTGGAGAGAAGAGCAATTCTGGCAGGGAAGAGAAGACAATTGGAGTTACAGATTTAGTGGGATCTGAGGGAAAGTTAAGAGGTTTTCAGGAAAAGTTGGAGAACATTACATTTAAGAACCAGGTTAGTCTGCAGAGCCAGATTGGAAGTTCAGTGGGTAGGGTGGGTGAAGCTGAACTTGGGAATAGAGTTGAAGGTATCGATTTGAAGGATCAGCCACGGAATAAGTTTAGGGTTTCTCATTCTCATTCCCAGTCTCTTTCAGGGCAATTTGAAGTTGGTATCGGGGTGGGAGTTAAAGGGTTGTCACAGAAAAAGGCAGAGGGTATGCAGCCAAATTCTAAGTTGGAGTGGGGATTGCCTACTGGGGAGAGTGCGCTAGTGGGAAAGAAGGATTTCACTTTGCCTGAAAAGGAACCCAAGGAGGAAGATCTTGAAATTCCAAAAATGAAGGTCCAGAAACCGTTTTTTGCTAGTCCAGAACGGATAAGGAAGATGCAGAGTAGGGATGAGTGTGGCCGCATTTTGGATGAAGCTGTTTTGCCTAGTAAAAAGGCTTCTGAAATCCAAGAGAGCTTTGTTGCTGCTCAAGCATCATCAACGGAGACAATTCAAAGGGTTAGGCAGTCCAAGGGGAACCAAGAGCTCAATGATGAGCTGAAAATGAAAGCTAATGAGCTTGAGAAGCTTTTTGCAGAACACAAGCTTCGGATTCCTGGCGATCAATCTGCTTCTACACGAAAACTGGCAGCAAGCTCACAGTACCCAAAACCACCAGTGGTTGGGATGCCGTTGGTGCAATTTGAGGAGAAAAAGCCAATCATTGAACCAATTGAAAATCCCAATTATATGTCTGAGTTGAGAACTCCTGAAATGAAGACAGTGAACAATCAAGACTATGACGTTACTCCGGACCAAAATATTTCTCAAATTAGCGTTTCTGATGATTCCAGAGGAAAGTTATATGAGAGGTACATGCAAAAAAGAGATGCAAAACTGAGGGAAGAATGGAGTACAAAAAGAGTTGAAAAAGAAGCCAAGTTAAAGGCTATGCAAGATAGCCTTGAGCAGAATAGATCTGAGATGAAGGCCAGACTTTTTGCATCTGCAAATAAACAGAATTCCACACGAAGACAGGCAGACAGTCTCAGAAAGTCCAATGTGCATTCAACTTTAAAGAAAGAGCAGGTATAGCATTAATAATTACTCCCGAAGAGATAATTTATGAGGCTGATAAGTTTTAGGCTTGCAATTTTGCTTTTGTTACTAGTAATTGGAATCTTGACGCTGCCCATCTCACAAGTGTTCCTTTGACAGCAGCCAGTAGATCTCGCTCAGAGTGAAGAGGATGAAAATTCCGAGTTTTCAGAACAGAAATATTATGGACAAGATAGATCCTTCAGTGAGGCATCCTTTGTTGATGGTTCTTCAAAGAACTCAAACAAGAGGCCTTTTACAAGTAGAAGTATCCCTTCGTCCACCCCTCGCACTACAGTATTACCAGTTCAACGGTCATCATCCAAAATTTCCAACTCCAATACAGGGAGACGGAGAATGCAATTGGAAAATCCTCTAGCGCAATCTGTTCCAAACTTCTCTGATTTGAGGAAAGAAAACACAAAACCCTCTTCTGGTGTAAGCAAAATGGCAAATCGAACACAGTTGAGAACCTATACTCGTAGCAGGAGTACGAATGAAGATATACTTCTTACCAAAGAAGAAAAGCCTCGACGTTCTCAGTCTTTGAGGAAAAGTGTGGCTGTTACTGGTGAATGCAAGGATATCTCCTTTTCAAATGCTGATAGTGTTATTTTGGCAACTTTAAAGTTTGATGATGATGATGGTGAACGAGGCTTTCATGAGAAGTTTGCAAAACCTATGGAGCCAAGGCCTTTCCTCAGAAAGGGTGATGGTCGAGGCCCTCGTGGAGGAGCCAGTGCTGATAAACTGAAAGATTCAGCGGCATCTCACATTTTTGCTCTTGAAGATCAATCTAAGGAATCTCTGTATGAAGTGGATGATTTAAATCATGCAAGACAAAGGGAGGAGGAGGAGGATCAGGAGCAGGAGCAGGAGGAGGAGGATGAGGGCAGGCTTGAAAGTCCAGAGCTTGAAGATTGTGCTAAATTGGATAATGGCAAGGCAAGCCTAAGCCAGGAGTCTGACAAGATGATTATGTCTGGTTCTGAGAATGGTGATTCTCTGAGATCTCTTTCTCATATTGATCCTTCCCCAGTTGCTGAATTGCCTGCCTCAGTGCCGTCATCATTCTATGCTGTGGGGTCCTTTCAGGGCTCCCCAGGAGAGAGCCCATTGTCATGGAATTCACGCATGCATCCATTCTCCTACCAACTTGAGACTTCAGACATTGATGCTGCTGTTGACTCACCAATAGGAAGTCCTGCATCCTGGAATTCACACCCACTCAACCGAGCAGAAGCGGATGCGGCTCGAATGAGGAAGAAGTGGGGAAGTGCTCAGAAACCTATTCTTGTAGCAAATTCTTCATACAATCAGTCCCGCAAGGATGTGACAAAAGGGTTCAAGAGGTTGTTAAAATTTGGAAGGAAAAGTCGTGGAACAGATAATCTGGTCGATTGGATTTCTGCTACAACTTCTGAAGGAGACGATGACACAGAAGATGGGCGAGATCCTGCTAGTCGATCATCAGAAGATTTGAGGAAGTCAAGAATGGGATTCTCACAGAGCCATCCTTCTGATGATAGCTTCAATGAAAGCGAGTTGTTCAATGAACATGGTAACCTATACATCCCATTTTCAGATTCATTGATTACTTAAAAGTCCTGTTCTAGTAAAATTAGGTTCTAGCATGCCTTTACAGTTGTCTGTGGTATCATATGTGCTATCACTTAGTGCGGAAATTGATGTCTTTTACTCCAGTTTTGATGAAATAGCTGATTCAATGATTAGAAATTTATATCATCGCTTATTTGATATTATGGTGCTTTGTATTATCCCACTGAATATATAAGAAGTTTAGTTGCTCATTGTCTGCTAGATTTAAAGCAAGGATTCTTTATAGATTATTTATTGCAGTGACATTCAGAAAGATTTCTCTTTGCTGTTGTATGTGAAACATTTGTGGATAGCTCAGACTGAAAACACCTTGCTGGCTTTTGCAAAGGACTGATCTAGTATTTGTTGATTTCATTGAATTAATATTACAGCTTTGCTTGTTAAACTTGTTATCAAAGGAGATTTAACCATTTGGTTCAGGTCACATTATTTTCACATGATGAAAGTTATTATGTTGCATGTTTTATACGATCTTTCCTAAATTAGGCAGTGCTGAAAATTTTGGAATCCACTGGAATTCTGGCTTGCTAAAGCGTTAATGTACTAATGAATGATGATTTCCAATATAGTCCCTCAGGTGAGCAAATAATTAATGGACAAGTTTATGAGTTTGACAATGAATACTTCATTAACATTTTGATTCCATATAGATTTTCCTGTCTTATTTTATATTTTCTTATTTATACCTCTTTGGATTCCAAGTAAAAGCAAAGGTGGGGATTTGTGGTGTTGGTTATGCTCTTGTTATATGCTGAAATTTTCAAGAATATGACCATGCGCCTGTCTTCTTACAGTTCAAGTATTGCGTAGCTCTATACCAGCACCTCCAGCAAATTTCAAATTGAGGGATGATCATATATTTGGAAGCTCCATTAAAGGTGATTTCTTATGTTATCCTTTGCCCTTTCATTTGTTGTTTTTTTTCGTCACTAACTGCATTCATATTCAGATGCACTGATTATTGATGATGTATGTCCATAGTCCTTGGTCTAGTGGATAGCATGATGTCACTGGTAACTGTATGGTCGGTCAAACTTAGGCTTTCTTGCACTTATCTGGCTTAGATAATCACGAACATTGAAGTTTTGCCAAATTAGAATCGTCCTTGCCATATTATGGGATTCTGGGCTGCATAGCTGTAACTTGACTAGAGACTGCTGTCCTAAATCAAAGTTCATCGCCTTAAGCATATTAGAGCCTTCTAGCTAGATAAATGGGCATCTTTATATTAATGTATAATCAATCAATATGGACCACTTCAGAGATCTGATCCTGAGGAAATTCATTGCCTTGATTTTTATGCTCCTCACTGAAGTGGGGGAAAAAGAAGACAAATGTTACACGTATAAACAATGTCCTTAGTAATATCCTATAATACAGTCCTGTTCTGTTTATAAGTTTGCACCACTTTAAAAAGTTTTAAAGCCTGATTGTGATTATCCAGTGGCATAAAAGGATAGTTCCTTTCTGTTGGAAATTGATTGATTTTTTTATGGTATACTTACTTTGATGCCTACAATTTACAGCTCCAAGATCATTTTTTTCACTCTCCACATTTCGAAGCAAGGGAAGTGACTCAAAACCCCGATAATACTTTTACCAGAAGTTTGGAGATGCTGCTCGAAATCATCTCTAACGATAAGCTTTAAGGGTTACGTACAGGAGAAAACATGCCTGTGCCAGAACTGGTTGTAAATGCTGTTACGAAAAAAAATCACCTACTGGTGTTGGTATGATTTTGGTAGTCTAGGAGCATTCTTTCATCTTCTCTTCATTTGTTTTAGTATCGTGTGATGTGTACATGAGATCCTATCATTGGTTCCTGAGTTGTTAATGGTGTACGAGAATGATGTGATTATGCGGAGCAACTTGTAAACACGGACTACTTCATTTTAGTAATACTTAGACAATCCTGTTTGTGGCTGGCATTGTTTTTGACATTTTGTTCTTTATCGTGTTTCATCACATCCACTGCTGATAATAAGCTTTTCTACGCCACTAGCAGTTAGCATGAATGCACGCTAAAAAGACCACCAAATCCTTCTTGTACCTTCATTAGCTCTTGGAACGACGTGGTAATGGTTGCATATAAATTCCCTGAGGCACATTATGCTTGTGATGCCCGTCAAGTACATTGATCAAACCACTTTATTTGTTCTGTTTCGTCTCTGAGCTTTTGTCTTTACAGGCTTGATCTCCACGTCCAGTGACATGCTCCTCTGATACAGTCAGAACAGACAAAGAGATGGCATCTTGGTCAATTATAATGGCAACTTTGGTTGGTTAATTTTGCCAAAAAATGTCTCTGATGACAAATGGAATGGGACGGTAACTTAAGACTTTATAAGAGCATATTTATCAAATGCAGCTTCTTAGCTTGAATTTCTCATTCTCGTTGATCGGCAAAACACCAGGGTCAAGGAACACATAATCACGTCACCTAATACAATGCTTTAAGAATGGATTTATGAGTTTTAAACTGAAGGGCTTTTGGCAAAATCTTATGAGCAATAATCCAATGGCCGGCATTGTTATCTAGCATACACACCCCTTGATATAATTTGGAGAATGCCAATCATTTGGCGCATACACACCCCTCTTTCTTGTACCAGTCAACTTAATCTCATTAGACAATCTTACGTATTGATTACATGTTTCTCTTACTCCAAACTTAGCCTGCAGAGTGACCAGGTGGGTCTCTTAATCAAAAAATAATAAAAAAAGGGATAGAGAGCTATATTGTCTCGGGCAATACACAAAGAGGAACCTGAGAGGAGGACTAAGAGAACCGGCGGTAATCTCTGCTGGCTTGGTAAATTAAGGATGAAAATAAGTAGAACATCAATGACCAATACTATTCTTTGGACACATCAAATCAGACGGCATACTCAAAGTTTACTTTAATAATCCTTTTTGGACAACTTCAAGGCTGAACCTTGTTCATCATGTCCATTGGCTTCTGCTCCTCGTAGTCTGCTTTGTCATAGTACAGGGACTTAAGACCATCAAACACTTCCATCTCCATACTTGCACCATGTCTGATTCTTCTTTCGAAAGTTACTACAGACCAAGAAACAATCGACGCAGACACAGAAGACACCCTACAGCAGCTTCTATCTCTGGAGTCACTGCTTCACCTTCATTCACAGATTTAGGCTCTTCACACACGTCACAATTTTTTCAATATGCTCCTCCTCGTACTTTTGCTTCACCCCCATTTACAAACAATGATAACGTCTCTTGGGAAAGTGAGGTATCATGGCAGTTTGAGCCAACAGGTTGGCAAGATAGTCGCAACTTGGGTGTAGCTTTGAGTCCATGGATTGATTCACCAGTGACAAGTCGTATCTTTAGAAGAACAGCCAATGATTACTACAGTTCGCATGCTCATGGTGGACACCGAAACTTTTACAGTGACTATTCAAGCTATAGTGCAGCTCCTGTTGGTAGGCTTGAACTACAGAGTTATGCCGCTCGAGATACAGAGATTTCGGCCGTCCATGTCAGGCATTATCGCCAGAGTTCTGGTTACGGTAAATCCCGTGGTGAGAGCTCAGGCTTGGAAATCATTAAGGAAGGGTCTGCAATAAATAGCAACGTTATGGCTTCTCAAGGTGAGCTTGTTGATATCTTTGAGAGAAGTGAAGATGTGGAGAGACAGGCAGCATTCATAAAAAGTCCTAGCCTTGGTCATCATGAACGCCAAGGTTCTAGCTGGTTTGCGGTCTCCAATGCTTACAAGGATACAGAGCAAGATAGTTTGAGTCATGTCAGTGAGGGCCTTCATCATGCTAAGCCACATGTAGGAGATCATGAATATGGCCAAGGCAACCGTCCTAATCAGGATCCAGGATCAGAACAAGGAGATTATGGTGAAGAGGAAGAAGATGATGAGGAGCCGCCAGAACAGATTGGTCTCTTTGGTTTGTTCAAGTACTCAAACAAATGGGATATGGTTCTTGTGATTTTAGGCTGTTTAGGAGCTCTCATAAATGGAGGATCTCTTCCATGGTATTCTTATCTTTTCGGAAAGTTCGTGAACAAGATCGCCCATGAAACAACTGACAAAGTTCAGATGTTGAAGGAAGTGGAGAAGGTAAACAAAATGCTTATAAGTGAAAATGATCATTGTATTAGACTGTTTATCAAATTTATATGACAATGTAGCGATGTTTCTTTTCTGCAATTCAGATTTGTTTGATGATGACCGGTCTATCAGCAATAGTTGTGGTTGGTGCATATTTAGGTAAGATGGAGAATACATCAATGATCAAACCAATGATTATACCTCTATAATAACTATACATATCTAGTGTAGATCTCAACAGTAGTTTTCTACGTTACCAAGATCAACATGTATCATTTCATAAAAAGGAAAAGTTTTGGATGGAACAGAGATCACCTGTTGGAGGTTGGTGGGGGAACGATCAGCTCATCGAATACGAACCAAGTATTTAAGAGCAGTCCTACGCCAAGAAATTAGCTTTTTTGATACTGATGTTAGCACAGGTGATATCATGCATGGAATTTCAAGTGATGTTGCACAAATACAAGAAGTCATGGGAGAGAAGGTCCATCCTACATCTTCTAACCTGAAAGCTATAACCTTTACCGTAGCACATATTATAGAATTTGCAAAGATGTATAATATTTAAACATTTAAGTATTAAATTTGTTCTCGTTGTTAACAGATTAGACTTACAAATCCCCATGAATATCCTCTAATGAAATAACTTTTAAATAATTGCAGATAGCACATTTTGTTCACCATATATTTACCTTCATTTGTGGTTATACTGTCGGGTTCTTGAGGTCGTGGAAGGTAGCTCTAGTAGTTTTCTCAGTCACACCATTGATGATGTTCTGTGGCATTGCTTATAAGGCCATCTATGTTGGTCTTGCTACGAAAGAAGAGGTAAGTCGTTAAGTTCAAGTAATTATTGAAGGATTCATTGTCTGAGATTTTCATTTAAATGGAAATTGCAGACGTCGTATAGGGAAGCTGGTGGAGT
Source organism: Erythroxylum incrassatum (assembly GCA_026546855.1). Taxonomy (NCBI): domain Eukaryota; kingdom Viridiplantae; phylum Streptophyta; class Magnoliopsida; order Malpighiales; family Erythroxylaceae; genus Erythroxylum; species Erythroxylum incrassatum. Next base: position 11,611,827 of record JANVCL010000001.1, read on the forward strand.
TGCAGAACAAGCAATTAGTGCAATTAGAACTGTGTTATCTTTTGTTGCTGAGGATCATTTTACCCAAAAATATGCTGATATGTTGATGAAGTCGGTACCCATTGGGGCAAAGATTGGGTTTGCAAAAGGTGGAGGAATGGGAGTTATCTACCTGGTTACTTATGCAACATGGGCCTTAGCATTTTGGTATGGATCTATCTTAGTTGCAAGAAATGAGATTCGTGGAGGTGATGCCATTGCTTGTTTCTTTGGTGTCAATGTAGGAGGAAGGTAGTACTTTACCAAAAAGCTCAAGCTTGCTTCATATAATTGGCATAGGAATTAAAGTTTTGCAAATTAATAATATCAGCATGTCCATTTTGGCAGGGGATTGGCATTATCACTGTCATATTTTGCACAATTTGCCCAAGGCACAGTGGCAGCAACCCGTGTATATGAGATCATAGATAGGATCCCTGATATAGATCCTTATAGCAGCCAAGGTGGGAGACTTTCACGTGTTCGAGGGAAAATCGAATTAAAAAATGTCACTTTTGCTTACCCATCTCGTCCTGATGCTATCATTCTTCACTCTTTAAGTTTGGCTATCCCATCAGCAAAGACTCTTGCACTGGTTGGTGCTAGTGGAGGTGGCAAGTCAACAGTTTTTAGTCTAATTGAGAGGTTCTATAATCCCAGTAAGGGTAAGCCCTCTATCTCTTTGATCAGAATCTGTTTGGCTTAGTTTTCAGTCGGTGAAACCAAACTCCAATCTTTTTTCTTAGTCACAAGTTGAAGTCAAGTTCATAACTAGTAGAAGTGAGGTTTTTGCAGGAACTATTACCTTGGATGGTCATGACATAAGTAAATTACAAGTCAAGTGGCTAAGAGACCAAATAGGCATGGTTGGACAAGAGCCGATTCTGTTTGCCACCAGCATACTGGAAAATGTTATGATGGGGAAGGAGAATGCCACCCAGAAAGAAGCAATTAATGCTTGCATTGTTGCTAATGCCCATAACTTTATCTCAAGCCTTCCACAAGGTTATGACACACAGGTAGGTATAATGAGAATGATTTCCAAAAGATCCTACCTATAATTGGGAGGGACTAAACAAGGTTGAACATGCTAAAACATTGACGGTTCAATTTCTAAAAGAAAATGTTTCTTATTGGCAGGCCGGAAACAAGGGAACTCAACTCTCAGGCGGGCAAAAACAGAGGATTGCATTAGCTAGAGCCATTATTAAGGATCCAAAAATCCTTCTTTTGGATGAACCCACCAGTGCATTGGATCCAGAGTCTGAGTCTGTTGTCCAGAAAGCCATTGAAGAGATCTCTGCCACTAGGACAACAGTTGTCATTGCTCATAGGTTAGCAACCGTAAGAAATGCCAACACTATTGCTGTTCTTGATCGTGGATCAGTTGTTGAAACTGGTGACCATCACCAGCTAATGGAAAAAGGTGGAGCATACTTTGATCTTGTCCAGCTTGCTTCTGAAGCAGTCTCGAATCCTGCACCAAAAGAAATGAATAGCTTCAAGGACACAGAATTTTCCAGGTACGAAAAACCGTATCAAGATATTGCATCAAAGAATGTACAGGACATATCAAGATCAATAAACTTTAAGTCCATACAATATGACAGCCAGATTAGTGAGATTTTGCAACAAAAAATAAAACCAAGAGTGTTACAAATGTCAGATATATGGAAACTTCAAAAACCAGAGATTTTTGTGCTTTTTCTGGGATTCATTTTGGGGATGATTGCTGGTGCAATTCTAACAGTCTTCCCATATCTGCTTGGCGTAGCCCTTGAGATCTACTTCGATAAGAACACACACAAGATGAAGAATGACATTGGAAATCTCTGTTTAGCAATTGTTGGTCTTGGTGTTGGATGCATTATTTCCATGACAGGTCAACAAGGTTTTTGTGGACTTGCTGGAACTAAGTTAACTAAGAGAGTCAGGGAAATGTTGTTTAAGTCTATACTAAAACAAGAACCTAGTTGGTTTGATCTTGAAGAGAATTCACCTGGGGTACTTGTTTCAAGGCTCTCAGTTGAATGTGTCATTTTCAGAGCTGTTCTTGGTGATCGATACTCAGTTTTACTCATGGGATTGAGCTCAGCTGCTGTTGGTTTTGGTTTATCATTTTATCTTGAATGGAGGCTAACCATTTTAGCTATAGTTTTAACTCCTTTCACTCTTGGGGCAAACTACTTAAGCTTGATCATAAACGTTGGACCAAAAATAGATAATAGCACTTATGCCCGAGCTAGTAACATTGCTGCTGGCGCGGTTTCAAACATTAGAACAGTAGCCACATTTTCTGCTCAGGAACAGATAGTTCAGTCATTCCATAGAGCCTTGGATGAGCCCAGGATGAAATCAATGAAAAGATCACAAGCATTAGGCCTAGCATTTGGTGTCTCTCAGGGTGCAATGTATGCATCATATACATTTTTACTATGGTTTGGTGCCTACCTTGTGAAAAAAGGTTATTCGGGATTTGGTGAGGTATATAAAATTTTTCTCATCCTCGTTTTGAGTTCCTTTTCTGTGGGACAGCTAGCTGGTCTAGCACCGGATACTTCCATGGCTGCAACTGCAGTTCCTTCTGTTTTAGACATTATTTACCGTAGGCCATTGATCGACAATGATAAGGAAAGGTTTAGAAAAATTGACAAATCGAAACCACTTGATATTGAGCTTAAGATGGTAACATTTGCATACCCTTCTAGGCCTCAGGTTATTGTTTTAAGGGATTTCAGTTTAAAAGTCAAAGCTGGTAGCACTATGGCACTAGTGGGTGGTAGCGGATCAGGGAAATCAACTATCATTTGGTTGATACAGAGGTTCTATGAACCTAACAAAGGAAAGGTCACAATGGGAGGAGTGGACGTGAGAGAGTTTAAGGTCAAGTCCTTGAGAACAGAATTAGCTTTAGTTGGTCAAGAACCTGCATTATTTGCCGGCTCTATAAGGGAAAACATTGCATTTGGAAATCTAAATGCTTCATGGGCAGAGATTGAAGAAGCAGCAAAGGAAGCTTACATTCACAACTTCATCAGTAGCCTTCCTCAAGGTTATGGAACTCAGGTATGGACTTTAATCAATAAACATACGATGGTGTTCAAGTAACCATGACATAGATAAACCAGACTTTGACATGATGAACTTGATCATTTGCTCTTTCTTTGATTATACAGGTTGGTCAAAGTGGAGTGCAACTATCTGGAGGCCAAAAGCAGAGGATAGCTATTGCAAGGGCGATATTGAAAAAAGCAAGGGTGTTACTACTTGATGAAGCAAGCAGTGCATTGGACTTGGAATCAGAGAAACATGTCCAAGAGGCACTAAGAAAGATCTCTAGGAGGACCACAACTATAGTGATAGCTCACAGGCTATCTACTATCAAAGAAGCTGACCTGATAGCAGTAGTCAAAGATGGCAAAGTTGTGGAACATGGTAGTCATGATGCACTCTTAAATTCACATCGTAACGGGGTATATGCAAGTTTGGTTCGTGCTGAAGCCGAAGCCACCGCATTTGCTTAGCTGGGCCTTAAAACTGCGTGCTCAGCAAAGCCACCATCCAATTTCAATGTGATTTTGCTTATGCTAATGGCCGTGGCCGTTTCAAACGAATCCAATTAATCTTGTTTGAGTGTACCTAGATCTGCTTTCCTAGATGAATGGGAATTGATTGTTCTGGCATTATCTTGGATGGATCATCACAGTTCTGGAGAATGTTTTACCCTTGATACATTCTTTTGATGCAAAGCCTAATAAATGTTAGATGCCTATAAAGGGGCCATTCGTTCATCTGCTCATTTTCTTAAAGAAGGCCTAAAGCATTTCAGATTGTTCATAATTTACTTGGAATGGATTAATACGACTGAGAGTATTAAGAAATTCTTTCTATTTTGATGATTTCGCCATTTCGAGGAACTGTTCCGTTCCATTCTTAGTCTCTTCAAATCTTCAAGACTAATCTTTCTGTGGATGAAAAAACAAAAAAAAGTTCTGATCACTCATGTTAAGTCGTGAATGACAAAACGTGAATTGAGTGTGCTTATCTACTTCAGTGTGTCATTTTTATCACAATTTCAATTACTTCAAGTCGCTTAGCTTTCAAGATATATTTAACCATTTGGCTAATAGTAGATAACTTATATAGTATGCTTAAATCTTAATTAATAATTTTTTATAATTGTTAATCTAATGATTGATCTTGGACATCAGAGATTGAAAGATCCCCATACCCTCTCCAAGCCTAAAGGGAAATTTGACCTCCAATTAAAAGACCCCTGACCAATTGACAGAAAGGCACTCCATTCATGGTACCATAATCTTTCAGGGCTATGTTTGGCATTTCAGGTAAGGGCACATATTTTCTTATAGCATAACCATTGTCTCTTGGCTTTAAAGCCAAGGGATGTTTGAGAGTTACGTGCCTGTCATGCAAAGATATTGAGCTTTGCCTAGGACTCCTAACTTACAGAACAACTTTGTCTTTGGGATGTTCTTTTGTCGAGATTAAGAGAGTCACTAGACTTTAAAGAAGAGAGTTCGAGACAGAAAATTGTTATCAAAGAAGAAAAGGCAG
>JANVCL010000001.1:11634035-11644546 GCA_026546855.1 Erythroxylum incrassatum
CAAGACAACACTTCTTTTTTCCAATTATGCCCTTAATGATTGAGAATTGTCCCATTTGCCCTTCTAGTTATGCCTTACATCTTTCATACTTAAGTGTCTTGCCAAAAATATCGTTGAACATTCTGATATAACACTTACTTCTAGAAGAATCTCCCCTATTGTCTTACACTTCTAATGCCACCGAAAACATTCCATTTAGTTCATTGAGATAACACCAGTTTATATTATTGAAGAATACACTCACTATACCCGTCTTACTCTTTTTACTTAATCTCTCTCCATATATTTCAGATAGCTTCAATTTTTGGAGGAGATGTAGAGAAAGATCTTACGAATCCAATGGTTAAGAATCAGGTCATTTGGAGATCTAGAGAAGAATTTATGGCCAAAAGACTCCAATAAGTTTATGCCCTCACTTGTAATGTACATGTCTCAGTGCGAATGCCATAACTTTTGCTACAGATGTTGGATTGACTTTTTTTATACCATTGGAAAGAGTACTTCTATATATAAAACTTTTATGAATATGTCAAATGCAAATCCTATCATAGGAAGGGTCGAAAATAGATCAGACGATATGACATCATTTTTTAGATGAAGTGACATCATCAGACTAAACAAGGCTGGGAAAATTGCCATAACTTTCCCTACAAATATCAGCTTGAGGTGTTCTTTAGCTGGTTGTAAACAAGACTTCAAGAGCTACAACTCTTATGAAGAATTAGAAGGCAAATGCTTTCATCTAAAGGGTAGAAAATGGATCAACAATATAATGTCATTTTTTAGACGAAGTGATGTCATCAAACGAAACAAGGTTGGGAAAATTGCCATAAATTTTCCTACAAATATCGGATTGAGGTGTTCTTTATTTGGTTGTAAAGAATACGTCAGGAGCTACAACTCTTATGAAGAAGTAAACGGAAAATTCTTTCATCTATGGGGTTGAAAATGGATCAGACTTTATGACGTCATTTTTTAGATGAAGTGATGTCATCAGACGAAACAAGGTTAGGAAAATTACCATAACTTTCCCTACAGATATCTGATAGATTTCATTTTTTAACCATTTGAAAGAAGACAGCGAGATCTACAACTTTAATGAAGACCTAAAAGGCCAATTCTATCTTCTAAGGGCTTGAAAATGGAACAGAAGTTAGAAGATGAACAGTAACTTCGTCTTACTTTTGCCTAGTCTTAGATGAAAAGTACTAAGACAAAGTGAATGAATAGTGATCAGACGAAGTGGATGAGCAGTGATCAGATAAAATGGATGAACAATGATTAGACAAAGTGAATGAACAGTGATCAAACAAAGTGGATGAACAATAATCAGACAAAGTGGATGAACAGTGATCAGACAAAGTGAATGAACAGTAACTTCGTCTAATTTTTGCTTCAGAAAATGTCCACTTGTAAAGAACATAACTTTTGATTTCGATGTCCAAATTCTTCATACTATATACCGTTGGAAAGATCTACAACTTTCTCGAAGGAAATTTGCTCAAATCTATTTATATCATTCCCAAATTTGCCCCTAAAGTTCGAAAATGAACTCCTCATTCATACACCAACATACTGCACCAAATTCTTAAATTCATGACAACTTTTGGGATTCTTAGAGATAGAATTGAAATTCGATGTCTTCATACAAAATGTAGCCATATATTTCTAGTTTAATCCAAATTAAGAATCATCTCGTTTGGACAACTAGAGGAGAAGTTATGGCTAACAGACCGAAGCATACTTAGTGAACATTTTCCAGATCACTACCAATTTTATTTTTAAATCTTTCCTTATCACAACTCATACCGAGGTCACTCTTTCTACTCCTCATTTTCAATAAAATCACATTTAATATCAATTATACCCAATAATTGTCAATGAATGCATGTACCACTTTTTATATGAAAACATTCCATATTTATATGCATATATGTTAACATGATGTATATACAAGAAAATGCATTATCTTAGTTTCTCTTTAAGCTCGCTTGTACTGAAATTTTGAGTCCTAACCCTTAATATGGGGACAGGATGTTACATTAAATATATTAGCCACTGAGCTGTGTTGCTCACCCCATGAGAAGGTTAGAAATCTTTGCAAGGCATCGAAAACTCCAAGATATTAGAAACTTTTGTAACTAAGTTAGTTCGATAAATTTTGGATAGCCTTATAAGCATGTCAAACATTGAGCATCCTCTATATGTTGTAATTTATGTTACGCCTTTGTTTATAATGTAAATTTGTAATTAAAGCTATGTGTGAGCTTTTGTCATTTTGACAAAAAGTTCCCTATGTGTATATGCATGTTTCTTTGGTAGTTGCACATTTTGAAAATTCAAGTCTCTCCTAGGTGTAGAAAATGTGTGCCAAATTTGGGAGAAAAACTGGACTAATTTAGACTAAATTAGTCAAAGTTGCCTTCTGAAAAGTTGTAGCTTATCTTTCTAGCTTTCCATTAGTATATAGTATGAAATATTTGGGCATAGGAGTCAAAATTTATGGTCTTTATAAGGGGATAGGTATCGTTTGTAAAGACGCTTCGTCTATGATGACGTCATATCTTCTGTAAGAATGATTCATCTGTAAATTTGTATTGTCTGTAAAGATGCTTCATCTGTGATGATATCATATCGTCTGTGATGATATCATATCGTCTGTGATGATATCATATCGTCTGTGAAGATGTATCGTCTGTAAGGATGATTCGTCTGTAAATTTGTATTATCTGCAAAGACGTTTCGTCTGTGATGATGTAATTTCGTCTTAAGACTTTGCATCGCATTAAGTTGACCTTGCTTCGTCTTAATTTTACTCCATTAGTTTGCTTTTCTACATTCATCTGCTTTTCTGCATTCATCTACTTTTTCGCATTCGTCTGTTCCGCATTTTTCTGCTTGGCAACATTCATCTGCTCCGCATTCGTCTGCTTGGTGGCATTCATCTGTTTTGTGGCATTCGTCTGCTTTGTGGCATTCATCTACTCCGTATTCGTCTGCTTTGTGGCATTCGTCTGCTTCGTATTCATCTTCTTTGCAGCATTCGTCTGCTTTTCATCATTCTCCTACTCCGCATTCGTTTCATCTGCTTTCTGTTTCCTCTATGGTTGACCCTCCGCTTCTTTTATGCACTGTTCATCTTGAATCGTTTGGTCAAAATTTTGACCTTCCTAATGATAGAATATATCTTCAAGGTCTTAATAAAAGTTGTAGATCTTGAAGTCTTCTTTCAAACAGTCTAAAGAATTGTTTAGCCCGACGTCTACAAAGAAAGTTATGCCTTTTATGCCTAAACAAGTTCGATAGGGTCACGGACAAGTATTGTTTCAATTTATGGCTCCGAATGTTGGGCTCCGGAAGCTAGGTCTGGCATTGTTTGGTATCAAAGCTGAAGAAATGTGTTTGTTCATGTATCTGATTCTAAAATGTTGGGCTCCGAAAGTGGGGTCCAGCATCTATGATGACAATCCACAATAATTCTCAAAAGAGAAAGTTCATTTCTAATAGCTCAAATGACCAAACAACTTTTAAGAAGAAGGTTGTTAGTCATAAAGGAAGTGGATAGGCAGGCTCATCTTCTGTTAGTAAGAAGAATAAGTCTTTCAAAGGGAAGTGTGACTTTTGTTAGAATTTTAGGCACTAGAAAGCTGATTTCTGAAGAATCAAAGCTCACATAGAGAAGAAAAGTAATTGTCTTGTAATGGTTTGTTTAGATTCCAACGTTATTGATGGGCCCTTACATTCTTAGTAGTTAGACACTAGAGCAGCAATTCATGTTATGAATTCCTTGCAGAGACTGATAAGTTGAAGGAGGCCGACTAATTCTAAGCTGAATGATATTGTTATTGTTGCTTCTTCCTCTTCTCTTAACACTGTTGTTGGTTTCAAACGTATGAGGATGGATTTGAGATCTTCTATGTTATAGCACAAACTTTTAGGCCATATTTCTAGAGACAAAATGTAGAGGTTGGTAAAAGATGGTGTACTTTAGGATCTTGATTTTTAGATTTCACTGCCTGTGTTGATTATATTAAAGGAAAGTTGACTGCCAAGGTTAGAAAAAGCAAAACAAACAGGAGCTCAAAATCGTTAGAGATGATTCATACTGATATATGTGGACCATTTATTCCACCTGCTATGGGTGGTTATAAATACTTCATCACTTTTATTGATGATATTTCCAGGTACGGTCATCTGGAACTCATTCATGAAAATTTTGAATCTTTAGAGGCATTTAAGATTTTCAAGACAAAGGTTGAGCTTCAAAATGGGAAAAAAAATCAAGGTTGTTAATTTTGACAGAGGTGGAGAGTATTGTGGGTGTTATGATGAGAGTGGAAGGAATCTAGGGCCTTTTGCTAGATACTTGCAGGAATGTGGTATTGAAGCAAAATGTAAAATGCCGGAAACACCTCAGCAGAATGGAATCACTGAAAGAAGAAACCACACACTTCTTAATATGTTGCAGTGTATGTTGATTCATTTTAGTTTGCTTGATTTTTTGTGGGGTGAGGTGTTGAAGACAACTACTTATATCTTGAATCAAGTACCCAACAAGTCAGTCCCAAAGACTCCATATGAGTTATGGTCAAGTATGAAACCAAGCTTGCATCATTTTCATGTTTGGGGATGTAAAACAGAAGTGGGTTTACAAAATCAAACATGACTTAAGTGGACAATTAGAAAGGTATAAGGCTATTCTTGTAGCTAAAGGTTATAGCCAGAGAGAAGGGATTGATTTCAAAGAAACCTTCTCACCAGTTTCTACCAAAGATTCACTACGAATCATCATGGCTATGGTTACTCATTTTGACTTGGAACTTAATCAAATGGATGTGAGGACCACTTTTTTTAATGGAGATTTGTATGAAGATGTTTATATGACCTAACTAGTTGGTTTTGAGATAACTGGTAAAGAAAACTTGGTTTATAAGCTCAAGAAGTCTATCTATAGGATAAAACAAGCATCAAGGTAGTGGTATCTTAAGTTTGATATAGTTGTCACTGCAAATGACTTCAAGAAGAATGTAGTTGATCAATGAATATATATGAAGTTTAGTGGGAGCAGTTTCATTTTTTTGATGTTGTATGCTGATGACATTTTACTTGCTTCTAATGATACTGATCTATTATTTGAGACAAAAATAACTATTATTTAGCCATTTTGATATGAAGGATTTTAGTGAGGCCTCTTATGTAATTGGAATTCAGATTACCTAAGATATAGCTAATGGGATTCTTTGATTGTCTCAAAAGACTTACATTGATCAGATCTTGAAAAGATTCAATATACATTCTTGTTCCCCTAAAAAGGCACCAATATTGAAGGGTGACAAGTTCTTAAAAGCCCAATGTCCACAAAATGATAAAGAGAGAGATGAAATGAAAGTCGTTCCTTAGGCATCACTTATAGGCAGTCTGATGTATGTTTAAGTATGCACACGCCCTAATATTGCTTTTGTTGTAGGCATGTTGGGAAGATACTTAAGTGATCCTAGTTTTAGCCATTGGAAAGCCACTAAGAAAGTCATGAATTATCTTTAAGGTAGCAAAGATCATATATTGACTCATTGATGAATTGACAATCTTGATATAGTTGGGTTCAGTGATGCTAATTATGTAGGATGTGTGAATGATAAAAGGTCCACTTACAGCTAAATCTTTATGATGACTGGAGGAGTTGTATCATAGAAAAGTGTCAAATAGACACTCACAACATCCTCTATTATAGAGGCTGAGTATATGGCATGCTATAAGGCAGTTATCAAGCAATATGGCTGTGAAATTTTATTTCAACATTAGGTATTATAAACTCTATTTCGAATCCGTTGAAACTGTATTGTGTTAACTCCGTAGCTATAGTTTTCCCTAAGAACACTAAAAGTACTTCTCACTCAAAGCATATTGATATAAAGTACTATTTTGTAAAAGAAAAAGTTGTTGAATCCCTCATTACTATTGAGTATACACCTACAGCTAACATGTTAGTAGATCCACTGACAAAAGTCTTACCTATGTATATGTTTGCAGAACATGTCTCCAATATGGGATTATTAGGAGCCTAGCTTAATAAGATTAGTGGCAGTTTGCTATTTTGTATTGAACATGTTAGTACTTTTTACGGATTGCTTATGACTTTTATATATGAAACAAGCATAATGATGTTTGCAGTCACTTCTTATTAATATTGACATATATATGTTGATGCATATATATAGTTTGACGAAATGATAGGTACAAAAGGAGACAAATGCAAAGTCTTAGTTGTTGTATTGTATGCATGTTGTTTTAATAGTTATTATGGTATTTGAACATCTCTAAGGCCAAATCATATGTAGTATACGCATATGATTTATTTGTCTGCATTTAGATAATGGAGATTAATATGGTGGTTTGATTAGATTGTCTAAGTGGAAGAATATTAGAAATATGTGGACTAATATAATCACAACATTAATTTCATATGCATAACCATTAATCAAATTGCCTAATGTATGTTTAATAACCATAATGGGATGGTTAATAATTTACCAATTGCATTTGAGGCATATGATAGTACCTTAATAACTATATGTTGGCCCATTAAACTATAGTTCATAACGTCCTTGAAATGACATAATTATTTTTTTCTACCCCTTAGAGTAGAACATGTTATAAGATATAACATATGGTGAGATTGTGTGCATATAGTGTGTGGGTGTGAAGCAGAATATTGAGTCTTCTACCATTAGCTTCCTCTCTGGCATAAGGTGTTGTTGATTTTGATAGGTTTTGGTGTCTAGATGGAAAGAATGCACCACGACTTAATGCCAAGCATTGGAGGTCTGCCAATCTTATTGTGTTGTTAATGCTCTAAACAAAATGTAGATCTTGGCTTTGTGATTGTTGTTAAATGTAGCTGTGTATAACAGGATAGTCTTCTATTATTGTTCTTCTCTCTCGTTTTTAATGGATGCTTGACATGTAACCTCACTTCCCAAGTGATATCTGTGTTGATATTGCTTTTGTTATTTAGGGTTATCATGATTGCTCAAGCTTTGAAGCTGCAAATAAGAGTATCAAAATAGGTTCCTTTATTTCGAAGAGTACAATGAAGAAGAAGAGGAAAGGCTCATTGTGAGTGGAGTAAGTTGCCAAGCATCATCCAACGCTGAATCAGGAAGGTTTCTCATACAACCAGAAGGTTCGGTGAATAAAGCATGCTCGTCAACCTCCTCTTTCAGGCCATAGGCATTCCTGTTTCTTCTTTTCAAACAACAAAGAGAATGAAATCAGACAAAAGAACCAGAAGTCTATAAAGATACAAACAAAACAAAGAGGAGTATAAATGTCAGCCCTTTTCCATACCTACCTATAATCAGTATTAGCCAAGGAACATGAATCACTAGAATCCAGGATCAAGTGAGAAGAGTCTTCATAAGGCGACAACCCAATCTTAGGAGGTGTAGTGTGAGAAGTGTGTGATAACCATAATAGTGAAGGTAATTTTGGTGGTGGGTCTCAGAGGATGGTAAAGAAAGAGAATAAGAGGGTGTTGGTTAGAGTAAGTTAGAAGTGTTTTTGGTCATTGACAAGAAAGATGTTGGTGTCAATGGATTAGTTGTTATAATTGGTTGTGTTATAACTTTCATAGGCTTTCTTGAACAATTTTGCCACTATACATGTGCCTCTCTCAATAATTGGAATTTGGGTATGATTCTTTTGAGCACCACCATTTCTTTCCATTTGTTCTTCTGCATCTCCCTAGTTCGGGATCAATTTTTCTCCAAAGACCTATTTGGAAACAATTCCATCCGACTGCAAATCATCCCAAACCATAACTAATTAAAAGAAAATCCTGAATGCATTATGAATAAGCACAAGCATAAAGATAAAGCATCAAGCAGAGTTGTTACTGTGTGGAGGTTAGTGAGAAAAGAGACTTGAAGACAGTTCTGAAGAATCGGGGCAACTCCTTTTGATAGTGAAAAGGAGATTAGGAGGAATATGAGTGCTATAAGCCATATACTTAAAGATTAAAGCTTGATGCTTAAGCTCCTGCCACTGAGATGGAGTGAAAGGAAACCTGCTTCTTCCATTCATAATGATGAAAGAAAAAGAAAAGTAAGGAAGTGAACAAAACGTTGCATTAATGAACAACGCTAAATGGTGCATTTAACTAGAGGTGGGTCTATATTTGTTTAACTAGAGATGGGAGCCATCTCCATTTAAAAATATCCACGTCAGCAGATAACTGATAGTGGCCTATCAACGTCAGTGATCATGGTTCAATTTGAATGTTTTCCAAAACGTTTTGGTTAATTTTAAATGTAGGGTTCATTTTGAACACCGTGAAACATTAGGGTCCATTTTGAACACCAATGTAAACGTTAGGGTTCATTTAGCTCTTTTGGCCATTAAAAAATTCATAGGATTAATCATTTGGTTTCTAAGGGTCATTTTTAGGTATGATTGTTTGTAAAACCACAACCAATAAAATCATATCTTCTGCTAAATTCCCTATGTTAACATGACTCAATTCTAATTGCACAAAAATAAGAAGAGCAGTTGATGAAATTTTGAATTCAATATGGTGTGGAAGATTTGTTTTCTTTAAATTTTTTATTACTTTCAATTTCAGAATTACTTTCTATTTAAATTTGAATATTCATGTAAATGTCTAAAATATAGAGACTTACTTTTCTGTTTTTAGAATATAACATCTTTATATAATAGAGCTTTCCATGTTAAATGAAGACAACCTAAATTGATCACTAATTATCAATGTTTAAAAGCTGATATCAAAGATGTAAGAAAAGATATTAAGATTTAAAATTCTAATAAAGATTAGATCATATAAAATAAGAATATAGTATATAGAAAGTAAAAACTATAAGAATAAATAAAAGTAAAATATTTTATTGAAATTAAAAAGAATATATCAATGTTTATAATTCATTAATAATAAATCTAATAATTGAAAAAAATTAATTCTAACATAAAAAATTCACAATAATATCAATTAAAATTATGTTTCAAAAGGAGGTTGGATCTCATTATTGTCAAAATATTTGAAAATTTTCAACATTATCTAAGACTCATAAATCACGCAATCATTCAAATTATCTAATTAACATTTTATATTGTATTTGAATAAATTATAAATCATTAATGTATGAAATTAATTTTTTATAATAAATTACACTTTTAATTTTTAAATATGTATAAAATAAGATATTAACTAAAAATTAATATATGTTCTTAATTAATTCATTGTGACAAATGTTTTTTCTTCATAAATCGTCAATTCAAGTTCATTATAATTAAGATTAAGGAATGGTTCTTCTACTTCAATCAAAAAATAAGTATGGTCAATATAATTAAATATCAACTAAATCATGTATTTTTTCTTACTAAGCGCTTTGAATATATAATAGAGAAATTATAAAATCAAAAATAAAAGGTATACTAACTAAAAAAAATTCTATCAATAAAATACCTAATATTCATCCTCATATTATAAGTAATGTAAGCAAGGTTAATGAGTCTTTTATTTTTCAAATAATTTCATTTTTCATATAAGTACATTTAAAAACACTCAAATTGCCAACAACCTAATGTATAAGTTGTTTGACTGAATAATCTAATAACAATTTTTCTTATTATTATAACATTTTCACTAAATAATCTCCACCACTCATTTATATTATAAATTAATAGTCATTAAAATAAAAATGTATGATTAATAAGTAAAAGATGAAATCAAAGAGTACAAAAACTACTAGACTGCGTTTTCTCATTGTAAGTTCTCTCTTTGCAAATAATCTAGCAAAATTCCTAAACCTTCGTGTTATAATTTGTTTTCATTTATCACCATTTATTGTTCTTCATTAAAAAAACTTTTATATCTAATCACATAAAAAAGGATTATTGATGTATGCTAGACATACATTATTTTTAAAACTACTTTCATGATATATTGCTCGCATTTTAGATGATTTTGAAAGATTTGATACTTGATTTAAAAATGATTGTCAATTTAAGACTTATTTCTACCTATGCATGGAAAATAAGCAAAATTAAAGAAAGATAGGATTGAATTGAAGCAAATTTGGAAAATTGGAAAAGGAAAATTGAACACCACACCTTACACATTATTGTGTTGAGGGTCATGTTCAAAGTTGGTCACTTATATTTCTCTAGTGCACCCTATATACCCCTATGTTGCCCCATGGATGAAGAACAAGGTATCCTGTATGGTCTATATGGGCACTCATATTGTCATTGTTATTTTCTACTCGTATTATTGTTGTTATTTTTAGAGATTTTCTCAGAGAACATAGCCAACTATATGGACCTGTGTTAAAGAAAAGAGGAGGTGAAAAAGATAGTTATTGTTGGGACCCGATCTCAGGAACCGGATCCCAACCGGGAAACGGAAACGGAAAACGGATACGAAATCGGAAAACGGAATCGGAAAGAACGGATTTCTTAACGAATTCGAAGCAGAAAGAAACGGAAGCAAATTAATC
>JANVCL010000001.1:11660688-11678756 GCA_026546855.1 Erythroxylum incrassatum
TATAATATTTACATTAATATATGAATTAATATTTAATCCGCAGACCACAAAACTACCCTTCCCATATCTTTACTTTACACATTAGATACCTAGGCATCCATTAATATTATTATCATTTATTCATTACATCCTTCCCATACCTTTTCTTTAGAGATTAGATACCTACACGTCCATTTATATTATTATCATTTATTCATTATATTTATTATTATTAAAGAAACATGATAATTATTAATAAAAACATTATACGGATAAAGTTTCACATTTTACAAATTACAAGGTAACTATGCTTAACTATTTTCTCCGTCCGAAACTCTGATTTTTTCAATTACCTTCTTTTTTTGCCTTCTTCTTGTTTAACCTAAATACATAAGATTCTTCATTCCACATAGATAAAAATAGTCAAAGTTTGCTTTTATATATTCTTTTATTTTCTATTTTAATTTATACATTAAAACTATTTATTAAGATATTAGTTTAATTTGCAGGACATTATTGACATTCGCACAATATTATTCTACTAGTAATAATATAAAGTTAACAATAAATTCACTGTGACGTTATCCCATACGCTAAGCAGCCTTAAACGACAAATTGACTACTGTAACTCAACGTGTACAAAAGATGCTGACAGACACAGTGCCAAGACAGCATCTTTAACTGATGCTGCACAAATTCGACTTTTTTAGCAGTTTCCTAATCTCCTCCAGTTTCACGACCCAATAGTAATTCTCAACCAGGTACACTTCCCTACGTATCTCTACTGAAGTACCGAATTCATAGCTTTTACATGATTCTAATATCTGGGTTACTCTTTACATGATTCTAATATCTGGGTTACTCTTTGTCCATTTTAATCTTCATCGGTATCCCCTGTTCATAATCAGCTTGCTGTTAATATTCAAGACTTGAATAAGTGATGTCTTACTGGGTGATGGGATTCTCTACGGCGTTTGTTCAAAGATAGAGTCTTTGGAGTTACTTGTGCTGTTTGTCAAGTAACATGTTCAGGTTCTTGGTTCTTGGTTCTTTGGTATGTACATCAACTAGGAAAAGAGCATATAAAAAGTACAAACTGGGATTTATATTATTGGTTGATCTTATCGGATGTCAGTATGATGATAAATTATGTGTGGCTTTTACGAAAAAATTGGGTCCTTTTTGTTGTGTTCTGGGTACTTTGTTAATGACACTTTAGGTACCAGATTCTTGCATTGTGTTAAAACAATTTATAGGATTAGTCATGTATTTCCTAGGGGCACCTTTGGTATGATTGTTTGTAGAACCACAACCAATAAAATCATCTCACCTGCTAAATTCCCTATATTAATGTCTAAACACGACTTGCTTCTAAGAGCTTGCATCTGCATGCGCTATTTGTCCAAAATTTTCGTAGAACTCTCAGAAACTTCACTTTGGGTTGTCATTAATTAATTGGCATTGATGATCCAGTATAAATGACAACTGAACCAATCAATGTGAATGAGTTTCAAGCATTGGCAAGGCAAGCCCTTCCAAAGATGTATTACGATTTCTTTGCTGGAGGAGCTGAGGACCAGCACACACTAAAAGAGAATATGGAAGCATTTCGTAGGATCACGTAATGGTTTAAACCTTAAATGATGTTTCTGACTAACTGTATGACTTATCATTGATTGTTGACTTTTCCCATTTCAGATTTAGGCCAAGAGTTCTTGTTGATGTCAGCAAAATAGATATGTCCACTAACATCTTGGGTTACAGTATATCAGCACCAGTAATGATTGCTCCGACTGCTATGCATAAATTGGCTCACCCTGAAGGTCTAATCACCTTAAACAAAGCACCTATTTCTATATTTTGACTCCTCTTTTCATCTGTTCTTTGTATTGGTTCCAGGTGAGATTGCCACTGCCAGAGCTGCTGCTGCATGTAACACAATTATGGTATACTGATAACGAAGTTTTGAAACTCAATTATCTTCAAGAATAGACCTACTGATCTTAATCCCATTTAGATTTTATCCTACACGTCTACCTGCACCGTGGAGGAAGTTGCTTCCAGCTGCAATGCTATTCGGTTCTTTCAATTATATGTATATCCTTTCAACAGATCATTTGATTTGTTTTTCAGATAGCACTTGTAGCATAAGCAACTTTCTTTCTTCCATCTATCTTTTTGCAACAGGTGTACAAGAGGCGAGATATATCAGCTCTGCTTGTGCAGAGAGCAGAAAGAAATGGGTATAAAGCTATTGTTCTAACTGTTGATACTCCAAGACTTGGTCGAAGGGAAGTTGACATAAAGAATAAGTGAGAACAATTTCTCCTTCTTTTTCTTCTTTCTACCCCTAAAATCTTAACACTACTTTCTCAGTTTCTCTTTGGCATTTAGGTTGGGCTGCTAGATATATACAATTGACTTGGCACAAGATCTGGTTTCGAACATCAAAATGTTGTGCCAATCAACAGAATGCATGTTGTCTTTAATATAGATTCAAGTCTCCATATCAATTTCATGCTTGTTGCATTGGATCTCTGCAGAATGGTTGCACCTCAATTGAAGAATTTTGAGGGCTTGATATCAACTGAAATTGACTCAGTGGGTGGACTTATCCTTTCAGCTATTGAATGCAAATTTGAAGCATTATATTCAGGGATGCTTCATTTATTTCCTTGCAATTACCATGTTTCTAATAGTGTACTGGACCCCATATGATAATTGATTAAAACAAGAGAACTGTTATACCTCATATGATAGGTGATTAAAACAAGAAAAAAAAACTGTTAACTTCCCAGCCTTGCATTCAACAAATTAAACTGCTACACTGTTTTTTCTGGAATCTTTAGATTACTGGTAGAATTTAATGTCATTCCTTATTTGTCACAGGAATGATAACTTTTCTTTTTCAAAAAAATAAAAGATCTGTAACTTTTGGTATTTGTTCCATCAATTGAATTCTTTCGAATGTTTTGTTAATACCTCCTTACTTTGAGAATAATGTGAACTGCCTTTCATATGGGTGCTCTTTACCAATACCATTGTATTAAATTTCATGATTTTTTATGCTAATTATTATCTCCTTTAGCAAGCTTTAAATAACAAAAAATTGTGACTGTTGTGTTGAGTCTGTAATTTTAACTTTGGCAGAACGAAGGCTCCAACCTTGAGCTTTTTGCCAACAAGACCCTTGATGCTTCTCTTTCTTGGAAGGTCAGTGAATTCATTTATTTTTGAGGAAATATGTGCAGAAGGATACACACCTAAAGCTGTAATTGTCACTTCCCACATTTTTAAATTGAAGATACCTAGATACATAACAACTGTATGTTTATTACTAGTTTTTGACTTGACGTGACGTTTGATGACAAGGGTATTACCTGGATAGCTTTTGTATTTGATACTTCTCATTATTTTTATTCATCATCTCATCATTTGCAGGACATAGAATGGATAAAATCAATTACAAATTTGCCCCTTCTTGTAAAGGGCATACTCACTCCTGAAGATGGTAAGATTGGTTCTCCATTAATCAATTTGCATCAGTACATTCTTTTCTCTTTGAAATATACCATACAAAGCTTTGACTTAGCCACCATTTGTCTCTATTTTCTGAAGTTCAAAAACCAAAATATCTGATGCTTTAATCAACAGTGTAAAACTTTTTGCAGTGTAATGGAGAATAAAAACCAGAATATCTTTGATTGTGCTAAATTTTGAAGTTGCAAGATTCCAAACAGGAAACTTTGTGTTAACTAATTAGGTTCTGAGTGGGTCTCGCACTCTTAGTTACTAAGTTGTACTGCCTAGCATTCTCATAGCTATTTTTGGCTACAGTTATGAAATTGCTCAAATTTTGATTTGCCTGAATTGACAGCACTAAAAGCCATGGAAGTGGGAGTTGCTGGGATCATTGTTTCCAACCATGGAGCTCGCCAGCTAGATTATAGTCCAGCCACTATTGAGGTTCTGGAAGAGGTAACTGCATATTAGTTTTGTCTTTATGCCCATTGAACAGGATATCAGTGAGACAGTGCTGTCAACATGTTTCATACTTCTATAGTTATGAACAGAATTTTCAGACAAAGTTTCTAGTTAGAGTGAGAGATCATGTATCAAGAGCCATCCTTCTAAAAACAAGATACTTCATTTAACACCTTGCTGGGGAGTCCATGTAGAAGTGGTGACCCTTTCTCATTTGCTTAGGAAACAACGAGGGCCAGCCTTTAGGAAAAGTTATTTGAGAAGTGACATTGTTGAAGAGAGCATTCTTGTCTGCTGCCTTGCAGGTGGTTCAAGCTGTAGGAGGAAAAGTTCCTGTACTATTCGATGGAGGAATCAGGCGGGGTACAGATGTTTTCAAGGCCTTAGCACTTGGTGCACAAGCTGTTCTTGTAAGCCTCCGATCACCCTACTACTCTAGTCCAACCGCTAACTTTTGTTTTCTGCTAATTGGCATATACGTTGATACAGGTTGGAAGGCCCGTTGTCTTTGGGCTGGCCTCAAAAGGGGAAGATGGGGTGAGACGGGTGATAGAAATGCTAAAAGATGAGCTTGAGCTTACTATGGCCCTTTCGGGCTGCCCAAATGTTAAGGACATTTCGAGGAGCCATGTCAAGACTGATCGTGACAGACTTCAATCAATGCTATAACAAGTGTTCGGCTGTCTGCCAATCAAGTGTAGCAAAACACAAAAATGCAAAATTGGATATTTTCGAGTCCTTAAAGTTTGCAAATGGTATTCGCCTAGTATCTGTAACTTCATTGAACAGATTAGCATAATCTGGTTGGAACATACGGAATTGACAATCTATAAACTAGTTTGAATACCAGGAAGACTTTTTAGTCGACATTTACTATATAAAATGATCCCTGAGCAGAACCAACAAGTCAGAATGTGTCTCAGATCTAAGGGGACCGATAGATGCGGAGGTACCGATAATTAATTTCCTGAAAGAGGAATTGCGATCCTTTTGAATGATGAACTTTCATCATGTACTTAATAGACTCTTAACTCACATAGACTATGGCGCCTGCTTATTTCTCAAGCTCGGCTACACAATGTGTTTTGACAACCCCTTGACACTTCTTTTTCATGGGAAAAATTCGTGAGAACGGGTTACACAAGCTAAGACCAAAAGTATTTTTGTCAGTTGTCTATGCATTGCTGCTAACTGAGCTTGTTTTTTTTGTCACGCCTTGTAGCTCCATTGGAGAACTTTTGGATCTGTGGGGACTAGCAAGGTAAGCCCCTCTGCATTACCAACATAACACTGGCATTGAACTCAACTGCGGCCTCATTTGCTGTGGGGCTGGTTGCTGCTGAGGCTTTGTGACTGCATCTAATTGTAGTGGAGGTCTCTCATATGATTGTATACGCTTTTCATGAATGACTATAAAAGCATCACCTATATATCATATCAATGAACAATGTTCTATTTTAGGAAATATAATGACATCATTTTTCTTCTTTTGTTACAAAATTGAACACCTCCAATGCATCTACTCTGTCCACATAGGGTATACACATAAAAATATTCATTACAAAGCATGGAGTCCTCATCATACAAGCAACCATCCTAAGTAGTTTTCGGTTAGATGGTATGCACATAACAAATGGAGGTTTGTAACATGAAGTTGTGATGTTACAACGACCGCCCTATTTAACATAAAGTCGATGAAGAATCCCGCAGCCTACTTATTAGCTTCGACTCTGGTGATCCGTCTCCTCCCCAATGATGAAAAGATGTTTGAGATTGAGTGGGCTAATGTTGTGAGAAATAGTGATTGAGTTTTGGGTTCTGAGTTGGTATTACTTTCAATGTATACTAGTGTCGGCAAAGTTTCGGTGGAGACCCTTAGAGAATATAAAAAAGTTAACGAACTTCAACGCACAAGACTTTCTGATTTATGAGAGTAGGAAAGAGAAATATTAATTATATTCAATTTTTTCTTTACATTTTCATAAAAAGATTGTTTTGATAACTTGAATTTGTGACCTCCTAATCACAAAGGATATTATGTTGACTAAAAGCAAGAGGATGATTAAAGCAAACCAAATATTATTATACAAGGGTGTTGTTTATGAATGAAAAGCTGCTCCACTGGCAGATTTTTGTTGACACTCCAATTCATGGACATTTGTTAATGGTCCAGAATTTCAGTTGTTTAACTTTGTTGAACTAACAAGTGCCAGCAAAAGGTCTGCGGAGAAGCTTTTTCATATTTTTGGACTTACTTCAATTATAATTAGTTGATGAGTCAGCTTATTACATCCAATCCAACCCATCAACCGGATCACATCTTTTGATGTGTTTTTCTGAAATTGAAGGGAAAAGCCCACTCACATTTCTTATCACGTGGATTTTGGTGATGTCGCAGTTCCATCCGGAAAGTAATCTACTATCCTTATGCTTAAAGATAATAAATTCGGTGCTTGTGTCGGATTCTATTATGAATTTTTTACCACATTTTTTTATAGGGCCCTCATTTTTTTCATCTCCAAGCTTGAGTTATAGAAGATGGAGAAGGAATTAAGAAGGTCTTAGCAACAATAGGGCTTATTATAGGACAACTCAGGATGTTCATATCGATTTATAATATGCCTCTACATCTAGCATTGGGTAGACCCATTACAATAATTGTTCTAACTCTACCATATTTTTTGTTTCATTCATTTTGGAATAATTAAAAACAATTTTTTGCATAATGAATTATTATAAATAAATAGAATAAATAGAAATAAAAATAAAGTAGAAGAATCCAAATTCCTAATAAACAAATTTAAACTTGAAAAAAAAATCCTTTTGATTATCGACATATTAACTAGTTGTAAATACATATTATGTTAGGAGATCGAATTTAGATCTGATTCGTATGAATCGTAATAATCATAAAACCATTTTGTTTTAAATTTTTGAAAGCCAATATTATTTTAAAATTTAAAAAATAATTAACAAATAAATCATAATAAAGTGTGAATCGTAATTCATACCTTATTTCAAAGCTTAATTATTTTCTTGTCATATCTCTCAAACAATTTTTAAAATTGACTCATCTCAACTACTATAGTAATATAAGTGTCCAATCGCTAATAGTATTTACATAACATGATGAGATGTAACTATTTCAAATGCAAACAGTGCTAACTCTCTTAAGATCCAATACTAGTGATCCTTATTTATTAAATATCTTATATTTATTCATAATGTTTCTCATACTTTACAATCAAGTCCAACTTGATTAAAACACTTCTCTCTCTTCAATTTGTTCTTTATGTGTGACCCATTAAGTTCTCAAATATGATGGCAATAGATATAATTAATAGTCCTAAATTATATTTAGGATTAGATAAATTAAACTCATTTAATTTATCTTTAATTTTGTAATTAAACAATTTATATTCACGTATCAAGATTGACATGTACTGAAATATCACGACTATCTAAATATTTAGGAATATCAAAGTAGTTTTGACTAATCTTTTTCATGAATGATTTTTTTGTATAATTTAATCATTTCATTATATAATATTATGATTAGACTTAAAGTATGAGATTAATGTCTACTCTATTTGAGTTTAATAAATTTAGTTCTCCATCATTAATAATTGATTCTATTAATAACATTTATAAACTATTTACAAAATTGATTCTATCTTGGCCAAGGAATTTCTGAATCAATTCTAATGAAGAATAACAAAACATTCACCTTAATTATTTTAGTTTAGGCTAATGAATCCTATATTGATCACTCAATTACCTCTATATAGTTCATACTATATCCAATGACTACCGATTGACCTACCCTGGACTAGAATAAGTCATAAGTAATATCAAAACATAAAAATCCCTATATGAGATAAATTTTGAGATCTCAAGTCAAATGATCACTTATATAATCATCATAATAAGAATTTTCATAGAGATACAAGTAATGTTCTAAATGGATTTCTTATATGGAATCAGTTAGTGAACTTGTTCTCAAATAAGTACTCACATGTTTGTTTAAGTATCTCCATACTTTATTCTATGAGATTGATTACTTCCTTCATAAGACAATAAACATAACATGTGCTAGTCTTTTATACTCTATTAATGTCCTGTCTTAATAGAATAATGACTATGAACAATTTAGAGATATACATAAATATAATATAAATCTCATAATTATAATTACGTCATAATTTTATTTACAATGTATATTTATCATATGCATATGAATATTTATAAGATAAAGAATGTCTTTAAATTATTTTGTTACTAAACTAAACCAATTGATTGGTTGTAGGGTATAAAACAATAATCTCTCACTTGTACTATTTCAATCGTTTACATATCATTATCTGACGATTATACTATTGATGCGACAATGGTTTGGTAAGAGAATTTTATAATATTCTCTATAGTGAGCACTTGCTCTTACAAATTTTATCTTAATTATCATCATAAATACATAATTGTATCTTTAATGAGACCTTAACCCTTTTTGTATACCTAATAAATCTAATGTTCTAACATGCATTACTATCTTGAATAATGTAAGAACTATATTAAGTTCAATAAAGAACTTAATAATCCAAATAATCATTTCCACTAAATAAAAATATATAATGGCTTAATTAGCAACTATTGCTTCATTGGAACCTTTCTAATCTCAAAATAATATTGTTCCAAGTAAAATATACCTTAATCAGGACTTACTTTTAAAGTTAATTTCCATATAACCTTCAACTAAAAAATAAACTCATGCATAGAATAATATATTAATATTCATATAACCTTGAGATCAAATATCAACTCATATATAGAATAATAGTTATCTTTAATACTTCCCAAGTAATAGACATCTCAAATACTAAGCACATTTAGCAAATTATCTATATACTTGGACTAGAATATGTAACCAACTTCTTTATCCATCTCTATATATCTAATTCTCATAATTAAATTGCTACTTTTTTTATTTCTAATAAGAGTTGTTTTAGGACGATTATATTTTTAATAATTAAAAATATGAATTATTATTCTCTATAAGTAATTGATAGGTGTATATTATACTATGTTTTCACAGATGTTTGAGTTGTTTTTAAGTGTTTATTAGATTATTATCATGTGTATAGGCCTAGAATTATGTTATTGTTAATGATTGTATGTATTATAAGTTTTTGTTTAGTTTAGCATAAAACTTAGATCATAATTTTTTGTTTCAAGGGGTGTTTGATGTGTTTGTTAGTGATGGAAACCAGGAAATTGAAGAATGAAGAAGATGGAAGTTAAATCAGTGCACGATCATGCACTTTAAATGAATCAGTGCACAATTAGTGCACCATCATGACAGAGAAGAAATTTCCAGATGCACGATCGTGACACCCAAATGCACAATTGCGATACACTTTCCAAATGTGACCTGTTTCGTATCTTTTAATGTTCTGGGGCTATTGTTGGAACAAAATGACACGGATAAGCCCTAAAATTAACCCTTGATATAAAAGAACAAAAAAACTCTAAAAAAGAAGCAGCCACCATAATGTGAGCAAGAGTAAGGATTACCATGGAGATGGCACGCGTGATGGGGGCAAGCTTGTCATTCCAGTTGAACCTATGTCCAGAGCTAGGATCGAGAAACTAAAGGAGGCTCTCTATGCGCATGTGAGCCAATTTGTGGAGAGGATGGAGTGCACCAAGTCTCTTACCAAATTGGGGAAAAGCAAGGAAGATCAAGAAGGGAGCATTTGGATTTCCAGCTATCCCAGCAACTTCTAGACCAATACGTCTTAAGTTCTTTCTTCTTCCTTTGTTTATTTTCTTTAAGCTTGATGTACGAATTAAGTTTAAGGATACTCTAGATGTTTATTATGTTTTAATTTCGTATTAGGATTTTTATTTGACTTATTTTGTGACTTAGACACTTTTGATTTCAATATAATGTTTTAAGTATTGGGATATTTGTGTTTGCTTATTCTTCAATAATAAATCGAGAGAGTGATTCCAAAGTAATCTGATTAGGTTGGGTAATGAGAGTTAATGACCTAATAAGTTATGCAAATATCAAATTGATAATCATACAAAGAGAGATCTTATGTGAGAACTAGATTATCCGATAGATTGCTTAAGAACTAGTTGAAAACGAGAGGAGGTTTTTGTTAATCTAGAGATTACAAATTTGGAATTTTTGAATCAATTAGAGATTACTAATTGGGGTTAAATTATTAGGTCTTGATAGAGAATAATCAAACTCTTTGAAAATCTATGATTGACACCCATTTATTTAAAAAGTGGATAAAGGGACAAATAACAATAGAACGAATTGTTGGACAATTTGGTCATTTGCCCTAAAGTTGGATAACCATTAATTGCATTTTTCAGATTTTCAATAACTTATCAGTTAAGTTACATAATTTGATCCAGATAAAGGTAATAAAGTGGCCCAATAAATGATCTAAATCAATGGGTTAAAGTTCAGGAAAAAATGGATCCCGATTAGTGTAGACCGGACCAATATCAGGCCTGTGATGGGGAAGCCTAATATAAAAGTTATATATAAAAGTTAAGGCCTCCTGCAGTTGCTCATATTATTTGTAAGCATACAGATTCTCTGGCTTACTAAGAGCGCTTATGTTTTGAGAAAACTATAGAAAGACGTTGATCACGTATTGGTGAACGATTCCTGTGAAGGTCCTGGAATATTAGAGCTTGTTTTGTTGAAGAAAACTGCTTTGAAAGTTGAGATGGAATTGAAATCAAGTATTCAGAATTTCCTTGATTTTCTACCCTTTCATGAACGATCCAAGACACACAATAAGGTCTATGCTACGTGTTACTCGTGGTATCAAAGCGATTACCTAATCGGGTTGTAGGAAATGAAGGTTTTTTTGGTTTTCATTCATTATGGTTTTCGTTAGTTTTTGATTTTTTCCAGTTTTTTTATGTATATGATTACATAAAAGTGGTATACATGAGGCTAGCTACAAAAAAATGGGCCAGTGGGTGATTGCATCGTCAACGCGCACACCATATGCACCCAACAGTGCTACAGTAACCGTCTTTGGGCGGTTTGGCTGGCGCGTGCAATGACCAACCACATGGCACTGCAGGTTTGTAGACGCTTTTTGTACGTGCCTCATGTGGCCTGCTCTCCCACAGGTGGGACACACACTAGCCACGTGTCTCGACATAAGGATGGTGAGGATGGAGACACGTGTCTCACACATGCCAAAAATAACTACACTTGTAGGGTGCATGTACTGTAAATGCCAAACGTGTCTAGCACTTACATCGTACGTACGCTCCTGCCACACGTGGGATTGCCGTCATGATAACATTAGCGCACAGTGTTGTGTTGACGTAAGTTGACTTCAACGCTACAGTACTACTTACGTCAACACTAGAAAGAAAAAAAGGAAAATTCTTAGAATTCTAGTAAAGGTGCTCTGTGTCCTTTTGGGTCAGTTCTCTGGTCGGGAGAATTTTTAAAGTGAGTTTTCAATTTTTATGGATTTATTATGTTGGTAATTGGATTCTGAAAAAGGTTTTAAAGCTTTTTTAAACTAATTATGAGCAAATTTTTGTGCTTCGAACTACACATAAGGGAGACCCTTAAGGTTTCGTGTCTCATATGGTAGGTTTGGTATTCGAGAAAGCACGATAGTCACTCTTAATAAGATTTTAAGATAAAAGTATCAAAATAAAGTTTAAAGACAATGTTTTTAGTACTATTGTGTGATTATTTGATTGTGAATTTGGGTTTTTTTTGCATTTATTGCTAATTTTCACATACAGTAGGCCTACATAGAATGTAAAGATAATATAAGGATGTACTGATGAAGATGTAGTCACCAAAGTGGCCTTTCAAATCATTATTTTGGGTTGTTCTACTCACATTTTGGGGGATGTCTGTGGTCTTATTTTTAGTTATTCTACCTAAAGGTGTTGGCCTTACATAGGGCTTTGAGATGTACATAAAGGCATTAGATGTATGAAAGTTAGTGCTTAAATGATCTATTCACCCTAAGGTGGTACTGTCATAAGAGTTAATGGTTTGTATTCTGATCGCTTTTATGTAGAGGTCTAATTGTATAAATTATGTATTCAGCCCAAAGGTGTTTCCTAATAGTGATACTATCCTGCATTTATGCTAATCTTTATATTGTCTTTTCTATTTTTCAGTCACCTTTTCTATAAACAATGTTGTCACGATCGAGACCTTAACTGGTTTCAATTTTAAGAAGTGGAAGAATGCTGATGAGTTTACCCTTGAGATGGTCGACATCATCATGGTGATGCATATAGAGAGACCTTCTGCACTCACTGATATTAGCTTAGAAGCTGATAAGACGACTATGGCAATCTGAGAGAAGTCAATGTATTATTTGAGCATCAAGAGATCAATTCTGAATCATTTGCTTAGTGAATTACCAGATATGGTTATAGTAAAGGAGTTTATGGACTGTATTTCCAAGAGGTACAAAGTGTCTTCTCATACAGAATAGGGAACCTTGATTAAAGAGCTATTCTCTATGAGGTACATAAAAGAAGGAGGCATTAGAGAGTATATCATCAAGATGGTTTACCTTCAAAGTAAACTGAAGGCACTCGATGTACCCATTCCAGGCACACTCATAGTGGATTAAGCACTTAATACTCTCCCACGAGAGTTTAAGATGTTGATGATATCATGCATCTCTCAAGATGAGGCCTGGAACATCAATGCCCTGATTTCCAGGTGTGCTGCAGCTAAGGAGCAACTTAAGAGTTTTCATCATGCAGCTTTGTATGTAGCCGCCAAAGGCAAGGGGAAGACGAAGCCCCAACAGTCTAAGGGTAAGGGTAGGAAACTCAAACCCTCTCCACAGATTCAAACTGGACAATCTAACTTGCCAAAGGCCTACATGACATGAAAAGTATAAGCCGCTTCTTCTTTAAGAAGAAGGGGTATAAGAAAGCTGATTGCTGGGAGTATAAATTCTGGAAGGTTAAACATGAACTATTAGGTAATTCCTCGACTTACATGATTCATGAATCCAATTTAGCTATAGCTTCATCAAGTTCTTGCTGGTTAGATAGTAAAGCTTCTAATTACGTTGCTTCTACAATGCAGGGGTTTAGATCCAAGAGAAAGCCAATTAAAGGAGAGGAGAAGATGATGGTCGGCAACAATGAAGAGTTGGATGTTTTGTATATAGGGGATGTAAGTTTGAACCTTGATACGAGGTTTGTACTGGTTTTATGAGACACTTTTTATAAACTATCTTTTACAAAAAATCTGGTTTCTGTATTAATTTTGGATAAAAAGGGTTATCATTTTGTATTTGATACTTCGGTTGTAAACATTTCTACCAATGCAAGATATATCAAAACCGCCTTCTTATCCTATTGATTATATAGAATATATCTTACCCCTAACAAAGATGTATGCCTCTTTTTATATTACCAAACCTATTACTCGTAAGGAGCCTTCATATAGGAAACATTGTACATATTGTGGCATAAACACCTTAGCTACATTTATATGGAAAGGGTTAAGAGATTGATAAAGGATAATATTCTCCCAACTTTGGACTTTAGTGATCTAGAAACATATATTGATTGTTGCAGGGGTAAGTAGACCAAGATAAAGAAAAAGGGGTCAACTCATGCTTCTAGTTTGTTGGACCTCATATACATAAATGTTAGAGGTCCCTATACAGTCACATTATGCAATGATAGATATTTTCTAACATTTATTGATGATTATTCTTGCTACGACTATGTGATCTTACTTATGGAAAAGTCTGAAGTTCTCAATAAGTTCAAGATCTTTAAGACTGAGGTTAAGAACTAACTAGAAAAATCAATAAAGATTGTCAGATCGGACTAAGGAGGGGAATACTATGGTAGACATGGGATTGCAGGACAAGAAAAGGGTATATTTGGTAGGTATTTAGAGTCAGTTGGAATAGTGATTCAATTCACTATGTTAGGTAGTCCGGAGAAAAATAGTGTGGCAGAAAGGTGCAATCGTACCCTAAAGGTCATAATGAGGTCAATGCAAAATAGGATTAACCTACTAAAAATACCTTTGGAGTGAAGCCATCAAGACGACATTATATATCTTGAATAGATTCCCAAGTAAGTCAGTACTTCAGACCCTTTTAAACTCTGGGTTAGTAGGAAACCAAGCCTTACACACATTCGTGTATAAGGCTGCCTTACTGAGGTATGATTATATAATGCTTATAAGAGCAAATTGCATCCTCGTTCCACTCGCTGTTATTTAGTGGGATATCCCGACCATTCTAAGGGCTAAAAATTTTACCATAAAGAAAGAGGGGCTAGAATGGTGGAATCGCAAATGGCTAAGTTTTTGAAATACAGTGTCCATGATGAGGGTGAATCCTCACACCCTCTAGAAGATAGCAGGACGGATACTACAATTATTTCATATCTGCCCCTCATACAAGTCAGGTCTAGTGGATGAAGGTTCAAGTAACATGCCTATGCCGGAACATGAATCTATACCTATTCAGGCGGAGGTTTCTAGGGTACAAGAACCTGTACAGTTACGCAGATCTACTAGAGAGAGGTGACCTGCTATCTCATCAGATTATATAGTCTATTTGGGTGAACAAGACTAACATATAAGACACGTTGTGGATCTAGTTACTTTTACAGAAGCCATTTCTAGACCCCATGCAGACTTATGGTAGGAAGCGATGAAGGATGAGATGCAATCTATGAGGCATAATAAGGTATGAGAGCTCGTTAATTTGCCTCAACATTGCAGGCTTGTTGGTTGCAAATAGCTATTTAAGACTAAGAGGGACACATAGAGTCAAGTTGATCAGTTTAAGGTGCGATTGGATGCCAAGGGATTCACTCAGAGAGAACGAGTTGACTTCAATGTCACCTTCTCTCCTGTATCCTCGAAGGATGTGATTAGAGTGATTGTGGCAATAGTAGCCCATTATGAGATGGAGCTACATTAGATGGATGTTAAAATCGCTTTCCTAAATGGTGACCTTTATGAGGAGGTCTATATGGAGCAACCTAAAGGATTTCAGGATCAAGGTTATAAGTTAACTAAATCAATATATAGTTTGAAACAAGTTTCTAGACAACGGTGCCTAAAGTTTGATGAAGATTTTACCTCATTCGGCTTTGTAGAAAACAAAGTTGAAATATGATTATACTATAAGGTTAAAGGGAGCAAGGTTATTTTCCTATTATTGTACGTGGATAATATCTTGTTTACGTCGAATGATTTGACCATGTTGTAAAAGGCGAAGCAACTTTTGGCTAAACACTTTGACACGAAGGATTTATATGAAGCATTTTTTGCCCTCGATATACAGATTCACCAGGATAGATCTCAACACTCATTGAGCCTCTCACAAAAAGCATACATTAAGCAGGTGTTATAAAGATTTAATATGGCTAACAGTAGACCTGTTGTATCACCTATCTCTTATAGTGAGAGATTATCTTTGGTTCAGTGTTAAAGAACGAAGTTGAGAGAGAGGCTATGAGGAATGTTCCATATTCAAGTGAGGTTGGTAGCTTGATGTATGCCCAAGTGTGCTCTAAATTGGACATTGCATTAATTATTGGACTGCTGAGACGATATTTGGCTAACCCATGTGTAGATCATTGGAATGCAGTTAAGCAAGTGTTGAGATACCTAAAGGGTACCAAGGACTATACATTAACATACCAATAAGTCAACGATTTAAACCTCATAGGGTATACAGACTCCGATTTTGCTATGCATGGAAAAGTGTCAAGAAGACACTGATAACTTCCTCGACTATGCATGTAGAGTTTGTTGCATGTTATGGTACTACTATATAGGCAATTTGACTCAGAAACTTGATTTCTGAGTTATTTGTGGTAGATTCGGTAGCTAAACCCATTCAGTTGTACTATGATAATCTTGTTACTGTGATGTTTAGTAATAACAATAAGAATATCACAGGGTCTAAGCATTTAGAGATCAAATACTTGACCATAAAGGACTTGATTCAGAAAAGTGATGTCGAAGTGGAGCATATCAGGACTTAAGAGATGTTAGCTGATCCATTGACTAAAGGACTTCGCCACTATTGTTTGTTAAATATGTATCCAGTATGGGCATGTTAAGGTCCTTAAGCAAGAGTAGTCAGGGACCGTTGTATTTACTCCTTAAATGATTATACATTTTGATGTATTATGACATTATGATTATTTATTAATATAGATGATCCTCTTTTTATCCTCAGTTACAACTGTTCTTGTGTATAGTCATAATACATACGAAAGTCTTAAGATTTGTGTTGTTCTTAAGCATGTTAAAGGTCATTGGGCATATATAAAGATTGACCTTGAGTGTCTGTCGTTTAGACGCATACAATTTATGATATCCATAAATTTGACATAACATAGGGGGATATAAGGTTTAATCCTATAAATATTCTTTAATACAATTTAGCATTCAGTTAGAGAACATAAAGGGTTTCTTTAATGTTGTTTAGCATTCTATGAGAAAAAATGGGATTTCTCTACTACAATTTAGCATATGCAGTTTAACATAAATTTGGAGAAATTGAGACCTAAAAACGAAGATGATACATATTAGATCATATAGGTATCATCCTAGTTTGTCACACTCCATTTTCTCATTTATGTTAGTAAGGTATTAGATATTCGTGATTATATTGGACCTATGTCACATATGACACATGTGTTTGATATTTTTCGGTATCGAAAGCCTTGTAGTATGGAATGTTAGACTTTCATTATCTTTGAGTCAAAAGTTTTTTTAATAATTTTTAAATTTGGTACCAATACAGTAGTGTGACTTAACCGAGTTTTCAAACTATTTTTAAACTTGAGTCAAAACTGCAATTGATAATTGTCTAATGGGGATAATGTTGGAAAATTTGGTCATTTCCCATAAAGTTAAACAACCATTAATTGTATTTTTTGGTTTTTCAACAACTTATCAGTTAAGTTACGTAATTTGACCCAAATAAAGGTAATAAAGTGTCCCAATAAATGATCTAAATCAATGGGTTAAAGTGTAGGAGGAAAATGAATCCCGATTAGTGTGGACTGGACCCATATCGGGCCAGTGATGGGAAAGCCCAAAATGGAAGCTATATATAAAGGTTAAGGTCTCCTATAGTTTCTCATATCATTCGTAAGAATATGGATTCTCTGACCTATTACCAGTGCTTACATTTTTAGAAAACTATAAAAAGACATTGACAACTCATTAGTGAGTGATTCCAGTCAAGGTCCCGAAAGATTAGAGCTCGTTTTGGCCATAGAAACTGCTTTGAAAGCTGAGATGGAAGTAAAATCAGGTATTTCTCATTCCCTCCATTTTTATCCTTTCATGAATGATCCTAGACACATAATAAGGTATATATTACGTGTTACATGAATCCCAAACTTTTGTACTTGATCATTCTTGTTTTATTGTGACAACTCATTTGTTAAGTGGTTAAGTGCTTAATTTTATTCGATTTTTATAATTTCTTATTATTCAGTTTCATTCAATTCATATTTTTAAACCTTAGTCAAAGTTAGGTTCACTTAGTTTTAATTATTTCCTTGTGGGATCGATACCTTTAATACTATAAACTTATGATCTATATACTTGCGAATATTGAGGGTTTTATTATAGGTAAAACTTGCTCAATAAGTTTTTGGTGCCATTGTCAGGGAATTAGTTTAAGACTTTTTGAATTCATTGTTTTAAGGAATTATTTCCCTTTCAATTTGGACGTCACAAGATAACAATAAAGAATTCGAAAAGTTAAATGCCAAGAAGAGAAATAATGGACGATGATGGAGGAAATACATCATGGAGAGCAATAGACCTATAATAAGCTCAAGGTTTAATGCCTATCATCATGGAATTTCACAACCACCAGTACAAACTACACACAATTTGCTTGAAGAGATGACAAACAATAGTTGTCTTTGGATATTGGAATGAAAAAGACAACAGTTAACTGATTGAGCCAAGTTTATACTATAAATTGGCCTCACTTTCTTATCTGTTTATGCATTTGTTGACTCCTAATTAATGATTTTTGTGCTTAATTTGGTTCCTCATATCGCGCTTT
>JANVCL010000001.1:11715981-11728424 GCA_026546855.1 Erythroxylum incrassatum
CAAAATTTGCAATTATTTTTCCAGGCTTTGAAGAGCACCCCGTTCGACAAACGGGAGTATGCCTACTGCCTACAAGTTCGAGATGGAGGTCGGGATCAGTTCGCGTCTGCATTAGTGTCTAGTCAAATTGTATTTGTTTTTTTTTAATTTGTACAACTGATGAAGTCAAACTATAAAGTCAACGAATTGTAATGCTTTGTATTTATAGGGGCGGTTGGCTATTGAATTTCTCTTGATCGTAATGGGTCACTGAACTATTTATGAATAAGATGGGATCCAATTTGATTATGAATTTTTGTACAATAAATGGCTATCGTGAATAGTGTTAAGTATATGGTTATGACCGAAAATGTTTCCCAATTAAAGTGGGCCCAAAGTGCCTACTGATTTTCGCGCTTATGATTGTATTAAAAAAAGTTATACTGAATTTTGACTGAGTGATGTAGCACACTACCCTCGCGGAGCACGGACTCGAATATCACCATCGATGTCGGGTTCGAGTCACGCGGGAGTGGGGTGTTACAACAACTCTTATTAATCTCTAAATAATCAAAACAAATTAATTTAGTCTAAACATAATGATCAAGAATTAAACGACAATATCAAGTATATGTTCTCTTTTACATATCAAATATTATTTTAAGTCCCTTTCTATCTTCTAATTATAAGTCAAACACAAAGAAATTCATGAATAAACTATATAAGTCAATATTTTCTACCTTGGCAATAACTCAAGCCAATGGATATATCTCTCTATGATGATCACTCTCAAACGGACCAAGCAACTAGCCTTAAAACTCTTATCTTTAAAAAGCAAACATCCATCCTAAATATTGGTCTTAAATGTTTTTGTCCTCTTTTTATAACTTTAAAACAAATATATAAACTTTTAAAGTGTAACAAAGAAATTTGTTGATTTTTTTATAGTTGTAACTCCATTGCAAATTCATAATTACTCAATTTCAGTCAATTTACATACCCAAGTAGCTTGGATTATTCATTCATAAGAATGGTACTCTCTCCTTTCTTAATATCCTTTTTATTGCCCTATATATGCTAGAATTAACAAATATATTCAACTTCTTCCTATATTCTTCATCTATTTTATTTATAGATATATGAGATTTTTATAGAATTATGTCCCTGTATCTCATCAAGAACTTGGAAGAAACCATTTTCGGTTTTTTAGTTGTAAAATAATTATAATCAAGTTTATATGTCTTCATTTTGAAATACTTGTCATTCCTGTTATATCCAATATACAACTCTCATTGACATCCTTTAATATAGTCAATCTCATTCTTACTACTCTGACCATTTTTCTACCTCCTATTGAACCATGTGTACATTACATACGCCACAAGATCTTTAAAATCTTTAGAATTTGCAAACTTCATACCTAACGTCCATTATGGTGTTACACTAGCTGGTTGATGCCTAGTAGTTCACTATGCTTCTCTCTGCTTGAGTATTACTATCAATGAAATTTCCACTATTGATGAAATCAATTTCAACTGGTTAATATTTATATGCAATATGTATTTGAAATTTAGTTTGTCCATGGTCAACATTTGCTTGTTTTTTAGCTTCTTCAAGAACTACACCATATGCGTCTTCATTAATGTTTCCATTATTGTCATTATTGAATAAAGGAGATCATCCAAGTCTTTATTGTTCTTAACTGATTCCACCCTAACTCCATTATTTCCTTATTCACCATGACTATCTCCTTCATCAAAATACTTTTATCATGTCTATCATTCTTTTCATTAATCTCCTCTGTTCTAATTATACACATATCAGTTGAAGGAAATGGTATGTCTAATTTATGTGACACATAAATATCAACCATTTCAAGAATTTGATCATGTCGATTAGCTTAGTGCGATTATTATTTAATTTAACGAATTTCAAAAACTCCTTAGCTTTAAAACTTGATACCTTATAATATGCCTTGTCAAATTAGAAGTACCTAAATCTTTCTCCGTCTTGCTAATTTTTCTACAACTCACCTACATAAATGTCTGATTCCTTATTCACATAACTCAACCCAAGTTCTAATTTGAACTTCTCACTAAAAAGCCTTATTCTTCTATATTGAACCACTATAAATATGCTTATAATCAATAGAACAATTAGATAATGTCTCATATAAATGTCAACGATTTTATATTATCGATATTAAATATAATTGAAGTCTATACCATTAAATACATAAATTTTATTAAATTAAGATAAGTTGATGTATAAATGCTCTTATATAATGGAAGAATATCACCGTTATCTTTTAGTAGCTTTAATTAGCCTTTTATATATATGTATATGAGCCCTTTTCAAAAAAGAAAATTGCTTGTATTAGATATGTCAATATTCACTAGTCATTTAATAATTATTTTAATAATCACATTTTAAAAAGTTGGTGTCATTTATCAGATTAGTGGAAATATATATTTGCAATATCTAATTAATTAACTATCACTTAGAATATATCATATTAATGGAAATAGAGATATGCATTATTTAATTAATCAACTTGCACTTTGAATAATTAAGCAGTGATTGGACTTTGGGTTTTCTTGTTATTTAATAAAAAGTGAGACTCATGAATCATCTTCTAAATTTGTTGTTTGTTTTGTTATGTTTATGCATTGATTATTGATAATGAAAATTTCCAACACTTTAATTAGTCTATACAATTGACATTCTCTATATCTTCTCAGATACAAATTCAAGGAAAATTGCCCTAATATTCAATAACATTTGATAATACATTTTGAAATCTAATAAAAGATAATGTTAGATTGTAAATAAAAAAGTTTAGTTGAGAAAAAAAATTTAAAGAGAATTATCTGTTATTAATTTTGTTACATTATTAATAATAAAGTAAAATGAATACATAGTTACTTATAAAATGTTGATAAGAGAAATACAGCAAAACTATGAGTAATGTTTTATATTGAATAATAAATTAGATAACAACAAATAATGTCACATGTAGTTAAATAAAAAATAGGAAAAACAAGATCAAGATCAAGATCACATGTAGTTAGAAAGGAAAAAGGACTACACACGTCTACGTCTACAACCAATGATAAGAATAGGAACCAAACACCTCTAACATCAAAAATGTAGTGGAATTATCTCTTTAAGAAGGATATGTTAAAATACTTTCAATGAAGAAAGTGAAAAGAAAAATTTATCAATAGAGCATACCTTGTAATTAAACTAGCGATAAGGAGCATGAAAGAAGACAGAAGAGTAGGGTCATAATAAAGGAGAATTAAGGATTCCTAATTCCTCAAATTTGGCTGTTTAATAAATAGAGGTGAGAGCCAACATTTCTTGTTATATTCCAAATTAATACTAATAAATTGCATTAAAATTAAATATATAATCCATTTCTTATTGAAAATCCTTTAACTATTCATTCTTTAATCTTTCAATTTTACTAATTATCTTTTGTCAAAATTTCTTGCAACACATTACATCTTGATTGTATATATATGCTATCTCATATCATATATGTAGTTACATACAATTTGTGTTTTAGAAAACCTTACATAAAATAATTAATTAAATTAAATTAAAATTTTAATAACTAAAATATACATGATAACATTTTTAACTAAAAATTATAAGCATGGTTGTCCTTACATTTTGTTATATTATCATTTTGGTCTTCAAATTCCTTTACAAATTAAATGAAAGGAAACTAGAATAAAACAAATTCAAGGAATTAATAACCACACGGGAACTTATATTTATAATTATATTTGACATCAATGTTATGAGTACCATAACCATAAAGGTACTAGTAAAAGATTTGGTTTTGGTATGGTAGGGTATCAGTATCGATCAATATCGAGTATCATTTCAAGTAATTTTAAAAAATTATAAAATAGTTCCTAAATTTTTTAAAATTACAAAATAGTCTCTCAATATATTGTACCATATAATTTTTAATTTTATATTAACCATGTCTCCAAAAATCATAGTATTATAAATTTGAAATAACAATTATCTATTTATTTATACTAATATTTAATACTACTTTTCACATATAAACAATAACCACAATTAATATAAAAAAGACTATTTATTCATCATACAGATATAACCTAAGAATAATGCAAATTATTTAAAATGTTACAATTTACATCATATAATAAAGAATAATTACATCAAAAAGTTATGTAGTAAGAATAATATAAGTCCACTACCGAAGAGCACAATTAAATAGAAATGAGACCTGAAACAAAATACTTATAGATAAAAGTTCTATATTTATATTACACATATAGAATTTAACATATACATCAGATAGAAGTGATATCTATAAATAATAAATAAAAAAACTTGAAACTTAATTCAATAGAATATCCACTCAAATTGCATTAACCATAATTTTCATTTAATACAAAATATTCATTATTGAGAGGAGTTTCTTTATCACCATAATTTAAATTTATTGCATCAAATGACATGTATTTACTTTCTCATCCAATATTTTCTTTCAAGCCACTCTCATCTATCAAACTTGGTTCCCTAGAAACCAAATATGTTAAAAGATCGATATGGTCAATGCGAATTGGATCTATAGAACTACTTGTTCTATGAAGAGTCCTAGTAAATAAATAAAATTAAATTATTAAGAAATTACATTCAACTTAATATTGATAATAACATAAATTTCTTAAGGCTTTAAATTTTATATAAAAAAAAGACCAAATCCTTCAATCTTTTGTGTTCCAATATATTCCTTTCCTTGAAATGGATGAATTCAAATGTGTTTTAATTCCTTTCATACCATATTGCACTCACAAATTGAATCAGAATTTGAACTACAAACTTTTGTAATTCTAAAACCCCACTTCAGAATTGGCCCAAAAAAAAAGATATAAAAGTACCCTTATAAACAAAATAAAGTAATAATTAAAAAGTAATAAAGAAGAAATATATATTTAAATTAAGTTTGTCTCTTTGGAAAATTGTAATGGGCATCCCAAAATCACTAAACACAGTGTTGTATACCTCTATTTGTAAGCTAAAGAAATCTTGTATCATCTTATGCGCAACAATCATTGTGATAGTTAATAGTATTCTCCTTTTAATTTTAGCTTTCTTTGTAAAACTTGGTTTAAAATGGACACTATGATTAAAAGATATCCTAGCTGAAAATAATAGAGTAAAGTTTCATTCCGATCTTTTATTAATGATTACAAGATAAGGTGTATATGACATAGAGTGCCCATTTTTTAGATTGGATTGATTGCTTCCTTCGCCCTCTCTATAGCATCACAAAAATAATTTATTATTGCCTTTTCATGACTATCAGGCAAACAAAGTAATCTTACTAGAGGTTCACAAACCTAGATGACAATTTGATATTGCGGCCAAAATTTATGATTTTCAAGTATAATTTTAGAAACCTTCATTTCAACATTAGACCTGAAATATTGATATACAATCCACTTATCACTTGTAAATATTTATCTCAAATACTTCTTTATTAAAATAAAGCACTAAAGTGATAAGAAATTAGTTCAAATATTGTAATAACTGGATGACACAAATTCCTACCATTGGTAAAACCTTTTCTTATCAAATTTAGGACTCATACATAATTATAGATGAACTTGACCACTTTTCTTACTTTTTACATAGTTACATCAATAATAAGAAGTATGTAGGATCTCCTATATTTTTCAACATCAAGTCAATACAATGTGCAACACATATATAATAAAAAGAATTATTCCTATTCTGCAATCTTTTTCCAGCTATTTTATAAGCATAATTATTGTCAATGATGAATTGTACAATGTTTTCAAACTCAACTTCATTCACAACTTCATCAAATATTTAAAATAAAATATTAGCATTGCTAACAACGTCAAATGCATAAATTGACTTCAAAAACGTGTTCTCCTTAGCAGAATAAACCAAAAAATTGACAATATGCTCATATTTTCTAATTGTCCAACTACCACATATGATTGAATACACATAAATTGTTCGAGTCATTCTTTTTTATCAAAATAACTTTTTATTTTACAAATAAAGTTGCTCAGTAGATAACCTTGTAGTCATCACATCATGAGCTACTTCTTTAGATTGCAAGACACTAAAAATTGAAGGCTAAGGTCTAAGAGTTGTTCATGGTGCCAAAAAGTTGGACACCGTCTTTTTCTATTCCTCACATCAAGTGTAACAATTCCTTCTTGTTGGCTAGGAATACACTTTCAACATTCTCAGTGTCATCTTAACCACTACAAAAAGAACTTTCACTATCAATTTCGTAGCTCAATATTTTCTTCATGTATTTCTTATATTGATGCTTTGCATGTAAAATTTTCATTTCTTATTCCACGTCATAACTAACTTTCTTACAAGGTTCAATACCAATTTTAATCCTAGCTAATGCTTCTTTAATTTGGTGATTCGCCTACCTTTCAAAAGCTTTTTACAATACAAACAAATGGTATAGTTCTTCATTCCAAGAACCAGCAAACCCGAGTTCAAGCTAAATTATTGAATCTTCTTAAAGAGACTGAATTATGAAGAGCACATCTAAAATAAATAAAAATATATATCAAAATTAAATTAATAACCTTATATAAAATTCAATTGCAATGTGCCCAATGCATGTACATTTACTATTCGTAAATATGAAATGATCATTAAATTGGAATTGAATATGTAAAAGTTCATGCAAAACATACGAACTCTAAACTCTTTTTTATTAAGTTATCATTTTTATATAATTTATATAAAAACTTAAAAAAGTAACTCTAATCCATTTAGATCATTTACACAAACAAGTAATAGTTGATTAAATCTTATAGTTAACTAATTTTCCACAAATAAATGAAGACATGATTATGGCATATTACCTCTTAATTAGTGATAGCCCCAAATTGAAGACAAAGAATAATTTAAAATTTTTCTATGAACTTAGAGATGGAACTCCTAATAAGCGATAAAGTCTATATTATATAATTAATCAGATGATTTTGTAAATTTAACTAACAAGATTATTGAAATAGAATTAAAGAGTATTGTTAAACATTCCTTGGACATAATCTTTTTTTTTTTGAAAAAGCAAAATTTCAATTTAATAAAAAAAATTCATAATTCATGTTAAAGTCTCATATATAAGTAGAAGCAATTTCCCATGTTAATTGTTAAAAAAAAATGCAACCATTCTCAAACAATAAGTAACCCAAATCAGCATAAGCAAATTTTCATTTTAATAGAAGGCAACATCTATGTAATTCTCAGATAACAAATAACTCATACCGGTAGAGACTGGGGAAAGCAATGAAAAAGTAATGTAACTGGGAGGGTAGCTAGTTTTTTTCCCCCTCAATTTCGTCCTCCAATTTTTTGAAATTGCATTTGTTACTCGGTATTTACTGAAATTTCGTGTGACCGGTATTCATTGCCGGTATCAGTACTAACATTTGGAATCCCATTTTTCGGCTGATACTGCCAGTACAAACGGTATCCCTTGCACTGCTTTGCATACAACAGAGAAACATGGTACTAAAAAAATTCTTCCGGCATGCTAACAACTGCCAATACTTTCTACTAACCGTGAAGGGAAAAGCATATAATATAATATATAATATATAATGGGTAGGTAATTAGGTATACATACATCCATCCATACATTCAGATGACAAGCAAAGCACATGTGAGCGACAAGCAAGCTCATCTATGTCCTATCCTCCCTAGATAGTGTACAGAAAAACTTTTTCCCTAGTTAGATCTCAAATGAAACGCCAATGCCAATCAAAAAGGAATAAGAGGTTTTGGTGATAACTAATAGTACATTAATTGCTGGGCAGCCGCAACATTTTGGAATCCACCATCGTATATTGCCTGGCTAGTTCCAGCAGTAGCACCCATTCCCATTGCTGTTTGTCTAAGAGGATGTTGCCCCTGGAGGTCATGGTGATGCATCTTGCTCATCGCTAGTTGCCGCTCATAGGCCAAGATTTCACTGGCTGAGATGCTACCTTGCAAAGGGGCAGCTGCTGGTGGAGGAAGTGGATTTGAACTTGTCCCCAGAGGTGTTGGCTTGCTACCCCAAGAGCACTACACGCACAATAGGAGAGATACTTAAAAGTCAAATGTTTCATTTGGTAATACTAATATGACTCACATAAGCATTGCACATTGGTAATCCATTGGAATAGCTCCTACCTTTATCTGCTTTCCGAATAGAAGTGACTGGGCAT
The DNA here is from genome assembly GCA_026546855.1 of Erythroxylum incrassatum. Classification (NCBI taxonomy): domain Eukaryota; kingdom Viridiplantae; phylum Streptophyta; class Magnoliopsida; order Malpighiales; family Erythroxylaceae; genus Erythroxylum; species Erythroxylum incrassatum. Next base: position 11,724,225 of record JANVCL010000001.1, read on the forward strand.
TCCCCATCTGAATAGCTAGAGCTGCCTCCGCATGAGTATTGTATCTTACAAAACCAAATCCTTTATCTCGCTGCACGCGGACCTCCTCAATCACCCCAGCACCTAGTACATGGAAATGTCGATGAAGATCCACCTGAGTTACCTGGCATAGTGAAACATAAGTTGGTCTACAGTTTCATGCAAATTGAGAGGTTCCAGGTCATCTCATGTTCCAAGACAAAGTACATGATTAATATACCAGAGCTGAAGGATAAAAATAATTTCCCTACCTCTGGAGTAAGATTGCCCACGTAAACAGTAGTATACTGAGGATTGTTTTCAGGAGCCTCATTGTTTGATGTCTCTTTGCCATCTTCTGCACAGGCAACATAGAAAATGTAAGTTTATTTGCTCCAAGATATGTCTCCTAAATCAGGAATGTTGAGATAATGCAACTTCATTTGCCAACGAGTAAGAAAAATTGAAAGCAAATTAAGCTCTGCAGAAGAAAGACATGATGCTTTCAGCTGTTGAGCTAACATATACCCCCAATTTCGAAAAACATAATAGGATCAACTGTAGAGGTTAGTATTATGGGTTTAGATCCTATGCAACTTACCTAAGCCACCATTTGTCAGTTCCACAACACTTTTGGCATCTGAGTTTTGCTTCTCCTCATTAGAACCAGCACCTTTTGTGGCCCAATTACAACGAATTTGTCTGCTTCCAAGCCATTTCCCTATGACAAATCAAACAAATTCACATCATGGTCGCGTATTTACAGCTTTGAGTATAGTATGATACTAAAACTGTAACTATTGTACTTCAAATTATCAATCTTGTGGCACAAAAATCCTACGCCTGATGCAAACTACTATAATATTATTTTTCCAGTTTTTCAGTCTCTCCAATTATCCATCGGAAGAGGAGGCGTGTTCAGAATATCACGCATTCTCACATCCCTACCCAAATAATGCTATAACCTGGACAGTCATAAATCAATGATTTGAACCTCTCTAGATAATAAGGAAACAAAATTACCTCATTATACATACCTGTTAAGTCATTTATTGCACTCTGGGCATCCTGAACATAGAATTTACATGTCAAAATGATGATACCACAACAAATAATAAAAATGCAGAACACAAACTGAAAAAGAAATGTACCTGCTGATTTCGAAAGGAAACAAAACCAAACCCTCTGGAGCGCCCAGTCTTCTGATCCCACATGACCCTTGCATCACTGAAACCATTACTCAATAAAATTAACCCAAGATTCTAATACCAAAATTTCATGATTTTACATACGGAAAACAGAAAGTTCTTGTTAAGGCACACTTAGAAATGAGAGGAGAAACTCACGAACAACTGGGATACACTGAAAAGCACGCAAATAGCATTGCATCTGTAACCTCAGGGCTAAGATCCCCAACAAAAATGTTGTAATGAGCTGCATGACACAATCATCACTTTAAGAGGAATTCCAGAGATTAAACAATGATTTTTAACGTACAATTTAAAATAAAACAGGAAAAAACCAGATGTATCTTCTCTCTGACCACTGGTATATGCCCAATTAACTTTGATAGGCTGCCCAAATCTACATAGCACCAAAAGATAGAGTACAGATCAATGACGTAGATAGAGGAGACAGAATTGAAGGCAATATTCCAATGCAAGCTACATACAGATGCCTTCCATTAAGAGATAATATCGCAAGAGCAGCTGATCTGCGATCAAAGTAGTGAACAAATCCATATGATGACTGCATAAACAAAAAAAAATAGAAGTCAAAAATAATAAATCAACATACAAACATTTCAGAGCTTCAAAAGGAATAAACACATGAACAGCATAACCAAAGATGAGACATTATCACAAATAAGTCTCTCACTCTTATGGAAAATCAGTTTTTGGAAGTTAAGGTTTTCATTCCTTTATAATTTATTGAATGGTCTTTGTTTTGTCCTTGTAACAGAAAATGCACATACAGTTCTCGGATCAATGAAAGCATGCATTCATCTAAAAGATGTTAGGCATTATTTACATAGTTTACCTTTTCCTTCCTGATTAGCTTACACCCTTCAACAGGACCAGTACTCGCAAAAACCTCTTGGAGAAGCAGTTCAGTTACTTGTATATGGATGTTCCCCACATACCTGCATTTTGTTCAAAATAAAGGAACTAGAAATTTAAGAAAAGAAAGAGAAAAAAAAAAGAAAATAATGAACATATAAGTAACCTCCTCATGAACTATCAGAACCAAGTAATATCAGAAAATTAATCATCCTAGTATGATTTCAACCAATGCAAAAATGGTTCCTATGATCAGAAGTCAAAACAATTTCAGTAAGAAGTGAACCTTTTATGAAAAAATAGAATAGTGCCAGTGGAATCAGCATAAGATTGTTTACAAAGCAGACACAGGCAAAGTAAATAAAAAACATAAGGAAAAAGTCTTAGACAAAGACTCACACACTGCGGCAAGTACTTGGATCAAAACCAGGAGGCAGATTTCCACTGGGAATTGGCTCAATCTGCAAAATCAAATTGTAAAAAGAAAAGAAAGAAAGTCACATAGAAACACCTTATTTCAAGTACCTTATCTGAAGTACTACAACAGGAAATACTTTGTTTTCAGAAGATAATCAGAACCACAATAAGGAAGTTGAAACAACATACAAACTAGTACCAAGATTTTGACACAAAATTAGGTAAATGTTAACAACAATGACCTTCCTAAGAAGATAATGATTGTTACAGAATATATAAACCCTGGACCATTAATCATACTCCAATTCTCGTTAGTTTATTGGTTACATCAAAATAATAATCACTGGAAGATATCTCCCACACCAGCATCTCCAGAGTCAACAAAATGAGGATCAGAAAATAGATTTAAATAAGACAGACAATCTTGACTCTTATGATATGTGGTGGCGCATGAAGTGCTCCCACCTATTTTATCTTCCCAAAGAAGGACATACGAACATAAGAATATGACATTCCTTTTCATTTAATCAAAATACTAATAATAATAATGAATGACTATATGGATACAACACTCCAGGAAGTCCATACTAAAAGCTATGGGAATTTTTCACATGCACTTTTCGAACTTCGCTACATATCGAAATTATCATCCATGCATGTCAAATTGAAAACAAACACCAATCAAAGCAAAAGAGAGCTTATATTTTGTGAAACTTAAAATAGGCATCACCAAGTCCATTAAAGCAACAATTGAAACAGGGTAAGAATCCAGAAGCAAGCCAAGGCGTTCACTTTCTCAAGAAAGTGAACTCATTGCTACAATGCAAATAACTCCAAGCACGAGTATCAGGAATTTAAAACAAGTAAAAAAAAAAACCATAGAAACCAAACTACTTGTTCCCCAAAACCCGTTGAAACGCCAAGGTGTTCAATTAAAACTCAAAAATCTAACATTAAGTAGTGAGGAAACGGTAAAAGTTGTCGAAGCATAGTAGAGAAAGCTCGTCGAAAGCTAAATTTTCAAACCCTAAACCATCAACTCAAATCAAAACACAAACAAAAAAAATCAATCGAAACCCCGATTTCAAATACGTAAATCGCAATCTCACAACTCAAATCAACAACCTGAAAATCACAGTGGGAGAGATTACAAACCTGAGGGGCAGTTAGCACGCCAGGATGGTACACAGACTGTTGAAGAAGAAGAGCTTGTTGCATCAAGGCTTGCTGCTGCTGCTGCTGCTGCTGCTGTTTAAATCTTGGGTGTTGCATTTTCCTTTGTTTTCTCCTTTTCGGTTTTCCTAAACTCTGTTTGTTTCCCGAGAAAACGAAGGAAAGTTTCGGAGGAAGGAAAAAGGTCCAACGACAGAAGAAATTGGTGTCTCCAGCTTAAGTAGTTATACACTTATACTAGTACAAAAATTTCGGACAAAGTGGGATGATAAAGAAGTTAAGGCCTTGTTTGGTTGTTGGGTTGCTAATATAATGAGACTAGCAGAATAATATTGCGCAAATGTGCAGTAATAATGTCCTGTGAATTTAATTGATAATGTAAAAATTTATAAAGGAAGATTAAAACCTTTGTAATTACATTATAAATTTTTTACTAATGAAATTATCAGTTAATATTTAAAATGTATAATAAGGAAAGGCAAATTTAAAATCATAACTCAGTAATATGAAAACATAATCAAATTAACATTGGGTGTGAGAAGAAATAAGATGA
>JANVCL010000001.1:11728524-11744255 GCA_026546855.1 Erythroxylum incrassatum
CGCCTTTGTGGCTAGAGATGTAATAAGATTGATGAGGACCCAATGAGGGCTAATGAGGGTATTTTGGCTTAACCCTAAAAGGAAGACCGCTCACGTCCTACGTTTTCGGATAGTTGGGCTTTGGAAATGGACCCAATGAGGGCTAATGAGGGTATTTTGGCTTAACCCTACAAGGAAGACCGCTCACGTCCTACATTTTCGAATAGTTGGGCTTCAAAAACGGGGTCCAACACTACCACCCCTTAATATGTAGCTATGCACCCATTTAATCCCCAATGATTCCTTTTCATTTAAAATTCTCCACAACCTTTTCAACAATAAGCATATGCTGCTTCTGCCAACTGACTCCAAGCCTAATCCTCCAATTGCTTTTGGTTGGCATATTTGAGTCCAACTGACCTTAGCGATTCCACTTTCTCCTTTTCCCTTACTCCATAGAAATTGTCTCTTCATTTTTTTCCACTATTTTGACCAGCCCCTTAGAGAGAAAAATGTGAGAACACCAGTATGTATTCATAAACATAATAACATATTTCAAGAGTTGAATTTTATCGACATAGGATAACGTTTTTATTGTCCATGAACCTAATTTGCTTTGTATCTTTTCAATAAGGGGAAGACATTCTCTAAATTGTAGTTGTCTTGAAGAGATAAGAATGAACAAATATGTAATAGGAGGATCATGTATTCCCATTCCAGTGAAAAGAGATACATCATTAGCTAGATGTGTAGCACTTTTCAATAAGATGAGGAAACTCTTTTTAAAATTAATGCTCAATTAGAATATCTCCTTGAATCTTTGTAAGGCATTCATTAGTAATGAAATTAAGGGAATATCAACCTTAAAAGGAATAGATTATCTGCAAAACATAAATTGGTTAATGAAAGCAACTTACACTTGATATAGTATTTGAAATTTAGAGTTGAAGAGATCTTGTATTTTAGCATAAAGTTAAGAACCTCCATGCAAATTAGTAATAGGTAAGGGGAAAGTGGATCCATTGGCCTAAGTCCTCTTTTGCCTTTAAACATTTCAGTAGGATTCACATTGATCATAATCCTAAATGATACCGTAATCATACACTCTTTAATCTAATTGATAAAAATCTAGGGGAAACCACAAGTCCCATAGTATGCAATAAAAAGCTCCAATTGACACTTTCAAAAGCTTTATGAAGATCCACTTTTATAATGCAATTCTCAAGGGATTTTCCTCTTGTGTAACCTTTCAGAAGTTCATGCAAGACTAGGATATTATCTCCAATATTCTGCTTGCTTAAGAAGGCTCCTTGGTTCTCACTGATGATGAAGTGTAGCATAGAATTCAATTTATTGGCTAGGATTTTAGCTATAATCTTATAATTGAAGTTAGTGCATGAAATAGGCCTGAAATCGCTTCATGTAGTAGTGTTATACACAGTTAGTAATGGTGTTGATACACATTTTTGGACTGATAGATGGACTCTTTTTGGAGTATTAGAGGAATTCAAGGACCTCCAAGACTTAAAGAACAATTTCAATATATAAGCCCTCTCAAATTTTACAAGACAAAGCTTATTTGATAAACACACTCCTATTCACCAATGTAATCTCTTTCATCATCAACATCAACCTTGTTCGAGATAAAGAGGACAAAGAGTACTAGAAATTTGAAAAGCCTATAAAAAGAGAAAGAGAGCCCAACTTTAACAAAGCTAACCCAACGCATTAAAAAAATTAAAGCAAAAGAGAGTAAAAATTAAGAAGATAATAGATGGGTAATAAGAAACCTAATGAAAAGTTGTCTTCTTCTTCTTCTCCACTTTTTTCAACTACTAAGTGTATAACAAAATACATCATTTTCTCCTGCATATGAAACTTTTCCCATGTATTCCCTCATTTTGTTTGTTCTGTAGTAAATTAGTGAGGAACTTGTGGAGATTAACAAATAAAAAATCTCTTAGAAAGGCGTAGAACTTCACTTAGGCAAAACTTTTCTAATAACCATTATATTCTTTTCATTTGTGATTTTTAATCATTTTAAACTAGTTTATAGTTGGAAAGTATATTGTGATTGTTTGGTACAATAATTTTGAAGTCAAGGGGAAAATAAAAATAGAGAAAAGGTGGCTAAAAATGAGAAGAAGAGGAAAGGGTTAAGAAGAAGATAATTTAGGAAACTTTAAGATATATAAAATAAGAAATATAAAAATTTGAGGGTAAAATTGAAATTGAATTCCTAGAAGAGTATTTTTGTCATACAAAAGAGGATAAAATAAGACTTTTAATAGCTAATGGTACTTTAGTAATTATGGTGGTTAGGTAAAGTAAGGATATTTTAATAATTAAGAATAAAGTGAAATAACGAATAATTTTGGATTTTAATTAGATTAAAAAGATTCTTAAATAAGTCTACTAAAATTTTGTAATATCTAGGTCGAAAGCATGGATTTAACGACTATATTAGACTTATTAATTAGTTGAGTCCGAAAATTAGGTAAGGATAACCTTAGACTCTACTTTTTGAATAGTGTGCTGTTTATAAAAATTTGAATTTTTTTATTAATAAATTATTTTATAGTAAATCATATTTTAAATTAGTCCTTAATTAAATTAATGACTAATAATTGCATATATGGATATCTAAAATATATGAATTGTGTTTATTTATTAAATAAATAATTAACAAAGTACAAAATGTTTCGCATTTATATGTTGTTACATATTGTGAGTTGTATCGCTTGATAATTCAACAAAAATTTGATGATTACAATGTTTACTTGTGCATGAGTATAATTAAGAATATTAGGATAAATAAATCACGTTTATGAAATTAAATAGAGACAGAGTTATAATATGTTAAGAATGAATTGTATAAATTGTGAATCTAGTACTTGCCCAGGATAAGCTATATTCGATGGTCATATATTGATGAGTTGTTTAAATATCAACGAGCAATAGCTAGGCACTTGTCCATGGAGTAAGCTCTAAGGCATTCTAAGTCCCAAAGATGTCTTGTGCCGATGACTAGGAATTGGAGTGGTATCGAAATATCTTGAGTCTTAGCGATATCCTGTGCTAATGGCTAGGTATTGGAGTGGTATCGGGATTGTTGCGCCCCCTTACGTAAGGTACATACTGGAACACCTAGAGGATATTTTAGTACATAGCCTATGATAATGGTGCGCTAAGTTCAATCACAACATTCACTTAACATGGCATTATCTATCTTTATTCTTTTATAAAACATCATAAGGAAAGTCATAATATTTTTAAACCAAAATTTCTCATTTCATTTCATAAAAACCGAATCTATACAATGTATCTTTCAACATTCATACTTATACAACGTCATAGCTTAATACAAAAAGTGCTACATGAAAAAGGAAATACACAAAAATCTATCTAATTTGTCCAAACCCAGCTGACCGACCTTTGAGCCATTTCTTCTCTTTCCCAAAAGTATAAGTCTACACTGCTTGTAGCGTCCCTCAGTAACTAATATCATTTCTCGATCCTAAGAAGTGAACGTTGCAATTTTGGTGAGTTTTGCAAACTTAATGAGGTAACCATCATCGATGATTCACTCAATTCATGCAACACGTCATACATATAACATATAGTTCACAACTTTGCATAAATGATCATATATCACATTCTCACTTAAGAATAGGCAATTTTGCATTTCAATCAATCAAACATGCTTATTAAAATGCATATGAAATGCTCATGTGACTCTTTTCTAACTTTTCATTGTTGTGACCAAGTGTCTAAACTGTCCCGTATCCATTGTGGATACCGGGCTCATTTATACTGTCCTTTATTTACTGGAGATACAGGGCTCATTTTAAATAGCTATTTGGCTCTTAACTACATTTGGAGCTTTAAGCTCATTTTCAATAGCTACTCAAGTCATAACTCTCATTATTTGATCATACATTCATGTATGGAATGCATCTCTCATAATCAATCATGTCATGAAACATTTAGTTCGTCACATTCACATAGAAGTAGCACTTCAATATCTCATTCATATATCACAATCATCAGACCTTCATTGTCCAGAATCAACATAATCAGATCACATTTATTCAATAATTCAAACATAATATAAAACAAAAAATTAATTGAGTGAGACCGTCTAGGTTACTCACAGGTTGCTCTCAAAGCTAATTCCTGGAAGTTCTAGTAATGTCTGGATGTTGACGTTCCAGTTACTCCTCTATAACAAGCAATAATCACATATCACAATCTGCATAATTATAAGCGTTTAATAATGCACATGCACGTATACAAAATATGTACAATGCATGTTTATGACAATCCCAGGTATTACTCTATTATTCTCGTAATGTAAACATTCATATATCAAAACTCATCTAAGTATAATTTGTACTTAGGCTTATACCTCAATAAAACCATTAAAATCACAATTCATAACTCATTGAATCATTTCAGATTTTCCAAAATTTGACTTTTGGGTCTACTATTCTTGATCATTTAGACAATGTAAATGATGTAATTTGATAATACTCTCTTCTAGAAAATTGTTCTTCTATCTCTTAAGTTCTTAATGACACCAAGATCGTTCAATTTGGTTTAGTAATCTGAAAGTTATACCCTAAACATTTTCAGACTGTTCTTATAACAGTACACTATACTCAATTTCCATCATCAATTTGAAAGTCTTAGAGATTGAATTAAAATTAGATTTCTTCAGATAATTTGTAGCCCTATGCCTCTAGTTTACTCCAAATAAAAATCCTCATTTAGAAATCTATAGATCAAGATATAACCGAAATACCAAAGCATATGCAATGAAATCATACCAGTTATCATATTCCAGTACTCCTCACGATTTTCATCTTAAATCCAAATAACCCCACTAATTTAAGTCACGACTGTGCAACATAAACTCACGGCCATGCATCACAACATAATTGAGTCACGGGCATGAAACATAAACTCACGCCCATGCACACCAACAAAAATAAATCACAGTCGTGAGACCTCAACGCACGACTGTTCATACCTAATTAGACTAGTCCCATATTTTTCACTCAATCTCTCCTAAATTATTTCATATGGCTAAGATTTTTGGTAGAGACATAGATTAATGTGTTACAAGTCTAATGGTTCAAGTCCCATGTCATTTGGAGGTCGGGAAAAGGAGATATAGTCAAAATACTGAAGGATGCTCAATGTTCTCTAGCCAAAGAAGTTATGATCGTGCTCGGCTATCAAAAGTGGAGCACGATCGCGAGTCTCCAGATGTTAGAGTTCTCCACGATCGCGCTTTCCTACTTACTTTTCCTGCACGATCGCGATTCTTCCTCTCCTCCCGAACCTCTGCGATTTCTTTTTCTTTCTTTTCTTATATTCTTACTTTTCTTTCAAACCAACTTCTCTAACTCCTCTCAACCCCATTTTCGGCTCCCATTCAAATAAAATCATTCACATACAACTCCAAATTCCAAATTTAAAACACACCATTAAAAACATAAAATCCATTCACGCATATCATCTCCACATTTTCTGATTTTCAACTTCTGCTTTTTTCTTCACTTCTTACTCAAACTTTCATTTTAAATCATTCATTCTCATCTTAGAACATCATCTTACAACTATTCTTCAACTCTAAATTCATTCTTTTGTTCATTTCTAAAAATGCTCAAAACTCATGTACATGCATATATATACACGGTGAAAACAAAGCCCTCACATCTGTTTTCTTTAAAACGTTTTTGCACCTAGTTATACCTATTTTCTAAGATCTTTCAACTCCAAAAATCATTTCTACAACCTCTTAAAACATTTTTATCATCAAAACTGAAAGTTAACAAAATCTACATTTCCATCCTATATTCACAGTGAACATGAGAAATGTCCATTTTTCTCTTATTCAAGACATGACAATAAATCACCATTTTTGTTTCATAAAACAACGACTCTAAAGGATTTACACAATACTTACTGGATATAGCTCCAAAATCTACAAGAACTCAAAAAGCCCTAAACTTCATGTAACTCACGTACATCATTATGAAAGTTGGCAAGTTTCAGTTTTTCTTGAGGCAAATGAAAGAAAACCAAAGTTGGGAGTAGAAATGAATAGATAAAAGCAAGGTGTGACTTAGGTGAAGGTTTGATGAAAAACTCTATATAAAAGAGGCAACTTTGGAGAAGAAAGCTACGAAGGAAGCTAAAGACAAGAACAATAACTTGTCTTTCAAAGTTAAGGAAACTTAACTTTAGACTTAGACACTTGTCCTATTCCTAAGGTCTTAGTTAGTTTCCCAACTAACTATTTCCTATTGGACTAGTTCCACAACTCCCATCTTTTCATTTCAATTATCACCAAAATTTTCCAATAACGTTTTCTCATAAATTCTAATGTCATCTCCAAATTTTCAAAAATCATTTTCAAAATTCTCCAATAACATTTAATTTCTTATTTCTATTATCATCCATCATTTAACTCGTCAAGTGGCATATTTCCTAATCTAATAATATTCAAACTTTTTTGGAAATTGTTCTTAAAATTCACCAAAATTCAAAATTACCAAAAATATACTCACCAATTAAATTTTCCATACATAAATTCACAATTCTCAATAATATCACATCACAATTCAATTACACTCGGAATTATCAATGAATACATGTACAATTATTTTCATGTGTAAAAATTCAATAATCACATGAATGTGTATATCATATAATGGATGAGCATGAAATGCATTTCTAATCTCTCATGTTTACTATTTTAGCCTTAACATAGGTAATGGGATGTTATAGGGATAATATGTTAGAATGAGAAATTGAGGTACTTTATGCCAATATTTATACATCTAATTACATTTCCACTTAATAAGTGATTATGATGAGTATAGATGAGCCAACATACCATTGAATGTAAACCTACTAGCTTAAGTAGGGCTTAGATAATTCAGTTAATAACGAGGTACAATATAAATGACAATAACAAAACAATATTTGATTTAATCATTACTAATGACAAAATTTTAGATGCTTGTTGAGTGTTTAGATAAGCTGAGTATTATTGTGTATTTAGTATTATATGTATATTTTAATCATTTGACTAATGTATCTATATTGAGTTTTTGATTTTAAGGGTATAGTCTGCTACACTTACTGAGTAGGCAGTTTATCCCTTGATATTATATTTTTAGGAGATAGAGAAATTACTTACAGAGATTACCGATAGCCCCAGTACACATGATTGATATAGTGGAGTCTAGGTAAGGCCATTAGATTAAATTAAGTAAAATTGTTTTAATGTATGTACTTTTGAATGTGATAGTTCTAAGAATTATGTTTATACAGATAATTTTGTGACTAACGAACATTATTTTTGAACTAAGTAGGATTTTGGTAATTAATGATATAGCTGGGGAACCAATTGTATAACTTATGGTTTAAGAATTATTAGAGCATCACATTTAGATGGTATCAGAGTGAGTATAAATTTTTAAGGACAAATTAAGTAAAAAAAAACTGATGATATGTTTCTTTATATAAGACGACTTTAAGAGATGATATTGTTGGCCTAGAGTTGACTGGAGAATCGAGTAATTTGATTCGTGCTTCGAATGTGCCTGATTAGGGTGATGCTAGAAAGGATTAAGTAGGAGGAGAGATACTAGTGCCACTTTAGATGATGTAGCGGGATGTTATTATGGCTCAAACTCTAGTTGATTTTAGGGTAAACTGTAACTATAAACGGATCCATAAGATAGATGCAATGATTTTTCGAGGTATTATTAATCCTAAGGAGGCTGAGGTAAGGTGGGAGCAAACATAAATAGTTTTAGATCATCTAGAGTGTACCTTGGAAAGAAGGTTACAATACATTGTTTCATTATTTCAGGGTAGCACACTAACTTGGTATAAGTTAGTGAAGAGATCTTATGAGGCATAAAATATGACTTAGCAGGAGTTCCAGAGAGTTTAGAGTCAAGTTCACTTCATAGATATATCAGGATCGAAAGAAGATGAAGTTTATGAGTTTGGTTCAGAGAGAGGAGATGCCGGTGGCAAAGCATAAGGCTTACTTTGCGGCTTTGTCTAAGTATGCATTGGAGGTTGTAGCAAATCTAGAGGAAAAATGTTATTGATTTGAGTAAGGTCTGATGATGAAGATTTGTTTGGGTTTGGGAGCTGTTACTTGTGATTTTAAGAAGTTACTAAAGATTGCACTCAGACTAAAGGATGTGATAAAACAAGACAGAAGGAGAGGGGAGCTAAAGAGGTGACCAGATAGTGATTATGGACAGGGAGTCTACTAAGTGGGGAGTTAGTCATTCATGGTTTATTAGTATAGGGGGATTTAAGAGAGTTAATGCTACATCAAGATTAGTAGTTTGTATAGGTTTGGTAAAGATCGAGGAGTTGGCAAAGATTCAAAACAACATACATTACTGATGTACCATCGATTGGATCAGGTTAGTTGAAGTTTCAGAGGACCTTTTAGTTGAGGAGTTAGAGGGTTATTAAGTTATGCTACTTGTGGGAAAGTTTACAAATGGCCATATAAAAAAACCATTAGGATCTATCAGGCATGTTATATTTGTGGAGAGGAGAGTAGGGGCATTTAAAAAGAAGTTGTCTGACAGTAGAGAGGATTTTGAGTGTGAGGGCAGAGAAGACAGTAGATGGCCAAAGTGGTACCTTTGGTTTAGGTAGAGTTTCGAGTAGAATTGGTAGTAGAGGTGGTGGTAGAGGAGCTGGACGTGAACTAGCAATAGGTATAGGTAATAATGGGACATCCTTAGCACATGGTCAAACTCAAGCAAGGATATATCATGTGATGAGGGAGGAGGCACTTGTAACCAACAATTTTTACTGTACAATTTGATTATTTGATATTAAGGCTTATGTGTTAGTCGACTAAGGATTTACACATTCATATATATCTTTAGAGTTTACCTCTAGAGTTTTGGGGGAGGTTAGTCTATTCAGATATGGCCTAAAAGTATGGTTGTTAGTAAGAGACTGTGTAGTAGTAAATGGTATACGGGGGGATGCTAGTGAGGATTGGCCAAGTGAAACTATCAGTTGACTTAATAGTGATGGATTTAAGGGAGTTTGATGTAATTCTCAGATGGATTGGTTGGCACAACATTGAGCTGTTATGGATTGTTATGTTAGGGAGGTGATGATGGAATCTTCAGGTAAATCAAGGGTGATATTTGTGGGGAATCGTAAAGTGATTCCAACATATTTGATCTGGTCCATGACTACTAGACGGTTAATATTGGATGGATGCGAGACATATTTACCTCATATTATAGATATGAGGGAGGTAAATCCTATATTAGAGGATATTCCTATTGAGGAAATTTCTAGAGGTATTCTTAGATGATTTACCAGGTTTATAGCCTCAATAGGAGATATATTGCACCATTAAGACTATGCTTGGAGTTGTAACAATTTCTATTGCACTTTACAAGATGGCTACTCTTAAGTTATATAAGTTAAAAAGGCAGTTGGAGGAGTTGTTAGAAAAGGACTTTATTAGAACAATTACATCACTTTGGGAAGCTCCAGTATTGTTTGTAAATAAGAAAGATGGTAGCATGAGACTATGCATGGATTACCGATAATTGAACAAGGTGAAAATAAAGAACAAGTAAATGTTGCCAATGATAAAGATCATCTAAAGGGAGTTTTCATATTTTTCAAGATTGAATTGAGATAGAGATATTGGTAGTTGAGGATAGCTAAGTCAAGTATTCCTAAGAAAGCTTTTCGTACTCGGTATGACTACTATGAGTTCCTAGTGATGCCATTTGGGTTAACTAATTCATCAGCTGCATTTATGACATTAATGAACAAGACTTTTTAGGAGTACTTATATCAATTTGTGATAGTATTCATTGATGATATACTAGTGTATTCAAGGAGTAAAGAGGAGTATGAGCAACATTTGAGGGTTATGTTACAAATTCTTAAGGAGAGATAATTGTATGCCAAGTTAAGTAAAATTAAGGCAGAGAAGATCGATAAAGTCATTGAAGGATTATGATTGTACCATTGATTACCATTCGTGGAAGGCTAATGTAGTGGTATGCTTTGAGTAGGAAAAGTTTAAGGGTGATGGCTAATTTGAGTGGACAAAGTATGATACCATTGACGGAGTTGAGAGCGTTGGATATGAGATTGAAGATAGATTTATATGAGTGATTTATTGGCTTCATTATAAGTTCATCTAGATTTGAGAGATAGGAACAAAGAGGCACAAGCTTGAGATTTTTATCTAATGTGGATGAGAGAGAATGTGTAATAATGTAGGGGCTAACTTTTTAGTAAGAGCAGATGGAGTGTTAATAATTGGATGATGAGTTTGTGTGTTGAATATTAATGGACCATAAGGGAAGGGTCTGAAGGAAAATCATAGTACACCATATGATATGCATCCTAGTAGTACAAAAATATATCAAAACTTGAGGCATTATAAGTGGCCAATGATGAAGAAAGATATGGTAGAGTTTGTTTTTAGGTGTTTAACCTATTAGCAGGTCAAGATAGAACATCGGGCACCAGTAGGGAAATTAGGTCCAAAGCCATTCTATCAAAGAAGTGAGAGAAGATTACAATCGATTTAGTGGTAATATTATCGAAGACCAAATGTAGATCTGATTCAATTAAGGTAATTGTGGATAAGTTGACTAAATTAACTCATTCCTTAAATGTACAACAGACATAATCCTTCGACAAGCTCGCCAAGTTATATGTTAATAAGATTGTGATATAACATAGGGTTCTAATCTATATTGTACCAAATTCAGATCCACTATTACTTTTTAGTTCTAGATGAGTTTATAGACAGCTTTGGGAACTAGTTGATTTGAGTATTACATTTCACCCTCAGTTGGATAAATAGTAAGAGTGTACAATTCAAACATTGGAAGTTACAATGATTTTATGTGTTAAAATTTGAGGGTGATTGAAATAGATGTCTACCTTTAAAGGATTTTTCATACAATAGTATTTATCACTCTTGCATCGATATGGCATCATTTGAGGCATTATATGGTAGGTGTTGTAGATATCTAATATGTTAGGATATAGAAGGTATTAAATTATTAGTGGGATCGAAGTTTGCTTAAGAGATGATGGAGAAAATAAGGCAATGTTTAAAGGAAGCTTAGGATCAGAAAAAGAATTATCCTTATCAACATCAATGGGAGCTAGAGTGCAATATTGGTGATATGGTATTTCTATAGGTATTACCTTGGAGGAGAATTTTGAGGTTTTGTAGTAGAGGGAAGTGGAGACTAAGATATATGAGGCCATATATTGTACAACGTGTGGGGCCATTAACTTATAGATTAGCCTTACCTCTAAAGTTATCATATATTTATGATGTGTTCCATGTGTCAATGTTGAGACAGTACCGGTCAAATCCTAGCTATGTTATGTCGAGACTTGAGTTCGTAGTTACAAATGATATGAATTATAAAGAGAAGCCAGTGAAGATATTGGATAAACATCTTAGGAAATTAAGGAGACAAGAGATTCTGGTGGTGTGAATTTTATAGAGTCATCATCGTTCTCTAAGAGAGGCTATTTGGGAGGTAAAATGAAAATTAGTTATTTAATTAACTCATAAAATCAATTTGTATCTCTTTTTGTTTAACATGTAATTAGTATGAGTAATAATAATGACTAATTTTCTTTAAAATAAAATAAATCAAAAAAAGAAAAAAAAGACTATAATAATTAGGCATTTCAAATTTTCTTTTCTCATTATTACTTTGGTTATGTTTTTTATTTATAAACGGTTGAGCTTAACACAACTTGAATGCAATTTGATGCTTGGTAAAGAAAACGGTATTAAAAAAAATCAAACAATTAGGCGATTTAATAAATTTTTATAAATTAAAATAAATCAATTAGTTGTTATTTAATATTCTCCTTTTTTCAATTAAACTTTAAATTATTCATATGTAAAGATAATATGTTTTAATCAAATTTCAATTTTTTTAAATTTTAGTTAATTTTATAACTATTTAATATTGGTGGAACTTCTTATAGATTTAATTTTTGATTCAATTTTTAAAATATTAAATAACCATGAGCTTTGGAAGGTAAGTTTAAAAAAGTCAATTTTTGGTAGGAACCGACTATATAAGTTGGAGAACACTATGTTTATGAATCTCTTCTATTTTTACCATAATTTGAAGTAATCTTCCACTATATTTCTTTTTCTCAGATGATACTCCAATCAAGATTTATTCCCACATTTTATCACAAATAAGATTGGTTATTTATCATAATCTTTTTTATTCCTCTAAACTGTAGGATATCAAATTGTTTTATCGATAGTCTTGTTTAGATAAACCACCAGTATCTGAACTCATTGAGCCAACTAATCCAATTCGAGGCGTAGTTAAAGTTAATGCTCCTTGCCTCTCCTTGCGGGTGTGTTTAGTGACAATCGAATATTTTATTGTTAGTCTTTGATTAAGAAAGGATAGTTCTATTACATCCTAAACTCCCAAACATTCCCTTAGTATTTCTTTCAGATCTGAGTGAAGAAAAGAAACAGAATGTTAACCGATCGTCGAATTTATTATTTGGTCATGACAATGCCAAGCTTAAAAACGAAGAACAATTATGAATTAATCAAGCATATACAAACACTCGGAGAAAATCTGTCATACATCCTTGGAAATGGAGGAGCGCAACTAATTACAGGAAGTGCAAGAAGGCCTGGCAAGAATAGTCAGGATTCCGAACTGAACTAACATGTGTATCCTAAGTAAAGCAACATCTGTCTACAATTCGAGTTCAAGTTGCTTTGATGATTGACCTTCTGACTCAAGCCATGACTTGCTGCCATCCACTGGATTTGGAATGTGTATTTGGTGTGGAGCTTTTGCAGAGATTCTGTAAGATGAGCCAACAACTTAAAAAGAGTTAATCATCTGACTTATGATAGTTTGCTTGAAAACTAAAACAATCTCTGATATGAACATCTACAAATTATGTGCAAATGTGTTTACCTGTGTTTCCTTTTCTCCAAGAACCTGTAAAGCGAAGCTTTTCTAGCTATTGGCAAATCTGTACCAACAAAGATAAACCCAGTAATCAGTATGATCATGCCCTACAGGACAAAGCTGGAATTCAGATGATGTTATAAAGACAACACTTACCTGAACCATTAGCTTGAGGTCGTAACTGAAGTCGGTCTTGAGCATTATTTGTGGACTCAGGAACAGCAAAATTGGTAGAGTTGCTTTGATCCTTAGCAGATGTAGAAGCAAAGCCATTAGAGCTACCTGCTAAAGCCAGGATCTCCTTGGCCTTATCAGAAGGAAAATCATTGAACACAATCACTTGTCCCCCGTAGAATATTGTCATCTGGGCAGTTACAGGATCGACTGTGGATGGTTTACATAAATCAACTCTGCTAGTGGTGTCTTCAACAGTAATTGGAGAATCAAAACCCGTGAACTGTGGAAACAGATCCATGGGTTTTGTAACTGGTGCGTTGTCAGCCGTGGAATTATCCAAATTGGCAACAAATTCATTTATGTTGTTAGTGTACGTTTCAGGACCTGAAACAAAGGGCAGATGAATGATGAGAAACATGTGGTTCTATAATCCTGCAAGCCGAAATCGCATGAACTGTATGTATATCCTCAAGCTTGAAGAAAAACCATCATCATTTTCTTCAAACATTCAACAAAGAAGCTTTCTTGATCTCCAAAAACAATGGCATTATGATCATTAGAAAGCATGGTAGAGAGATTAACAGATGATATGTTATTACCTTTGCTTTCAATCTTTCCACTGATACCAAGTTGTCTAATATCACCAAGCCCACCTCTGCCCTTCAAATACTGACTCAAAAGATTGCATGTCTGAGCAAAGTTAGATTTCTCCTTGTGAAGGGAATTCGTCACACTCAACTGTCTTCGATTGAACCACTCTCACAGATACAGAAGTTAAAGAAATGAAGTATGAAGGATTGAAGGGTGATGAATATTTATGGGAGTTCGGTTTCTTTAACACGTTTTTTAAACTTGATGTCCAAAGGAATTGTTTGTTCGATTTGTCTGTCTTTGAATACTTCACAAAGTTGTCCTGTTTCTATCAAGCACGTTTCTTTTGCATCATAATACAAAAGAAAGATTAAAAATTCAGAGGATGCCAGTTCATATGGAACTGGCCTAACGCTGACTGTGACGGTGCCTTTTGTTGTAGTTATTGGAAGACCGTGGTTTACAAGCACGTGGACCCACCTCTTTTTGGACCAATGGTCTTTTATTTTTATCCAAAATTGAATTAATATATATATATATAGAAGCACGTGTTCAACGATCACTCTATTGAATGATTCTGAATCCGGGATAGATCTTCTTTTGATCATGAGTTGTGCAGTGGACAGCTTGGCGGCGAAGGATGCCGCTAGGAATGAAAATTATGGTGCAAGCTTCCTCGAATTTATCTGAAGTTATCCATCAAGATTAAATTCAAATTTAAAAGAACGAACTAAATTTAATTTTAAAATTATGTCAATTCAAATCTTTATTTTAAATAATATGATTTAAAAAGTATTGGAACGCGTTTTTACCCTACATTGACTCAATTTAGCACAACGTCTTCTGCTTGCCTTTCACTCTAGAGTAGTTGGATGTTAATTAATAAAATAAAATTGAACAATTTATATGGAGATGGAAATCTGAAAGAGAGTGGGCATACAGATGCCAGTTTTTAACATGATAAGGATGATTCTAAATCTCAATCAGGTTATATATTCACACTAAACAGCGAAGGGGTCAGTTAGAAGAGTTCCAAACAAGAGACGACTATCGATTCAACAACCGAGACAGAGTACATTATCGCTTTAGACGCAACAAAGGATGCAGTTTGGATCAAGAAGTTCATTACTGAACTTGGTGTAGTTCCTAGCTGTGATGGGCTCATACGGTTGTATTGTGACAACAATAGGGCTATTGCGCAAGCGAATGAACCAAGATCTCATTAACGATCCAAGCATGTACTCCACAAATATCATCTGATTAGGGAGATCATTGGTCGAGGTGATGTACATTAGAGAGAATTCCCACTGAGCAGAATATTACTGATCTGTTGATGAAGCCATTGTCACATAATATCTTTAATTCTCATGTACTCGCCTATAGTATTAGATACCAAGGCCATTGGCTTTAGATCAAGTGAGAGATTTGTTAGAGTAGTGCCCTAAAGACAATCGTCTTTAGCGTGTTTTGTACAAAGTTGTGTACAAACTTTATTTTCAATAATAAAGAAAGACATTTTTATTAATTTGGTGTTCATTATTTATAAATTGATATTGATCTATAAGCAAATTAATGAAGCCCATGATATATGACATAACATGAAGGAATCATGATGTGATCATACTACTGAGATTTCTATCATGTGCAATTATGTCAGTATCTAAATTATCCCTAGTTATAGGATTAACGAGATTGGACATCGTTAATCCGGATAGACTAGCAAATGTCAAATTCCTTGATTTGATCAAGTAGTGGATCTTAGAAACTGTAAACATGAGATGTTTAGAGTTGAGATGTGAATGCTTACTAGAGGTAGTAAGTACGTTAGATTACCTACTATATGAGATCATCACATGGATGTCCTATTCTAATGTCAGTGATGATCTCATCATAGCAATGGTGCAAGTATCCTTAGACTTGAGGTACTCAAGGATATCTTGGATACTGATTCTGTGCTTT
>JANVCL010000001.1:11769826-11781255 GCA_026546855.1 Erythroxylum incrassatum
AATTTTTGAACGGTCTGCAAAATTGTTGAAGATTTAATTATTTCAGCTGTATTACATTTTGATTACTATCACATACATATTCTTCATTTTCAGCCGCAATGCTCTGCATTTTGCTTCTCTAAACATCAACTCGATGACTACAGCGGAAAGACGCCATCTTAAATGAAAGTAGAAGTTAATACTTAAATGGCATTGCCCAATGCATAAGCCGTCTTAACCCAGCTGTTAACCGCAGGAAAGATACCATTAAACTTAATTATGTAAAACATGTGACTGATGATCATCGTGCTTCCCAGTTAGTGCTTAAGCAAATCGTAAATCTGCGATTTTAACTAATAAAATGGGGTTGTTGGAAATTGCTAAGTAATGAGACAAGGTGTAAGCTAATCATGGTAACATTGTGATAAATCTACACCTGTTGAAACAAAATTTACCTAATCCACAACTTTGTTTGCTTCCTCTATTCCAAATAGCGGCTTAGGATTGATATTTTAGGGAGGTTATTATAGTATTTAGTAGAGTTACTAGTTAATATGTGTATACACGAGTCTGCCTGTATCTGGCTGTAATTAGCAGAATTGATGCTCATAGAATTTATCTACACTCTTAGAAAATATGACCCTTTCGTCCAAACGAAAATGAATAAACAAATACAGCTCACACTTCGTCTGATATCTAAGCTAAGTCAAATAACACGAGTGGAAACTTGAAACAATCAGCTTTGAAGTTGCTTCTTGCATGCAAGAAAGCCGGCATGGCCAAACTTCTATGAATCAAGTACATATCGTTCTGTTCAAACTCTAAAATTAAACACCCGACAAGAACAACGCTCCCCAATTTTTAAATTAGTATTCTCATCAAAAGCACGTATAGACCTGAATATCTAATGGACCAATGCTTTTATATGGAAGAGGTAATGTTGTCTTCTTAAAGTAGCAAAGACAAACTAAGCCAGCAAATATAAGCATCAACAGGCAACGGTTTGGCATGTTCCTCAAAACCTATAGAATGCTCTGTTAAGGTAAAAATCATAAACAGGTTTATGGGATAATAATACAAGGCACTTTGTGTGACTACAACATTGCATGTACCAAGTATTATCATCCAAATACTTCCATTGTACTCACTTTTTAAACTCCTCAACTCAGCGAAAGCAGAAGTGGAACATTGGTGTAGAAACAGGCAGAAATCTGAATAACAGATGACCACATCACAGCTATGCATTTCTGTAGGACTAGTGAATCAGAGTTCATCATGAAATTCAACTTCTTCCCCTATCAAAGGTGAATACGAGCAACCAAAGTTAATTTGCATGACAAAAAGGCAAATAAGAACCAAGGCCCCATGGTAATGTCATGGCACAAGAGTTTAGTGACCAAAAGGAAAGGAAGAACTTGAGTATATATATCCTACAATTAACCCAGATATATAATTTAAGATTGAAAAAATTGACACTACCCAAGGACATATCTCCAAAGAAAAATGCTATCTCCCTTCGAGCCGACTGAAGGGAGTCGGAACCATGAACACAATTCTGTTCTATGTTGAGCCCACACATTGCTCTGATGCTGAAAACAGAAGTGGTTAATAGGGATTTCAATGAAACTTGGACAAAAAAATCATTGTAAAGCTATCAGAACTTGACTTGAATGTAAAATGCAAGACCTATATAAAACAGTGGACTCACAAGGTATACAAAACCACCACAAAATACAGAACAAAAATAACCTGTTAGGATGAGAAATCTTAGCTTCTTGTGCATCAGTCGGTCCCATTAAAGAACGCCAGTCAGCAACAGCATTTTCCTTCTCCAATACCATAACTAAAACTTGGCCCCTGATAAAAGCTATTTGTCAAAGGAAAGGAGAATAATACCTGTTGTACAAAACCCGTAGTTCATATGCTAAAGCAGTAGGATAATCAGATTTGCACTAGAAACTTGATATATGAAAGGCACATAGCAATTGAGATACACCCATCAACATGATCAAACAAATTTTCATAAGGCTTTTAGTACTACCCTTTCAGGATAACAAAAGAAGCCTTTGAGAAGCTCTTCTGGGCCACAAACAAAATTCATACCATTAGTCGTTGACATTGTAGACCACTAGAAAATTATACGTTGAAATAATTGACAACTTGATGTTCATAGCTGATATTAATGCAAAAAGTCAGAACTGACTTATATTAGCTAAGCTCATAACACGAATTGGTGAGAAGCCTTTTCAAGACCATAACGTTATCTATGGTTTGTTAGAACATAGGTCCCAAAAGTTCTGACAAAAACTGAGAAATTAAAGCAACTAGTGTAAGTGCTGAAACCATAATTTCAAATTTCAGTAGATTAAGGCACTGATATATAATTGAGAAAATACCTTGTAATATACTTGATGAGACTCACAAAGAACTTTTTCAAAGAGTGTTCAGAATAAAATCTTGAAGCACTATCTTCATTAAATGAAGTGACTATTTCCTTGGCAATTGCAAAACCAGACTCCAAAATAGCCTCCTTTATCTTTTCAGTGTGATTACCTGACACACCATCTGGCTTTATCATAGCCAAGGTTCTTTCTTTCCCTGCATTGCCATTGGTTAAAGACCTACATTCACAGAGCATCACCATAGCAGAAAAGAAAATATCAACAGACTTGATTGAAGGACTCTTCTTGAATGAAATCACAATCTGCCAACAAAACACACATCAATCCATCATCATCCCAAATCATAATACAAGATAAAACCCTTAACCCACCATTAAGCTCTTTAAGCTAGATTAAGCTCTTACTAGTTGCAAAATTTTCCAAACCAAAAACTATACTATCAACCAACAGAAATTTCTAAAAATCCTGCTGAAAAAGATGTAACTAGAAACAGAAATCGGGGAAGTTTAAATTTTGCATTTTGTAGACATCTATGAATGCTCAACATCAATAAGAATATGATTAAATGTTTGAGAAAACGGAAAGGTTAGAGAGAAAGAAGTGGGAGGACCAACGAAATTTTTCAAAACAATGACGTCATATATTACATGATCTTCAAAAGGCAGCAAATGTTTTCTTTTCAAATTCATTAGAGCAAATTTTTTCCGAAACCGAACAAAACTTAGCTATCGGAACAGGAAATGGAAAAAAAAATCTTTAAAATCACTGCTTACCTGACCGGGAAGCACGCGGAAATCAGAAGGAAGAAAAATATGGAGGCAAAACGAAAAACCATTTGAAGCTAAATCTTATCCCTGCACAAAACAATTACAGGATATGCAAATCCAGCCAAAATTTTGATAACAGGACCACTCAACTTGAAATAAATACAACAGATAGAGGGAATCGATTAAAGGGTTTATCTTTGTGATTCTTATATATGCCCAAGAATAAAGATTTTGGTCTGCGATTGTTTGGGAACAGATTACCTGTTCATTATTATGTAATTACCTGAGTTATGATCATTTATCTGTCTAATAAATGAAACTAAAAAAATTAAACAGATAAATGCATATGAAATAGAATAGGCATAAGTGATATGACCTTCGATGCTAACCGGCCCATGGCTCGTTGAGCCAACCTGGTCCACCTAATATTTAAAAAAAACATTAAAAAAAACCGCTAATGTTTTGAAAAAACAATGTTATTTTTAAAGTAATGGTCGAGTCATAGGCCGATCTGTGCTCAACCCGTGGCTCAATCAGGTCAACTACTTTTGACCTGTGCCCTGCCCATGGACTGGTCAAACTGAGCTGAAAATTGGGCCAAATCAGACAAGTCGGGTCAAAAGTAACATCCCTACTTTTTATAAACTTATCTTATTCATTTCAATAAAGTAGTAACTTAATCATTATATGATCATTTGCATATAGGATACATAAATTCTTCCATAATGAGGAGAGAGTTTATTTTAATCTTTAAAGAAAACTGCTTGATCTTTGAATTAACTTTTAAAATATTTTTGAATCAAGTTTTTGTCAAAATTGTCAAAATAATATGTTTTAGTTTGGAAAGAACTACAAAAGTTTGAAAAACTTGTTTCAAGAAGTTTGGTCGACCAATATGGTGATTTAAGCAACTAGTGTTAGGGTTTTGGTAGACTAGTCGAACAACTTGACAGAGTAGTTAACCAGCAATCTCTTTTGAAAACATATTTTGTTAGTTTTTGGCTACATTGCCTAATCAATACTACTGTTACTAGTTATTACAGTGGTTATTTTTTATTTTTAATGACTATTTAGATTGTTTTGAGCATGAGTTGATCACATGTGAATTGTAAGAAATAAGTTCAGTATATTAGAGAATTGCTAAAAGCCTTAAGAGGCTAGAGAATGAATGCTTGCATTATATAAAACATATTAAGCCTTTATTCACTAGTGTGAGTAAGAGGAGGTTTTGGGTGGTATACTTGTTTTGATTTTGTAAATTGCTTGATGTGATTGATTTATAAGAGTTTTTGAACTAGAACAAGATTTATGAAAGGTTACTCTTCACCTATGACAAAGTAAGATAGTTGGAAGGATTCTTTTCTTCTATGTCGAAGAAGATGTTGTATAGGGGTTGCTCTTCATCCCTTAAAGGAAAGGTTAGTAAATTTTCAAACGAAGCTTGTGGAGTAGACGTAAGCCAATGGTTGTTGGTCGAATCATTATAAATCAATTTTGTCTCTCTCTTTTTACTTTCTTTTATCATTTTTGTGTTTGTTTTGTAATTATTTTATATGAGTGTTGATAAATGTATATTTGATTACAATTATACACCCATATTTAACATGTTTTGCTTGATATTTCATAGTTTTATTTTGCATTTGTAGATTATTTTAGCTTTATGGAACAAAGGAAGAAGAATTTGAATGAATCATGGCATAGAACAAAGATTTGAAGCAACTAAGGACCTACACGATCGTGTATAATAATTGTGTAAGTCCCTGTAAACATGTGAAGATTGAAGAATTTAAGTTTTGGTAATGTAAAGTTACTCGATTGTGTATCTCAATCTTACACGATTGTGTATGATGCTTATATAAGTCTTTATGCCTATGTGAAATTGCAAATTTAGGCATTTTTAATTATATACTGTCTCTCACAGGACCGCGTAAATGATCGTGCATATCTCAAAAACTTTAATTTTTTTTATAAAAGGACGTAAATGGAGACAAATTAGGAGATCCAAATTATAAAGCAATTTTGAGACGTAAAACACTTAGAAAGGCAATGGTTTTGATCAAGGGACGAGAAAAACACGAAGAATACGTCAAGAGATCCAATAGATAACAGCATCAAGTCCATACTTGCAAGAAGATTCAATAAAAGAGAAAAGGAGATTTAAAATTATGATTTATTTGTTTTTTATCAGTTTTTTTGCATGTTTATCTTTGATATCTTTTTCTATGAGTGACTAAACGTGCTTAGTGTCTAGGTGTGATGAACCCTACTTTATGATAACAATATGTTTTAATTTTTTATTCAATGTAATTACATTGATTAATCTATTGCGATTTAATTATACATTTTATTCTTATTATAATATATCTGGAATATTAGTGCATGATTTGATTTCATATGATTGAGATTGGGAAATTCTCTTGTATGAATAAATTTACCATAATTAGAAAGAGTTACAAGCAAACCTAGAGATAGGTTGGCGTAAATCCTCTATATTAGGATTAAACCTAATAGCGAAATTCACAAATCAATAATAAAACGGTAGGAGTTTTAACTAGAAAGATTTATGTTAATCAACTAATGGATTAGTTATTAATAGTCTCGAAAGAAATATTAACATAAGATGTGAATTTTCAGGGTGTAATAATCAATAATATAATTTCATGATAAAAGACTAATTATTTAATGATTCGTAGAGGGATTTATCATTTAGACACTATTATTTGATATCCATTTTTCTAAGCAAATTCCTTTGTCTTGTGTTCATTTTCGGTTTCAATATTTGTTTAATTTTTAATTAAAAACCAACAATCTGACTCTAGGCTAGACAATAGAAAAGGGTAACTACTAGTACTTACCATATTGTGGGATAGACCGGTACTTGCTTGTGCTAGCTACAACTACACCGTGCACTTGTGATAAATTTAATATTGAATTTAACCATAGACAATAAAGTTTTTGACATCATTGCCCAGAATAGTAATATTAGGAAAGCCTAACTTTTATTAACCTAACCATTAGCCTTTGTATTTTTTTTATTTTTGACTTGTCCATTTATTTATCTTTTGAAACTTTTGTACGTTGACAATATGTTTGTGATTTATTAAAAGGATTTGAGATTCATCGCTATAGTCACAACTCACAATAGAAGGATAGAGCAACCAGTATTCTCATGAGAGTTATGATATATCATCGCAATATGTAACATCATATTGGAAAGAGAGGTTTCCTGATATGTTTTCGAAAGATCAACCGATATCTATGTCGTGTTGCAACATTTTTGGTAGTAATCATTACAATGATGATGTCAAGCACCAACTTATATGTGGGATCAACCAATCATGCAAAATGGGCTTCCAAATAATTTATACAAGAATACTTATAATTTAAAGTAGAGCAACCATTACGCTTATGGATGGAATGACTATGCTCCAACTGAATATTCATAACAACAATAGCAAGAAGAAAGTATTACATATAAATAATGGAATGCCTTGTTAAAAGTGTAGCTCGCCAATGTGAATTCGAAGAGAGATTTTTTTTCACCTGAATATATCAAGTTTAATACCATATACTATTTGAGCTTACTAATGTCTTATAATGAAGAGGAGATAAGGGTTGGTTCATAAATGAACTTAAATTTTAAGAAGACAAGGAGGTAACTATCGTTTTATAAGAGCAAGAAGAATATATGACAAAGGAAGTAAAAGAAGAATATGAGGAAGAGGAAGCCTCTATCCAAGAAGAGGAAGTAGAGAAGTGGCAAAAGATAATTGAAGAAGAAGTTGAGGAAGAGGTCTTTGCCAAGGAAAAGGAAGCAGAAGAGTGGGCAAAGATGGATGAAGAAGAATAAGAGGAGGAGCCAATTGAGGGAACTGGTGATGAATCATTGGTAGTCACCTTGAGTATGGATGCTTCCCGCTTCTTAGAGGAAAAATTGCTTAAGCCAATCAACGATTCAGGAAGTTTTGTTATCCCTTACTTTATTAATAATTTGTCACTAAAAAGAGCATTATTGCAATTAATTGAATTTATTAATTTGATAAATTGTGTCCTCGCTATGTTCTTGTAACATGTAACTTACTTACAAGCTACAAAACTACTATATGGAAAAATAGGTGGAAGTAAGCAACTAATAATAAATCCTAGATGATGGTAAGCATAAAAGGTACGTCGAGCCAAAAACATTAAACAAGCGCTACATGGGAGGCAACTCATGAATTCGTTTAGGTTTTATTTTAAATTCCATGTTTTTTTATTCTTATTTTGATGATTAGAATAAGAGTTATTTAAGTTTCGATGTGTTTTAGGATAGAACATTAAGCATCTTCACAAGATTGTGCATAATTATAGTATTAAGGTATGTGTGTTAAAGGTTTATAACTCTAAAGTGCAAAACTTTTAAGTTTTTCATTTAATTTTCAAGTTGCACATGTTTATATAGAGTCACACACTCTCTAGACACACTGGTGTATACTTACACGGTTAGGTACATGCTTGTGTAACTGACCGTGTAAGTCTGCGCAAAGCTGCAATTCAATTGGAGAATCAGTGTAGAATATGAGTGAGAGGATGTCGATTTACCTGTGGCACATGCTTTCCTCTTAGAGCGGAAGAGCAATCGCAAAGTCTCGAACATTTCGAACCTTACTTGTTCATCAAAGAGCTCCCTAAGATAATAGACTATGGTATGGGCATTCATAGCCTTGTGTTGCTTTTGGAGCTCCGGTGACATAATCGCTAGTATAATTATTCTCTGCTTATATTGAATAGTAAGGAAGTTTTTAAAAAGAATTTCTAAGTTTGATTTATGTGAAGGGGATGAATTATCTAGTTTGGAAACTATGTGGTTATCTGTTTTGAAGTATAAGGTTAAACTTATGTTCGTAAGATATAATGGAGTAGTGTCTCCGACTAGGACTATAAATGCTTGAAAATGGGTCATTCTTCTTCTTGAGAAAATTTAATTTGTTTTAAAAAGGTGTTATTAACAATTTGGCTTCCCAATTAGCAATCTATAGCTAAATGTCCTAAATATCCATATATTCTATAAATCATGTTAGTAGCATTGACAACATTAACATTCATAATATCAATTTTTGGGACAAAGCATCCACTTTAACAGCAAGAAGATTCCAAGTATCCAAATCACCTAAAATCTTCTTAAGAATGGCTATCTCGCTTACTCATTGGTAGTGATTTAAGCCATATCTTCTATGAGGTTGTACGCTTCATCCACTTTCTTTTTCATTAAAGCTCCCTTAGTGATGACATCCACTAAGATCTGCGTGTGTAGGTCATCACATTATAGAATATCCAAACAATCAAACACTTCTTTAAATTATGATAGGGATAGGACCTCAAGAACTCGTTGTATATCTCTTATACCTCATATAAAGGCTCGCCTTCCATCTGGATAATGGTGGTGATATGATTCCTTATCTTCACAGTCTTTACTGGAGGGAAACATTTTTCCAAAAATGTGTGGGAGAATTAATCCTAAGTAGTGATTGACCCTACTAGAAAGGTTTATAGCCACGCTCTATTTTTATCCCTTAGAGGGAAAAGGAATAAGAAAAGCTTGATTGCATTAAGAGACATGCCATTTAGCTTCAACATGTTACAATACTTTAAAAACATCAATGGATTCATGTTAGGGTAGTCAAATGTTGAATCTCCAAACTAATTTTTTTGCATCATAGATAAGAGTGAGGGCTTTAGCTTGAATTTATTGACTTTAACACTAGAACACACAATGACTAAGTTGATACCCTGGGCATTCAGTGCAACAAAGTCCTTTAGTGACCTTATTATATTCTCTGCATCCATCTTTACTTAACTTTTATTCTCCATTGAAGTTTTCTTCTCATATGTAATGTCCTCTCTATCTTAGGGTCTAACTCTACAAGATTTCCAAGATTGTAGAACTTTTCCATAGAAGAGATGAGTTGCAAAAAAGAAGGATTAAAATAGAATTTAACAAATAAAAAAGAAAAAAGATATAGTCTAGTTAGTTTACAAGCTTGCAAATATTAACATCTAATCCTTAACAATGATGCTAAAAATTTGATCGATCATTTTTATCCTAGGTGCATTTTGTAGTTGTAATTGGCATTAGCGAGTATTGGTCGATTCCATAAGAATTATCGATTAACTACCAATTACCCATAAACTTAACAAGCTAGATTAATTTTTATTGGTGGATGGATATAAAATAAAATAAAATATGAATAATAATTCAAAATAGTAATCAAGAATATATCAAAATATAAATTAACAAGATTTTGGCCAAGTTCCCCTAGGACATTACTATATTCACTTTCACTTTTGATTGACGAATTATTCTAACTTCTTTGACCAGTAAGAGTTCCTTGCTTATCCTATATTCTCTCCCAAGACATGCAGTCCCTATTTAGAGGTCAATTAATAGTCTCTTTCGAATCTGGATAACCTAAGAAGGCTTTAATTCGCTCTACGAACTATCTTGATAGGTTTTGTCCTGACTTAGGGAGATCTTGTAGCTTTCTTTTGAATAATTCATGCTCAATCCTTTTTTTTCATACTGTGACCTAAACATACATCTCATCTCGATACATTAATCATGTATTGGATATTCTACTTTTAGTCCTTTGATTTAATCAATATAAAAGTATAAATAAATTACAAGAAAACTAAAATTTCATTAATCAAATAATAAACTGAAGTATATCACATCCTAGGTTCTACCTACCTAATTCTATGTCTTAATTAATTCATAATCACACAAATAATATTAACATAAAAGCAACAAAGTAGAAAAGATAAAGAATTTGTTGTCGTAATCTTGAAATCTTTCAAAGAAATGTTGAATTCCTCCTTTATCTTCAAAGAATGGTGGATCTTTGATCAAGATCAATGCATAAAAGTTCCAAGATAACTCTTAAATTGTTCCTTAGCTAAAAGAACTCTTCTTTTTTGCCTCTTCCCGTCTTTAGAAACTTGAAACCCTAATTTTTAATGAGCTATATAGCCCTATACACGAGTTCGTTTAGTTAGTCATGTACTTCAAAGAAATTCTCTAAAAATTAACATCACCAACACAATATATATAGGATTATGTGTGACACGGTGTTCTTCATACAGAAAATAACACAGGGCGTGTGGTGTATGTTGAAAAAAATAAACAACTACTTTCATACATGACCATCGACACGAGATGGTATACCAAGTCTTATTATGTGGTTCTTCTTTAATTCTTCTAAAATTGCTCTTTTTCAATCCAATTCTTATCTAACTTTACTTAGGTAGAATTATTACATGAAATGATAAAACTTCTTAAATTATGGTTAGGTCGGTTGTACTAGGCCCAGGCCCATCTCCACACGTCCACGACCTATCAGGCGTCAATCTCCCATGCAAACGTAAAGATCTACGTAAAGACCTAAACCTAGCGTTCATGTCATATATAAGGTACTATTCTACCATGATACAGGTACAAGATTACTACCCTAATTTTTCCTCCGTTCTCAGCAGTCAAATCTTCCTCAAAAGACTAACTTGAGCATTGGAGGGGCCTTCCGGGAACCAACCCCTGACCTGCCTTTATTTGTTTTGTAGGTATTTAACAACCAAGAACACACAGAATTATGGATCCATGCAATAACGTTCAGCCCCAGCAGAATCCAACTGAACTAGTTGGCGCCCACTGTAGGGCCCGACATCAGGGCACCACGTCCAGAAACACACAGGACAGTCAGGCGATAGCAGCTAATCCTAATATAGCTGCCATCACGGCTCTTGCGACGCAACGGATGGGTTTGCAGCTGTTCGTCGCTCACCCGCCACCGCACCATGATTCTCGTACTCAATCTTCGCATCCGAATGATCAACCACAGCTTCACAACCAAAATCAAGAACAGAGCATAGCCTTGGAAGACGACGCTGAAGTCAATTCGCACCCCAATTCCCAACGCCCCTTGGGCGCAAATCCTCCTGCACCACCGCAAACCTCCCTCACCCAGAAACAGATAGAGAACGCGGCTGATCTACTGATTCACCAAATCCTGCAGTCTCAACCAGAACAACAGCAGACTCCCGCTCGGCCTATTGGTGTGCCGGCCGATCGGCATTTTGTCGAAGCCCTAGAAAAAATCGTGGGCGATCGAGTTAAGTATGGAAAAAACACCGATCGGAGTAATGCCGATCAAGACAATAAGGGTGGAAGCGGCCGATCTGACAGTTGATGAAGGCCTTGGAGGCACAATAATATTGATGAGAGAGGAAGACAGAACAGACATACAGACGA
>JANVCL010000001.1:11785734-11797880 GCA_026546855.1 Erythroxylum incrassatum
ACGTAAAGACCTAAACCTAGCGTCCATGCCATATATAAGGTACTATTCTACCATGATACAGGTACGAGACTACAACCCTAGTTTTTTTTTCTGTTCGCAGCAAACCAAAACTTCCACAAAAGACTAACTTGAGCGTTGGAGGGGCCTTCCGGAAACCAACCCTCATCGTGCATTTGTTTGTTTTGTAGGTATTCAGCAACCAAGAACACACAGAATTATGGATCCATGCAATAACGTTCAGCCCCAGCAGAATCCGACTGAACCAAATTAAATATCAAGTCCTTCAAATTCATCCACAACACAAGCAATATACTATGAAAATAAAAATATGTCTAAGACAGTACGATATCCATATCTTTGCAATAGACACTTTTTAATAAAATTTTATAAGAAAGTTATCATATTGGTTAAAAATATATATTTATAATCCATATCTTTGCAATAGACACTTTTTAATAAAATTGTTTAAGAAAGTTATCATATTGGTTAAAAATATATATTTATAAATATACTATAAAAATGAATTTATTTTAAATTTGATAAATATTAATTTTAGTTAAAATAATTTAAGCTCCCATAAAAGCTAAAAATTAATATCCATTTATAAAAAGTGAAATTGACTTTAAATGCTAATTTTAAAGTATTTTAATGATTATTGTAATTAAAATGATTATTGTTTCTGTAACCTGCATCATTTTTATATTGTCTCATTTACATATGGGTCCACCGGAAATAGCCTCTCTATTATGTAGGGGTAAGGCTGCGTACTATTGAACATCTCTAGACCTCGCTTCAATGTGAGATTTCGGATTGGGTGATGATGACGATGCTTGCAATATGAGAAGTGTGCTAGACTTATTTAAATAAGTATTTAAATTTATAATACACTATTTTAAAAACTTTTTACATGTTTCTTCATAATTATATGCTATACTCGATGGTTGTCTATATAATTTTTTTAGTAATTTTTGCATTTCTTTCCTCACATTTATAAATATTACAATTGAAGAAAGTGTGAGAAATTGTTTATATTTTCATGTAAAAGAGTAAAAACTTTAGATTATTGTTACGTTATTTTTCTTCATATCAATTTATTATTAGATGATTATTAGTAATTTTATATTGTTAATAATTACATATTTTCAAAAGAAGAAATTGATCTTAATTCAATTTGCAGTAATTGTTCATGAAGAGTGCCATGAGAAAAATTGATAAAAATTTTGAATTAAGATAATTATAGCTTACGAATGTGTAGTGATAAATATGTGATAAAGCAAGAGCTTTTTATTTTAAAGTTGTTCTTTTTATCTGATCTTGAAATTTATATTAAAATATGAATATGTAAATAATTAATTTATTTAATACTAGATTAGATTTTTATAGTCAGTTAAGATTTATTATCAAAATAATTTGTATTCACTACATATATTATAAAATATTATTCATATTTAATTAAAATAAAAAAAACTTAGAATACTAAGTTTAATTATAGTAATATAATTATGTAATAACTAACATGGACTATTTCAATATAATGAGAAATTAAGATGGTCAAATTATTGCTTCATTTACAGACTTACCGTATATCAACATTAAATTGTTTTACAGAGCGACTTGCAGTTACAAACTTATACGTCCACACAGTACTATATTCCTGTGTCTTAATATTCAACAGCCACTTTACAGAGAAATTGCAGTCATCCACAAAGCTCGTAGCAGCAATTCACTAACTCAAAACAAGCTAGAGCAGCACAGATTTGTGAGAGAACAATAGAGCACTGGTTGTTGATGCAGGAACAGGTTTGGATAAAGCACATGCAACAGCAGCGATCAAGAAACATGTTGCAACAGTTGGAAGCTGCCTTAACCAGCTTTTCTGTCGCATCAGGCGGCTTTGTTTCATGGCTTCCTGGAGGAATGTTCTGTAATGTTGCAGTAAAGTTGCCAAATCCAACACCTAAGCTCCCCAAGATAGTCATTTCCTGACCTTCCATGTCCACTTTCTTTAGCAAATTGATTTTGTTGAAAACCTCCTGTATTCTATCTGTTTCTGGTGCTTTTTCTCCTCTATCAGTCTCAAACAAAATCAAACAGGTATATTCAGATGGAACCCTTGTTTGTTTGCTCAAATTTGCAACCTTCATTCAAATTGGTTCACATAATTAGGCCTTTGAAACATTGGTATGCAAAATCACACAGGATAGTCAAAGCAGATTCAACTAAACCTCCTGAACAAGGTCATGGCTTTGAGATAACCATGCATTAGTCGTGAGTATATCTATCTCTCTCCTTGCAAATACCTGCGAAGTGTGGAGGTAAAGAGCAATTAGATAGAAATAAGGTTGATTGAGGCAAATCTTCATATATGAACTTTTATTGGGGTCGGTGAAATTTTACGGACATATGCATGGTTGCAAGAAAATGTTAATGCCACGCGATATTACCCTATCAAGGGGCACAGATTTAGTTTTCTGGACTTTCAGCTCCAACGAGAAATTGTTCATGTCTGCCAATGTGCCACTAATTTTTACAGAGTCTGGAAAGCTTTGCTCATATCTGCCTGATACAATCAAAGGGCTCCCAGAAGAGTGGTCTGGAATATTAAGCAACTGCAAGGAAACAGGAGAAGAAAATATGACAGAAGCAACCAGGGAGATAGGCTCTCTATCTAGCCAATGGTTATACTATTACGATAGAATATCGCAAGAGTTGGTAACAAAAACAATGCACCTCAGGTGAATGAAGGTGCTCCAAAGCATCCACAGTTACATTGGCCAGAATGGTTGACGAAGCAGTTCTGAACAATCTCTGCATTCGAAAATCGACTGAGTCTGGAGAGATGCAGAAGTGATTAGTATAAATATTGAAGGGATTCTCAATCCCCGCTCAATCTCTATCTTGGCATTAGCAGGTGACAGAAAATAGGCCGATTGGCATTAGAACTTCTCTGTCTGAACAGAAACATTACTAACCTGCATCATATGCACTGTCAAAATGACCTCTCCCAATCTGTGCTAGCATTTGCAAGAAATAGTGATTACAGTATGTACCTAAAAGAATTCCATGCAGTAGCTTGTTACAAATTGTCGAGAGCCACTCATTCAATGGAAATGGCCAAGTACCAAATCAACAAGACTGGGAATTTTGTTTGAGAATTAGTTTAGTTGATTTGGACAAGTTCTCTTACTAGATAAGTAGATGCTCTGTTTATGGATTAGCTGAGCTAGTTAAGTTATCCATTACTGTTCAATATCATACGAATCAGTACTCTTGCAAATGTTTCCCAACCTTGGCAAGAGTTCAGTCTACAAGGACAGAGTTGTTCAAGCTGTTTACAAAAGTGACATAAAAGTGCATTATGTGCACATACTGTTCAATAACCAAACGTAAAATAAGAAAATCTTACCTATGCCGAATGTACATATTCGGGGACAAATTGGCCGTCTATTTGTAAGAGAATCTTTGACATATTTGCATATATCCCTTTCATCTTCAACGGCCCCATCAGTAACAAGGAAAATGAGGGGTATTGAGTCAACAGTTTCAGCCAAGAGCTTCAGAGCCTAGTCAACAGTCACGCAAAATCAACAATACCCTCAAAGAGACATTTTGCTTACTGAGGTTAAAACAAGAAGATACGCTAATACAGTAGATCATACAAATTTAGGGGAAATATGCATACCTGTTGCAAAGGAAGCCATATGTTGGTGCCACCATCTGGAGTTAAACTATTCTTGATCCAGTCAGTAGCTTTTAGTATTGATCCTTTGGTCGCTGGCACCATCAATGGTGAGAATAAATAGGTCTCACTATTGAAAGCAATAATGTTGAAAGAATCTTGCGGGCTGAGTTTGGAGAGTGAAGCCAATAGTGCTTTCTTTACACTTTCAAGAGGATCACCTTTCATGCTTCCACTGATATCAATTAAGAATATCATCTCTTTCCTGAAGACCTACCATAATTACAAACACGCGTTAATCATGACGTAAGCAATTGCGTGGCATCTTAATGCTCAAACCAACCTTCCATCTTTGGCTATTTCCAGGGAAAAGATAAAAGCAGAAGATCTGTCTATCATCGAAATCTCGCAAGGTTGGAGACTGCACCAACATCCCACCTACCAAGTCATTTGATTGGACCTGTCAAAAAAGAAAGCAAGCAACGATTTGATATGTTGGTTCATGAACCTAGTTGAAATTACTAATAACAACGGAGAAAAAAAAAAGACTGAGGGCCTCACGGTGTACGAGAAATTGAAGTCAGTACTCGACCAAGTCTTTACTTCTGATTCATATAAGAAGCTCATTTTACCAACCTCGCGCCTTAGCTCCTAAAAGACCACAGTATCAAACAGCTTGATTTGTATGTTATAATCTGAATCAAGCTTAAAAATATTTTGGGGATTACCTTTAGACTATGACTGCTTTCTTTGCACACAATTTCTCGGCCAATGCCAGAATTCACATTCAACAGTATCTTTTCCTTTTTAGAAACTTTCTTCCCAAAGGCATTGACAAATGGCGGAAAGCTGAATGGTATAGTGAGGCAGAATTGGCCTTCATTATATGTCATCTTCTGAGACCAAATCACCCTAATTGAAAGACTTGATCCACCATCAACCTGAAGGTTAAGAAATACGACAATGTACGCTACAAAATTAGAAACCAACCAAAACCCATGACCCAAATCAAGTGTAAAAAACACAGTAATCAATGACCTGAGGAATCTTGAACGTATATATATTGCCCTTCAAGTATCGTCCCTCTTCTTTTCTGTATGCTTTTTCTTTATCCTGTGCATCTTCTGCAGTTATCAATTGGCTATGATAAGATCTTCCCGCGACATCAACCTCGACACCTAGAAGTGAACCCTGTTAGCCACATCACGTCTTCCGCTTGAGCACAAGAATATTAATAACTACATGGCACGGACATATTATATTATTATTCTAATTACCATGGAAAGTGAAATTAGCTACTTGCAAATCATGAGAGTTGTTGTAAATGCTAAGAAATTTCTGCTTGTATTTCTACTTAGCTTGCGGACAAATAGAGAAAGGAAAAACAAAAAAAGGATGAATTCGATTGATTAGTTGACTTGTTCATAACTAACCTGCTCTCCCATGGGAACAGCAATGAGACAACTGCTTTTTCTACTAGTTTTGACGCAATGCAAACGCCAACTCCCACTAAGACTTATATTCGCATGATCCAAGCAGCATTCTACTTCCATGGCCACTCCATGCATGTGCAACGGTATCAACGCTGGTGGGTCACACCGGCCATGAACATACGGCTGGTAGCTCGGCACGTCTGGGTTGTCCACCACCTCCGGCTCCGGAACAACCGCATAAACAGTCACCCCGGTCGGCCACAAACTCTCCGGCGCTGTCCGTGTCATTGTTTGCAAGGAAGCCATTTCTTTTCCATAATAAAGCCTCCTGGACAGCTGCAAACCATAGTTAACGGAAGCTTCAAACTCAGTTTCCATGCGGCCGGAAAAGTTGACGGTGGACAGAGATTGTTGGAAGACAGCGAGAGAGACAAGCAATAAGTGAGTAGAATAAAAATACCCAGTGCAGTTATGAAGTCAAGCTGTCATGTGTGCTAATTGAATAAACAAAACAAAAAGGGCTTGTCCTAGTTTACACGTGGATTTTCAGCAATTAACAACTTCTGTTCCTAATGTCAGCAAAAGTCAGCAAATTAGTACGAGCCAAGTAAAGGCAAGAATGACGAAGAAGCTGTAGTTGTTTAATCATGAATTAAAGTAGATTGCAATCCAATTAGCATCAATTAAGTGCAGTAACCTGTCTGCCACTCCTTGTCAATAAGCTGGTTTCACGTGGAATTCAATTCAATTTAAGATGGTCCAGGCTCTATGCTGGAAAGCTAAACACTTGTTGAATGTTCATTTGGGGCTTATAAATCATGTACTTTCTTTTGATCTCCGCCGTTTAATGGAGAATGTACTGGTTGTACTATGGAGTCATGGTGGTGGTGACAGGAGAGAGAGAGTGAGCCACACCCTAGGACATGGATCTTATCAAAAATGGATGATTTTTGTGTGACTCT
Source organism: Erythroxylum incrassatum (assembly GCA_026546855.1). Lineage (NCBI taxonomy): Eukaryota > Viridiplantae > Streptophyta > Magnoliopsida > Malpighiales > Erythroxylaceae > Erythroxylum > Erythroxylum incrassatum. Next base: position 11,791,809 of record JANVCL010000001.1, read on the forward strand.
GCATTTAAACATATTCTTATTTGATTGACAAAATGTGCAAAATGAGGTGAGGACAATTAAAAGGCTTAGCAATTTTTCTTAATTTGTGTATGGTAAGGATGGCGTTTTTGGCAAGTTAAACATTTTGAAAAAGCTAAATGAAGTTTTTAATGTAATCCCTTTCTTTGACCCTACAAAACGAATGAGCACAAGTTGTATAGATGGACTTGAGTAAGGAATCAATTACAAGTTATACTAACACATGTTGATTAATATAAAGTAGTAGTGCAACTTTATATTAATTAGACTTGATTAATGATTTTCTTTTCCTACGTTCCCGAAGATAATTAGACTTGAGGCCATAGCCATGCACCCACCAGTCCTTCTATTAATTTATTACTATAACCATTTTGGCCTGTATCGGGCCTATCGGCTAGTATTATTATATTTATGATCTAGATATATGTATATCTATATTATGAACAAGTCAACGAGACTGATGTACGTACACCAAACCACTGACATTGCAAAGATGAATGGGACAATTACAATGACATTATAAATACATATATAATAGATTTCTGCTTCATAAACTTTTTTTACAAGCCACCTTTATCCTTAGCCTCAAGGCCTACATAGTAAGCACAAGTGAACCCCCGCGCGCCCAGGGCCGGATCTAAATTTTTTTTTAAATGGAGATAAAATTTTATTTTTAATAGAGGTAAAATTTTAATAGAGATAAAATTTTTTGAATGGGGCAAATTTTATTTTGTTAAATAAAAAATCTAAAACAATAATATTTTTTATATATATATTTCTGAAAAATTTGGGACAGTGGCCCCCAACGTGCATCCGCCCAGCCCACGCGACAGATACCATACCGTACCCCATGGTACATATTCTAAATTGTAGTCAATTGTGCATAAACAGAGTGTAACAATAAAGGAAGTAAGCAAAACAGAGTCTTGACTTTAGCTGCTGAAGGATGCAAATTAGTTGGGAAGGATATATTAACGTAGGAAACGTTAAACAGCTGTTTATTCCCTCCTTTTGTTCCAAATGTAATAGTTTCCGTTGAAATGAAATATAGGATTACATACATATGCAAGGACGGAGCTACATATTTACCCCCGCTGGCTCCAAAAGGTTTTATATAAAAAATTTATTATTTTAAATTTTTAATCTTATAAAAAAATAAAATTTTGCTTCCATTAAAACTTTGCCCTCGTTAAAAATAAAATTTTATTCTTATTAAAATTTTGTCTCTACTTAAAAAATTTTCTGGATCCGTCCATATGCATAGGTACGTATCTATTTGTCATAAGCCCGGTTTTGCCCTTTCACCTTCGTTCACGTTTCCCAAGGAAAAAACAATAAAAAGTTTAGCTATATAAAAAGCAAACCTTGAATACCATCAACCCACTTTTATTTGATGAAGATACACCTCACAAAACCATGTAACTCTCAATAATTATTCCTCGTAAGGAATACCCCATCAAGGCATTATGCATACTAAATTGAAATATATGGTCCCCCAGCCAACCAGAATTTGGAGCTGGATTTTAGTCCACAAATGAACGCTTTGATGTGTCAATCACACCTCACATCAATTGTCCTACCTAGACCCATTCTTCTCTATATTTATTACGCTAGTAGTGAAGCATACTCTTCCAATTCCATTCTTGTACATACTCCTAACAATTACTAACGTGTGTAATTGTACATTCATAACCACACCAAGTTAAACGTTATGGTTTACTAGATTCCAAACACAACACCTAGATATGTAGTTTATTTTGTTAAATAATTGATAACATGCTCTTCATCCAATTGGTTGTAGATCTTGTGACATAATTAATTAAAGGTATTATTCATCTTTAAGTATTTTGTTAATTATATTTAATATTTTAAGACTAGGGGCAAAATCCTTTAAATAACTATTGTGCAATTAAAATTATAATCAAAACACAATTATGAGATTCAATTTGTATTTATATATTATTCCTAAATTGTTCTCTGTTTTAATTTTATCAAGGTGGAATATTGATGAAAGGGTAAAAATAACATACATTATGTTTCTTTTTTAGGCAAAAGGGTATTTTGTAGGCCAAAAATAACACTTCAAAATGTTAAATACCACGTATTGACATGACTTTATTTTTTATTTTTAAATAGAAAATAGGCCCCATTACTATGTAATTATTTTTTTAAAAATAATCCCAAAGTAGGCCGTACTGTTTATACATTTCAATAGTAGGCCCCATTTTTCTTGTGATAGTGAGGCCTACTTTTTGTTTAAAATAAAAAATAATGACACATCATCATTAACGTGACATTTAACTAATGAAGAGTTAACCTTATTAAAATTTTCATTTATTTAGAGTTTGCTTTCAATATTTTGAAAATGTTAGGATTCAATTTGAACGCTTTGAAACATTATGGTCTATACTGCATTCTGTTGTAAAGATTGAATTTTAAAATGCACTTTTATTATTCTTTCTAATGAAAAAAGTAATTGATCTTATAAATTAAAGTATAAAAATATTTAAACAAATTTGTAGGTACTTATTATATAATAAGTTCACTGAACTGACTTGATTATGAGGATCGTAAATGAAATATTACTTATATGTCTATAGATTTCCTTATTATGATAGTTGTATAATCAAACTTTAAACTTAGAATATCAAAGTATCTCATATGGAATTACTATATTTTGATGTTACTTATAATCTATTCTATTTAAGGTAAATAAGTTGGTAGTGCTTGGGCATAGTATAAACCACATAGAGATAGTTGAGTGAGTTAATGAAGGATTTGTCACTCTAAAGTAATTAGAAAGAGTCTTCCATAATTCTTGATTAGTAGTGATTTAAGAAATTTTTTGCCTGTGTGAATTGAGATTTAAAAAGATGTTTCGAAATTTTACATACAAATCAATTACTAATTAGAAAAAATGAACATGATTGGATTTATAAGAGTAGACATTAAATTCATACTATATGTCCAATTGAAACATTTAATGACGAAAGGATTTTGTTTTTTTAATCCTATATTCTATTGATCAAGTTTTACACAGAAAGCTAAAGTTAATAGGAGAATGTTATTTATTACAACTATTGTTACCTATGAGGTGATGCAAGATCATTTAAGTTCACAAATGGAGATTTATAAGGATGCTTTTGGTGATTTTGGGATGTCAATTGTTATTCGTCAAAGAGACAAACTTAATCCAGGTATATATATTTCGCTTTTGTTACTTGATAATTAAGAAAATTAATTATCATTTTATTTTGTTTATAATGTTACTTTTGTTGTCTTACAGTTGCTTAGTGAGACCAATTCAGAGGTGGTGTTCTAGAATTGCAAATGTTTTCAATTCGAATTTTGAGTCAATGTATGAGTGTAATAGGTTGTGAAAGGAAGTAGAACATAATTGAATTCATCCATTCCAAGAAAAGTAATAGATTGGAGCACAAAAAATTGAACAACTTGGTCTTTGTTTGATACAATTTAAAGCTTCGAAAAATGTATGTTATTGTCATTATGAAGTTGGATATAATTTCTTGTAATTTCTTAATAATTTAATTTTATTCTTATTAGGAATCTTAATAGAATAAGTAGTTCTATAAATCCAATTCGCCTTTATCATATCAATCTTTTGATTTATTGAGTTTCTAAAGAACTGACTTTAATAGATGATAGTGACTTGGAAGATCATCTTAGATGGGAAAGTATTGATATGTCATTTGGGGCAATGAATTTGAATGATAGTGATGATGAGACTTCTCTTAATAATGAAGATTTGTATTAAATGAGAATTAAGGTTAATACAATTTCAGTAGATATTCAATTGAATGAAGTTCCACGTTTTCATTTTTTCCTTTTAATTTTACTTATATTTGATGTATATGTTAAATTCTATATATGTATTAAAAATATAATTTTAAATATTTTTATTTTAGGTTTCACCTCTAGTTAGTTGTTTCTCAACACGAACTATCATTATAAATCGTAATAGTTAGAGAGTCGTGAATATTTATTATTCTTTTTATTTGGTATTTTCATGTATTTATTATTTATTATATCATGAAATTATAACATTTAAAATACTTTGTATTGTTGTTAAATTTATATTTGTATAATGATTAAATGATCTTTTTCATATTAATTGTGGTTATTATTTATATATGAAATATACGAAAAGCAATATTAATAAAAATAAATAGATTGTTATTATTTCAAATTTTTATGATTCTGATTTTTTGGAGATAGGGTTGATGTAAAATTATAAATTATATAGTTAATATATTTAAGGATTATTTTGTAATTTTAAAAAATTTATGAAATATTTTATAAATGTTAAAAATTACCTAAAATGATACCCGATATTAGTTAATATTAGTACAATACTATACCAGAACCAAAATTGGTATCGGTGTTGGTACGGTATTTAGAAATATTACTTTAATCTCTCTAGTATGCTAGGATCCTGTTTAAATTTAGTTGATCTTAAGTCACTAAAAAACCAACTAAATTTGAATTAGGCAGATAACTTCCTTATTGATGACATCTCATGTGACTCCTAGATTTGTTATGTGACAACTCTTGTCAAAACATATATGATATGTGATACCTAACCCTACCTTTAAATTCATATGATAATGAGTTACTGATCCAAATTATAAAAATTTAGTTAAGTATGACATATTAATTTAAGATAAAATATATTCAGGTTAAAAGCAATGTTATGAATACCGTACCAACACCGATACTATTTTTAGTTATGGTATATCGTTTTAGATATAAAAAGAGTAGACATCCAAATCAATTTGTAGTCATTCTACAAATAACCCTTGATTGCGTTCACTTTCATGACTCTTTTTAGAATTCTACTATAATTCTTCTTTCAAGATGAAGAATAACCTTGTATATTCTTTCTCAATAAAGAATCTTACAGGCTTCTTCCAAGGTGAAGCGGAATATCATTCTCACTTGGGTTACCCCCAAGTACAATAATTATTCTCCAAACCAAATATTATAACTCAAAATTTCTCACTTTATTACTTAATAACTCCATAAGGACTCACTTACATAAATATGAAATAATAATGCTCATATGATTGAAAAACATTAAAATGTGTGTATACAATACCCAAAACCTTCTTAATGCTAAAATTAATAAGAAAACACCTATTTATAGTATTTTGGGACCCTTCCTAGTTGTTGGATCTAGAAATATACAAAGAAATAGTTTACTAGCATAGTACTGTTGACAGAAATGGGTTAGAGAGAGTTTCTCCTTCTTCTCTCTAGCCTATTCCCCCCTCATTTCCTTCCAGCATTTTTGCATTCTTCTCCTCCTTCCCCTAGCCTATTCTCCCCTCCTCCCCTTCCAGCATTTCTGCATTCCTTAGCTCTTAGTATCCTTCCCATTGTTCTTTTCTCTGGTTTCCTGCCCCCTAGTTCTCTTTCTTCTCTTCCTCTCTTTTTTCTTTCCCTTCTTCTTGTGGCAGTAGCCTGGTCCAAGGGCACTACTGTCCTTCCCCTTTTCTTCTTTTCTTTCCCGCCTCTGGTCTTTCCATTTTCTGCTTTCTTTCTTCTGCTCTACTTTTTTGCGTGCTACCTAAGAAGCAGCAGCCTTCCCCTTTTGGAAATATGTCAGACCCTCTGCCTCCCCCTTCTCTTTCTGATTTCCCACCTTTACCCTTGTCTTCTCCTTCACCCTCTGCAACTCTCAATCCCATTCCCACTCTTAACTTTTTACCTCAGCCTATTCCATCCCCTGGCCATAATTCTTCTTCCTCCACCTTCCCACCTCTCCCTCCTCCCCCTAAACCTAACTTTCCATTCCCTGTGAGCTTAGTCCTTGCAACAGAAACATCCCCTATTGAGCCTCCTCTCTTGAGCAAAGCACCTGCAGCAGAAACACCCTCTGTTAATGCTAAAAGGACTTGGAAACAAGTTGTGGGTGAAAAGCATGAATCCTCCCTTGTTTTCTGCCCTCCAGTTGAATTGGATGGGAAACTAATTGTTGCTCCTCCACTGGAAACCCTCCAGGAAGGGGCAAAGTCTTGGGAGGCCACTCTTGTT
>JANVCL010000001.1:11858688-11874322 GCA_026546855.1 Erythroxylum incrassatum
AGAATTACGGTTTAAATCAAAGAGAGTCAATTGTGTAGAGATATTGCATATATTTTCGTATTTGGGCGATTTCTCGATCTATAGAGATCTGATTGAGGAGATTTTCGATTCTACTTAATCTAGAGTCATGAAATTTCATTTTAACTTAGGAATCGGATTTTAATTATGAGCCTTAAGCAGATAAATTTTTAATGAGGAAGATTAAGGGAATTTATCAAGATCCGATCGGGAGTAAGTACATTATTTGAGTTTCTTTTGTGGTGAGGAATCCCTCCCTCGTGGGTTGCGCGTCCAGGTGTCACGTAGGACGTCAGACACGTGTTTCACCAGGGTGGGGTTCCAACATGATAAGACTTTAAAAGGTCATAGTTATTGGTTTTAGAACGCAATGCTTAGTTAAGATTATCCAATGAGTTTAGAACGAAATTGGAGAACAAAAGGTTATGATATATCTAAAAGGTTAGAAGTTTACCATTTGAAACTTCTGATACTCATGAAATACTAAAGGTATCCATCATTCTATATCTGAGTTGATATTTAACGTCAAGGTCATGAAGATATAAACTTCAGTTTGACAAAAGTAAGTCCTAGTTAAGTATATTTTATTTTAGAATAATATTATTTTGAGATCGGAAAGGTTCTAATATAATATCAATTGCTAATTTAGTGTAAGTGATTATTTGAATTAAGAAGTTCTTTATCGAATGAACTTGATATAGTTCCTTTCTGTAGCGCCCCCGTATCTTAGGATATACACTGGGACGCTCGGAGGACATTTCAGTATATAACCTATGATAATGGCGTACTACGATTAATCACTACATTAACTTAACATGGTATCATCTATCTTTATTCTCTTATAAACATCATTAGAAAAGTCACAATATTTTAAAACCATCTTTTCCTCATTCATTTCATAAAACTGAACATTATACAATATATCTTTCAACATTCGTACTTATACAACATTATAGCCTAATACAAAAAGTGCCATATGAACGAGGAAACACACAAAATCAATCTAATCTGTCCAAACCTAGCTGACCAAACTTTGAGCCATTTCTTCTCTTTCCCAAAAGTACAAGTCTACATTGCTTGTAGCGTCCCTCAGTAGCTAATGTCGTCTCCCGGTCTTGAAAAGTTAACATTGCAATTTTGGTGAGTTTTGCGGACTCAATAAGGTAACCATCATTGATGGTTCATTCAATTCATGCATCACATTAATACACGTAACATATTATTCACATCTTTGCATATTCATAAAATATCATATTTCACTTTCAGAACAATCATCATAATTATTTCAATAAGGTAAAGTACACATATCAAGTATGTTAGGCCCTGATTTTTTTGTTCTTTAATTAAGCATGATTTGAATAAATTCTGTGGTTGTGCTAGATAAATCATTTTATTTGGAGTTTACTTATTAAGTCAAGGTTGGGAGGATTTATTGCATGGATTTATGGAATTTAAGTGTTAATATTGTAAGAATGTATCAAGGGCATTTTTGGAAGATCACGTAATGTTAAAAGGCTCTATAGGCTTAAATGAAGGGCAAAGTGGCCTTTCACATTCATTAAGAGTATTAATTAGAAGATGAAGAAATGTTGTCTTGTATTTGAGAGGGAAGAATCGTGAGTGAGGGAGAAGAAAGGAGAAAAGAAGAGAAGAGCTAGAGTTTTGGAGATTCTTGAAGAACTTGCAGATATTGAAGCTAAACTTGTAAGTATAAGCATCATTCTTTTTGATTTGATGAATGAAGAATATTTTGGTGATAGTTAGAAGTTAAATGGGAGTGAAAATGAAGTTGAATGTGTGTGGGAAGTTGTTGATAAATGGTACATGAAAATGTTTTAAATTTTTGGGTTAATGATCAAGATAGATCATGATCTATTTGTCGATAATATTAAGTTTGAAATGAGGTTAAAAATGAAGTGAAAATGAAGTAGAGAAGATGGTTTAGGTATAAGATGGGACATATGTGAAATGTGGGAAGTAAAAAGATGGAAAATGTAGCAAAAAAATGTTCCCGGCGTATGTTTTTATAAAAGCTCGCCGTGGTGAACTTGCCAGTGCGAACTTTTTCCAAAGGGGTTAGTGGAGTTTCTCTTGAAGAATTGTTGGCAGGTACAATGGGGTAAGTGGAATTCTTCTGTACGTGCATAAGAATAGCTAACTCCATTTGTGTGGTACCTAATTTTGTTTCTTACTCTCATTTTAATGAAACAAAATTTTAGTTTAAAAAAAATATAGAATTTTTTTAAGAAAAACATAAAACACATATTAGTGATTGATAAAAAGGAAAATTTTGTAGGGTGACTATACATTTTTTTGAAAGTTAAATTGCATGTTTTGTATAAATGATAGTGGATGTATGTGCCAAAAAATAGTGATGATATCCTAAAAAAATTTGTATTCTTAGGGTATAATCAAATTTACCATTAACAAAAATCTTAGAATATGAAAATTAACTAAACGAGGACTTATCCAAAATTGAATACATGAATTTCATTATTAGTAAAGATAAAAAGTTAAATTAGACTTTTAGTTTTTTAAAAATTCAATTTAAACTCAAATATTTTGAAAAATTTAAAAAGAATTTTAATATTTTAGAAACATTTATTTTGAACTTTAACTCAACTTTTCCGTCATTCCTCTATTAAAAAAAATATATCTATCATTTTTTTCTTTTGCTAAATATGTATTATATGTGGCATGTGTGGCTTAAAAAATAAAAAGAATTTTAAAGATAACAAAATTTTTTCTCATTTCTTTTTTTCCCTCTCTAGCTTCTTTACTTGTCATTTCTTCTTTCTTAACCATTGATTCTTTAACTAAAGAAAGAAGTAATTTAACATTACATGTGTCAATATGTATCCCAACTTGTCACATATTCTTGACAATAACTTTCAACGATATCGTTGAGATGCTTGTTTATTGCTCCATTAACATTTCTCGATGTTGAAACCTTTCAACATCATTATTCTTTAGAGCCTTTATCCATTTATGTCAATCAACATTGTGCCTTTTTGAAAGGTCCCCCCAATCGAAACAATTGTTCTATAAGGATCACATTTATGAAAGCCCAAAACATTAAAAACTTACGAAGAAGGATCCAGAATCTATTGGACAAGTCCAATGATATGTTGGTATTTTTAGATTCTCGACCTATATGTCAGGAGTCTTATTGTTAACTTAGGCTATCAGTCGTTTGTCATATATAATAAGCTTTTGTGACATTTCCTCTTGATTAAGTAGTTAAATCAGTTATTAAGAATTGGTTGTATCAACTACATACCGAATAAGGGAAAATTGTTATTGATAATTATGAATTTGCACTCTGATATATTTTTATCTCTACTCTACTCCCTCTAGGTCTCTCCTTTCTCTTATTCTTCTCTCTCAATCTCCATTTGCTTTCTAACCCTAAACCATTCATTGGGTTCATTTAGTGCATCCCTGACTTTTGGTACTAGAGCCAGTATTGGGGTGAGAGCTGGCAAAGAAGAAAAAGAAAAAAAATCGCATTTTGATGATGATGGTGGATTTTACAAAGTCAAAGTGTATAGAGGTGCAGGTTAAGGCACTTGAACAGAAATGTGAATCATGTTAATAGTAATCCAGATCTGTTATTATTTTTGTTACTATTGCTTAGTAACTTTATTCGTTATTGTTCCATTTGTCATGGTTTAGTGAAGTCATTGGATAAGTTTAGTTGGCTAAATTCCTAGCAAATATGTTAGTAGTGGTTCTTTAACGTGGCTTAAAACTTGGAGTTGCAGTTGCTGAGTCATATCGTATTTAAACTAGTTTTCTATTGAATGAAGTTTGTGAGACAATTTTTTTCTTTGTTCCCTAAACATCTTTTCTCTTCTTTTTTTGCTGAATATCAATGGTATCAGAGCCGGTTTCCAAATCTTTAACTCTAACATTGACTTTTGGTGACTACAAGCTATTCGACAAAAGTGTTGAACCAAAGGTTTTTTTAGTTCTGAATCCTCTACAGCAGCATGATGAACAACTCAATACAAGCTTCCATTCCTATTTTGGTTGGGAAAAATTACATCATGTGGTATTAGGAATTATTTTGTAGATATGTATTGTAGTTAATGTAAATATCTGTTTCCTTTCTATTAGGAGATTAGGTGCTAAAGTTTAGGAGAGATTTTTTATATCTTTTGTATTTACCGTGTATATATGGGTTTGTATAAGAGGAATGAAAGACACAGAAAATTCCCACAATCATTCTATTGATTTCTTCAGGTGGAGTGTCCAAATAGGGGTCTTGTTTGATTACCATGAATTGCTTGGTGTCGTGGAGAATGGATTTGTTGATCTTGCAGCCGATGCAAGTGAAACACAAAAGACCAACCATCAGGAAAGAAAGAAGAAAGATCAGAAGGCACTGTATTACATCCATTAGGGTGTAAATGATGCAATATTCAAGAAGATTGTAGGAGCTGCCACTTCTAAGAAAGCTTGAGATATCATTGCAATAACATACGAAGGAGCAGAGATAGTTAAGAATGTGCATATATAAATCTTGAGGTGTCAATATAAGCTTCTACAAATAGAGGGGATATAATTTGTCAATAGTTACATTAATTGTTTAGTAAGTTTGACAAATCAAATGAAGACATACAGAGAGGAGCTCAATGATGAGTCCAAAGTTGAGAATATTTTAAGTACTCTTACACCCTGATTTGAGCATGTGGTTATTCCCATAAAAGAACCTCATGATATGTTGAATATGACAATTGACGAATTGACTGGTACGCTACAAGCCCATGAACAATGCATGATTGAGAAGTAGAAATCGAAACCGATTAAGCAAGCCTTTCAGAGTCAAGTTTCTATCAAAGGAGAATGAAGCAGTCAAGAGGGCCAAAAACATAGTAGCTCTCGCGGTAGAGGATAAGGACACATTGGCCATCATTACAAGGGATGTGGAGCTTAAAACAACAACATGGGTGATTGTAATTAAGAGAATGACCAGGATAAATTAGATTTCAACCATCGTACACATAGAGGATGATTTTGTGGTCAAGCTAGAAGGAGGTATAAAAAATCTAGTGTTGAATGACTCATGTCATTGACTTGGTCATTATTCAAATGAGTGCAGATCTAATAGGAATAGTGAGGAGGCTTATTTTGTAAAAGAGGGAGATGATGATGATCATGCCATTCTAATGGTGACTGCAACTAGTGAGACAACATACTACAACAGCTGGTTTTTGGACACTGGATGCACAAATCATATATGCGGCAGGAAGGAGATATTTGTTGAACTTAATGAATCTATTCATTTTAGAGTCAAATTTGCTGATGATAGCACCATACCAGTGATAGGAAGGGGATAGATATTGATTCATAGAAAGAATGGAGATCTCTAGTTCATTTTATATGTATTCTATGTACCAGGGATGAAGAGCAATCTCCTTAGCGTTGGCCAACTTCTTGAAAAAGGGCATGTCATGAACTTATTCAACAATCAAATGGTCCAGTTGGACAAGAGAGTTACAGTTGTTTTTAAGGCTCCTTTGACAAAGAATTGAATGTTTCACATCAATATTGCTACTAGTGTTTATCATTATCTTAATGCTGTAATCCAAGATGAGGCTTGGTTGTGGCATCTGCATTTTGAACTTCTAAATTTTCACATTTTAAAGTTATTGGTTCATTGGAATATGGTGAAGAACTCGCCTGACATTAAACACCCCAAGTAGCTATATTAAATTTGCACTCTTGGAAAACACACAGACTTCTGTTTATTGAGGGAAGAAACCAACATGCAAAAGTACCACTTGAACTTGTTCACTCAGACGATTATGGCCTATTGAATGTCAAGTCATTTGGTAACAATCCATACTTCTGCACCTTTATTTATGATTTTACAAGGAAAACTTGGATGTAATTTTTGGAGAGGAAATCTAAATTGTTTGATCTTTAAAAGGTTTAAGGCTCATATTAAGCAAAAAAGTGGCCACATGATTAAACCTTTGAGAACTGATGGAAGGGGTGAACATACTTCTAATGACTTCGTTCAGTATCATAAAGAGTAGGGAATACAACATGAAACAACTTATCGCTGCACTCCTCAGCATAGTGGAATTACAAAACGGAAGAATATAAATATAATGGATATGGTGAGGAGCATGTTGAAAACCAAAGGTATGCTAGATTATTTTTGGTTTGAAGCTATTTCATGCACTTTCTACTTAATAAATAGGTACCCAACTCAAGATTTTAAATGTATCACCCTTATTAAAGCTTGGAGGGATGTCAAACTGAGTGTGAGACATCTTAAGGTATTTGGTTTAATTGCCTATACACGTATTCAAAGTCAAGTGAGATCAAAGTTGGATGATCATGGCAAGAAAGCAATCTTTGTTGGTTAAAAGAATGGAGGTTACAAGTTATATAATCCCATAATAAAAAAAGTAATCTTGAGTAAAGATGTGATCATTGCTGAAAATAAAGCTTGGAAGTGGGAGAAAGACACAAAAATGACCCTTACAGGCGAGTTATCTCTGTCATTGGAGAGGATATAGTTGAAGCTGAACCAGAAAATATAGAGAATTTGCCTCATCTATTCGTACTTCAGCAAGATCTAAATAATGAGCGACTAAGAAGAAATCAGTAACTACCAACAACATTGAGAAATTTTGAGATGACACCTGAAAATATTGTAGAAGATGAAGGAAACTTGGTTCAAATTTTCTTGCTCATAGACAATGAAACTGTTACACTTGAGGAGGCACTTAAAGATCCTATATAAACAAATGTCATAATAGAGGAGTTGATGAAAATTAAAAAAAAAAAGACATGGGAGCTAACTAACCTTCCAAAAGGCAATAATGCTATTGATATGAAATAGGTTTTCAAGACAAAGTTAAAGTCAAATGGAGAAGTAGAAAAACATAAGGCAAGGTTAGTGGTTAAGGGATTCGAACAACGACCAAGTTATGACTTCTAACTGTCTTTTGTTGCTAGAATTGAAACAATCAGACTTTTGATCACTTTAACTGCTCAAAATCTCTGGAAAGTACATCAAACGGACGTGAAGTCAACATTTTTGAATGGGCAACTTGAAGAAGAGGTCCATGTAAAGCAACCACTAGGATTCATGAAGAAAGGTTATGAAGAGAAAGTATAAAGATTGAAGAAAGTTTTATATGGACAAAAATAGGCACCTAGAGCATGGAACAAGCATCTTGACACTTTCTTTCAGACCATTAGATTTCAAAGATGCCCTTCCGAGTATACTCTATACGTGAAGGTTAATGATTATGGTGATATACTTCTATTGTTCCTTTATGATGATGATTTAATCTTTATTGGGAATAACTATGAAATGATTGATGAATCTAAGATGTCTATGAAGCATGAATTTGAAATGACAGTTTTGGGATTGATGTCATATTTCCTGGGTATTGAAGTATATCAGATGGAGGAAGGTATGTTTATATGTTAGAAAAGGTATGTCACTGAACTCCTGAAAGGATTCCAGATGAGTGATTATAACCTTGTGAAGACCTTAGTGGAAATTTATACAAGGTTGTCCAAGGAAGATGATGATGCACAAGATGACCCTACGTACTTCAAACACCTTGTTTTAAGCCTAAGGAATCTCACATGAACAAGACCAAAAATTTGTTATGTAGTTGGGTTAATCAGCAGGTTTATGGAGTTCCCCAAGCAGTCTCATATGCAAGTTACCAAAAGGATCTTATAGTATAAAAAAGGCTCACATGATCATGGTTTATTATATACTTCATGTGATGATTTAGATCTTGTTGGTTACTCGAATAGTGACTACGGAGGTGACTTAGAAAATTGTAAAAGCATGTCTACTTACATCTTCAAAAGAGGCCTATTGTTGCATTTTCAACTTATGAAGCGAAATATGTAGCTGCTGCCACAAGTGCATGTTAGGCTCTTTGGTTGCAAAATTTGCTGAATCAAAATCATATTTCAGTTGTAGGAATTGTGAGAATTTTTATGGACAAAAAATCTGTAATAAATTTGAAAAAAACCCAGTCATATACGCGAAGAGCAAACACCTACATACACACTTTCATTTTCTAAGAGTTCAAGTTTGTAATAGAAGAATCGAGTTATTATATTACAAGTATGAAGATCAAGAAGCAAATATCTTCACTAAGCCCTTAAAGTATGAAGCATTTGTCAAACCAAAGCATTTGTTTAGAGTTAGTACTACCTAAATCAGGATTAAAGGAGGATGTTGATAGTAATCCAGATTTGTTATTATTTTTGTTTCTGTTACTTAGTAACTTTGTTTGTTATTGTTCCGTTTTTCATGGTTTATTGGAGTTATTGGATAAATTTAGTTAACCAAGTTCCTAGTAAGTATTTTAGTAGTGGTTCTTTAACATGAATTAAAAATTAAAATTTCTATTGATGAGTCCTACTATATTTAAACAAGTTTTCTATTAAATGAAGTGTGTGAGAATTTTTTTTCTTTGTCCTCTAAACATCTTTTCTCTTCTTTCTTGATGCATATCAAATCGTTCCAGTCTAAGCTAGACCAGAAATGTGATTCCCTTTAAGCTAAGCATGATTAGTTATAAAAGGGATTCATATAAGTGAAGTAAATGATGATGCAAATTTTAAACTAGACAAACTCAATGGGAAATGAACACATAATAGTAACCAATCCATTCCCACTGACAATAGAGACTACATCACCGAAATTGATGATTACTCCCCTACCATCCCTAAGCTTAAGCTTAACTTCCCTGTACCACCAAATCACACCACCCTATAGACTATACCCTTATACTCATACTCACCACCTAAAAATAAAATTCTTTTTTTGTGATAGGATAAATCTAAGATCTTGGGTTTCAAAATGTTAGAAAATTTTATAGATCTATAATTTCCATGAGGATCCTAAAAATTTTGCTAAATTACTTATTATTTGTTTAATTAATTATTTATTTATTTATGTTTGATTTTTTGTTTAAATATTTATGTTTAGAATTGAGTCATTAATTTGGTAGGCATGAATAAAGATTGAAAATTTGATGGAAAGATTGGAACTTAGTTAGAATTAATGTGGTGTTAAGTCGATTAAAGGAGGTAGAGACATAAAAGACAAAAGAAGGGGCAAAATTAGGAAGGCCAAGTAAGTGAGGGGTAGTTTTAGAAGAATAAGCTATAGACGAGTCTTGAATTAGAAGAAGAAGAGAGAATGTCATGAGTGTGAGAAGAGAAGAGAAGAGAAGACGTGAGAGAAGGAAAAGAAGAGAAGAAAAATCAAAAAAGCTAGGGAAGAAGGAGGAAAATCATGGGAAGAAGAAGAAATCAAGCTTCTTAAGGTAAATTCATCTTTTCTTCTTGCTTGATCAAAGAAATGGGTTGTATTGAGAATGAAGGAGTTTTAGAAAGAGAAAGGGGTTTCGTGTTAGAAGATGATTGAGAGAACCATTTGATTTTTAGAGTTTCTAAACTACGTTTTGGCTTTTCTAACCTAGATAGACCATGGGTAAGTTAATGCTAAACCCAATTTTGCAATTATTTCATTTATTGTGATTTTGAAGTTTTAAGGGTTTTATTGAATTGGAATTTAGTGAGAAACTAGTTTGTTTTAGGAAATCAAGAAAATCCTACCCAAGAGCAAGGGGAAGGGCTAAATTGAGTTTGGATTTTCAAGAGTTATAAGGTGGGTAAAATATTTATGGTTATTATATAAATGGGCAATGTGCCTACGTGTGTGCGTATATGCTTAAAATTCTAAATTGTGTGAATTACAGTGAGGTGTTTTATGTTATGTTATGCATTGAAAGATGTATGACATTTTGATATGGTTAAATTATGAGTATGATCATGTTATGCTATTCAATTGTGTCATGACATTTTGTATAAAGAAAAAAAACATGAGAATATGAATTTGTGATTGATTGAATTGAGCATGAGAGTTGATTGTGTTTGGGCAAGAGTGAAACTGTTTCGTAGTCAAGTGCACATCGACATAAAGCCTTCTCCCGACTACTTCCTTGTGGCATACGAGATCCAAAAAGTAGACTCGCTTCATTCACGGAGTAAACTTTGGTTTCTCTATTTCGTTCCACGGAGCCCTCGAGCCATTTGTTTGTGCATTTACATTTGATATGTTAAGTTATGATGAAGTTTGAGTATTATGCTTTGATGTTAAATTATGTCCAACATGTTTTATATGATGATGTATTGAATTATGAGTTGTGAATTAGAATTGTGAATGCTAAACTTACAATGCTAGATTAAGATAAGACATGTATGCCTATATGAATATTTATATATGTTTGATTGTGTGGCTAGTTGCTAATGGCTATAAATATATTAGCCAGTGAGCAACATAGCTCAACCCATAATTTTCCCTCCTCAGGTGCAGAACGAGAAGATTAGTGATCCTTACATGGCATTTGGAAACTCCAAGATAGCTATAAATCTTTTGTACTAAGTTAGTAACTAATTTGGATAGCTTTATAGGCATATCGAACATGAGCACCTTTTGTATTTTGTATTAAGTTTGATGTGTATATTGATATGTAAGTAAATCTTGTTCAAACATTGACTTTGTTTAGAAATGAGAATGAGAATTTAAGAAGTTCCTTTTTGTATGATTATTATTTTAAAGGTTGAGTATGATGGATGTGCATATTCTTCTTTGTTGAGATTGCCAATTGTTGCTAGTATTAGAATAACATGGTAGAGTTGGAAAGATTGTATGCGTTAAATCTTTTGAGTTGAGATTTAAGAGTTAATGAGATGTATTTAGTAGTTAAGTGGATATGAAGTGGTTTTGCACTATAAGGGTTAAATTTGGGAAGATTATGAGTGAACATGGTGTTAGAATGGATGTTGGAAGCATTGGAGAAGCTTTGGAGGGGTTTGGGAATCCGCTATATCCATTAGACGGACATTAGGTTTGTTAAACCGACCTTCTCGGGCCTGAAAAGGCCCCTAGCCTAGTCCATGTCTATTAAATGGACCTTCTCTGGTTTGGAAAGCACCCCAGACCCGCCTACATGTCCATTTAAAAGACATTTATGGGATAACTACAGTAAATTGCGATTTATATGTCCATTTAACGGACATTCACGAGATAGCTTCAGTAAATTGGGATTTTGGCCCTTTTAAAGGTAGAATCTTGCTCCCAGTTCTTCAGTAAATTGTCTATCTAGAGGTCCTCTTTTAAACCGTCCCAAAAATGACCTTAATTAGACACCCCTAATAAAAGTTATGGCAATCGCGCCATGACAGGTGCAATACCCGCTCACAGTTTATGAGTCCGAATAGTTGGGCTCCGGAAATGGGGTCCAACATCTTGTGCTATCAGAGCTTAGGGTTTAAAGAGTCCGAGGCTTAGAATATGTTGTGCTATGCATTATTGTGATATTTGATAAATTGGTTGCATTGTGAATTGATTAATTTCATTAAGTGACATGTATATCATGCATACATGTAGGAAATAAGATTAAAATAAAATGTAAGCTAATCATTAGTGTTTCTATTGAAGGAGTGAAATGCCACCTTGAAGAAGGACACGAGGAGTTTTGCATGGATCGGTTGCACCTGACCCTCCCCCAAGAGAGGAGGGCACGAATGATTTTATAGCCTTAGGAGATGTTGAGGCTTCTGTAGGGCACGGTAGTGGGCCCTCTCGATTGCAGATGCAGGAGTCGCTTGTTCTATAGGAGCAAGCGCTTACCTTGGATTCAAGATTGTTTCAGGCATTTACTTAGGTCTTTGTCCAGGCTATGGGTCAGATGCCACAATCTTCTGCTCCAACCTCAGTTAAGAAGGGGAAGCAGTTCGACAAGCTGAGAAAGTATAGAGCAGTGGACTTTTACGAGATCACTGATCTCGAGGAAGCTGAGATATAGATGAGAAAGACAGAATGGATATTGGAGCAGATGGATTGTGAAGAAGACGAGAAGGTTTAATATGTTGTGAGTTTGCTATAAGGGGATGCTCTGCATTAGTGGGAGAGTGTCCTGGGAAGTTAGATGAAGCCACCGGTGTTGGCATGGACGGACTTCTTGAATGTTTATAAAGAGAAGTATTTATCTGAACTATACATCCAACAAAAGCAGAGATAGTTTTTAAGCCTCACCCAGAGGGAGATGACGTGAGCAAATATGAGCGTCGATTTACACAATTGGCCCAATATGCAGCTGAGTTAATGATGAGCGAAGCGGCTAGTTGCTGAAAGTTTGAAGCAGGACTACACTTGGCCATCAGAGAGAAAGTGATGGCACAGAATTTCTGCGATTTCCAATAGCTGGTTGAAGCAGCATTGAGGGTGGAAAATATGGAGAACATCAAGAGTGCAGTGAACAGAAAGAGGAAAGGGAGAAAACAATTTAAGAGGGGAGGCGGTTCTCCTATGTTAAAGAGGAGTGCCAGGACTTTCCCTGCATAGTCTGAAAAGAGGAGCAGTGGAGCAAGCAGGCCTAGACAGATGAAAACTGTCTCACATCAAACCTTAACGACTGGAGGCAGCAGGAGGGGAGATGGGGATAAGCTACCCATTTCCAAATGTGATCACTACGGAAGGTTTCATAGAAGGGAATGTTACCGACTAACTAGAGCGTGCTTCAATTGTGGGGGAGAAAGGACACATGGCAAGAGAGTGCCCTCATAATCCAAGACATGAGAGAAGTCAGATGCAAGCTTCAAAGAGGTCTGAGACAGTAGGACACAGGACAGTAATAGAAGTGGGTAGTTCTGATGCGGTCAGGAAAGTGAACCCTCTAGGGAGAGCAAGGGAACAAGCACTAGCTAGAGTGTTTGCTGTGACAAGGGAGGATGCAGAGATAGCTCCAGAAGTCGTAACTGGTATGATTAAATTATTTGATGAGGATATTGTTACTTTGGTTGATTCGGGTTCCACCTATTCGTTTTTTCATCAAGTAGAATTTTGAATGGTAGAGAATTGAGCCCATTAGATACTCCTTTGATGGTGAGTACTCCAATCGGCCAATGAATTATTATTAATCAAGTCTATAGAGACTGTGAGATATATATTAGAGGGGAACAATTAGTGGTGGATCTAATGCAATTGAAGATGGGAGGATTATATGTGATTTTAGGTATGGACACCTTGGATAAATATAATGCCAACTTGGATTGGAAACAGAAGATCGTGGAGTTCGAAATTAGCAATGGTAGAAAGGTGGTGTTTATAGAAGACAGAAAAGTAAGTCTGACTAGAATGTTTTCGGCTCTGACAGTAGAAAAATTGATAAGGAAAGGATGTGAAGCATTTTTGGCCTATGTGGTACACACAAAGGCAGATGGAGGGAAGTTAGAAGAAATTCCTATGGTTATGGAATTCCCAGATGTCTTTCCTAAGGAATTACTAAGACTACCACCACCTAGGAAAATTGAATTTTCCATTGAGCTTCATTCAGGCATAACACCAATATCGATTCCACCTTGTAGAATGGCTCCAGCAGAATTAAAGGAGCTTAAGGAGCAATTGGAAGAATTATTGGAGAAAGGGTACATAAGGCCAAGCTCTTCACCGTGGGGAGCTCCGGTCCTTTTTGTAAAGAAGAAAGATAGATTGTTGAGGATGTGTATAGATTATAGGAAGCTTAATCGTGTCACTATCAAGAACAGATATCTGCTCCCCTGCATAGATAATTTGTTTAATCAATTGTAAGGGAAAGGGTCTTTTCTAAAATAGATTTGAGATCAGGTTATCACCAATTGAGGATAAAGGAGTCTGATGTGTCAAAGACTGCTTTTAGAACACAGTATGGCCACTTTGAGCTTTTGGTTATGCTTTTTGGGTTAACGAATGCATCTGCAGCTTTCATGGACTTCATGAATTGAGTCTTTAAGTCCTTCTTAGACCGATTTATCATTGTCTTTATTGATGATATGTTGGTTTATTCTAAGAGTGATAAGGAGCATGAGGAACATTTGAGGGTTGCCTTGGAGACATTAAGGAAGAACAAGTTGTATGTTGAATTCGATAAATGCGAATTCTGGCTAAGGAAAGTGGTGTCTCTTGGGCATGTGATTTCAGAGCATGTAGTACATGTGGATTCGAGAAAAAATAGAAGCTGTGGTGAAGTGGGAAGCACCTAAGAATATAGCAGAAGTGAGGAGTTTCTTGGGTTTAGCTGGGTATTATAGAAGGTTTGTGGAAGGAGTTTTCATAATGGCAACTCCACTCACCAAACTGACAAGGAAGAATAAGAAGTTTGTGTGGACAGATGAATGCCAGAAAAGCTTTGAGCAGCTTAAGTATCAATTGACGAGTGCACCGATTTTGACTTTGCCTTCGGGTAGTAATGGATACATAGTGTATAGTGATGCATCGAGGAAGGTATTAGGCTGTGTTCTGATGCAAGGAGGTAAGGTGATTGCTTATGCTTCCAGGCAATTGAAGCTTTATGAGATGAATTATCCTACGCATGATTTGGAGTTAACTGCTATAATCTTTGCATTAAAAATATAGAGGCATTATCTCGATGGAGTCACTACTAGGGTGTTTACAAATCACAAGAGTCTTAAGTATTTGATGAGCTAGAAAGAGTTGAATTTGAGACAGAGAAGATGGTTAGAGCTACTAAAAGATTATGACTTGATAATAGACTACCACCTAGGGAAAGCTAATGTAGTAGCGGATGCAATGAGTAGAAAATCGACTATGGCACATGTGGTGATAGTGTATTTTCTTTTGTTAAAGGAATTAGCCAGATTTAGAGTGACATTGAGACAAGCCGAATCTGATTATGTATTAGCTAACTTTAGAGTAAGGCTAGTGTTGAATGAGAAGATTAAGGAGTTGCAGGAATATGAAGAGTACTTGAGCAGGCTCAGAGAAGAGATTAAAAATGGTAAACCTTCTGAAATAGAGGTAAGGGAAGATGGATTGATGGTGATAGGAAACATGCTATGTATTCTTGATATTCAATAGTTGAAAGACAAGATTCTTAATGAGGCACACAATGCGCCTTATGCAATGCGCCCAGGAAGTACGAGAATGTATAGAGAATTGAAGGAGCATTTATGGTGGAAAGGAATGAAGAAAGAAGTTGTAGAATATGCTAAAAGATGCTTAGTGTGCCAGTAAGTCAAGGCTGAACACCAAGCACCTTCAGGTAAACTTAAACCTTTGTCGATTCTTGAATGGAAATAGGAAAAGATTATGATGGATTTCTTAATGGGATTACCAAGAACCAGCAAGAAGCATGATGCAATATGGGTGATTGTGGATAGGTTAACCAAGTCTGCACATTTCTTGCCAATTAAGCAGACAGATTCCTTGGCTAAGAAATTCATAGATGAGATAATCAAACTTTATAGGATACCAAGTTCAATAGTCTCAGATAGAGATCCCATGTTCACCTCTAGATTTTGGGAAAGTTTACAAGAGGCTTTGGGAACAAAGTTACACTTTAGTACAACTTTCCATCCACAGACTGATAGACAATCAGAGAGAACAATACGAACTCTGGAAGCAATATTAAGAGCTTGTGTTATGGATTTCAAAGGCTAATGGGATGATCATTTACCTTTATAATAATTCGTATCACTCAGAAATTCAGATGGCACCTTATGAAGCTTTGTACAGTAGGAGGTGTAGAGCTCCTATCTATTGGGATGAGGAAAG
>JANVCL010000001.1:11874422-11885028 GCA_026546855.1 Erythroxylum incrassatum
ACTATTCACGTATATGTGTATGCATGAACATATCAAGACAATTTTTAAGCACTCATAAACCATTCCAAATTACTATTTTATCCTTCCCATCGGTGATGGGATGTTACAGTTGCACTTTCAACTTGTGAGGCAGAATATCTACTTACTGCCACAAGTGCATGTCAGGCTCTTTGGTTGCAAAATTTGTTAAATCAAACTCATGTTTCAGTTGAAAGACTTGTGAGAATTTTTGTAGATAACAAATTTGCAATAGATTTAGCAAAAAACCCAGCCATACATTGGAGGAGCATTCACATATAGACACATTTTCATTTTTTAATATATCAAGTTTGCAATAGAAGAATTGAGTTGTTATATTAGAAATTTGAAGATCAACAAGCTGATATCTTCACTAAGCACTTAAATTCTAAGGCATTTGTCAAAATAAAGCATTTTCTTATAGTTAGTGCTACACCAAATGAGGATTAAAGGGGGATGTTAACGGTAATCCAGAATTGTTATTATTTATGTTACTGTTACTTAGTAACTTTGTTTGTTATTATTTCGTTTGTAATGGTTTAGTGGAGTCATTGGATAAGTCTAATTAACCAAGTTCCTAGCAAGTATGTTAGTATTGACTCTTTAACATGGTTTAAAACTTGGAGCTACAGTTAAGGTGTCCTACTGTATTTAAAAAAAAAATTTTTTCTGTTGAATGAAGTGGGCGGGACAATTTTTCCCGTTGCCCTCTAAAAATCTTCTCTCTTCTTTTTACTGCATATCATGAACGTCATCTAGTATGGTTATGGAGGAAATGACAGTGGCAATATATGGAATGTAGGTGGCAACTTTTTATTTTAGGATGACCAGTGTTTCAATGTAGAAGAAGATATGTGTTTGGTTACTGGATTAAATAAAACCAAAAGTAAGAATTACTCATGTTTGGACATAAGGATAAATTCACTTATTCAAAGTTTGAATAAGGTTTGTTTAATTTTTTCTTAGAATAAATTTATTGGTAATTGTTAATTATTTAATTAGTTTATTAAAAATGACTAGATAAAAGAATTTAAGTTATATTAAATGGGTTAAGTATCGACCAAACCCACAAGACTTTTGAGTCTTAACTAAACTTTAGATTAAGGTTCATTTACAAAAGTTCATTAGTTTGGGGAATTGAACCCTTGACTATGTAAATAAAGAAATAAATTTTCACCATATGTTTGTATTTTACAACTTAGATAAATTTAATATAAACTTATTTATAAACATTTCTTTGATTAATTCTCTTTTATAAATTTATTTTCAAATCTTTAAATTTTTTATCATCTTATTTAATCAACTTAAGTAAATATAAGTATAATAATTTAAAAGAAATTATTTTTTATGTTCTTCTAAGTGTTAGGCTTTAATTATATGCTTATATTATCATACACATTTTAGCTTATTATTCAAGTGTGTTGGATATCATTTTTTTTAATTTGTTTTAAAATTTTGGTTATAATGAGAACCCCAATTTCAATCCAAAATCCAACATAATAAAATCATGTGAATTTTATAAAGGCACAATTGGATCAGTATTATATGATTCCTAGGACAGATCTAATGTGACAAATTATATTGGTGAATAACACGATAAAAGTCTTATCTTTGTTGGTTATTATGGCTTCACCACTCCTATGAACAAATATGAAGCACTTTGCAAAACACTTAGTCCCAAAACAAAGAGTTTGTTGATAAGAGTGTACAAGACTCCATCAAATCTTATCTAGACATATAGTTAGGTGGTGCAAACTTTCTTAAAAGTCTTTGGTTTAATAGCCTATCAAAGGACATTATTGAGATGATAACTAATAACTTCATTGATTCATATAATTTTATACTCATAGGGTTCATAGCATTTTATACCTGAAGGATATAGGTAATTTCACAATTTTAGTTAGAAAGTGTTAATCACTTTTTTACTTAATGTTTAGTGATACTTAAGTAACATTAGTTGTTTTTAGAAACTATTATTACAAGTATTAATTCATGAATAGTTTATTGAAATGGATTTTTTATTTCACTTTTTTATTGCATTATATGTATATGTTATAAATATTTGATTTTATGAATTGATTTGATGTGTTTTAACCACAAGTGCACGATGTAGCGATAGCTAACACTAGTGAATATAGGTCATTCCCACTAGGATTACTAGTACTAGTAATAACTCTTTTCCTATTATCTAATCGATATTGGGGATAGTGATTGATCAAAAATCAAAATTAAAATAATAAACTAAAATAAATCATACATCAATTTATTCCAAAGTACATTAAGTTGTGGAAATTCCTTAATTGTGCTAATATCATTCTCAAGACTATTAATAATTAATTTTAAGTTCATTAATTGCAATGTCTTTCTAATTAAAGCCCACACAGTTACACTCATTGATTTATGAATTTCACTATTAGATTTGACTTTAATTTAAAAGATTTATTTCGACATATCTCTAGGTTTGCATGTAACTCCTTTCAGTTATACTAGATCTATTCATAGGAAGGATTTCTCAATCTCAATTACATGAAATCACACATGAGTCTACATACTAGAAATATTAAATCAAGAATAATTAAAAACATATAATTGAATTTCAATAAAACTAAAGAATACATTAAAATATCATAAAATCACTATAAAGTCCATCCCATGGTTCGTATAATCTAGATAACATAAAGAATTTAGGTCTTAACCATATCCAACAGAACGCCAAAATTAAAGAGAAAATAGGAACTCAAGGATAATATGATGAAATCCTTTCGTTCTACAAAAATTTCACTCTAGATTGTCTTCAATTCACTAAAAAAGGTTTCTTTGGCTATTCTTAATACTTTTTACCATCCTAGGATTCTAGTTATGCTTATCGAGCTTCCTCACTTCTTTTACCACTTAATCTTGGCTTTTAAAATTCAAAATTCAAATTTTGGAACATACATCAATATCAACACAATCATGATAATGGCCATGCACTTTAAATAGACACATGATGGTTGTATAAAGCCAACACACTTATGAACATAGCTATATAATGTCAATATAGCCTACTCACTACTCAACATATGCATGTTCCCAATCAACATTGGGGTTTTTCATAGAAATTAATCAACATGCCCTCAAGCTCTTTAAGCATCCATACACTTGTCATGCATTTTATAACTCAGTCAAAATAGCTCTAAAATACTCTAAACTTGTTTGAATTCATTCTTTTTGTTCCAAATGAGTGAATTAGACCCTAAAAATAAAATATGTGCATCTTAAGTACCATAAAAAGATCAAATAAACAAACAAAATGCACTAAATATAAGCCTAGAAATATAATTAAATCAACACTTATCAACTTCCCTACATTTAAGCATTTGCCTGTCTTCAAGCAAATAACAATTTAAATTCATTAACTCTTCTCAATATTTACCCTTCTTCTATCTCAACCTATCTATGTATACTTCAAATGTCATGCCTTAATAATCAAACCAAAATACAATTAGAATCAATTAGTCATAGAATATTTTTTTGACAAGCAATCAACATAAATGATATTTTGGTAACCTTACTTAAATCAAATGCCATAGAATTTAACACCCTCACATAAAAGATTCACTCAATTAACTCAAAGTGTTTAACGTGAACACTAATGGAACTATTAAATCAATATATAGAGGGAGTCTTAACCATAGGCTAGCTAATATATCATATCTCCATAACTACAAAATAAATTAGAGCCAAAAATCAAAATGTCTTTAAATTTAGGTGTAATAAGGTTAAGGTAAGGTATGATAAACAGCAAAGTTTGGTGCAAGTTAATGTCACTTTTTTTTTACTATAATCAATATATAGGAAGTTGCATTAAAATTTTTATAAAAAATCTGAATTAATGTCGCTCAAATCTCTAAATAGAATATAAGGTAGGTGCAAAACAAATCTTGAATAGCATAAATATCTTCTCTTTCTCGTTCTTATGACTTCAACAATTTAAAATACAAATTTTTTTAGTTTTTCTTATCTTTTTCTAGTTTTTTTCGCTTTTCTTTTACTAAGCTAGTTTCGATATGTTTGTGAATTTATTTCTTATAAGCTTACAAGGAGAATATACAAAACATTGATAAGTAATAACTAAGAATGATATAACTTAAAATAAATAATCATACATCTTTCCTCATGCTTAATACTTCTTAATTAAATCAAATTATTACACAATCAAGTAAATACAATCCTTTAGGGTGCAAAATAAATATTAGTCTAATAACAAAAAGTGGTTATCAACTTGTAATATGAATAAAATATTCTAAAGAAAAGGCTAAGGATAAAAATTAGTTATAAATAAGGGATAAAAAAACATGGTGTGGTAAAATCAAATAAAAAGGTTAACAAAGGTGTAATCTAGGTGCCTTTTTCATCTTAGTGCCTCTAATCTAAAAATGTGGTCTCAATATGTATAACAAAATCAAGTTCTAGAATCATCCAACTATGCTTGATATTCACATAACAAAGGAAAATAGACAATGATATTATAATAATAATAAATGCTCATAAGCTCAAAACCTCACAACTTAGGCCCAGGTGTGAAAAATTATAAACATTTTCATCCAAATTGATAATTAAAAATAATCTATAATGTATAATTAAAAAGCCCAACTAACTATGCTTTCATCCTTTCATATTCTAGCTAAATTAAAAAATTCACAACAACTAAAAATGCTTCAAGATCAGATTTGACAAATTATAGATCTTTATAAAGAAGAATCGATAAATGAAATTTAAAATATGCTTGAATCATAATTAAATCCATGTCAAAATCACAGTACACATTTCCCATACTAAAGATGTACATTGTCCCTAATGTATGCAATAAAGCTTGTAAAGAATAGAAAAACAATTAGCATGAATTTTTGGTTATAATCTAGAAGTTCGTATTTATGGCATGAATTCCAACGATTATTAATGATCCTTGTAAAAAGAAAAAATAAATAAATCATGAAATAATAACAAGAAAAATAAAAAACACTGAATTAACTATATATATGTTAAATATGTGGTTTAATATATGAACAATAAACAAGAAAAAGAAAGAATAAAATAATTTTAGTTTAGAAAGGCTAATCCCTTGCCAACTATTAAGAAAAAAATAGAAAACAAATCAAAATCAGAATCAAAGAAAAAAAGTTTAATGTCAAATGTCTTGAGAATCCTGAAGGATCTTAATAACCATATTAGAAAAAAAAAGTTTAATATCTAGTCATTTGTCTGCTCCTACTTTATCTTTATTTGGGAATTTGTTTATATAAAGGGAGTATTGAGCTTTCAGATGTCACTAGGCATTGCCTTTGCTTGCACCACATTATCTGGTTGATGAGGAGTTGATGATGACGTACTAGCTCTTCTAGATGGAGGTGTTTGACCACAACTCCCAAATGATTGGCGACCTGCACAAGGACCTCCTCCATCCCCCTATTATATGCCACTAATTCGCTCAGGCAAATCTTTGTGCCCCTGTCTAATATCCGTTGTACTCCCAAAATCTAACTCGTATATCTCTCTAATCAAGTGATCATGAGCTGGTTTTGATGTGGAGTTATAGAAGGTCAGCCAAGAGTACATGTTATCTTCTGCTTCTGATAAGTTAAGTGATGTATAGACTCATACATATGGCTCCCACTTGGCATTGTATACTTAAAATTTTGAGAAATAAGCTAGGGCATATTCTATATGGATGGGGATTTTCTTAATTGTGTTATAAAGATAAAACATATCCATCTTCCCTATTACACTTGTATCGTCCCCTCTCCTACTTATTGTGTGACTTAGTAGTGAATGTATGTACCTCATAATAAGGGATCTCAGTTGAGATGCCTTAGATCTTGTAGGCTTATAGGACCACTCTCTACTGATTGTGCACTCATTAACCCTAACATAAAAGTATACTAGCAATCCCACAAACTCCTCAATAGTAACGTACTTCTCTTAATACAAGTCAATGCAAAGGGAGAATCTTGTGTAGCTTATGCTAAGCATCTCTCTAAGCACTCAAAACTAGATGGTGTTTTTAACATCCTAGGTGTAATACTACTTATAGAATGTAAATATGGCAAGGAACTTAAGAATTATCTCTTTATAAACAAGTTCATAATGCATAAAGAAGTGATTCTAGCCATCAATGCAAATTAAGTCTTAGACTTTCTAAATTAACGCAATCAGGTCAATTTATGAATTTCATTACTAGGATTGACCTTAATCCGAAAGATTTATATCAACCAATCTCTAGGTTTGTATACAATTCCTATTAATTATGCTAGATCTATTCGTACAAATGATTTTCAATTTCAATTGCAAGAAATCATATATGAATCAACATACCAACTATATTAATTGAAGAATAATTAAGAACATAATTGAGTCTTAATAAAAATAAAA
The DNA here is from genome assembly GCA_026546855.1 of Erythroxylum incrassatum. Classification (NCBI taxonomy): domain Eukaryota; kingdom Viridiplantae; phylum Streptophyta; class Magnoliopsida; order Malpighiales; family Erythroxylaceae; genus Erythroxylum; species Erythroxylum incrassatum. The sequence goes on from JANVCL010000001.1 coordinate 11,880,852, forward strand.
ATAAATTAAGCTAAAATAAAATCATTACAAGGTCCATCTTGAGATTCCAATCATGATATCAAGAATTTAATTCCTAACCATATCCAATATAACATCTAAGCTAAAAGGAAAATTAAAAATCAAGGATAATATGAAGAAATCTCTTTAATCTTCAAAAATTTCACTCTAGATAAAAGAAAATCCACTCCCAAATGGTTTCTTTAGTTGTTCTCTATACTTCCTATTACCCTAGGGCTTCTAATTGTGTTTTTTTTAGCCTCCTCCCTTCTTTTGCCACGCAATCTTGGATTTTAAAGTTGAAATTTAGATTATGGGATATGCATAGGCATTGGAATAGATTTATTGATAGTTGCGTAATTCAAATAGATGCATAATGCTTTTGTAGAGCCAACACGTGCATGAATATGACTGTGTAACATCAAAATAGCCTACTCACTACTCAATATAGGCGTCTTTGATAGAAATCAATCAACATGTCCCTATAGTCTTTAAACACATGCAAATACTTGTCATGCACTATATAACTTAGTCAAAGCCACCTTAAATTGCTCTATACTTGTTTAAATTCATTCCTTTTCTCAAAATGAGTGAATTAGAACATAAAGAAAAAATATGAATAATTTGAGTGCCAGAAATGATAAAATACTTAAATAAACAAACAAATTGCACCTAATACAAGCCTAAAAATATGAATACATCAACACTTATCAATAGCAAACTTAAGATATTTGTAAAAGATCATCTAAATAGACTTGCATAAGTAATTGGGAAAATGATTAAAGTTTTAGTTTAGAGGATTGCATCAGATTAATTGAAAGTGACAATAATCATATATTAAATGTGTCATTTCAAATACTTTATGTTTAAGGGAAATGACTATTACATCTATGAATTTTGTTATAGAATTAACTAGAGGTGAAAGTTATAATGGCAATAAATTGGAAATTTAGATTATGGAAATCAAATATGTATTAGAAGAGCAAAAGGCTCTTGTCTCATTATATAAAATAATGGAAATATTTAAGAAAGACACCATTTTTTAATATAAGAAAATTGTGAGGCATATTGCTTGTGTAAGTGAAGAACTTCTTGGCTTGAACAAATGTTGGTGTCAATATACAATTCGGGCATGCTAGGGAGGCATTCTCCCAGAACCTATACTGAATTCTTATTAACAATATAAGTAGACTTCAAAAAATTTATAAAATAGAGTTCTAAGCTACCAAAACTGCTAAAATATGTTAAAAAGAAATCTGAAGCGAAGAAAGTAATTGATTGTTACAAAAGGGAATCACAAACTATGAAATGAAATTCAATATAACAAAGATGAATTCAGAAAGTTGAAAAATAACAAAGTGTTTTTGAAATAGGTTGATTGATTTTTATTATATTATGATTGTGTTGATTCACTTTTCCTTATGGTGCTGATGATTTTATAATCTTCTCATTCTCAAGTAGTTTTTGTTATAACTATCTACTTCCCTATATTTGAGCTAACTATCTAACACTATCTCATTAACTTACATAACCTGTGCTTCTGTTTCAAGTAACTTCCTACCTTCCAACCCACTCAATAATGTTTTTGTTAACTACTTTCCATCATTTTCTTAACTTTAGTATTCTTGACTTTAACAAATTTAGCACATTTTTTCCCAATTCCCTGTTTTTTCGTTGCCCATTAATTCTTTAGGTAAACATTGATTGGGCTTTTGTTTCTTGGCTAACTCTATGTAACTGAATGGATTTTTAGGCCGAATGAGCCAAATTATTTTTAGGCTATTAATTAATTCCCTCCGCTATTAGATATGATTTGTTAACCAAACCAAACATATGGTATGAAAATTCCCATCAAATTCAATCCCAATGGGTTTAAAGATTCTAGATTGTCTTGAGGTAGGCCTAGTGACATCACTTATGAGTATCTTCCTAAATCCTAAACAATCTCTTATAGATAAGAAAATTCATGTTCAAATATTGTATTAAGATCCTTCACATTTGAAATATATCCATCATAGACACTAAAAAACCTTTTTAAATTTCAAAACTTGGTATTCCTGTAAGATTTGATCATTTTCCATTATAAAATGTTCCCATTACTTCTTCAAATTCTACCTTAACTCTTAAAAAGTTTGTATCCTCTTTTTTAACTTTAGTATTTTCTATTTGCGACTTTTACGATTATAGAATCTTCTCATCATTCTTTTTCCTCTTCTTTAACAAACTTTATTGAACTGAATGTCATCGATGTATGTTTCTAATTCATGTACTTTCCTAAAAAAATGCCTTTGATTTCTTTTAACTTCTCTTTTTTTCACAGGCTATAAAGCTTGAAACGGTTTATTCCATCTGAGCCCTTTCTAACCTTTATAATAATCAAGTAAAAGACTTCTCAAGCTCTAATTCTCTTTTTAAGTACTAATTATAACATTTGAATTACTTTTTTCAACATTGTAGAAGGATTTCCCCCATTTTAATCATGAACACGGTCTGGCTCTCACTATTAAGACCCCTTCACCTATTGATTCTTCTCACCCATCACTCTCCCATTTGGGAAAAGTAAATAAATAAAAATTCCATCTAGAATTCACTTTATTTAGGCATCAAAAACCCTAAAACTATGTCCTAAAAATGTAGGTCAATGGACTGATTAGGGGAATAGGTTATAACCATCATATCATTTAGCCTAGAAGAGACAGGGCATTTTGTAGCTGATTGTCGTTTCTATGAATTCCATAGAATATCAACTTAACCTTATTTGAAAATTTTGAAATTCTATAGTCCTTCATACAACTGCTTTATATTTCCTTCTCGTCACAATTTAATCTCATTAAAGATGTTTTCTTTTTAACTAGAATGCCTATAATTAGGGAAGTTTTTGCTTCTTCATTTAAAAAGACCCATAGTTCAAACTCTAGAAATTTCAAATGCTCCTCTTATTTTTGATCTATAAATAGATATGATTCTTTAAGAAATCTATTTTTTTAAAAATAATGTCATGTTTATTTGGGTTAAGCTAAATCAATTTATCTTTTATCCTATTAATAACAAGCCCAATTTGGAATTCTTTCCTTTTCGAAAAGTGAAGGATTTTGGTAAGTTCTTTACTTTAGGCTCTACTTTCTTAGGATTTCTGTATAGTAACTTAAGGAGATGTATTTTCAACCTTCCCTTGCAATAGCTTAACCTATATGTGTGGTTTGTCCAACTTTAGACTTTTGCTTATTTCCCTAAACTTAGGGAAGTAAAAGGCTTGCCTTTTTGTAACCATAGATTTTGTAATTTTCAAAATCTTTGTTTACCCACTAGTTTATGTACTAAATCTTCTAAAGACATCTTCAATACTTTGTATCTCTAAGTCTAGGTCTATGGATCAATTGAATCATTTTAAAGACTTCTCTGAAAGGCCTTAATGGATTAGAATTTGCAAGGCTTCTGAACCATCTTTCTTGATCATTTATTAGAAACTTTTTCTCATCTATACCAATCCTAGAGTTTTTATTGTTAGTGGTAATAAAGCCCTAAAACCTAACACTTGAATTATGACATTGGGTTTTGAAATATACCTCTCATACCTCTAGATTAGGCAACTTGACCTTTCTTTAGGAATTCCTCTTGTTATACATTTTTTGAACTACCCAGTAGGAGTCCTTTTTTAGGAGCTCTGGCCAAAAAAATTCCTTTGACAAATTTTGACCACAATTGGATTCTCAAATGTAAGATTTTTTTAAGTATATATATAAAGGATGAGTTGGGATGGACGACCATGTAATCCATCCCACATGTCCATTTAATCTAACGGCTAATGTTTATTTCTCGTCTCTCTTATGTATCTCAAACACCGACGCTCTCGAATGTTCTCCTTTTTCACCACGTATTCTGATTCTCTCCAGATCTTCCGTCTCCGTGCTCGTATCTTCACAGATGGTATGCTTTTTCTCTCTGATTCTCTCTTCCTGATCTCGATTCCTCAGTTTTAGCTCTTCTCTTGCTTCAATCTGGTTCCGTTGCTTGTGTAAAGAATGATTCGAGAGCTTAACGACTAATGTCTGGGATATTTAGCTCTTTCTTTCTCTTGTAGTTTCTGGGTTTTGACCGAGTTCTAGTGGGTATCGCCAGATCTGCTCTCTCCGTGTGGTTATTTGCTTTATCTCTTTCTGTTCCACTTTATCGTCAGATT
>JANVCL010000001.1:11885128-11904468 GCA_026546855.1 Erythroxylum incrassatum
TATTGCTTAACTTGATCATTTTTTCTTTGTTTCCTTCCTATTGCTTAACTTGATATCAAAGCCCTCGTTAATACCATGTATACTTATAATTTGGACCAATACAAAGCAATGTGAAACCAATTACATAACTTCATTGACCACTTTAAATTCTCTTCCAATATACATACGGGTCAATTTGTTTTTGCAATCTGATCTTCCATAATTTTCCTATATTCATCTTCTCTCAAGTATAAATTTACATTGGATGAATTGTAATTGTTGAAATCATTAAAAAGAAATTAATATCCAAACGTATCTGTTAAATGCTGATTTCAACAGAAAATCTTTCCAACAGATTTTACAGTCGATTTAACAGATACACTAAAATCTCAATATTCATTATCTTACAACGAAATTTTAAATTATAAAGTATTTTTTATTGTCAACTTATTTTTTTTCATATTCTACCTTTTATATTTTCAATATAATATATTTAAATCTTCTTTATAAAATTTGTCTTTCATATTTAAAATTTCTATTATTTAATAACTACTTTTTATATTATAACCAATTAAATTAATTGGGCATTATTACTGCACATCGTGCAACGTTACTCTGCTAGTCTATTAGTGTTGTTGACACGAAGGCTTACCACTTCTGGTGGTTAAAAAGCTATTAGTGTTTATTACCTCATCAAAATTTCTCTTCTTAAAGGTATTCCCTCTAAGTTGAGCATTTTTGGCTCCTTAAAAATTATTCATAACTTTTACTATTACAAATTTTAGAATCTTGGATGCTGAGAATAGAGAAGAAAGCAAGCCTTCCTCTCAAAAAGAGGTGGCTCCTAATCCTCTCCCTTAATGAAAGCCTAAAGAGAAGTCTTATTCCCTATTGGTATGGAGTCGCATCGGTTGAGTATGCCATGTGCTTGGTGAGAGGATCCACCGAGCACGCTAGAACCAAGCAGCAGTTTCACTAAAAGGTTATCTTTTGCTCTGCCCACCCCTAGGGGCTCACGAAAGGTCTAGCAACCAGAGCCGTCTTGTCAAATGGAATTGGCAGCCAAAAGAGATTTGGCATCGAATTTGCTTTCAACTGTTTGAATGCCAAATGGTTCTCTGATCACTATACGCAATTAGCAATCCTGAGTTCTGTTGCTAAGGAGAGCAACTTCTAGTTCTAAGAAAGCTAAAACTCCAATGTCAAAGAGTTTTACCAGGAACTCCACTTACTCTTCACTAAATTACTTAAAGAAACTGAGACCACAAAACATAAGACTAAAGATATCATCACTATAGAAAGGACTTCGTCTATGCTTGAAAAAGTTGTTGAGGATATTATTGATGGCATCAACCTTCCTTTTATTTCTTTTACCTTTCTTTTCATTATAAATTCCACTTTTGGTATCTTTTTTATACAAATGACACTATGTCAAAACTTCTTATTCCTTCTTTCCTCTTAAACTAAAATATAGAAGAACTAGGAATTCTCTTAATCCAAAGGTAATTAAGGTTACTTCACTAGAGGTAAAATAAGAATTCCCTTATTCTACATGCTAATACATAAGCCTATTAACAAAGTCTTTTATTTCTTATAGATAAAAGATGTCTAGACCATAACAGTGAATCCAAAATAAGTCTTTAACCTAAATTTCCTACATCTCTCTCTTGACCTTCCTTCTAATATCACACCAACAATCAATTATAAAGAACTATCAAGAGTCAAGGAGTATTTAAGACTCACTATGCAATAAGAGTTCTAGTTTTTGACTAAGATTCATCGTAGTTCTTTTCTTAGCATGCTATCATATATTGGCTTCATAACTTAGTCGCTTGTTGTTAGGGGACTTCTTAGCAAAGCTAAAAAAGTCTTTGTTTCCTTTAACAAGTTATGTCATGATTAGTTCATGTATTCCAAGAAAGTAAGCCTCTTACTGACGTCAAATGTATTATAATATAGAGGAAACTAGAGAAAAGGATCTCTTAAAAAAATTTAAGAGTTGAAAAATGAATTTGATTCTTTAAAGAATGAGGTTGTTGAGTATGAAAGAGATATTAAACTGATTATAAAGAAGTAAAAAGCTCTTAAACAAGATGGAAAGTCAAATTGATGACTAAGAACTTAGGTAAGTCATTTGTGTTGTAGAAGAATGAAGTCAATTTATGGAAACAGTAAGTCCAACAAGCCGAAGAGGACCATCTTTCATGTATCAACCAATGGGGTGAAATTCAATCCTTAGGTTTGGATCAACTATAAACTTCTCTTGCTTGTTTCAAAATTTCAGCCCTTTGTTAATTTCATATAGGTTTTGAACTTCATCTGTGACTATTTATTTTGGACTAATGCTACTTGATTTTTAGAACTCTTTCTTATTTCTTTATCCTCTTTTTAGAAAAGGTAGGTACATAAGGCTTCATATATTTCCCATTAATGAAATGCCTATGAGGTTCTCCCTCTAAGCTAGTTAACCAATAGACATTACCACTTAAAAACCTATAAGTTCTAAATAGCCCCTCCCAATTTGGAGACCATTTATCACATTCTTTATCTTTTTTCCTAGGTGGTAGGATCAACATCCACACTAGATCCCCTTCCTAGAATTACTTCCTATAAATTCTTTTATCGTAAAATTTTTCCATCTTTTCCTTTTGAATAATCATATTATTTAAAGCTTGAAGTTGTACTTTTTCTGTTTTCTCTAATTTCATTAACGTCGCTTTTGAAAATTTGGAATTTCCTAAATTTTTGGCTTGTTTACTCTTATTGATGGAGCCACTACTTCTATTAGAACATCATCATGTCCATAGGTTAAAGCAAATGGGCTAATTCTTATACCAGAATGCTTAGAAGTACAATGTTCCACAAAGTTTCCGGCTAAATTCCATACAATTCTCTAGGATTCTCCTCTAACATTTCTTCAAAAATCTCAATAATTATTTTGTTTGATAACTTGACCATTAGCTTGAGCATAATCTAGTGTCAAATTTAATAATTACATCCCATAATCTTCAGCAAAATCTCTAAATTACTAGCCCAAAAATATGATTCCTTAATCACTTTTTATCAATCGAGGAATTCCAAATTGATGAATAATTTGTTCTTTGATGAGTATAACTACATTTTTTATTAAACTTCTTCAAAAGTTGAGCTACCACTCATTAGTAAAATAATTTGTGACCAACAAAATAAAACTATAACCTTTCAAAGATGGTGGATATATCTTCCTAATGAGATCAATGGCACATCATTTAAATGCCTATGGTTTGATTATATAATGTAGCTTGAAATTAGGAATTTGTTGAATTCTTCCCATATTTTTTACATTGTCGTCATTCTCTTGCTTATGGTATGCATTCATTCATAATTGATGGCTAACAGTATCCATGTTTTCATATAAGCCATCTTATATTTATTCCAAACTGATTTGCTTTGCATACCTCCTTCATGAACTTATCTCATTACTGTTAATACCTTAGAAATCCCAAGACATCTTAAAAGAATTCCGTCATTACCTTGATAAAACAAGATTCCTTCATTCAATATAAAATTAAGTGTTTATTGATTAATTCTGAAAGGAACTTTCTTGCTCAAAATTTGTAAAAATTTTTTTATCTCAACTCTCAAATACTTAGTGACTTCTTCATCAATATTAAAAAGTTCTAAGGAAATTCCCCTTTTGTAAATTGATGGGTGAGAGCTTCGTTGTACCAAATGCACTTATGAACAAAATCTTCAAAAAAATTCCTTACAATTTTCAACTCATAAAATATACCAAAATTCTATAGCATCAATGAATTTATTAATTGGACAAAGACAATATAATAAGGTGACAGTTAAACTTATGCACTTATATTCCTATGCCACTTGGGGTAATACCAGTTAAAAATCTACTTTAATAAGAACTTTGGCTCCAAGATCAACTAAAAGTTCTAGTCTAATTAACAAGCCTTCATATTGCACGTAATTATTAGTACATGGAAAGTCCAAAAGAGTTTTTGTCCCATTTTGTGCAATTATAACTAATCTAACAATAGTTAACTTCTCTTTGATAAAGCCACCAAATTTTAATTCCTATGGCTTCTTCTAACAATTAAGAATTAAATGTCTTGCATCATCTCATTCCTCAATTGAGGGATGGCTTGCTAAGAATCTAGCTAAAACTTGACCTTTTGTAAACATTTATAGGTAATATACCAAGTTCAAGCCTATAAAAGTAATAAGACATTTACCAATTTCCTAAGATAATTGATTTTTCAACATATATTTCATTAAGTCGATATGTGAAACCACATAATTTTATTTTGCAACAAATTATTCCTTAATTTTGAACAAGTAAAAATATATTGCTAAACATAACTTAATGATTGGTATATATTTCTTTTCTGTTAGCATGAGAATTCTGTTCCAGTAATAAATAGCTTGATCATAGCTAGCGTAATTATTTTTCGCTAATAGACATCCAATAGATTCTTTTGCAGTAGAAATGTACAAATTTAATGGAATTCCTTTTCAAGGGAGCATTAGTACTAGAGATTTGATTTGTTATTTCTTAATACTATTGAATGCCTCGTGATGCCTTTCCTCCTAATGGAATTCTTCAAAATTCTTCAACCTTAATAATTTTAAAAAATTCGTTTGCTTTTCCTACAAGATTAGCAATGAACCTTCTCATATAATGCTAATGTTCTTTTAAATAATGAGTTGAGTATCAGAAGAGTTACCACCATAGTGCCTTTATGAGGGTGAATCAAGGTCCTATTATCAGTTTTCTATAAGGTGAACTTAAAGACTACTATTCTTTTTCTAGGTTTACTTGGTTCAGAGTATGCTTCATGACTTCTTAAACTTAGATCTTGACTCTTTATAATATTCTTTTATTGATCATATATGGATTTTTATGATAAATTAAAATAAATAAACATTTCAATAGAAAAACTAAAACTTGTAACATCAATGCTAGTTTCAGAGGAGATCAAATCTACATACAAAGACAAATATCTCCACTATAATGTTATGAGTATGTTTGAGATGGATAATAACTATGAAAATTTTTTATGTTGTATAAAGATCCTCTACCTAAAATACTAAAATTAACAAGCCTTCACTTTAATATTGGCTAAGCAATTGTCTTCTTAAATATTAATCAAGTTTATAACTCCAAATGGAATAAGAGAGGTACCTAGGGACCAAAAAATGGAGACGTAATTTTACACCATCGCCTCAAAGAAAAAGAATGTTTCATATATGATGAATGTGTAGGAATTAGATGTAAGAGATTTTAAAAAAAGGATATTAGGGGAGCCAACGAAGAAATTGAATAAGTTATAGTAGAACAAAATAAAGATCTTATAAGCCTAAAAATTAAGGCATAAATGGAAGGAAATATAAAGGAGTACCTGAAAAGATTTGCATTTCAACACATGAATTTTTTATATAGTTCAATTAATATGCCTAAAATGAATATGGAAGTGATTTCCTACAATTTAAGTATGAATCATCACTTTAAGACAATAAAGAAAAAGAAAACAAACTTTTCAATTAAAAGACAACATGTCATAGAAGAGAAGGTGACCAAGTTATTAGTAGGCTTCATTAGAGAATTTGACTATCTAAAATGGCTTAGTTACATGGTGATTTAAAAAAAACAAATAAAAAATGAAATAATATATGTTGACTTTATAGATCTAAATAAGGCATGCCCAAAAAATGGTTAAATTTTAGCAAATATAGACTAATTGAAATATGCCACTTCAAGCCACCAGTCTCTAAGCTTCACGAACTTCTATTAGAGATATAACTAGATTAAGATGCATAAAGGAGATGAGAAAAAGAGATTCTTCATCACCCATAAGATATATTTCTTTAAAGTCATGTCTTTTTCCCTAAAAAGTGTAGGGACAACTTGTCAAAAATTAGTAACTTAGTATTGGACAAATAACTAGCGCATAATAAGGAAGTATATGTTGACAAGATGATGGTAAAAATAAATGTGGGAGGACATCATGTTTTCAATATTAAAGAATGCTCCAAAACCTTGAGTAAGTATAACATGAGACTTAATTTTTAAAATGCATATATAAGGTGGGGACATATAATTTCCTTGGATTCATAATTATCTGTAAGGAATATGATTTAATCCAAAGAAAATTAATGTTACTTACATATGGAATCACCTAGAAATTTGAAAGAAGTACAAAGACAAATAGGTAGAGTAATCATATTATCTTCTTATTAAGATTGGTTGATTGATTCCTACCCATTTTCAAGATAATATAAAAACTCAAAGAATTTAAATGGACTAAATAACGATAAAAACTTTTAGAGAATTGAAGGATTACTTAAGAAGTCCAATACTATTAGGATATTCACTTCACATCCATATAGACAATTTCGTATATATCCCTCATCTTCTTTCTAATCAAGGATGAAGAGAACAACCAAAGTTTAATAAAACAAACTATTACAATGACGAAAACTAAATTACTTATGATTGAAAAAGTTAGCTTTCACACCATTTAGCAAGAGAAATTTAAAGATTTAATTTTAGGTGCACAAAATTAATGTATGGCTAGATATCCTGTTAAGACATATATTTATAAACTAGATGTGTAAAGGAGAATTGGGAATGATTAGTTGATCTTGGAGTGCTCAACATAAGATACATAGTAAGAAATTCTTCAAAGTGACAATCATAGAAAATTTGTTCTTGCAATGTTGACACTCATCAAAGAAAATAAGGAAACCAACAAAGGATGAATTGGTGACATGGATAATGTACATAAATGAAGCCACTTGAGACAAAGATAATGGCATATGAATTTGTTTAGAAGGGCCAATTGAATAATAATATTATATGTAGTTTAGTTGAAATTTAAAACATCTAGCAACAAAGTAGAGTACAATAATGTAAAGTATATAACCATATGGTTAGACTCCCATTTTATACTAAAGAAAGGCAAGTTCGAAAAATATAAGGAGAAATTCAAGTATATAAAGTAAAAGATACATGCAAATGTCAAATCGACACCTCAATAACAAAATCATAAGGCTAATCATTTATCTGAAATAGAAATCAACATAGGTTTTGTTGCTTATGGAATGCTTTATGTGGAATAAATTCATCCAATGCTAACCTAAATAAATTGAGTAGATACTATTGAAGAAGATGAAACATATTGAACGTATCTAATAAAAGAACCTATAATATGGGAAGTTATCAAAATATCAAAAGAAAAAAGCACTTATAATAGATCTTAAGGTATTCAATTATAGAAAGTCAATTATTTATAAGATCTTTTACTTTAAATTTTAGATTAAGTGAGGGTGTAACTTTTAGTTTTGATGATAACGATATGTTACTATTTATATTTTAATCCTTGGTGATATTAATAAGTTAATATGTGAAAGATCAAGCTTAATAGAAGGATAAAAATAAGAAACGGAGTCAACTAATCACTTGAGTAATTAAAGGATTAAGACAATGATCAAATGGAGTACGTATACAATTCAAGTGAAGAAAAAAGAATAAGGAATAATCAAACACATCAAGATTTAAGCAAGTTATTGTAATCTTTGTTGTAATCTTTCTTGTAGCCTTATCTTTTTTATTCTAATGAATTAAGGATTTAATCATGTAATGAACATTTGCATTAAGAAAATTTTTTAGAAGGTTTTAAAGAAAACCCTCTGGATGCATCAAATTAATTATAGGAAGTTTTTCAAATTTGATCAAATTGTTTTCTCAAGGAATGTGATTGACCTTTAAAATAACTTGGGGGTTATGAAAAACTTGTTTAAAAAAGTTTTATCATTTGGGATTTTGGTGACAAATGTTAGGGTTTTAGATAGATTTATCAGTTAGTATAGTAGTATTGTTGACTAGTGGCTTTTGATAACATGTATTGTGAGTTTGTGACCATTTTGGTTGACTAATATACTAAAATGGTAAAGCAACACTAATATTTCTAGACATTATAACAACTAGCTTTTGTTTCTAATTACTATTTTTTTTCTTATTGTAATCTTAGGCATACTAATCAGTTGGTAAGAACCTTAAAGGCTAAAGAGTGCATTTGAGTAAATGTATATAAAATAACATATTGAATTTTAGTTCCTTAATGAAAAAAGGGAGTTTGTGAATTGTATATGGTTATAATAGTGTGGCTTCTGTGAACCTACCTAAGAATATATCCTAGAAAACCCATAAACAAATTTGAATCAAATATAAGAAAGCTAAAATAGATTTATAAAATAATCGACTTGTTAATTATAAAGAATTAAGAACAAAATTCATAAAGTATTTAAACAATGGAAAGAAATTGATAAATTTGAATTTCTAAGAAGAATAAGGGAAATAAGTGATGAATTGCAATAAAAAATATCTCAATAACAATTCTAATTGAAAAGAAATATGCCTTGAATACTATAACATAAAACTAAGGTTTCTAAACTTAAATAAAAGAAACTAGGATTTCATCTTACTCTTTTGAATTGTCATCTTACTCTTCTCTTTCCTCTATTTAGGTCATGCGTTATAAATTTGACTTATTAAGAATGACGAAAGAAATAGAGAAAAAAATTATTAAAAATGATTTTATGTTTGGACTTTAGATAAGGTTGTTTTTATCTAAACTCATTTTTCAATTAATTTTCAAAAACATTACCCATTGTTGTTATACCAACAAAAGCTCAAGTTATTTTAATTTTTCAAAAAAGAAAAAACAAAAGCTCAAGTTTTTGAGTCTTTTTCCATGTTCATCTCCCTCTTTGTTGTGTTTTTTATTTGTTTTTTCTTTTCCATATTTTTTTTATCTTTTGTGGTTTTCCCTTTTAAAACCAAAATTGATAAATAAATTATTTAATATAAAATTGAAAAAACGTTAATGACTAAAATACTTAATTAAATTTAACTAATTATAATTAGAAATAATTATATCTATTTAAAATTTAATTATAATTAATTAAAAGGAATTAGAAATGAACAAATATAATTAAGTCCAACATAAAAAAAATTGGTACAAATTCGAAACATAAAATGCAATCAAACCTAAATTGATGAAATTTTCAATAAATACAATATTAAATACAATTAAGACTAATTAAAAGAAATTGGAAATGAATAAATTTAATTAAGCTTAGCAAAACAAAATTTTGTTATAAACTGGACACGATAAAATACAATCAAATCTAAACTGAAAAATATTATGACAAAAATAATATGGTAAAATTGGGATTAAATTCAAATAAAAATTTGAATTTGATTGGGATATCGACTCTTTAATAGTTATAAAGATTCAAATTAAATATAATCTAATGCAACTATGTAAAAAAAATCTGAACTTATTCAAATACGATTAAATATTAAGTGAAATTTAATTAATATTTAGACTAATATTATATGACTATGTAAACCATTGAAATAATTTAACTAAAAATTGGTTAAAATCAAATATCAAACATGAGTAAGAGATCTGATGAATTAATGCAACTTGTATTATCGCAAATAATCTAATCCAGTTGACGCTGCTTGTTAATTATTATCTGGTAAATTGGTTAAAAATTAACGAAGAACAAGATTAAGAGATTGACGAATTAATGCAACTTGTATTATTAAGAAAAGCTAATATAACTGTGACTGCTTGCCAATTATTATACAACTGACACTGCTTGCTAATTATTATCTGTTCCAAACACATGGTTTTCTGAAGAGAATAGGGGGGAATCTCTGATGCTACAAATAATTGTGACATTGAACATCCGAACAATGGAATTATTGGGCCTCTTACTCTTTTGGTGGAAGGACTTGCCAGTTTCTCATATAAGGCTCTATTATTGCTATCGTAGTGGACATTCATTTTATATAGACATTATTGTGCCGGATGTTTTATTGATTCGTGGTTACTATTTTCCATTAGACCCTTGATTGCTTGGTCATCCGTGATCAAGAAGGCGTCAGGTTGATTCCAATCATTCTCAGTGTCAGAATTGTTTTTTTTTCATCCGAGACACACTTATTTATGCACGTCAGGACAACAGTATAACACTTATGTATCAACGTGGAGAAAAAACATTGGTAATCGGAGTAAAAGATATACTTCTTATTTTCCTCCAACTGGTTGTGAGCTTGGGAAGGACATAATTCTTAACTTTCTCTTTGAAGTTTTTATGCATGGTTAAGTTGTTTTAGCCGGGCCAAAAGGAAAACGTGTCTACTTCTTTGACTCTTTGTTTAGAAAAAATTTGGAAAATTTTGAAAGCTCAACTTGTTCCCAATAACTTCAAATTTCATGGCTTTGAGACTATACAATTTTAGGGAAAAAAATCTAACCCACAATAAAGTAAATGCAATCATTAGTTTGATATCACCAAATTTCTTAAAGAAAATAAATATGTTAAAAAGAATATGATGTAATGAAGAATATTAGTATTGGTTATTAAATAGCACACACGATGAGAGAATGAACTTTGTCTTTACTCTTTGCATAGGTTATACATTGTATATTTTAATAAATGATTGTGATAATTTCACCTATAAAACTTATAAAGCAATTACAATAATAAATAAAAGATAGTAAAGAATAGAAATAAATTTGATTTATAGTGGTTTAGTCAAATAACTTTTGTCTTACATCTACTCTTCAAGTTTCATTTGAAAATTCGCTACCTTATTCCTTCAATAAGTAAAAAAAAAACATTTCAAATAATATTTTCTTTATCATGAGTGAAGAGGAACCTTTGCAATTATCTTGCTTTGTTAAGGGTGAATAATGACTCTTTATAAATCTCGTTCAAGGTAAAGAGTAATCCTCACAAAGTATATCTCATTCAATTTTTTCAATTACAACAAATATACAACTTAGAAACTCCCTTTCTTGCACGTACAAATAAATAACGGCTCAATTTATGTTATAAACTGCACATGTGCACTCTCTAGCCTCTTAAGGCTATTAGTAACTCTATATTATAGTGTTGCACCCCTCACCTAACGTATAACTAAGAGGAGCCATGTTTCTTTAACCTCTCTAAACTTTCTCTGCTCAATCTTGGCTTCTTACTTCCTTAACTACACTCATCCCTTTCCCCTCATCTAGTTACCCCTTCACTTAACTTCCATCCCTTCCTATACTCACACAACCTGCTTATTAAGCCTCCTCCTTAGTTCCATGTTTTTCTTCCTACTAGTTATCTATAAGGTCCTTTATGTCTTTTCATCTTTTTGACCTTTTCTTGCCTCTGCTACATTTTCCTTAGTAGTAATTATTTTATAAAATTCTTTGAACTTACTTCTTTCAATTTTCCCATTTTATCTATAAATGCAATCTCCAGTCAAATCCAACTAAATTCGTTGTTTCTTCCCCTCGTCCCTTTTAGACACATCTCAAAGCCTTCACAAAACTAGCAAACCTCATGTCTACCTTGTTGACATTGCTAAAAGCTTAAAGAGATAGATGTGTTAGAGTAAAGCCCTAAAGACAATCACCTTTAGCGCATTTTATACAAAGTTGTGTACAAACTTTATTTTTAATAATAAAGAAAGGCATATTTTATTAATTTGGAGTTCATTATTTATGAATTGATAGTGATCTATAATCACATTTAATGAAATCCATGATATATAACATAGCATAAAGGAAATCATGATGTGATCATACTACTGAGATTCCTATCATGTGCACTTATGTCAATGTCTAAATCATTCCTAGTTATAGGATTAATGAGATTGGAAATCGTTAAACCAGACAGACTAGCACATGTCAAGCTCCTTGATTTGATCAGGTAGTGGACCTCAAAAACTGTAAACATGAGATGTTTAAAGTTGAGATGTGTATGCTTACTAGAGATAGTAAGTACATTGGATGACCTACCATGAGATCATCACATGGATGTCCTATTCTAATGTTAGTGATAATCTCATTATAGCAATGGTGCAAACATCCTTAGACTTGAGATACTCAAGGATATCTTGGATACTAATTCTGTGCTTTGACTCCATTCCTTGTTACTTTGCAAAGGTCGCTTATAAGGTGGTGATTGGGTACAACTTGAGGTATTCGAAAGTAATTGAGTATCCAATAGAGGATTCACTACTTCTTTGATAGCAGAAGATGATTCCCACAACCTCTTGTCAGGGTCATTACATGGAAATCTCTGGTCGGCGTACATGTGTTATGAAGAATGTCTTCATTGACATATATAATAATGAGTCCCAGGACGAGAACTGATATCACTTGAACTAGATTTGACGTAGTCAGTTTAGTAAGAGTTGACACTTTGCCCATACTTATAACTAAGTGGGGTATAGCATGGTGAAAGGATGAATTGCACAGTGATTATCTATAGAAGGGTTCATGATGACCACAGGTTCGTTCGTCAAACCACATACTTTTCGGTCAACTAGGGGTCATGATGTGTTGCTACACGCTGCTCATGACTTGCTTAGATTAAGTGTTAATCCAAGTGACCAATATAACCGAAAACCTAATGGCTCACAAGCATAAGAATAACTCGGAGGATTCATAAAATAGTTTTGGATAGAGATCCATTATATGGAGAGCAATAGAACCAAATAGATCCTTATGAGATCAGGATATGTTCTGATAAGATCGCGTCATCGATATTGCTAAAACAGGTCTCCGGTGTTTTTCCATACCCGAAACTCGGTAGGATTGACCCTAGTGTGACTAGACCATCTCAGCATTATATATGCCTCTCTTCCTAATATATATATATATATATATATATAGTGTGTGACTAGACCATCTCAGCAATATATATGCCTCTCTTCCTAATATATATATATATATATATATATAAGATGTGAGTAACGTGAAAAAGGAAGAAAGTCTTTTTAATGTTTTAATTATTGTCTTTAATTGACAAAAGACCAAAAAAAAGACAAAAAGGTAATAGAGCAAAGATGAGTGAATCGTGAAACACAAGTTTAGGAATCCGTTCTTCACGATTCTCTCTCATCTTTCTTACATTTGTTGTCTTTGATTGACAAAAGACCAAAAAAAGACAAAAGGTAATAAAGCAAAGATGAGTGAATCGTGAAACACAAGTTTAGGAAACCCTTCTTCACGATTCTCTCTCATCTTTCTTACCTTCTTTATCTTCTTCCTCTCCTTCACGTTGCTCTCCATAGAACAAAAGTGAGAACTAGCACTCTTGTCTTTGTTCTAGCCATTTCTGGATCAAAGAGTTTGATTCGGTTACTTTCTCCGATCTCTATATAGATAACGTTGGAGACAGTCTGTTTTGGTCGTTGTGGTTTGCGACAACCTAACAAGTAGAAGATCAAAGAAAGAAGGAGGCTACACACAAGGTATATGGTTATTATATGAATGATTAATTTATGTAAATGCCATAAATTCCTATATATATATATGTTATGAAAATGTATGTGAATTGGGAATATTCAGCTAGGTTTTGCGGTATTTCCTTGTATAGGCACATATATCCTGGACTTTGGGAAAGTTTCGAAACAAATTTTTTTTTCCGTACCACTTGTATATGATGCACGTATCGGGATTTTCCTACAAGATGGTGGTTGTGCTTATTTCATAGGCTCATGTCTAATATATGACTTAGAAATAAGTTGTTGGATAAAGCCCTAATGAATCAAAAAAATACTTCCCTCTGCTCCAAGGGGGAGGTAGAACCATAATCAACCTAGATGTTGAAGTGCTAAATGATAGAGCCAAAAGTTAGAGTACCACAATGGTGAGCTTCTTTCTAGGAAAGCGACCACCTTTTCCTGTAATAAATATATGGGCTTTTAGGCAATAGAAGGGAAGAGGTCTAAATGAAGTGTTAGTATAAAAAAGAAACCTTCTTTTCAGGCTCATCTCAAAGTTAGAAGCTCAACGTATAATTAAAAAAGAGTCATGGTACGTTACTAACCTCCCAATCTTTACTAGGTTTGGAACCAGGTATTAACCTTGATATAATCAAGCATGATAATGTTCCTATATTGGTAAACATGTATACTGTACCATTGGAATATTGGTTTACCAAATGATAAAGTATGCTACCTAGCTATATTGGAAAACCAATTTATATAGATGAAACCAAGAAGCTAATTGGATATTTTAGGTTATGCATTAGCATAGGAATTGAAGGAGCTTCCTAATACTATTTCTTAATAATATTGGGTGAGATTGAAACATTATATGAGGACTCCATCATGGTTTCTTATCAATGGAAGTCAATTTTAAAAGGCATGATGTTGAAGGTTACTACTGGAATCTTCTCAAGAGGATACTACAATGAACTGATGAGCCTTGAACCATAACAAAGGAAGCTCGACCCAAGGTAAATAAGACAAGGAATACTAAGGAAGGAAATAACTTAGGAAATGACAAATGAGCAAGATTCCAATTGTAAATTCCATGTTAAACCCAACAATGACATTAATGCTAAAGGGTATTTTTGACATTAGGATGACAATCTAGGGAAAAAAAACAAGTGGTTCAAGGAGAGATAACTTTGATAGGGTATTTGATGATAAGGTTAATATGAATAGAAAGAATAAGGGGAAACAAGAGGAAAATGAATAACAAAATTGTTCTCAATAACTAGAAGGGATATGCTCGTCTAGTATAACCTTTAATATGGCCTTGGAAAGAATTCAAAAGTTCTAGCAAAAGGAGATTAGGGAGTAAAAAAATTAATGTTTGCAGGTCCATAAACTCCTAACCATGTCTATTGTTTCCTATAACATTAGGGGAATTAATTATCACAAAAAGCAATAAATTTTAAGAGATTTTGTTAAAGATAGTAAATCTACCCTACTAAGATTTTTTTTTGGTTGCTAGAAACTAAACTCAATCTAAATATTTTTTCTAAATTTATCCCTGTGGATAGGCATAGGTCCACTACTATGGTAGAATAGTCCTAGATTTTGACACAAGGGGAATAAAGGTGGATATGCTTACATCTAGTGATTAATTAATTAACTTGTCAGTTTGGTTTTTATAGGAAAACAATGGAATCTTTATGAATTTTATATATGGCTCTAATATATCCTTCCAAAGAAGAAACATTTAGAATAAATTATCAAGCATTCAACCTACAATTAATAGTCCGTGGATCCTACTTATATTTAGGTTTGAAGATGAAGAAAATATTAAGCTAAAAATTTTCTTCAATAATTTTAGGGAATGTATTGAAAAACTCAAAGTTACTGATCTAAAGTTTAAAGGTTGCTTCTTCTTTTAGAGTAACAAGTAAGACTCTAAATGGATTATTTCCCAAAAAAAACTTGACAAGACATTAATAAATGATGACTAGTTGTGCAAATTCCTATAAAGTAAAATAGTTTTGTAGGAATCCCTTATGCAATGATCACTCATCAATCTCAATTTAGAACAAGTTTGATAGATATAAATGGAGAACTCCCTTTAGGTTTAACAATTTCTTATATTAAGAGGAAGGATTTGATGAGGCCATCTTAAGAGGTTAAAGGGCATAAATCCTTCATTTGTACTAAAAATTTGAAATCTATAAAATAGAAACTTAAAAATCTCAATGTTAAGAGACCAATTAACACTAGAAAGCCAGTACTTTAAACTAAAATGAAGCTTAACTCAATCCAAGTTGCTTTGAGCTAACTATCAAGAAATATAAGATTAATGAAGGCAGAGAAATATGCTATAAATGATTATATCAATGCAATATGGAATCATTGCTCACTTATCAAATAAAGAGCTATATTGCATTGGATGAAAAAAAGGGATAGGAATACCAAATTTTTTTATAACTCAATACTAGCTTGAAACAATTGCAATAAAATTAGTTCATTAACTACTTAGAATGGGTAGTGATCGCAAATCATGAAGACTCTAAAAATGAAGCATTCAACTATTTATAAAATTTATTAGGTTCAAATGTAGTCCTTAACTTAGGAAGTAAGCTCTTTATTCAATAACCAATTCAAGGAGGAATTGGAGCTCCTTAACATCCCTTTTACAACTTAGAAAAGGAGTAGT
Organism: Erythroxylum incrassatum; assembly: GCA_026546855.1. Classification (NCBI taxonomy): domain Eukaryota; kingdom Viridiplantae; phylum Streptophyta; class Magnoliopsida; order Malpighiales; family Erythroxylaceae; genus Erythroxylum; species Erythroxylum incrassatum. The sequence continues at coordinate 11,901,097 of JANVCL010000001.1, forward strand.
GTTTAAGCTGGGTACAACCAAAGCCACCCTAACCTGATGGCCTAATGGATTCTTTTTATGAAAAAACTTAGCCTAAGATAAAAGATATAGTTAAAGAAGCCATTCGTGAATTATTTGAAAAGTACATAATCTTAAAAGAGATCAATAAGACTTTTATTTTTCTTAATTTCAAAAGATGTTGAACGTTTATCATTTAGTGAATAAAAACCTATTTCCTATTGTAACTTTGTTTATAAGATCATATTCAAACTTATTGAAACAAGGTTGAAGAAAGTTTTGAGCTTAGTGATAAGCGATACTCAAGGAGCTTTCCTAGAAGAGATACAAATTAGGGATAATGTTTTTATTGCACAAGAGTTATTCAAAGGATAGACTAGAAAGAGATCCCTTAGAAATTGCAGTATTAAAGTGAATTTTCAAAAAGCCTTTGATTCCATATGTTGGAATTTCATCATTCAATTACTAGAAGAACTCAGATTGGCTAAAGATTTCAAGAATTGGCTGAAGTTTTGTATAACTTTAACATCACTCTAATCAATAAAAAACCCTCAATGCAATTTAGAGGTGGGACAGGTCTGAGATAATGAGACCTCATATACAATTATCTATTTGTTCTATGTATAAAATTCTTAATTAAACTCATCAAATATAATATAACTTAGAATCTTGATTTCAAATACTATAGTAGATGAAAAAAACTTGGCTTATTTAGCTTATCCTTTGCAAATTATCTACTGCTCTTATCTAAGGTAAATGATAAATCATTTAGTATCCTAGAAAAATCCTTACAAGCATTCAAAGAACAATTAAGATTTGGTATCACCTATAGTAAGAGCCATATAACTATCTTTAGCAAAAGCCATATAACTATCTTAAAAATATTTCTTATATGGCATAGGCCTCCTAACTGGTTTAAAAATTAAACAACCCTCTTTTACTTATTTTTCCCTTTTTCTAACAATAAAAGAATACGTTTCAGAGAGTGTCTACCTCTTATAAAGAATGTTCAAAAGTGACTTGGTTACTAGTGTAACAAGGATCTTTCTTAAGTAAGCAGAGTGCTTCTAATAAGGTCAGTGGTGAATACATCCCATATATTAGTCCTCTTACATATTCTTAAAAAAGGACTTATCAAAACTATAGAGAGGCTTATGAGAAATTTCTTATAGGGATGCAAAGAAAAAAGAGGAGGATAAGCTAAAAATAAATAGAGTAAGGTGAGTAAACCATTAAAGTAAGGTAGGTTGGGAATTAATCCCATTACCTAAAGTAATAAGGTGCTAATGGGGATAAGACTATAAAGACACATGAAAAAAGGGCATTCCTTTTGGATCAGGTGAAACTGCTTCCTTACTCTTTAATAATTAGAGTAAAATAGCCTTTATTCACTAATCTATGTTCTTAGCTCATATGTAGCATAATAGAGTAAAATAACCCTTACATCTTTGCTCATTTTAAAGTATGCAATACTGCAAGTATACAAATTGTATATTATAGTACACAAGATATCACTCCTATAAGGATTGGATTAGTCAATTAACAATTTAAATGTACCTTTTTTAAGGTAATAAAAGATTGAATTAATTGAAATTAAAATAAACTAATAAAACTGAATAACTAAATCAGTAAAGATAGCAATAAGAGTAAAGTTAATCAATAATGGGAAACTTAGGGATTATTTTATCTTCCTTTATCTTGTTAATTAAATTATACTTGATCTTAGATATCCTACGGTATTGATTACCCTCTCTCAAGATCAAACCAAGTATTCCAAATTACAATAGATAACAATTGGATTTCAATATGTTGACTCACAAAACTACTCCTAACTACTCAATTGGATTTAAAGCAATCCTAAGGATAATTAACTCAAAATTAAGATCTCTCTTTAATTGTTTACTAATCTAATATTTGTAAGTCTATTAAGATATCAACTCTTTTTGTGCAACTTAATATAAATAACTTTGATTCAATTTCTAGATTTCTTATCAAGTATAAGCATGAAAAATACGACAAAGCATCATATATTGAATTTAACAAGATAAAAGTTAACAAAACAATTCAAGAATAAACCGTAATATATATTTAGAATCCCATATTCATGGTCAAAACAAAAACTAACCAAAATTGACATCCAAGGCAAGGAAAAAAATAAGAAACTAACGAACAAGCTTGAAAGCCTTGATCTAGATATTCTGGAAGGTTGGATTCACTTGATGTATCCACTTATTTAACTTCTTTATGATGTGTAAAATATTTCTACATTTTTGCTTTTCTTTTTCAAGTATCTCTGATGACTCTCGCTGCCTCTCTTTAAACTAAGACGCTTTTAATAGCTTTCTTATTTTTCTTATATATCAATGAACTAAGGCTTTTGGGATATACATAGTTATTTACACGATTGTGTACGTAACTGTGTAACTATAAAAATACCTTAATTGGCAACTTTACTTGGTTATAGAGACTTATATAGGTAATATACATGACCGTTTATATTAACATGCAACAACATGTAGCTTCACACAGGTAGGAATTATATCTTTGAAGGTCCACACGTTTACAGATACTTACACAATTAATATACATGACTGTGTGAGTCGACAAGTGCTGTAATTCTTCCATTCAATGCCACAATTTCACTTGAAACATCTCTTCTTAGTCTACGAAGGAAATTATTACCTAAAAATACACTTGAAGCAAATTAAGTACCAAAAAATACTATAAAACTATTAAATAACAAAAAATACTTTAAATATAGGTATATAAATATAGACAAACAATTGTCTATCAATTTTCATGTATAAAATTAAATGCTTTATGCTCATATAATAAATTAGCCAATAACTTAGCATTATAAATATGATTTCTATTTAAGATAATATTTTGACATTATTTAGTGCACTTCCATATGTGTACCCAATTCTGTGCCTATCATTTAAGCTCTTTTGGACTCCAAGTATACTATATAATTGTTTTTACTACTTATAGTAAAATCTTGACAATGATTCTTTAAGGATATTTGTAGCGCCCCTTACCACAGGGTACACACCGAAACGCCTGGAGGTCATTCTGGTACATATCCTACGATAAAGGCGCACTACGATCGATCACTACATTCACCCCACATGGCATCATTTTAATATTTACTATAAAGCATCAATAGCATTTCATCACATTTTTGAAACCAAAAGTTTCCTCATTTCATTACTCAAAATCAAAACTTTACAATGTCATCTTCAATCCTTAATATACATATATCTACAAAGTCTAGTACAAGGTCTCTATAAAACTGAGGAACTATACATGACAAACTAACTATGTCATCCAAAAACATTCCAGCTGACCGACCTTTGCGCCATAGCTTCACTTCAC
>JANVCL010000001.1:11939251-11951976 GCA_026546855.1 Erythroxylum incrassatum
AGTGAAGGATAGAGGTCGGGATCAGTTCGCGTCTGCATTAATGTTTCTTAATATTGTATTCCGCAATCTTTGTAAACTGATTAGTATGTGAACTTTATGGTTAATGTAAAATATTACTAAATGATAGTAATAATGATAACTGCAAAGATTTTCTACTGTTTACTGCTTATTCCGCGTGAATGTATAATGACTGAAACTATTTCCTTTTAACGTGGAATGAATGGTTCCAAAAAAAAAATATACCGAGTTTTACTGACTTTGGGATCAGTACGCCACCCTCGCGGGGCACGGACTCGGATATCACCAACGATATCGGGTTCGGGAGTGGGCTGTTGCAATTATATTTTGCATCACTTCTATAAATATTTTCCTTCTTAGGCGAGGGCAACGAGACATTTGCAATATCGTGTTTAGGACATTTTTTGGTTATATCAAAGGTTTTAACTTTGGCCCAAAGCCAAATGTTTCGACCTTATCAAAATCCACATATGTTCTTTGTTTTGAAGAGGAAAACAAGTCACTTAAGGCTGAATCACAACATACTCAAAAAAAGTTGGCCAAGCACAATAAGTACCTAAGAAAATACTTGGCCTAGATTATCAAAGTAGTGAAGATGAAAGTGAAAGGTATTAATTACATCTCTTATACCTTTTTCTCTTAATTCCTATTTCTATTATATTTAAATTTAATCCTTTTTCCTCGAATTACAGATTTGATGAAGATATATCAATTAAATGATTTGTATTCTAATTTGTAAACTAGTCTTTGTATTTATTATTTTGTATATTAAAATTGTTAAAGTTGTAATTAAAATCTTCCATACATTGAAATTTAATAATATTTTGTTTTTATATACAATGCTTCAAATTATCAATTATTTTTGTATATTTTTATAATAAATTAACAATAAAAATATATTGAAACATTATATACAAAAATAACGATTAAAAATGTAACAAATAATTTATTCCAACACTGTATAACATTTCGTTAAAATGTAGATAAAAATTTTGACTATATTTTATAAAACATAGTTAAAAACATTTTGCTACGTTTTCAAAAACATAAATAAAAACTTTTGCTTACGCTTTCAAAAACATAGGTAAAAACATTTGACTAACGTAAGTAAAAACTTTAGGTTACATTTTTAGAAGCATAGCTAAAAGCTTTTGGCTTCATTTTCGAAAATGTAGATAAAAACTTTTGACTACACACTTCCAAAAGCGTAGCTAATAGTTTTTTATCTATGGAAAAGAAGCAAGCCAAATTATTTGGTGATAATTCCTCCAATTGTTGCTAAAAGTTTTTGCATTATTAAAAGCTTTTTGCTACAAATAGCCCAAAATGATGGCTATAGTTTTCATCTCTAAGGATTTCGTGACATTTTGGGCAACGAGAGCAAAACATTGTCAATTCCTATTAGCGACAATTTTAGTATGTTTATTCGTAGCCAAATGTAAACTTTGATGTAGTGTTAAGAGAACTCTACATGTAGTGTATCAAGGGTTAGACAAAAACGTGCTAGATCTTTTAGAGTCTATGCATATTTATAATGTTGTTTTAGTATTTTAGTGATTTAACTGAAACAAAATCTTAATCTTAATTTTAATTTAATTATAATTAAGTCCTAATTAGGCCTAATTAGGATTTAATTAATTAAAAATGAATATCTCATTTTTAATTCTAAAGTTTTTTTAAACTCTACAATCAAGTCCAACTTAATTAGATTATTTTTCTCTATCCAATTGTTCTTTTTGGGTGACCTATTAGATTCCTAATTATATTAACATATACAATATGACCATAGATCTTTTAATTTATCTTTAGTTTTCTAATAATTAATTTATATTCGTAGATCAAGATTGACGTTTAGTAATGTATCTTGACCAACCATATATTAGAAATTTAAACTAATATTGATTAAACTTTTCATGCATAATTGTTTTGTATAATTCAATTCCTTCATCTTATAATGTTTCAATTAGACATGAAATATAAAATAAATGTCTAATTTATTTGAGGTAATTTGACTTTTATAAACTATTTTAAAGTGTTATTTTACCATAGTCAAAGATTTCTTAAATCAATATTAAATAAGAATTATGACGCATTCTCTTTAATGTTTTTAAGGTTATGAATATTACATTGATTACTAAATTAGCTTTATATAATTTGTGCTATATCTAACGACCACCAATTAAACTACCAATAATAAAAATAGGTTATAAGTAATATCAAAATATAGCAATCCCTATATGTGATACTTCAAATATCTCAAGTTAAAGAATCACTTATATAATTATCATAATGAGAATTTTCATAGAGATATAAGCATTATTCAAAATATAATTCTCATATTAGGACTGTTTAGTGAATTTGTTCTCTTTCTTGTTCAATTCTTTGACAACATGAAAAAACCAATTACTCTGCCACCTCTCTATCGATGCAAGGAATGATAACTATAGAAATAAATAACTCCCGAGGTCCTAAATAAAAAAATAACAATTGGAGGCATTAAACAACTTGTATCCATAGAACATCTAGCGTACACTTGAAAAATAGCCCAAAAACTCTAGAGAGTGTTTGGATAATGAGTTTATATCGATCTTTTCTAACTGAATTTATTTAAGTATTTCTATACTTTAATCTATGAGATCAACTACTTCCTTCAAAAGTAAGAAACATAATGCGTGTTACTCTTGTTATGCTCTATTAATGTCTAATTTCAACAGAGAAATAACTAGGAACAATTTAAGGATAACACATAAATCTAATATAAATCTTATAATTATGATCTTATCATAATTTCGTTTATATGTATATTTATCCTATAAACTTTATCATATACATTTCATCATAATTTTATTTATTCCGTGAACTTTATCGTATGCACTTAAATATGAATAAGATAAAGGATGTATTTAAATAATCATTTCACTAAAATTACAACTAATCGATTGAATGTAAGATACAAGCTAACATATAAGCCTCCCAAAAGGTGATTGAGGCATACAAAGGTTTCCTCGTATTGTTAAGGAACCAAAAATTTTGACCTTTATGAACTCAAACTCTTATACCTTTTCATTTTGCTAGAAATAGAGTTGGTTTCGTACAATTGTTTTCTTATTGCAGCTTTACCTAATGTGAATTCGATTCGACCAAATTCATACTTATGTCATGCTGAAAATGGATATATAAAGGTGGCTTCATCTACCCATTCTCATTTTTTAATACATCCATTTCCTAGAATTTTCTTAAACTTAAAGTTGTCAATTTTCAATTCTTCTCCTATTATCCTATTTTAATCTCCTAGTGCTTTATAGTTCCCTGGAATGGCTATTGGAATTTGTTACTACATTTGGTTAAGTCATTCAACTGAATCAGTAGAAGATGACTATTTTGTAGTTCTATGTAAGCTAACTGGTTGGTCTCTAAACTATACTTTGACATGATTCTCCCTAGTTGTCCTATTCTAGTTGTAAAGTTAGCCATGACTTTATCCACCCTTACAGTTGCCTAAAGGAAAGGTAGAAGAATGTCCTTATCAAGAAGGAAAAGATGTGTCTTGACACCAAATTTGTAGCCTTTTCTTTTTCTGTTGAACTTATGTGTTGTTATGTCTATGGTAATTCTCCATAGGACTTCAATTTGTTTTTTATGTGTTCCAAAGATTGTTTCCAAAAATAATAGACTCGAACCTATTATCAAATATGGCTTCTTACTTTAAAAAACAACATTGTGCAAACAGTTATTTGGCAATTAGTCTTACAATTATTTTGTAAATTGTATTTAATCTAATTTAGTAGAAAGCTTATCAGCTATTCTCTTACCTAAATGGTTTACGAAAAATAAAAATGAAGTCATTTATTGGACAATTTTTATGTTTTAGTATCTGCACAAACGAAGTATTATTTTCATCTGTAGCAATTCTATACATTAACTGAAGGATTTTTCATGGGAATTACAAAAATGTTTACAAAATGCTTCTAATCGAAGGAGAAGGAGGAGAAAAAGAAAATGCTTCCCATCGAATTACAAAAATGTTTGCTTCATGAAGCAATAATTTTGATATAATACTGAGACCAAGTTGTTTCGTATAGTTTTATTTGTTTCATATAGTTTCATACTATCACAACACCTACCTTTAATGTGGCCAATATTAATGACACTTTCAGGCTTGACAGATGTCTATTAAAGATGTTGGGTATGCAAATTGATGTTTATAGGTGAAAGATTATAGAGTGTGTAAAGCTCTAGCATATACCCTAGTAGTATTATAGCATGTCTAGGGTGTATTAAGAATTAAACATAACGAATTAAGTGCATCTAAGCATAGTAAGAGGCATAATGGTGTTTAATATAAAAGGCATGGGTAAATGGGTAATTTTTTCATTTCGGCATGGATTAATTGATGGGATTATATGCCAATGCGGAAATTAAAGGAAGAAGAAGGACCAATGTTCAATTTTCCTAAAGTCAACACATGATCCAATTGGATTAAAGCATGTGTGAACAATAAGAAGAAAGCATGTGTGTCTAATAGGAATTAAGCATACGTGTAAGTCTTGAATGTGCATGAAATGGGCACATAGAGAGGAAAAAGGGATGACATCTTAGGGTTTGAATTCCAGATTTTTCCTCTTTCATTTTCTCTCCACTTCATCTTCTTCATCCCATCATTTTGCATGCAAGGAATCAAGCTAATCTTAGGTACAAATCAAGGTAAAAGTTAATGGTTTTCTCTTGATCTTTATCTTTTCTTGCTTTACTTATGAATAATTGGATTTATAAGGTTGGAATTGGGATTGAGATATATATTTGTGGTGTTTTTGGTTGGTGAGTCAATCAAAGCCAAAAAGGAAGGAAAGAAAACGCATTAGAAGAACTGGTTGGCCAATTTAAAGGTTTGGGACTATACTTAGTTTAATATCTCTTTATGTGTATGTTTGAATGGATACAAAGATTCATTTGTATATGGAATGGTTACTGGGATGGTGTGTTGGTGTTATTTTGGTGTTACCTTGCATGGAATTAGTTGAATATGACAAGAGAGTATTGTGTAGTAGAATTTTGTCTTAGGTTTGTTTGAACCAGACATATCATTTGGATCACAACTTAGGCTATAGACCTTTAAATTGGGTGATTTTAGTTGCATATAAAACCTAAGACGTAGGAATAAAAATCTTTAGAAAAGAGTCTGACTTAGTTCTAGCTTTCTGACATTGAAATTGGTGAAATGATGCCCTTATTTCAAAGTAGCTTGTGATGTTTGGTCTATATCTCATGATTTAGAAGTCAAAATGGCTTGACTTTCAAAAGACCTCAAAACCTAATTTGATTTTTTTCTATATGCACATTAGGAAACAAGTAGATGGCAAGTGTCTGTCACGATCGTGACACACAACATCAAGTTCTTCTGTCGCAAGCGTGACACGGGTATCACGATCATAACCCAGTAGAAAACTCTTCTGTCATGATAGTGACACTCCAAACACAATCATGACCCTGGAGAAGGATTTTCTGTCAAAACCATAATCTTGTTTTCATTTCCAATTTTTCTACCGCATCTTATCCGAACCTTTTTTAATGTGTATGAAACTTTTCAAACAACTAGAAATAAATGAAATATGACTGACCACATATGAATTGGGTGATTAAACATTAAAATTTAAGAGTGAACATAATGCATGCATTTACATGTACATAGATGCTTTGTATGCATATTTATTGCTCATATGTATAGTGTGCACTTCAATACAAATTTTATAACTTCAATTGAATATCATATGATGAATTATGAAATGGGCAAATGGTTAAAGAAAATGTTACAGTACATGCTCTATTATCTTGGTGGTGGATAGATAGGTATGCCAGTAGGGTTATAGTGCAACTGCTACAATTTGACACCAATGGTGTCTTCATTTTGAGACTATATTGTCTCCACAGTTTGATGCCTTTGGGTATCCACAGTTTTGATTTCTTCGGATATCTACAACTCCCATTATCCACACACATGGGAATGTGTAGACCTAATGGTTATAAATAAGAAATATAATATGATAACATAAATAATTGATATTGATAAGCATTTGCATTTGTATTGATAATTTGTATTAATAAGCGTTGAACATCAATGTTTGGCTTATGAATGTGAATTTATAGTATATGAATGACATATTGAAGCATGTTTGCATTATATACTTTGATTCAGTATGTCATCACTATTTATATGAGTTGTAATGTTTATGAATGTGTATACTTAGCGGACGGCTACTGCGAGCGGTCATCGAAAATAAGTGTTTCCTTAATAAGCTTTCAAGGTTAGCACGAGTGTTAATCCGTATAAGACCAAGTATTTGGAGTGAGGTACAAAAACCACCTGTAGGAGCCAAAGCCAACCGCTAGGAATAAAAGTACCATTAGAATGTGTTTTTTTGGTTAAAAATGGTTGTACATGTAATAAAGGAAATCGTAATGTTTTGTTTTATGGATTGTCATATAAATGTAAAGATATAATACTACTTTCAAATGATTATGATAAGTGATATAAAACTTTATAATATGTATATGTATCGCATTAAATAGAATTTGATTGCTACATATGTGGGTAGCAGTAGGTTCCGGATAAGGGGTGTTACAGGGTGACTCAAATCATAATACAACCACAAATTTCTGTCGAGCAAATTAGGTGCTTCCATTTTCGTAATATGACATTTAGTTTAGGATGTAAGCAGAACCGTGGAAGCCTGAGTAAGAACTACTGTGGACCAAATGAACCTAGCTGCTTACCTGCACAAAGCTGCGAATTTTCTGGTTTGGTGTTTCTAGCATATAGATACGAATAGCCAGCAAACTTTTTTCTCAATGAGTTACGCTCATAATTTTCCTTTTTATTTTACGTTAAATAATTGGAGACATGATCTATCCATTCATATCTTGTGCAGCTATAATTTGTCTGATAAAGTTATCCTTCCAATAAGAATCTGCAGGCATGCTAAACTTTTTATCTCGATCACTTCAATATGCCTATGCGTATGACACTGCTGAAACTCCAAAATGAATGCTTTTGCATTGCCTTCGTTTGTATCCAACAGCTGTGAAAACTGACAAGTATGCTCTTGGAGTTGACCCTTAACCTGTCCTCAAGACTTAGCATACCTAAGATCAGAATATAAATCTAAGTGGCCCAAGATATAATATATTGCTTCTGGCCTTTGCAGGATTGATATCAACATGGTAGTAAAAGACACTAAACAAAATGCCAAAACTCTTAAACGAGAAGATATTTGGCCCTAAAGTCATCAAAGCTATAAAACTCTGTCGGCGTTATCATTATTCTCATCTTAGTCGTCGTTTACTGTACACTTACAAGCAAAGCAAGTCGCTTAAACTTCTTCAGAGGGTTGCACTCAAATTTCAAAGGGCAAGAAAACAGCTTCTGTTTGACTGCGGTTTAGTGGGTTGTTGTGAATTATGCATTCAAAACGTTTTTAGTCCAACTCAATGGAATTTCTCAGAACAGGTTTCAAAATTTTCAGGGGATTTCGGCCACCTTTTTATTTCCTTCCAACTTCAAACAACTAGTCATGACTAATTGTGGGCAGTTTTGATCATTTTTGGATCAAATGCTGCTTGGAATTCACTGAGATGGTAAATGGTTATTTGTCCCACAAGAATTTAGGTGTGGTACCACTACTGAATACGGTCATCCAAGGAGAATTGAAGTTAAGTCTCTGTTTTGAACGTACCAAGACTTGGAAATTTTGTCCCTGCGAAAACTAAGAACCATCATTACGTGATATGTAAATAAAATAATAGAATCCATCCAGAAATTCGTAGTTGAAATTTTACTACGAATGGAAGTGGACTACTTGTCAACATTCAAAGTCCACCGTTTCAAAATACCATAACTTGGCAACACGAGGCCTTATTATGTTCAGTGTCACACCTCGTTTCGTAATACAGACCGCCAAGTTTGGACAAGTTTGAACAACATAAGCTCTTCTGCTTGTGAACATAATATGCAGTGATTTTATAAACCTAGCCCTAGTAGCCACTTTATCATTTGACGCCTAGGAGAGTACAAACTAGTTCCTAAGCTTGCATAAAGTTCAGTATCAGAATGAACAGGTCGACAACTTATTGACTTAATCTTATTCTTGTGTCTGCGATGTTACGTTGTCTGTTTTTGCCCTTGTCATTCTTTTCCATCTTGTCTTCAACTCTGTTACAATGTTTTAGCTCGTCGCACTCGCTGGGATGTTCTTTTCCTTTCATGTCAATGTCATTTCCCTTCATATCTGGAACAATGAACACAAATGGTCCAATGGGTATGTCATTTAACTCCAATAGTGGCACTAATGTCTTAATAACAGTGCTCATAGTGGGTCTAGATTTCCAATGGTGGCTCAAACATTGATAAGCCAAAGCAGCTGCCTTTCTAGTACCCTCTGTTGAATATTGCCCTTCGAGTCTAGGATCCATTATTTGGCAGAGCTTGTGAGGATCTTTCAATAAAGGCCTTGCCCATTTCACCAAAATCTGCTCTCTACTTGGTCGTTTCTTGTCCACAGATCTCCTCCCTGTTAGTAGCTCTAAAAACACCACTCCAAAGGTGAATACATCACTCATAGTTGTCAGGTGACCTGGAAAATATCAGGTTCTGTTAGTTGACTTATGATCGCTAACTTTCTTGATAACCCAAAAAAAAAAAGGGAGAAAAATAACTTGAATTACCAGTCATTATATATTCAGGAGCAGCATAACCTTCTGTGCCCATAACCCTTGTTGTAATGTGTGTTTTATCTCCTTCAGGGCCATCTTTGGCCAACCCAAAATCCGAAAGTTTGGCATTACAGTCCTGACAACAAATTCAGTTCAATTGAGAATAGATAAGTTTGTAAAATATCGATCATATTCGAGGCTATTAGAAGCTGTACTCTTCGTCTTGGTCCACAAACAAACAGGGACAAGGACAATGATTACCGAGTCTAACAAGATGTTTGAGGCCTTGAAATCTCTGTATATGACCGGTTTTTCTTGTTCATGTAGGAATGCGAGACCCTTTGCCGCCCCAACTGCAATTTTCAATCTTGTTAACCACGGCAACGTCGTTGAATATCCTGCATCGATTAAAACACATCAACAACATAAAAACTTGGAAATAAGAAGGAATAAATAAACTCTTCAAGCAAGAGGGGGACAAAAAAAGGAATGCGAACTGTTAAACAATTTGTTCTCTAAGCTCCCTTGCTCCATATATTCGTATACAAGAAGCCTTTGCTCATCCTCGCAGCAATAGCCAATCAAGTTAACAAGATTCGCGTGCCTTAGTTGCCCCAGGAAGATTACTTCAGCCTGAACTTTTGAACATTGTTTTTGTGTAAAATATTATATTGAAAGAACTATGAGCAACTAAATGTGTACTTGCATACCAGCCATTCCCTGTGCCCTTGAGAGCCGTCCAAGTCCAATACCTTGACAGCCACTGTCTGAGCCGTTAGGCCAGGCCTCAACTTACCATCAATGAAACCCCTGTACACAGTTCCAAATCCACCTTCACCGAGAAACTTACTTTTTGAGAAATTATGTGTTACCAACTTCAACTCTTTGAGAGTGAAAATATGCAGGCTAGAGATGATGGATAGCTCATGGACAGAGTTCAGCAATTCGGGATCGCTCAAGTCGTCAAGGGACAATCTTTGGGAAGATATGGGCTTGGACACTAGATGTTTTTGTTCTGTAAATGGTTTCTGGCTAATGAAACATCCAGGTAACAAGGATTTCCAACTGCAATATTTCAAAGTCATCCTGTATTAGCACAGAGTATTTCTGAAATGGCTGTTCGCGAATATGTATGCATTCGTACACCATTTGGCTTAAATTCATGGTGAGGCAGATTATATATAAAGGGGATCGCCAGTGAGAACGATATAAAAAATTCTAGTATCTAATGATGACTAATCGCATAATTTTCCTCGTGTAGCAAAGTCCAAGCATTAAGGTACCTTCGGTCTCTAGAAGAGCGATTATCTTATTCCATTGTCTTTCTCATTAGCCAAGACTTTGCCTTTGTTTAGAAAGAGGAAAAAATAAAAAAGGAAGAAGAATAAACAGGTCTTTGCCTTGACTACACAAGAATTTTCGTGGGGGTTTCATGCCTGTGATTTCTATGCAATCCCTCTACAGTCTGCTGAAGAGTCTTGAAAACCAATACCTTCACGTTTAATACTGCAGCCTGATTAAGCATACAGAAATTTTGGACGGCAAACGTGAATACTCAGGTTCAATGTATAAAACTGTTACACACAGCATAAATTTGATATCTACAAGAAAATGAATCAAATGTCATGCAGCACAATACAAAATTGTTATACATATAGCCTATAAATAAAAGAATATAGGTGTGCCTTAGCGTCCACAGAGGACATTCCTCTTAATCTGCTATTATTTTATCCATGTAATATAACGTCTTTATGCTTGTTTCTGTTCTATTTTAACAGGAACAAACTTATATCCGCATAGTTATCATTTTTTATATTAAAAAAAAATCGATTTCATGAGATGGCTTTTTGGATTGAGGCAATTCTTTCCCTATCTTTTTTTATAAGAGACTCTTCCCTAACCCAAAAGTGGCTTTCTTATGAGCAGCAGGTTATCAAACCAAATATTCAGGTTGGGAGAAATAGATTCCTCTACATCAAAATAATTAGTGAAAGAAAGTTGATAGATAGATTCCTCTACAGAAACTTTCCTGCAATTTCCAGTTTGTCACAAATTTGAACTGTTCATCTCTAGCTGAATTTGGAATATGTTGGGACTTTAAAGCCACTGATCGCTGACAAGTTCAACATTACATGTCGTGCTATTATTTTATTCGGATATTTAAACCAGGTATGGTGAAATAAAAACATTACAAAAAACTAAAAACAAAAATTCACTGGCATTGTTAATTTCTAAATGCATTTCTAGTTTTGGCCAAAACAGATATCGCCGAAATGCCGATGTCTGCCAATGTCCACGAAGAAAGTTCCATTTGTTTTCTCCACATAAACAACTCCTATCTGTGACAAGGAGATGAAGAAACATGACAAAAACAAGAAAACAAGAACATAGGTCACTGTCATCACATTCATGTGGTTCTTTTGGCAGGTAAAAAAGTCTTTTTCCACCATAGGTCAATTCTGATTACATCACCCCTTTCCATTCAAATTTAATCGATTTGAAAATGTCATCTCATGGAATTTAATGACATTATGTATTCAATTATAGACCAAATATGGTGCTCCTTCAATGCATTTCAAGTGGCTATAGCTTTCCAACATGTCTATCGGATCCAGGATTAGGAGTCTCTAAAACATAGAACTACTTTTTTGTCTGACAGAAGATACTGCAAAGTAATTTTGTAGTTAACACAGGAAATTTCGAGCTCATATTTGGCCATAGATTGAGAATGAGAAATTGACCTTGTTATACGTAAACTCCATTGAGATGTAATCTAGTCGTTCCTCAATAGCTTATGGGAGGGCAGTGGAATCAGTTGTAGGCTCGAATCCTACTTAGAAGATTTAATTTCTTCTGAATTCTAAATTCAGAAAAAAGGTTCATACATATGTTTTCCTTTCTATTACATTATGCCTCGTTGTATGTCAACCTATTTGGCTGGGTCGGTCGTGTTAGGTCCAAGCCCAAACTCAGAATTGCACATGGGTCGATCGGCCCATTCCTTGATATTGACCTAATTCCTACAAGTATTTACTATATAAATCTATTACCTCATCATGAAAAAGATACGACTTCAGAACCATATTATTATTTATTTCTAGCCACCGAAAATCCTCACAAAAAAGACTAATTTGAGCATCGGAGGGGTCTACCGGTAGTCAACCTCCGGTATGTCTTTTTTATTTTGCAAGTATTTCTTAGTCAAAAGCAATCAATTTCATAGATCCAAGCAACAGAGCCCACTCCCATCAAAATTAGACAGAACTAGTTGGAGCCCATCGTGGGACTGGGCGTCAGGGCACCACGTCCAGAAGTACTCAGATCAGTCAGGCGGCGGCAACAAATCCTGATGTAGCCGTTGTCGCGGCACTTGCACTACAACGGATGGGCTTACGACTACCTGTTGCCCTTCCATCGCCGCATCATGATCCCCAGACACATCCTCCACCCATCATCCAAAATCCTAGTATAGACGAGCTACCCCTAAAATCCGAATAACCAAACGCGATATTCACATCCGCATGATCAACCACAACAATCCCAAAACCAAGATCAAGAAGCACAGAGCGTGGCCCTAGAGGACGACCCTGGAACCAACTCACATCCTCACATCCAACATCCCCTCAACACGAATCCTCCTGCGCTACAACAAACCTTCCTCACACAAAGACAAATAGAAGAAGCGGCCAATCTACTGATTCACCAAATCTTACGATCTCAGGCGGAGCAACAACAAACCCCCGCTCGGCAGATAGGCATGATGGTTGATCGTCGTTCTGCTGAATCTCTCGAAAAAATCATGGATGACCGAATCAATCTGGCCAAGAATTCCCACCCGGATCAGTCATCCGCACAATACCGCTTTCCTTTCATTCCGGAGATCCTGGATAGCCTTCCAACGGTCGGTACTAAGATACCAACGCTAGAGAAGTACACAGGAAAGACCGATCCCCTCGACTACCTTCAGCACTTCCAATCAATGATGAACCTGCATTGCATTC
>JANVCL010000001.1:11971183-11989067 GCA_026546855.1 Erythroxylum incrassatum
TTATAATAATAATAATAATAATAAATGGATAATAATAAATACAAGTTATATAATAATAATAATAATAATAATAATAATAATAATAATAATAATAATAACAGCAGCAACAACAACAACAATAACAACAACAACAACAACAATAATAACAATAATAATAATAATAATAATAATAATAATGCCACGTGTAGGCTGAAGATGGGAGATGTGGTGGAGCTGACACGAACCATACCTGTTAAGTCCTTGACTGAGTACAGGGGAAGAGATATAGCGTATGTATAACAAGGGCTCAACGTCCATCGTCTCTAACACTGGTGCTGCTACAGCAGGCTGGAGAGTTTGACAAATAGTTTGATGTTCTACCCCAATTGCTTTTTCTTTTTACAATATATATACATGCATACGTTGTACAGCAGAAGAAGAGTTTCTTAGGCGGATTCAGTAACAAGATCGTAAAGATTTGTTATTTTGTTTCAATCTAAATGTAATGCAGCTTACAGTTTAAGCAAGCAAGCAACTGCCATTTTTATAGTGAATTGAATAAGACGAAGACGAAGACAAAAGTGGTGTTTAAATTGAGGGAGAAAGTGATAATCTATGCCAAGTCCTCATCTTCCATCATCAGTAACGGTAAATGATTGGATTGAATTAATATTATTATGTTATAACATACAAGACTTGAGTTGAATTATTTGTATTGATAGGCATAGCATAGAGAAGGTTGTGTATTGATTATAGATCAAAGGATGAAAAAGGGTAAAGAAAGAGAAAGAAGGACGTGGTGCAAAGTAAAGAAGCGGCATCAATATCTCACCTCAAATTTATATGGGCTGCAAACCTTCCTAAACTTCTGTCTCTCTTTTTTATATTCTCTCTCTTATACAAACCCCTCATTTGCATTTCTTTATTTTCTCTTTTCAATCCAAGAATTAATGTTGATAAGAAGAAGAAGAAGAAGAAGAAGAAGAAGAAGAAGAAGAAGAAGAAGAAGAAGAAGAAGAAGAAGAAGAAGAAGAAGAGGAAGCAGCAGCAGCAGAAGAATCTATCAATTACATATGCACTTGCTGCTATGAAGAGCACTTTTGCCCTACGCAACTTACCATCTGATTCAATTGTATTCGGTTCAGCTATGGAATGGCAGATCCTTCTAGTTTTTTGAATTATGACCGCGACGTTGAACAAGTTTAGTCTTTTTTCTTTCCGGCTTCATCTTATAATTTTCTTATGCTAATCAATCAAGGAATGTCATGTCAAGGGAAATATGTTGGACTTGGCGCTGTACAATCTTGTTCAATGTTCATTAACACATTATTTGACTGTTGTCCTTCTCTTTTTCTCAAGGCAATTCTTACATTGAAAAAAGGCACTCAATTAATCAAGTATAGCCGCACAGGAAAACCCAAATTTCGTGCTTTCAGGCTTTCTCCAGTGAGTACTTTTCCATCCGTATTTGATCGGTTTCATCATTTTGTATGCTGCAGCCTTCTTCTTATTTCCCGAGCTTTTATATTTATCAGAATAATATGGACATATTGTCAGAATTTGTCATTCATGAAATGCTGCCTATAATCCTCATGACGATCCTGCTATTGTTATCGGTTCTCCTTTATGCACTGTCATTCTAAATCATGATCGTGTGAATATTTGACAAACTAACAAGCATTCATTTGGGTTTTTGTCTTCTGTTCTGTCAAGTGAAGTTTTATAGAACTAGTTACTTTTATCTGTTTATAAAGATTTGATCTTTTCAGTCTCTCTGTTTCGGGGTGTTCATAAATCCTCTAACTTGTTCCCTTTCTGTCTAGTTTATAACTTCATTTTAGCCCATCTCGATAATAAACTTTTAGTTCTATTAAACTTTCTCTTTCATTGTACAACTATTTAAGGTGTATAAATGATTTCAATTCTAGTCGTAATAACAGGATGAAACATCATTGATCTGGTTATCACACGGAGAAGAAAAAAATTTGAAATTATCTTCTGTCTCACGAATCATCCCTGGACAAAGAACTGTGAGTCTTACACTCTCTTTGGCAGCTGATTGATAATATCAATCTCAGGTCCTCTAATTCTTAACATGTGTTCATGCCATAGACATTCTTTGCCTTTTCTTTTTTCCTTCTTTTCCCATTTTTAACAGGCTGTATTTAGAAGATACTTGCGTCCTGAAAAGGATTACTTATCATTTTCGCTTCTGTATAACAACGGCGACAGATCTCTTGATCTGGTTAGTTACAGAAAACGTTTTTATAACATGATCTATTTGAGCTTCGTATTCATGAGAAGTTCACATCCAACTATTGTCCTTTGTTTTTCCAATTCTTAGATCTGCAAGGACCAAGTTGAGGCAGAGGTCTGGCTTGCAGCCCTCAAAGCATTGATTGGAAATAATCGTCACAAGCGTACTAGGAGTGATTTCTCAGATGTGAGTTTCTCATTTCCACGAAATACTACTTATGAAGCCACTTCAATTTTTGAGACTGCTGCACAAAAAGCAAACTAACAGAACTTAGTTGTAATAGAGGGACAAAGCAGAGCTTTTAAACCTTGTTAAATTTGTGTAACTGTTGATTGAAGGCAAGGATATACTCTCCAAGCATGGAGATATGAAAAGCACGTATATCTCTCGGGCTTTATCAAACTTCTGTTTGAGGATGGCAACTATCGTTGCATTCCTAACTTTATATGTTGCTTATGTTAATCTCAGTTAACAGATGGTGCGGAATTTGCACAATTTAACCGTCCTTTTGGAGCAACTCTAGACTTCACACCGAGTATTGCCCGTAGTCGAGCCTCTCTCGATTTGAGTTCCCGTGATACTCTTCTGTACTCAGATGTGGGGTCAGATATGCAACTAAGAGCAAGTAATGCAGATGGTTTTCGAATTAGTGTCTCAAGTACACCTAGCTGTTCAAGTGGTGGATCTGGTCCTGATGATATAGAATCATTAGGTGATGTCTACATATGGGGAGAAGTGTGGAATGATGGGGCTAACGCTGATGGGTCCTTGAGCTCAGCTCATACAAAGAATGATGTTCTGGTTCCTAAGCCCTTAGAATCAAATGTCGTTCTTGATGTTCATCAGATTGCTTGTGGCGTGCGTCATATTGGCCTTGTAACAAGGCAAGGCGAGGTTTTTACCTGGGGAGAGGAATCTGGGGGTAGACTTGGTCATGGAATTGAAAAAGATTATGGTCGCCCCAAACTTGTTGATTTTCTGGCAGTTTTTAATGTTGATTTTATAGCATGTGGCGAACATCATACCTGTGCTGTATCAACATCTGGTGATTTATTTACGTGGGGTGATGGTACCCATAATGCTGGACTTCTAGGTCATGGAACTAACGTCAGCCATTGGATACCAAAGAGAGTTTCTGGTGCTTTAGAAGGACTTCAGGTTTTGTCAATTGCTTGTGGTACGTGGCATTCAGCATTGGCAACTTCCAATGGAAAACTATTCACATTTGGTGATGGAACATTTGGTGTTCTGGGCCATGGAGATCGGCTGAGTGTTTCATATCCAAAAGAAGTCCAATTATTGAGTGGATTGAAGACTATAAAGGTTGCATGTGGTGTATGGCATACCGCAGCTATAGTGGAGGTAATGAACCAATCTGGTGCAAACTTATCATCTAGAAAGTTGTTCACCTGGGGTGACGGCGACAAGTATCGACTGGGTCATGAAAGCAAGGACACTTATCTTCTGCCCACCTGTGTCTCTTCCCTTATTGACTACAATTTCCACCAGATAGCGTGCGGTCAGACCTTGACTGTTGCTCTCACTACCTCAGGTCATGTTTTTACCATGGGAGGCACAGCACATGGCCAGCTAGGCATCCCAAACTCTGATGGAAAGCGACCATGCTTGGTACAAGACAAATTGGTAGGTGAATTTGTTGAAGAAATTTCTTGTGGGGCATATCATGTTGCTGTATTGACATCAAGAAGCGAAGTGTTCACTTGGGGTAGAGGTGCCAATGGACAGTTGGGACATGGAGACACAGATGATCGAAAGGTTCCATCATTAATCGAAGCACTGAGGGACAGGCACGTAAAGAATATATCTTGTGGCTCAAATTTTACTTCTTGTATATCTGTACACAAGTGGGTCTCAGGTGCAGACCAATCAGTTTGCTCAGGTTGTCGGCAAGCATTCGGATTCACTAGAAAAAGACACAACTGCTATAACTGTGGGTTGGTGCATTGTCATTCTTGCAGTTCCAAGAAGGCATTGAAAGCAGCATTAGCTCCAACTCCAGGAAAACCACACCGTGTCTGTGATGCCTGCTACGCAAAACTTAAAGCTGCTGAGGCTAGTAACACTCCTAATATGAACAGGAAAATTGCTACTGCCCGTCGTTCATTTGATACTGGTGAAAGAATTGGCAGGGCAGATGGCAGGTATTCAAGAACTTTACTATCTCCCACTACAGAACCTATAAAGTACCTTGAGATCAGGTCAGGAAAGCATGGATCAAAACTCGAGGCTGCTTCCATGGTGCGAGCTTCTCAAGTTCCGACACTTAGGCAACTAAAAGATATAACATTTCCGAGTTCACTAAGTGCTCTTCAGAATGCATGGAAGCCTGTTCCTTTCACAATGCCTCAGCCTCCTGTTAACA
This sequence comes from Erythroxylum incrassatum, assembly GCA_026546855.1. Taxonomy (NCBI): domain Eukaryota; kingdom Viridiplantae; phylum Streptophyta; class Magnoliopsida; order Malpighiales; family Erythroxylaceae; genus Erythroxylum; species Erythroxylum incrassatum. Next base: position 11,975,803 of record JANVCL010000001.1, read on the forward strand.
CTCCTCATCCTGCTGCTAACACAAGACCAGGTTCACCTTATTCTAGAAGACCAAGCCCTCCACGCTCTGCAACTCCTGGATTTTCTAGGAGTGTCATTGATAGCCTCAGGAAGACAAATGAGATAATGAAGCAAGACATGACAAAATTGCAAAACCAGGTACCGATGACTTCACATCTTTTATTATTCACTGGTTCCGTTGTTTGCTCCTCCACATCGACACCCGTAGTGGACAGAATAGGACACCCTGACATGTCCAACAATTACATACCAGCATAAAGTGATATAGTTTTATGTGCATATTCAATGGCATAAAGCCCTCATCTTTCCAGTAAACAGCTTATGTCCACCTTCCTTTTAGAAATAAAACTTATTTGTTAGAAATTTCTTTCATTTCATTCTTCGTCTTGCTACCTTCAGTTTAAAATTTTGAGGCAAAAATGTGATGTTCAAGATATGGAGATCGAGGAACTGAAGAAATATGCTGAAATGGCTGCTTCATCAGCTGCAGCAGAATCTTCCAGATCTAGATTAGCTTCAGAACTTATTGAGTGCTTCTCAAAGCAGGTATAACTCTATACATGCATCACCTTATTTGATTCTTACCTCTAATGGATCAATAGTCGAACATCATGCTCAGATGTCTCGGAAAATTTTGGCAACATTAAGCTGAATCCATATATGGACAACATGGGTTGAGATTACCTGTTTGTTTATTTGCAGAATTTTCTCTCCAAATTGAATTAGCAGAAGAAATAGCAAATCTAAAATTAATATAGCCTGAGGGAAAAACAAAGGAAAAGATAAGGAAAACTTAAGCAATTGGAAGAGAAACAACATATATAGTTGGATGTTTATTATGTTTGCATGCATAATTCATTGTAAGATCAACAATGCATGACCATATTGACGAACTATCTCGCGCATATAGTAGTGACAAATGCATTCTTGCGTATGTCCTTTATGTTCTTGCTTGAGATTAAAAAAAAAACGATTAATGATAATAATTTACACCTATAGTAGCCAAGGAAATATGCACGCAGCACAATTGTGATCTAGGCAGGCCAGTACAGGATCCTTTTGGCTTTACCAAATGCAGAGTGCATCAGTTCCGGTTTTTGTGCTTGACTTTAGTGGAACGGGACACTATTAGATAGATGAATTTAGTCTATTAATATACAAGTTTACAGTCCTTTTTGCTCTTTATAAATTGTTGAATATTTGGTGGTTAAACTAACCATCTGACAACCTTTCCTGTGATTCAGTTGAAGGAAATGACAGAGCTATTACCTCCTAATGTTTATGAATCTGAAATCTATAAAATCATGAATTCTCAAATAGAAGCTTATCTCAGCTCTAGTGGATCATCTGAAATTTCTAACCAACAAAGTGCATTTGAAACGGCTTCTTCGACCAATGAATCTTCTAGTGCACAAGATCAGAGGATGGAAGATAGAAAAGAAAGAAAAGGAACCATTGACTTGTCCCATGATGACGAAGGTGTCCCACAGGAGACCACTAGTTCATCGGCTTCCAGTACAACTATTGAACACGAAACGAGGACACAGGAAGCTTCAAGCACAAGAAAAGCATTGAAAGAAACTATTGAACAATTTGAACCTGGGGTTTATGTTACTTTCTTTCAACGTCCAGATGGTATAAAGATCTTCAAACGGGTCAAATTCAGGTAATTGAGTAATTTGATTAAGATAGTTTGGGTTTTGTTCAATTTAAAACACTTAAATATGTTAGTTTGTATTCTAAGTTAGCTGTCCGCCAACCTTTTTAGTAGATTACTAAGAAGCAATGCAGATTTCTTCAAATATGGGACTTCATAGAGGCCCCATCAAGTCATTTTGAACAATTAAATTAAGAATGAGAAAAGCTTTCTACTATAAATGCTTTACTAGAAAACCCAACGTTTTCTGTAAGCGAGTATCTCTCTTTCTATAGTCACCTGCAAAGCCTACCTGTGAGGTCTTACGGCTTAATGTTCCAATCACTCCTTATCTATGTTACTTTGCATCACATTACTAGGGAAAGATCTTATACGCCATTTTGTCAACTGCTTATATGGATCCGTGACATGTTCTTTTTTGTTTTCCTACTTGAGGTGTTCATAACTTTGATTCAGCAATCTGTTTCTTATCCTACAGTCATACATCTGTCAATGGTTTTGCAGCAAACGAAGATTTCAGGAGCAGCAGGCAGAAGTATGGTGGAAGGGAAACAAAGAAAGGGTGCTTAAGCGATACAGCCCACCAACATCAACTGCTGGCCATACTGGATCATCATCTGCTCCACCTGTATCACCACGGCAAACTCCGGTTGAACCATCTTCTACTTCTGTTCCTGCTGACGAAACAAATGAGATAGAACCCACAGACATTTAAGTTAGCAAACTGAATTAGTTCCTTTTTGACACAACATAGAAAAAGGCGAGTCTAGGATGACAGTGATGCTCATCAAACTGCACCATTAGAGGCAATTGTATTGTTTTGAAGGCTAGGTGAAAATGATTTTCGGCCTCCAGAGACTTGTTGAAACAAGAATTTACTTGATGATAGCTCGATATGCAGCAGTTCAAAAATGCTATAAATCTAGTGGAAATGCATTTATATTTGTTGCTTCATTCCATTAATTTTGGGCTAAGACGAGTCAGGATAGATGTAGAGGACAAACCTGCTAGGATATAATGCCTTCTCATTTGTAAATCTATGTTCCTGGTTCTTAAACTCCTGTGCCGTCTTGTATAGTGTGTTAACATTGTTGTGTTAGGCAAACACAAAAGGTCTATGTATAAACTGACACTGAAGCTGTCTCTTACGTTTTTACATTTAGCATGTCAAATGTCATTAAGCTCAAACTCAGATGCAAGCCCTACGGAAACTCGGATGCAAGCCCTCTGGAAAAATCGACTCCAAAGTGAAACCCCTGATGCAATCACTCTTTTATAATGTTGACAAGCCAATATCACGGATACAACAAATCAAGAAGACGATGACTCGATTCACAAGCTGCCTTTTGACATTTTAGACTTCGTACATTTCAGGTTATTCCATATAATATGTCGTCGCTAAGTTGACCATATTTTCAGTGAAGAGAGCAAAAGCTCATTGTTAAGATCGTGACACATGAACCAGCGATTGATTAAAATTCTAAGAGCTTCCATCAGTAATGGCAAAATTGTTATAAATTTTCTCACAACAGATGATTGTGTTTGTTTCACAAGACATCATTGAATGCCAAGAGGGTTTTGTTTATTAAATTTAGCTTCTGAAGGGAAAACTCAAATGAAAAACTGATTTATTATTACTGCAACTTACAACTACATGTTTTGTCACTACAACCATGAGAACTAGAAATTTAGAATACTACACATGTAGCCACCAGAAACAGAAAATAAGTGGGCTTCCATTTTTATTTATTTTTGGTTCTACCTCCAGAAGAATTCCTGAACATGTTCTTGCCATGAAAGTACAAGCAAAAGCATCACCAAGATGCCAGCAAGTCCCCAAGATGAACTCCCAATTCTAAGAACCAAAGATGGATCCGAACAAGGAACAAACATAGGATGACCGCCTCTCTGTTGAGCTTGAGATGAAGTGGTCTTAATGGCAATTATAAGTCCAGCAAGCAACATTGGAAGAACAAAGCCAGAGTTCCACTTGGTTTCATAGAAACGGCCAGTATTGTTGTCTTTTCGTGTAACGTACAATGGTGACAGCACCAAAGCTGATGATACAGCCAACACCATGGCTAATGCTCTCTGGGATGAGTAGTTCTGGGCACTGTGAGTATACGTAGCCATTGGGGTTGTGTGACCCTTTAAACTAAAAGATTGGTGACGATAAATTGTCAGGGATGTGGTGGGAATTTATAGAAGGAAAAGAAGATGTTGAAACTGTCAAGGGATCAATGTGGAAAGGGTTTGCTATTGCATGTCAGAAGAGGAGTAATGGCACGGCAGTCCAAAAAGTGACATAACTTCAAGGCAGTGTTGAAAAGGATGGGTAAATATAAAGAGAGGTTTTTGTATAGCTTTGGAAGCAAGGTATCTCCAATTATTCAATCTCGCGTTCACATGGGGATTTCATTTTCTTTAGTTTACTTTAGAAGAGTATACTAAAAAATTCCTCAGCTTAAAAAAAGAATTGTCTTGATTTACGTGAAGTGGGAGACAGGTACTTGACACACTTTCCTTTCTTTGATTCTTTCTTCAACTTTATTAGCACACTACTCCTTCCACTTACACCCTCAAAGCAGCATCCGACGAGTGAAATCACAAATTTAGAAACACAAAAACGTGTAGAAAGATACATTGTATGTTAAAAGGGAGAGAGGGGGAACTAAAATACGAGTAATATCGAATTACACGATAAGACAAATTCTTTGAGAATGCCATGCCTCCAAATCATTATAATTGGTCTTCACATGATGACATGCTATAATAATCAAGACTACTTAACCATCATATCATATGTGCTTCAGAATTCAACGGCTGCATGAGGCATGCATTAAGTAAGTGTCTGACCAAGTTTTGAAATTCTGAACCTAAACAGATATATTATGATTTATGAGGATGAGACTGAGTGACTGATACAGTCTTATGATTCATGAGGATTAGACTGAGTGACAGATACAGTCTTACTTTCCGGACAAGTGCAATTAATTGCTTATTTTAATTCTGACCAGTAGAACCAAACGGAGGTTCCATATAAAAGAATTTTATCAATAAAAAAATATTAGACCGTCTGAGTTAACTTCCACCAAGCGTAATAATATTGCTGCTGACTTGTAAAAGCTTTTAAAAAGTCTGGTTTTAGGTATCACTTTCTTCGTCAACACGAAGACGTATATAACAAGAACATCCCAGCCTCTAACCTTCCATTAGATGCATCACAATGTCTCAACCAAATCACTCCAAAGCAAGAAGACACCATTTCAACATCTTCTCTACAACCCTTTCATTTCTTAGATCCCTTTTCTCTGCTCTAGTTCTTTATATACACAAGGTTGTTGTGACATTTACCGATGTGTTGTTATCGTTGAACTTCCTGTTAAGTAACATGACACCTTGCACGGTTGATCTTGACGACCAAACCACCATGCATTACTGGATCACCAACCACCGCAGGTTTGACAAACCGGACTTAGTACTAGTCCACGGTTACGGAGGCCACTCACGTTGGCAATTCGCTTATCAGGTTCGAGCCCTGTCAGGAGCCTTTAACCTATACATCCCTGACTTGTTGTTCTTCGGAAAATCCTACACGAAAAGGGGTGGCAGGTCGGATAGTTTCCAGGCGGATTGTGTAAGAGAAGGGTTGAGAAAGATGGGGTTGGAGAGGTACAACGTTGTTGGGATTAGTTACGGAGGGTATGTGGCGTATCAGATGGCCGCTAATTATGGGGAGGAAGTTAACAAGTTGGTGATCATAAGCTCTGGATTATGTTACACGGAGGAGCAAAAGGATGAGTACTTGAAGAAGCTTGGAAACAACATATATGATCTTCTTTTGCCTCAGAAGCCACATGATGTGAGGAATATGATTAAGCTTGCCATGTACAAAACTGATCCCTTGAAGTGGGTTCCTGATTTTTTCGTTTGGGCGTCCATTGTAAGTTCCATAATCAATTACATCTTTTCAATCTTATCTGCCTACTTAATTATAATAACCTTCAATGGAATCAACAGATATCGAACTTGATCGTAATATTAAGGGGGTGGTTGTTTGGGAGTAACGGGAAGAAATGTATGGATATAGAATGAAAATTTATGTTTAATATCAATAGGATAACATTTTCATTCTCCCGTTTTCAGCAATACTTTATACCTATGGATTATTAAAGGAATGAGATTTATTCTTGGCTATACTTATTCTTATTTTTTACTATATTTATTCCTATTTCTATTTTCAAACTAGCGTAACCTAAATCTATCGTACAGATTCATCGTGAATTCGACCAAAGTAATGCATCACTTTTCTTTAGTATGCACGAGGAACCCAGTAAACCAATATTGAGCTTCAAGTTTGCTTTTCCTTTTTCTATACCTCAACCTGCAATCCCCAAGATTTATACATTTGTTGAATAGAGTTAACCTCTGTGAACGCATGTAGAAGATATGATATGGATCAGTCAAAAGTAGCCTCTGCGAGTGCATGTAGAAGATACAATATGGATCAGTCAAAAGGTTTAATATGGTCATGGTTCCCTACATATTAGCCATTGTTGAAATTGCCTTCCACCTTAGGTGGAGTCTGTTATTGTCCTTCCTTTTCTTGTTTAGCATAATCATTATATAACTCTTTTCACTTTTTGATTAGCTTTCCATCAAATCATCATCATTATTATGAACTTGTCCTTATTTGCAGAGTCATAGACATAGACATGAATAATGATGCTTAAAATATGAGATGATAAGATTAATACACATTAAGATATAAGACTCACAAGCTCTTGGATTTACCGCTTGTAATCCGCAAAATGTTATTTTCCTAACATTACGGACATATTGGAATCCTCTGTCTACAATTAGTAAGTGGACCTGGATCATGACGCCCCATCGATCATCGCCTATTGTGCCTTGGGAAAACACTTTATAATAATCTCTTCGACCTTTTCTCGCAATCGGGCATCCCATGTTTCTGTTCTTTAGTTTCTTTAGGATTACGTCCCTTTCCTTGTTTCATTTTTTATTTGATTATTATTTTTTCGTGTTCATACTTCATATTGCGTTTTAAAATATAATTAAACGGTTTAAGCTTATAACTTGTTTTTTTTTTTCCATGAAGCTCTTCATTCATCTTAACTTTTGAAGGGACTTGAAGAATGCATAATACTACATCCCAATTCAGTTTTTTTTTTCTTTTTGACTTATCCATCTCTAAACAAAAAGGGAAAGTAATTGAAAATTTTTCCAACATATCTCCATAGTTGAAAGCACTTCACTAGTGGCTCCCTACCTATCACTCATAGGAATTGCATATAACATATGTAGTAGAACCTAATTTTGCCTGTGTCAAGATAAAAAGAAAGAAGGAAAAGATCATTACTTATGCATGTTGAACTACAAGGGCAAGATGTCACTTTGAAGTCATCTTCTTTGCATGGACCCTACAACATAATTAGCCATACTGTAGTTTTCTTGACCCGTTAACTTTTTAGCTAGGAGAATATGCTTAGAAAAGCTAAGATGATGGGTTTTTAAGTGCTTGTAATGATGCATGCTGCTTTGTTTGCTTGTGTAAATTAGCGCGCAATCCTATGTAAAAAGATAAATTGGATCGTATATACGGATATACAATAAATCAGCATTTGATTCTCATGGACTTGGCGGACATTTCGCTTTGTTCCAACTCTTACCTCTGCACCAGTCCAGCTTTTTTCTGCTTACAATTTATCTCATCTTGCTTGTTCATGTAGTGGTTTCCACGTACTTTAGTTCCTGTGGTCTGTCACCTTTCACCATTGATATAGATGATCCAACCACCATGCACTTTTGTGGCTATGGTGATGGCTACACCTCTGATTTTAACTTGTACATTCCAGTTGGCAAGTCTTATTCGAAACGACCACACATAACTTGATATGTTTGAAGCGAGTTAAGTTGAATGTTCTAGTAGGGTATTATAATTGGTCAATTTCCAATTTTAATGTGTCTTCAATAGAATAAATGTTAATTAATGGTTTGAGTTTGTTTATAGGTATTGGGCAATACCAACAGGAAGGAGAAATCTGAGCTGGTAGATCACTTGCTCGCAAGAAAGGCAGGAACAGATGTTCCAGTCCTAACTCAGGTGTTTAATTCTTCCTTTCATATATGTTGTCCAAAAACATAGGTAGTTGTTGACACATGGATTTGTTAAAAGAGGTAGTGTGATGGGGCGCAGGAAACACTGCTGATATGGGGTGACCATGACAATGTCTTCCCAATACCCTTAGCCTATCAGCTGCAGAGGTAGAGTAGCAATAGCTAATGGTTTGTTTGTGTTTCCTTTTTTTTTTCTCCTCAACCAACTTTCAACAATTGGGTTTGCCGACGATTGCAGACACTTGGGACCAAAATGCAGCAGGATAGAGATAGTCAAGGACACAGGCCATGCAGCAAACATAGAGTCCCCTCAAGTTGTCAACAAATTGATAACTTCATTTGTTCTGGGGCAATCCTGAGGTGCCACACTATGCTTTTGGATTTATGATTTCACTGTATCAATTCACTGCTTAATTAATAATCCTTACTTCTGTCAAAGGACCAGCATATCAGTCAATTCACTGCTTAATTAATAATCCTTACTTCTGTCAAAGGAACAGTACATTAAACTAATTAGCTCTTGGGACTATTTTTTGTGTCACTTCAAGGGAAAGTTTTACTCTCTCTCTCTCTCTCTCTCCAGTCTATATATAATTTAATAGATTAATAAGCTGCCATTTTCATTCTTCTTTAGTTTAAATTGGAAAATAAATTATTAAAATTTAAAATGGAAGACGGTCCGGATTCATTCCATGTGGGCATCTAAATCTGTGTCACAGCAGCTGAGAGTGAGCCATTACCTAAATTTCGTATATGTTGGCAGGCTATCCATAGTTCTATGAGGATATTCAAGTCTTAGTGATCCAGATACTATAAGCACAATAATGGACTTTTGCTTGAAAAGGAGTTCTATCTTAAGAAGGTGACATAAAGCACTTTCTATGTTTAAAATTCTGGCTTAGAAGCATTTTAATGGTTGAAGATGAAGATGTACGCGTTAATTTCCGGATGGACTCAAGGTCCTTGGCATCAAGTGTGACATTTTACCTTACCAGCGGACAGGAAGAAGAAAGAAGCTAACCAAGTTGCTCTTGTAAATGTCTTGGGTGAAGATACAGTTCTTTGTGCAATCGACTGATTTAAAGTGTAAGAGCATTTGTTCATGTCAAGATCTTTTCTAAGCAATTTTCTTTTCGTTGTTTATGTGAACAAGAACTAAATCATCGGAATTACTCGCATGATATAACTTGGAATTAGAAAGCAACATTTCATAGCATAGCATGGTTTACTTTGATAGAAAAGAATATACAGCGGCCTTTAACCAACCCCTGTATAGTTCCTTTTATGTCCGTGGTATACTCGTCAGTTTCTATCATATGACCTGAAATTTGGTATACAATGTTGCGAGTTGCGTGTGACTTTAAGATCCCTTAGTCTACCGTTGTTTTCCATTAAATAAGGCATTACGCGACCTAAGAGCAGACGCCTACTACGTCATTTGTTGATCCGTTAAACAGGGCATTACGTTACCTAAGAGCAGACGTGTACTGATGGGGATGCGATATGCAGGTGATGTGTATTTTTCCTAGGAATCCGGGAACATCCAAGTTTCATGGTCCTTGTAGTAACATATAACTTCCAAAGTCCTCGCATAGTTAATGCGGCGCGGCTACTCTTTCGTGTGGATTTTGATAAAAAGAGAGATAAAATTTGTAGATGTATTATTGGCTTTTATGAACTTGATAATTTAAAATGATTGTGATGGCTTACATGAAAACAGAAACACAGCAAAATCGGCAACCACTGCTCTACTAGAGTATTATTAGCATTAAGCTATTGACCGAAATAAGCTCATTATCATCAAACCATATCCTAAAAGACCTGGTCAATCCTTGAGTCACATCTCAACACTTCCCATTGATTTAAAGTTGTAGATGCGAAGTATTCTTCTAAGGCAGCAGAACTTTTCGATCTTTTGATAAGGCCTTCATAAATATGTCTGCCAGCTACTCATTGATGTTACAATACATCAAGGCTATTTCCTCCTTTACAATGAGGTCCCGAATGTAACGGCGACGAAGTTCAATGTGTTTTGTTCGGCTATAACATGTTGGATTCTTTGTCATGGAGATAGTTGCTTTGTTCTCACAAAATATCTCCGTTGCTCCTTCTTGCTTTTGTTGAAGATCACCTAACATTCTCCTTAACCAAATGGCTTAACAAGCTACTAAAGTTGCTGCAACATATTTGGCTTCAGAGGTTGACAACACCACCATTGATTGCTTCTTTGAACTCCAAGTGATCACTCCTAATCCTAGCGTGAAAACATTTGCTAAAACACTTCGTTTATTATTTAACGATCCTGCCCAATCGCTATTTGTGAACCCACATAATATGAAATTGGAAGCTTTAGAGTACCAAATTCCATACTCCATAATTCCAGCATTAATGTAACGCAAAACCTGCTTTGCAACTCCATAGTGAACCTTCGAGGGTTCCTGTATAGATCGTGAGATAATACCAACATGATCAATGTCGAGTCGAGTGTAAGTAAGATAAATCAGTCCTCTAACCAAGCTTTTGAACCTTCCAGCAACTGCTATTTTTGCTCTATCTTCACGCTGTAACTTCTCATTAATGTTCATGGGTATAGCTGCAGGCTTGCAATTTAGCATTCCAAATTTGCCAAGAAGATCTTTGGCATATTTCTTTTATGAAATAAATATTCCATCTATACCTTGATGGACTTCAAAGCCAAGAAAATAGTGCAATAAACCCATATCCAACATCTCAAATTTATTCATCATTTCAGATTTAAATTCAGCACAAGAGAGGTAGAAGAACTAGTGTTAACGATATCATCAAAATAAAGGCAAACAATGATGAGATCAATTTTACCTTCTTTCTTCACATACAAGGTGGGTTCGTTTTCACTTCTCATGTATCCTCTTCTCTGAATGTACCCATCAATCCTGCTATATCACGATCGAGGAGCTTGTTTTAATCTATACATTGCTTTTTTTAGCTTGTACACCTTTTCTTCATCACCCTTCTTTATGAAGCCCTCACATTGTGATACATAAACCTATTCTTGTAGTTTTTCATTGAGGAATGCTTACTTGACATCAAATTGATAAACATGCCACTGTAGTTACGCTGTTAGCGCTAGAACAGTTCTCAAAGTTTCAAGCGAGCTACTAAAGAAAAAGTTTTTTTTTAAATCAACTCCTTGTTATTGCGTTTACCCTTTCGCCACAAGATGAGCTTTGTGCTTCTGTATGCTTCCATCTGCAATAAATTTTGTCTTGAACACCCACTTCAATCTAATCGCATTTTTGCCTCCTGGTAAGTCAACCATCTCCCATGTTTCATTCTTCTCGATATCTTTCATTTCTTCCACCATTACTTTTTGCCACTCTTCTTTTTCAGCTACTTCTTTGTAGTGTTTAGGATCTAAAATGGTGAAAGCAAACTGAAAAGATGCATATATGTCAGCTAAAGGTCGAAACTTCCTTGATGTTATCTCATCTGAAGGCTCTTCAGGAGAAGAGTTTCCAATTGGCGAATTTGTTGGAGTTGAAGAAGAGTTTCCAACAGTTGAACTTGCATGAGTTGGCTCTTGTCTTTCATCTAGAGAAATTCCAATAGGAATCTCTTTTTGCACCTGCTCTTCGTTGAAATTCCAACTTGCATTTTCATCAAATATTACGTCCCTACTTATTAAGGTCTTGCAACTAAGAGGGTTATACGATCTATATGCTTTGGATTGAGTACAATAATCAATAAAATGCAATTTTTAGACTTTTCATCAAGCTTTTGAAGAACTTGAGAATTTACCAAAGCATAAGCAACACATCCAAAAACCCTTGTTGGTGGGAGATTCAATAAATAGACAGATGTTGCCATGACTTTAGCCCAAAATTGGTTTGAAAGTCCCTTTGCTCGTAACGTGCTTCTAGCCATCTTTGCAATAGTTCGATTTTTTTCGTTAAGCAATACTGTTCTACTCTAGTGTGTAAGGAGTTGCTAACTCTTTATAGATGCCATTTTCTTCGCAAAACAAATTAAATTCGTTGGATACGAACTCTCCACCTTTGTCTGTGTGAAGAACTTTGATGTGGCAACCATTTTGGTTCTCTAATATAGCCTTAAATTTCTAGAACTTCCTAAAAGTTTCTGACTTGTTTTCTAAAAAGTAAACCCGGCTCATGCAACTATAATCATCCTAGAAGAGCAAGAAATAACAACTCCCACCCAAAGACACAATTTGCATTGCCCCACACAAGTCGGCATGAATTAATTCTAGGCATTATAAAGCTCTCTAAGCTTTTCCAACAAGAAATGATTTCCTAGTTTGGTTTCCATAAATGCATCCTTCACATAAATTGATGGAGTCAATTCTTGGTAATCCGAAAACTATACCTTTATTACCTAGTAACTTGAGGCCCTTTATGTTAAAATGCACGTATCTCAAGCGCCATAGCTCTAAGTCATCCTTTGCACTTGCAGTAAGAGCAAAATTATCCATGTTAGAAACATTTAATGGAAACATCTCATTTGAAGTCATGCTGATATGAACCCATTAACCTGATTTCCTATTTTTTAATGACACATGCATTGTCACTAAATAGAAGAGAATATTCACCAGCCATCAATTGTCCAACACTCAATAATTGTATAGTAGATCAGGTACAAATTGAACATTGTCCAACATTTTTCCTTTACCATCTTTAGTATCGACTTTCACCGCTCCTTTTCCTTCAACTTGCATCTCCTTTGTGTTGCCAAGTTGCACCTTTATCTTATTCATCTTATCAAGCTCCTGGAATAAGATTTGGTGCCTAACATATGGTTCGAGTAGCCATTATCTACAAACCACAAATCACTTGGTTTCGGGTTAAAATTAACACAAGTCATAAAAAGCTTAGTTTCTTCTTCATCTTCTGCATTAGGTCCAAATATATCAACAAACCCATATTCCACTAAATCCTATAGCTCCTATGATATGAACAACGTCTTAACCTTGATGCCCCACCACTTATATTTCTCACCATTGAAAATTGGTAAGAGTGGTTGAGAGGAAGAAAAGTCAGTTGCTGCTACCATTCTCATACAACTTTTTCCAAAATGTATCTCACACTTATTTTTCCCGAGCTACCCTAAAGTGTTTCTCTCAATACCCAATGGGCCCAAGCCTCATGTTTCACTCAAAAATGCCCAGAGGACCAAATATGGCTTTGATACCAAATTTGTTGAAAATAGAGAGATAACAATAAAATTTGCATATGTATTATTGGCTTTTATTAACTTGATAATTTAAAATGATTGTGATGTGCCTATATATATAGGCTTACATTAAAATAAAAACACAGCAAAATCGAAAACCACTACTCTACCAGAGTATTATTAGCAACAGAACCCACTAAGCTATTGTGTAACATCCCATCACCGATGGGAAGGGTAAAATAGTAATTTGGGACGGGTTATGAGTGTGTATACTTATCTCGGCA
>JANVCL010000001.1:12008668-12029193 GCA_026546855.1 Erythroxylum incrassatum
GACATCAAGGTTCTACATATGACTATGTCCATATCACAAAATATTGTTCAGCACACAGTTAAACTATAACCATGCTAATCTAATCACACTACTGAAAACTCTAACTAAGAACTTAACAACAATATAACTAGATTTTTGGACAATATTTCTTACACCCCTTTGAAGCCCATAAACTCAAGCCATCGCTACATCTTCAAGAGGATCGGGAACCCTAGCCGCGCATAACTCCAGCGATGTCCATCACTGCTGGAACTTCGACGTTAAACATGGCTCCAGAGACTGACGGTGGAAGTGGTGGTGAGGTGTCCGTCGATGATGATGATGATCAGAGATGAATGATGAAGGTGGTGAGTTGGAATCGTCTCTGGTGGCTACCGAGCATGGAGTCTATGTAATGAATCAATCTCTTGTATCTCTTCAGTGTGGTATATGTGTAGCCGACCTTTATGACCTAATTTGGAAAGCTTTTAAAGAAAACAAGTCGGGCCGGGTCGGAATAGTGAGGAAAATTTTCATTTGGAGTCCAGTTTCCGTCTGCACGTCCCGACGTGTGAATTAATTCTCGTTGCGACGAGTGCTCTGGCTAGCTCGCCGCGATGTGTTGATTTGTTGACATCGCGACGTGTGGTCGTCTATTGACGCGCCTCGACTTGGAAATTGATCTACGTCGCGGCGTGCTAGATTTGTTCTGTTGGATGCGTTGCGACGTGTGGAGAGCTCACGATCTGTTGACTTCTTTACAAGGTTGACTCCTTTGTTTTCCTACAATTAAATCATAATTTGCAGCAACAATTGTTCTTGGAAAAAAATTATAATGCAATTAATATCAATTTGTAACAATTTTACTAACAATTTGCAATTCATATGAGCTAATCACAGGGAATCAATTTAAGCACAAAAATCAGCAATTAGGAGTCAAAAAGTGTTTTAGCAATTATAAAAATGCAGCCAATTAATAATGTAAACTTGGGCTCAATCACAGACATTTATCCTACACATTATAATTATGCAATATACACATTGCACACACTTTACAACTTTGCACAATTTTAGGAACTCATTTACACAAATATGTATATAGGCTATGTACGATGCATGCTCACGACAATCCCAAATATTTTTTCATTATCCTTATCACATAATCAATCCTTTCTCAAAACTCACATAAGTATAATTTATACTTAGGTTTATACCTTAAAAAATCCTTAAAATCACAATTCAAAACTCATTGAATCACTTTTAGATTGTTCCAAAACTAAATTTCGAGTCTACTGTTCTTATACTGAAATAGTACACTATACTCAATTTCTATCCAGAAATTGAAAGTCTTAGAGACTGTATCAAAATTCAACTTCTTCATGTAATTTGTAGCCCTATTTCTCTAGTTTACTCCAAATCAAAAATTAGTCCATTTAGATGACTATAGAAAAAGTTATGGCTAAAATACTGAAACATACTCAATGAACATTTTCTAGTCAGTCATCTTCAAACTTTCCCGATTTTACACCTAACATAACTTGTACAGAGATCACCCTTTCTACTTCATTTACTCTTCATTATCAACTTCATTTCAACTCAGTATCATTTACAAATAGATCAAAACTAAAAATCAAAACTGAAAAATGAACAAATACACTTCTTTATACTATATTCATGGTGAAAATGAAACCCTAAATGTCCATTTTCACATGATCACTCAATAACAATTAAATCACCAAATTTATCTCATATACCTACAAATCATAAGGATTAACAAGATACTTACTTGATAAAACTACAAAATCTTTAAAAACTCTAAAAAGCCCTAACTCTTATGCACCCATGTACATCATCTTGAAGGTGGTTTAGGTTAGGCTTTTCTTGAGGCAAAAGAAACAGATAATAAAGTTGGAGTAGAAAAAGGTATATGAAAGCAAGATATATCTCTAGTGAAGGTTTCGGTGAATCAAGAGCCCATAAAGGAAAAAGCTTGCAGAAGATATTTTTGAAGAAAAGACTAAGTCAAAAAGTAACTTAGTCTTTTAAGTATAAAAGAAACGTGAAATGGGTCTATTAAGTCAAGAAGACTTAACTTCTTTTATTGATTTTGATGAAATTCCAATAATAATAATAATAAAAGTGTATAAACTATTTTGATGAATCTGCTAAGCGCACAAATAAAAATATGTGGCAAATTAATAATAAGATAAAATGATTAAGTCTGAGATAGATCAGACGGATCAGACGGATTAAGTTTTAGATAGATAGTCTCAGACGAATCATTCAGAGCAAGTCTCAGACGGATCAGACGGAGGAAGTCTCAGACAGATCAAATGGAGTAGAAGCATCTAAACAAGATGCAAACGAAGTAGACGCATCTAAGCAAGCTGCAAACGAAGTAGCCGCATCTAAGCAAGACATAGACGAAGTATCCGCATCTAAGCAAGACGCAACTGAAGTAGATGCATCTAAGTAAGACGATGAAATTAGACGGAGTAGACACATGTAAGTAAGACAATGAAATCAGACGGAGTAGACGCATCTAAGCAAGGTGCAGAGCAAGTCTCAAACAGATAGTCTCAGACGGATCAGATGGAGTAGACGCATCTAAGCAAGATGTAGACGAAATAGACGCATATAAGCAAGCCACAAACGAAGTAGCCGCATCTAAGCAAGACGCAGACGAAGTATCCGCATCCAAGCAAGATGTAGCCGAAGTAGATGCATCTAAGTAAGACGATGAAATTAGACGGAGTAGACACATCTAAGCAAGACAATGAAATTAGACGAAGTAGACGCATCTAAGCAAGGAAATGTAATTAGACGGAGTAGACGCATCTAAGCAAGGTAATGTAATCAAATGGAGTAGACACATCTAAGCAAGGCAATGTAATTGAAGAATGTACTAGAACGTCAGTTAGTCGGAGTTGGTTGCAGGACTCAACTAATGACAGACTCTAAAAGGTTTTAAAGATTCATATCCTAGATGATTTAACACAATTCAATGTTACTCCAATTTGTCTCTATTTTTTTTCAATATCATCATCTTCTCACAAATTTCTAAGTCATCACCGAAATTTTCAGAGCCATTTTTAACAATTTCCTAGTACAATAATACTCAACATTTTTGGAAAATTTCCTAACAATTCACCAAAAATTTTATATCAATACATAAATTCTCCACATAGATTTTCAATACAATTACTTCACAATACTCACATAATCATATTGATACTTAATTATACCCGACAATTGTCAATGAATGCATGTACAGTCATTTTAATATGTGCAAAATTTAAATTCACATCTATGGATGCTAACAATATGCATGAGCATGAGATGCATTTTTCTTAGTCTATCATCATTGATCTCA
This sequence comes from Erythroxylum incrassatum, assembly GCA_026546855.1. Classification (NCBI taxonomy): domain Eukaryota; kingdom Viridiplantae; phylum Streptophyta; class Magnoliopsida; order Malpighiales; family Erythroxylaceae; genus Erythroxylum; species Erythroxylum incrassatum. The sequence continues at coordinate 12,012,021 of JANVCL010000001.1, forward strand.
CATATACCGTATCTTAGGGTTTTTAACCCTTAGTATGGAAAACGGAATGTTACATTTCTCCCTTCCTTAATAAATTTCATTCCCAAAATTCTTATCTGATTGATCAGGAAGGCAGGGGTATTATTTCCTTAAATACTCCTCCGTTTCCTATTTAATTTCATCACTCGAATATTTTCTTCCAATTGCCCATACTCAATGTAATCAACCAATCCTCTAATTATTTCTTCAGGTATCTCATTATCTTAACAGTTCCCTCAATATAATTTAGGTTACTCAAAATTTTCACTTTGCAAGCCGATAATACCTCTTTGTCAAATCATATCATTATTTCTTAGCATATTCGCATATGCCACATTATAATTATGAGACATCGTTATTAATAATACAACTCATAAATTATTAGTCCTATACTCTCAATAACTTTATGTGGATCAATACAATTCGATCTTAGTTTATCCTTTTTCCTAATTTGAGTACACCTTATACTCAATCTTAGTACACCTTGGCAAGGTGATACTCTCTAAGACGTTTCATCTTTCATTTGATATTTCAAATCTCTTTAGTGTTACTACACTTAACTCTTATATTCATCTCACTATAATCCATAACCTCGATGTTGATCCATCACATTCATTCATCTTTCTTAGGCCAATTAAATTCTTGTTATATATTCATTTTACTCATCAACAGTATCTCGAATCAATTTTGTACTTCAACCATTTTTAGGCCCTCTTCATTTCAAGGTAAGGGCGAATGACCCTTTTTTGTCATATAACGCCTCATGTCGTATTCTAATGATATCACTGTGATAATGATCGATATGTTTAAAGTCAATTTGAACTATAAATTAATCTCATGTTCCTATAAACTCCAAAATATAAGTTTTATGCCTATCTCCAATAGTTAGGATTGTTTGCAATTCAAACATTCAGTCACTTGTTTCTACATTCATAGTAGTTTAAGTACTATTTTGGCTTATTGCTACTAGGATGTCTAGCTTAGGTAGTAACGTGTGCTTTCTCTAACAATCTCTTTGCTCAATCGTCTTTATTGTGTATACATACTTTATCCATCATAATCTTCAAGTAACTCTATCCATTGTCTCAGTCTCACATTAAATTCTTTCAACTCAATAATTACCTCAAAATTAAATGGTCTGTATAATTATATGTAGATCTGAAATCTTTCACTGTACATATAATGTCTCTAAGCTCTCAAGCAATCACTATTTTGGCAAGTTCTACATCATATATCAAATAATCAACTTATGGGGCTTAATTGTCTCTATGTATACAAACTCACTTTATTTTGCTGCATTAGATCGCATCCTAATCTCTGGTGTGAAACATTATTGTATGCTACTTAATCTCCAATTCCCAATGATATTACTACCATTGGTGTTATAATTCCTCAAAATTCTCTTTACATTTAATAGTCCATACAATTTACACATTTTTCCTCAGACAATTTTTTCTTCAAAGGCTAAGATCATTAAAAATCCCTCAATAACTTCGGGTAGTTTCCAATATATATAGCTAGTTCTAAAGGTCTTCAGATCTCTTATAGTTTCCTTGAGTTTCTCTCTTCATTATCACCTTAATTTTCTTTGGATCTCTTTAATCTTCAATACTATAATAATATCGAGGCATTTGTTGATTCAATCAAATATTGCCAAAACTCCGTATGCCCTTGATTAGTTCTCATAATTCCTTAAGTCACTAGTTCCTCAAAAAGGTAATATTACCTCCTGTTATTTTCAATTCCTTAATTGACTTATCTTTCTCGAATGATTTTCTCCATTCTTTAGATTTCCATCCCTCTGCTATAACTCATTTCAAACTAAAACAAATCATATTTCATATTTCTATATCACTACTCTTTCATCTAATTCATTCCTCACCAAAACCAAACTTCTCAAACCCATGCATGCATTCATTTACACAGTAAAACATCATTAAAATTCACTTACTTGCTTCAACAAAGTTTCCAACAGTGAGGTGAATCAGTTACACACAAAAAGAATAACAATTTGCTATTTGGTGATGGATAACCAGAAGAGTGTTTTGGTGATTCCAGTGAAGAACAAACGATGTTCAGTAACCTTTCTTCATTAAACACTTAGCTACGTGTATTCTTTGCCTAAAATACATGTGTCTCCCAAACGATGTTCAGTAACCTTTCTTCACTAAAATACATGTCATCATGCATGTGAGCCATTTGTCACATCTTTAAGCTGCCACGTGTCACGATATTATTGGTCCATTACTTAATATTTTTCCTTAGTACAAAAATTACACCAAAATTTCAAAAATTCACCAAAAATTTCAAAATATTACCAAAATTTTCAAATCATATTTTAATCGCGTTAATAACTCAATTATACCCAAAAAATATCATGAATGCATGTACAATCATATTAATGTACAAAAATGTGCATGTCATATTTAGCTTACACATGATATGCATTTTCTAGTTTCTCAATAATTTCTCATATTCACTAATCAAGCCTTATCATGGGTAACACGATGTTACAATTCTCTCCTCCTTAAAGAAATTTAGTCCTCCAAATTCTTATCTAATTGATCAGAAAGGCAGGGGTATTATTTCTTCATATGCTCTACCATTTTCCGTTTAGCACTATCACTCGAATAATTTCTTCCACTTGACTATAGTCAATGGAATCAATCAATTTTCCAATTACTTATTCATATATCACACAATCTTGTCTATTTCCTCAATATATTTCAGATAACTCAAATTTTTCACTTATAGTGTCGACATTACATTCGGTCCTGATCATATCACTGTTTCTTATCACACTCACATATCATGCTTTATGCATTTAAGACATCTTTTTGGTGTTACAAACTTATATGTTAATGGTATTTTTCTTACAAAACTTTCATATTGACAATTTTATATCGAGCTTAGCTCCTTTTTTCTAACCTAAGCACACCTTGGCAAGGTGATACTCTTAGAAATAATTCATCCTTTGCATGATGTTTCACATCTTTTTAGTGTTAATACACTTAACTCATGTGTCTATCTCACTTTATTCCAAATCTTCAGTGTTGCTCTTCTTAATTCATTCGTCTTTCTTGAGTCACTTAATTTCTAATACACATCAATTTCACTTATCATCAACAACTCCTATCACTTCTGGCTTTAAACTATTTTTAGGCCTTATTCATCCAAATCTAAAGGCGGTCGACTCATCTGTCGTATAACACCTCATATGATATTCTAATGCCATCACTGTGATATTGATTGTTATGCTTAAAGTCAATCAAACCTAAACATTGATCTCATGTTTCTATGAACTCCAAAATATAAACTTTAAGCATATCTCCAACAGTTAAGACTGTTGGCAACAATTACATGTAATCACTTGTTTTTTTTAACATCCATAGCCATCAAACATTATTTCATCGTATTCCTACCAGGATGTATAACATAAGTTATTATTTGTGCTATCTCTAACAATCTTGTACTCAACCATCTTTATTGTTCAATCAAACTTCATATTACAATCACAAGGTATTATTGTCCTATTTGAACTCAAATTTCGGATTCATTATCAACTTTCAATTTCCTCAATAGGATTCATCAATTCTAAATCCTTAATTTGGGCTTTACCAAGCTGTTCATGCGAAACTGATTTTAAATTCATTAGTTAATAGTACTTTGATTTACCCAAAAGCCAGCTCAATTTTCTATGCTCTTCATTGCACTAGATTTAGTAATCATAATATCTGAATTTGTGCTACTCCTTTATTGAATTTTCTATTCAAGCAAGAGATATGTACACTAGTTTTACTAAGATATTACTTATTTGTACAATCATAGTCCTTCAATACTTCTATCCATTGTCTCAGTCTCGTCTAAAATTCTTTCAAGCTCACTAAGTACCTCAAACTTTATTGATCTGTATATAAAATCCAAAATGTTTCACTGTACATATAGTGTCTCCAAGCTTATAAGGCAATGGCTATTTCAACAAATTTCAAATCATGTATCAAATATTCAACTCATGAGACTTTAATTCGCTTTATGTATAAAAATCAGTTTATTATGTTGCAATAAATTGCATCTTAATTTATGATGCGAAACATCGTTATATATTACAAAATCTCCAAATTCATCACTATTTGTTGTGATCGAGTGCCTTTCAAATACAAATACAGGTACTGACCATTAGGCTCAGTCAGAAACAGAAATCACAAAGCAAAGTTCTACGTGCAGAATTTTGAGCTTAAAGCTCTTTTAGACTGGCTACTCTAATCACAACACCTTTATGAAAACATGTATTAAATGAAATGCATCATGTAACAAAATATGCTACGTATAACTTTCACTTTAATGCACAAACAGAATTTCATATTCATTCAAAACTTCATATTTTTTTAAGTAATCAAAATATTCTTTTCAACTCTTCAAATACATTCAAGATCCCATCTATGATCATAGTCACTAATTAATCCAAACAAAATTGGATCACTATATTCTTCAATACCATGGCACTTTCGGGGGTGTTGTTAACTCTAACAAATATTGCCAAAACTCTATATACCTATGATTAGTTCTCATAATTCCTTAAGCACTTAATTCCTCAATGACGTAATATTATCTCATATTTTTGTTAATTTCTCAATTGACTTATTTTCTTGGATGATTCTTCCATTTGTACGATTTCTTCTGATTTCACATTAACTTATTATAATGTCTAACCATTCTTACTAATTTCTCTACTCATTTCAATTTATTCACAAACTTAACTTCCTGTGTTGGTAACACACTCATCAAATCAATTTGTATTCCCAGAACATATTTTCATATAATGTAATGTGGGCCTAAGTTCTTCTCACATTAGCAAGAGTGACGCCTCAAATTCAAAAATCCAATCACATAGTTGGATACTTTACCTCAAACAAAATACATACTCTCACTCTCAGTAGCATATTTTACATCTTACGTTTGAGTCTTCGTTAGGAATAGAACTCTAACATTTACTTTTAATTTATTCCATTTTCGTTCATTTTTTAAAGTAAACTATTTGGTCAACTTAACCTTATTCAGTGTAAATAATAATTTTTTTCTCCAAGGAAGATTTCTTACTACCATCAACTATTTTGTTCATCTATCCTTATCAATCAATTATTCCCATCATCGCTTATCAGACGTTCTTAGTACCTCAAAAGATCAATTTTAACTACTCATAATATCTCAATAACATCATTGCTTATAGCCTTTAGCTCATCACTTCACATCCTTCTCTTCCATAAAGTGAAATGAATTGCAGTTCTAATTGGTATGTTTGCTTGCTTCCCTATGTTTTTTTGGGGCTATTACAATTTCCCCTCGTTGTCAAGATGGTTTCTTCAACATTTGGTCCTAGCATTTTTCATTTGTTAGGTAAAGAAGCAATTTTCTAGCTTTTTTTTTCAAGTTATTGGTATTTATGTTATCTCATCTTTTGGATTGGAAAAATCTTCAAGCTGCAAGTATGAGATCTATCTCCAGACGTACTTATGATGCATAAATAATTAAATATAGGGTCTCATGTCATATAGATTGAATTTATTGTTACCTGAACGCGTTGGCTTCCAGTATAAATTAATAGCATTAAGATAACATAAAATATATTAATTAAATCAGATACTTTATAAAATGTATTTATAATTAACTAGTCACATGTTTAATTAATTAAAAATTTATTATACTTTATCAATCTAATCAATTAAATATAAAACACCCCAAGTAAGTGCTTATTATATTTATTGTAATGAAATAAGATTCAGCTAAATATGAATTAAAAGGAAAATTTTACAAATTTATGATATGAATAATCTTATATAATTAAATAAAAGATCTTTTTATTTTACTAATATATGAAAATTATTAATTTAGTTTATGAAATAAGGTAGGGATCATAAATAAAAAATATTATATTTATTGTATCAATTTATTGATGAGAGAGATTACATTAAGCATTCAAGAGAGGGTTGATATGATTTGCCGGAATTCATGAAAACGAGAGCAGGGGAGGGGCTTTAGGAGTACGACAGAAGAGGAACTTATACACAGGCCAGGCCCAGTAGGTGATGTTGCTTGATCACGTGGAGTTTTTAGGCCTTTATCATTGGGCTTCAGCCTCATTAAACTTAAAAAATAAAGAATGTTGAAACTCATTTAAGTATAAATTCAATCTACATAATATTAACAACAAAAAGTAACAATAGCGGTTATTATAAATTTCCTGTTTCCAAAAACTCTTAAATTAGCAATTATATGCTCTAAGTTCTTAAATTCTATAAATTAGTTTCTTCTCTTTATTTCACTTTTTAAACAAAAATTGTATACATCTACGAATGTCCGCAGAAAAGTAACCGCAACTCCCAAAATTTCTCAACTCTACTGAAGTGGATCCTGAGCCATTTACCATGGAATTGGAAGAAGAAGGGTCAACCACTGCCAAGAACGACGCTTTACCTGGCCCAGTTGACCAAGTACGAAAATCCAGTTCACTGTCTCCTAAGCTTGGCTCTTCTCGTGGTGAACTGCGTCCTTCTGTCTATTCAAAGCCAAAATCGCGATTTCAAGAGATCAACATTAGATTTAGCAACCAGAATTCTCCGACACATGAAGAAAATATCGATGCTTGTGCAACGGAAACCAATGAACCAGTTGAAGTTAAAAAGTCCAACAATGAAGACACATCTCATGAACCAGAGAAAAAACCTGGTAATCTATTTCCTCCACACCAATTTTGAAGTTAGGTTCTTTCTTTAAGTTTTTTAGCTTCTATTTTGTGCGATTCATTGGAATTGGATTGACATTGATATGTAATTGGAAATGCTTTTGCGGTGAAAAAACTGTTAGGACCAGTGAAGATAAACAAGGACTCTGTCCGCTGGCTGCATTTATACAAAGCTGTGATAAGGAGTGATTGGAAATTTGTAGAGAGTATTTTTGACAGGGAACCTGAGGCAATGACTGCTAGAGTTACTTTGTATGACAGTAATGCTCTCCATATTGCAATTCGTAGAGGTCTTTCCAAGCAATTTATTCAAAAACTTGTCGATAAAATGCCTCCAGAGTCTCTGGAAATGAGAGGGTACTCAGACCAAGGAAACCCACTTCACTGTGCTGGTATTGTTGGGCATACAGATGCTGCAAAGGTTTTGATGATGAAGAATCCAGGATTGCTGGAGGTTCAAGACAGCTATAATTTTACACCACTTCATCGAGCTGCCCAATTCGCACATAAGGAAACTGTTTGGTTCCTTCTATCAAAAGCTCGCTTTGAAGATTATGGACAGCTAAGCGGCAGCAGCGGTGCTATGCTTCTCAGCTTTTTGATTGTTGCTGATTTTTACGGTGTGTGCAATCACAATTTTATGGTTGATATGTTTGTGATCTCCCATCAATTAGCTATGTTTTACTTTATCCATAAAGTCTAAGTAACTGGCACGAAAGAATAAATCTACTACAGCTGGCAAATTTTAATCAAATTAATGTTAAGAAGAGAAGCTATCCAGTACTAGACAATTGATTTTCCTGCTCTATGTTTCCTTCCCTGTTTTGTTACATTGAGAAGTAATTATCCCGCTTTTAATTTTGTGACTATAAAGCTTGTAACTCAGCTTTCAAGTCATTGTTCTGTTTTAGGATTTTGTCATTTTTTTTGGTATGCGCAGATATAGCACTTTCTGTGTTAAAGGAAAATCCCAGCTTAGCTTCTGAACGAGACTACAAAAACTTAACTGCCTTAGACAGATTAGCTCGAAAGCCTCATGCTTTTGCAAGTGGAAGTCAGCTTGGCTATTTGGGGAGTTTGTTGTATAAAAGTCAGTTGCAGAATCCTCATTCAATTGTGATATGCAACCAGCTAGAGTGTATGCCATGTTTTATTGTTGCATGATGGTTAACTCTGTTCTGTCTCGCGTTCTCAGGTATCTCCTTAAAAGGTTGTGCATTTTTGTTCAGAAATGGAGATGTTGAAGAGCCTAGACAAATTGGATTTCTCAAGAACTTGTATAAGAAAAAATTGATGCACTCACACAGCCTTGAGCTTGCCAAGGCCTTATGTGCTGAAATCATAGAATTAGGAGAGTCAACAGATGAGAGCCTATACAAGTCTGCACTTTTTATGGCTGCTAAAGAGGGAATTCACGAGTTGGTTAATGAAATTCTCAAAGCCTTTGCAGACGCTCTTTGGTTCCGTGATGATGATTCACGGGACATTTTTCTTTTGGCAGTCCTACACCGCCAGGAAAAAGTTTTCAACCTCGTATACCAAATCCGTTCACTAAAATACGCTGTCTTTTGTCGTGTGGACAATTTTAAAAACAGCGCCTTGCATTTGGCAGGAAAGTTGGAGCCATCAAACAGGATTGCTGGTGCAGCTTTACAGATGCAACGGGAATTGCAGTGGTTCAAGGTGAAAAACCATCCTATCCTTTCTCTTATACTAAGTAGCTGAACACAAAAATGAGAACAGTATAGTATGTGTTCCAATATTCCTTTATTAAGCTCCAAAAAGCAGCAGTGACAGTGATTTTTTTTATGCCATTTAAGCATACAAGATTTAGATGGATTTGTATATTGACATTGAAATAGGCACAGAAAAAAGAAAAACTGTTCCTTTTCAGAAACTATATTCGAATGCATTAGTCCCAGCTTATATAGCTAAAACAGTAGAAAAGGATTCAATTCTACTAAATTATTTCATCTATATTCTATCTAGAATAACTAGGATCTGATCTAAAACTGTAATTAGTCCCATGGACAGGTAAACTGATATAGATAAATTACAAATTTGTTAACTAACTTTAGTTAAGAAACAAATCAATTCTAACACTCCACTTCTAAAAGTAAAAACATAATCTGAAATACTTTTGTCATCATCAGAACTTCCTATACAATCACTATTTGCAAACCCCTGTAGCTCATCACTCTCATTCTTCTAGAAACTGAGGCCAAAGTCAGTTGTTCCTCTTTGGTGTAATTTGCTTGGGGCCTACGTAAACCTTGATAGTGAGCTTGCAGCAAAAATGATATCAGGTCTTGTAGCTGATAGGTATAGCATACATCTCACAATGCTTCTGAATTCAGATGCATCAACTTTGGTTTAACCATCAAGCATTGGAAGCTTATCATTTACAGCAAGTAGTGTAACCTTAGGTTTTGATCTTTCCATCTTGAACCTCTTCAAGATCTCTCAACCATACTTTTCTTGAGAAATAATGATTCCTTCATCAACACTTTTACTCCTAAGAAGTATGCCAGTAACCTAAATCAGAAATGTTTTTCCATCTTCTTTAACTGAAAAGTATAATTCGAATCTCCTCCTGTCACTAGATCGCCTACATAAGGAGACAGAATGATTCCTCGATTGCTGTCAACTGATAAGAAGTATAAGGTAGTGCTGTTTTTACTCTCCAAAAACCTTTGCTTCAGTAAGTGGAAGTGGATTCTGTTATACAAAGATTTAGGTTACTCTTTTAGACCATAAGGAGCCTTGTACAGTTTGCAAAAAAAAATTTCACTTCCTGGAATCTCAATCCTTTCAGGGTATTCAATGAAAACATCTTCATCTAGTGGACCATTTAAAAAAGCTTATTTGAACTCAATTTTACCGCAAAAAAAAAAAGCATTTATCCAAATTCTACTGCTAAAAAAGCATTTAACAAGTTGATGTAATTTTCAACCAAATTTTACTGCTAAGGCAATAATTAACTGAATTGTTTCATTCCTTCCAACTAGAGCAAGTGTCTTTAATCCGCTCCCTGTTGCTGCATAGCCTTTTGCCACTAGCCTAGCTTTCAGTTTATTAATGGAACCATCTGGGTTTAGTTTAGTACTTGATCCCAATCAACCAACTTCCAAGTTCCATTTCTGTTGACCATTATTCTTATATCATCCTGCATAGCTTTTACCCACACTTCTTTTCTTAACAGCCTCACCATAATTTGCTGGTTCCAAGGCTACTGTATTGCATCTTCCATAGGCATCTGTTAAGGATCATGTACCTCTGAATGGTACATCATCAATATTTTCATAATCGTGTGAGAAGTTTTTTGCCATTTGTTGGGATGAAGCTTCCACATCTTTAACATTTTTTTTAATAGCTATTAAGTGGTTGTCTCCCAGTTCCAGCTACTGTTTTCATCAACTACCACAATACTTCTAACTGTTATTTTCCTGGCGCTTAAGCTATGGTGCCAATAACATTTACTTGCAGTGCTATGCCTAGTTGAGATTAATACTCTCATCTTAACTTTCATATCTAACTTGCTTCTTTTTGCATCTGGAATGTGTGAATAATGAATGCACCGAAGCATTTTGAAGTTTGAACTGAGGCTTTACTCTTAAGACAAACTTCATATGTTGTCTTTCCTCCTCAAGCTTTTTCTGGTAGCAGATTTAACAAATAGATTTGAGGTACAATACATCAAATATGACCTTCATACTTGAAATTACTGAAACAGCTACCATTCTTTTTCCTTTTACCGTCAGCCAAACACCATTACCAACCTGTACTCTAGAAGTATAGGTTTTATCAAGACATTTGAACACTTTCTCATCGTTGGTCATATAATGTGAACTCCCACTGTTAAGTGGCCACGTATGAGCATCAGCAGTGGTTAATGAAATTGCAATTGTAGTAAAGAACTTCTCATCAGATTGTGCTTCTGCCTCAACTACTTCTGCTTACTGCTCCTGCTGCTCTTTATCTTTACTTTTTCACACCTTGTCAATATGTACTGATTACAAGCCTGCGTTTCAAATTAAACCTCGACCAGCAGTAGTTTTTGACGACTCCTCTTTTTTGCAATGTGGACAAGGTGAGAACTTGCCTTTCTTTCCACTTCTTGCAAAACCATCATTGTCTTGTTTCTCTTTTCATTTTCTTTCACCAGATTGTCTTCCCTCCATTGAGCTTTGTCTTTGCATCCTTGTGCTTCATTAGGAAAACTCCAGTTGGTGCATCATCTTTCCTTAAAGCTCTTCTCCGTTCTATAGTTTATAAGGTATTAACTAATTCTGTCCAAGGAAACTTTGGCAGTTTTTTTGAGTCATCTAAAGATGAGATTTTAGACTCAAATTTCTCAGAGATAGTCATTTAACTTTATCGACCACTCTTTAAGTCAGATAACTCTTCTCTCAGCAACATAATCTGATTTACTATCTTCATGAGCCTGCCTATGTATTCTTTGATGTTTTTAGTATGATTCATCCTGAAAACCCCAAATTCTCCCCCAAGGGCTGAGGATTTATCTGCTTGGTTCTGTCACTGCCTTCAAACTCCGGATTTATCTTGTCCCATGCCTTTTTTCTAGTATTGCAAATCATGATTCTTGAGAAGATTGTGTCAGAAACAGATGTATGTATAGCTAAGAGAACCTTGAATTGCTTCGACTTCTCTTCACCATGCATTTTGATCTAGTTCATAATTGGGTTATCAGGAAATTGTGCCATCTGCATCTCTACTTTCACAATGTCCCACATATCAAGGGCTTGAAAGTAAGCTTTCATCTTTACTGCCCAAACAGAGTAGTTTTCGCCATTAAAAACTGAAAGTATTGGATTAATAAAACCGCTGGAAGCCATCTTCAGACACTGGTTTTTAGTTTGTTTTTAATGGAGGTAAAGGCTAGCTGATTTTCACTCGTCAAAAACTAAAAGGCCCTTGGGTCAATAGGACTCGGACATCATGTCACAAATCAGAAATAACTATAGGGTATAAAATTGATCTTTACAGAAGTTATATTGGAATGCTTTACCATCTGCTTAAATAGCTAAAAGAAAAGAAAGAGACACAATTATACTCAACTACTGCATCTATATTCTACCTAGAATAACTAGGATCTGATCTAAATCTATGATTAGTCTAATCTGCACCTAACTGATATAGATAAAACAGTAACTTACTAGCTAACTTTGACTAAGAAACGTATCAACTAGCAGAAACTATATCTGCAGTTGCTTTGCAGTTCTCTCTAAAAGTGGAAATATGTAGCTCACATCATTAGTATAGGGTGTTACATCCACAAAAGCTAATCCGGAAACTGTATTTATTTTAATAGCTGCATCATGTCATTGATCTCGAGTTATGATTGTTTCTCTTAACTTTTTGAAGTTTTTTGCAGGTAATAGAAAACTTTGTCCAGCCAGCTTTCAAAATATTGCCAAATAAGGATACGAAGACTCCTATACAGGTGTTTATTGAGGAACACAAGGAGTTAGTTGTGAAAGGTGAGGAATGGATGAAAAACACAGCTTCATCTTGCACAGTTGTAGCTGCGCTAGTTGTAACAGTTGTGTTTGCAGCTGCTTTCACGGTACCTGGAGGCAACAATAATGATGGAACTCCAATTTTCCTGAATGACTTGTCTTTCATGGTCTTCACAGTAGCAAACGCATTGGCGTTATTCACTTCTACTACTTCTATGCTGATGTTTCTGGGTATGCTCACATCTCGTTACGCAAGAGAAGATTTTCTCATGGCCTTACCAATGAGACTGACTATAGGTCTAATAACTCTGTTCCTTTCCATAGAATTTATGCTTGCAGCCTTTAGTGCAGCACTGAACATAATTCTTGAACATAAATTAAGATGGGTTGCAGCTCCCATTACCCTGCTAGCTTGTATCCCAGTGACCTTATTTGCACTGCTGCAGTTTCCTCTGCTTGTTGAAATAGTTTCTTCAACAGTTGGTCCTAGCATCTTCCGTCAACAGAGCAAAGAAATTATCTGCTAGTTCACTCCCAGTATCGGTTTTCCTGTCAAATCAATGCATGTTATTCTTGGTACTTGTTTCTCTAAGGATGTGAACATCGTGTGGATTCAAATCGTGTTCAATCCACTGTACTGTGAACATAATCAAATCAAACTGAGTACTAATTACCAGAATTAACACTCGTGGCTTCTTCCCTGTACATCCATTGTATCGCACGGAACAAAAACCTGGCTAGTTTCATCCCACTTTGCCTTTTTGGCTTGGGATCAATACTTCAAAAATTCAAAGCTCAGTTACTCTTTAACGCCCTTCATGAACTATTGAATCCAAGGTTCCTCGTTGCCACCCACCGGATATATCATCAATGTCTAATCTTGGATATTGAAGGCTAAACTTGAAAGGGAGGTCAGAATTATTAAATTAATTAACAGGCACTCACAGGCATCAGATTAATGTCATTACAAGTTTTCCTAGTTCCTATGAGCATTCCCAGGAGTGCCTGTTAAACTTAATTGAATAATGTTGCATTTCAAATTTAGTACTAAAAATCATTTTCTTACTAATACAAAAAGAATATTCTTATCAATTTTCTTGTTGGTCCTTCAGGAAGAGAGTATTTCCTGAAATCCAATCCAATCTAATAGAAAAATCTCCTCAACTGCAAGTTAAACTATATACATCCAACATATAAATTAAGCAATTAAACTTGGTCTCTTTAAAGAAAATTGACTGATTCAAAACTGATTTCTTTCTAAGGGACAATTTCCAACCATAGGACAGTGGATAACATTATCATCATCTTTTAGACAAGGATCACAATTTAATGGTGCTAAGAATATTGACAATCTAGAGGCATTTATGTACAAATGTTTTAGTCTGATAACATTCATGAATGCCATATACAAAACATTACAAACGTTTCATGGAACAAGATGTTAATGGTGATTGAACCATGAAAAAAATTACTCATTGGTGGATTAAAAGCAGGAATCCATAAGAAGAAAAAATTGATCAGAACAAATTACAGAATGATTTTAGTAGTTGTAGGCTAGACACATAATTAATGTCTGAAATACTTTAATTAGGCAGTACCACCAAGGACTACCTTGAGCTTCTTGACTTGAGCATCATCAAGAAATATGGTTGCCTTAATCAAACCAGAATTTAAGTCATTAGCAAACGATGTAAAATCAAGAATCTGGAGGCCAGGATCCGGGTCACTGAAACTAACAACAGTAGTTGCGTGTATGCCGCCGGCATTTACTAGGAAATGGAGCTACCCTTTTGGGAACCCCATAGCATCATTATTGGCAGAGGAGATGAAACCGGCAGTGATGGATCCTTGCACCACAAAGAGGATTTCAGATGCTGCTGGATGCGTGTGCATTGGGACAACACCTTTCGAAACAATGTCTAGTCGTGCTATGGAAATTCCAAGGCCATTTACACCAGGGAATTGCTAAACAAAAGTAACAGTATTGATGATGTTTGTTGTGTTACTTACATTGCCAAGTCCTTCGAACACAAAATTATCAGCTGTGACTATTTCGGGGTTTCTACATGCATAACCGGAACGGCATCCTACACCTTTTAGCTTTGCAACACAGAAATCAGCTGCGTCCGAGTTGGTTGATGATAGCAAGATAACAAAGACGAAGAAGCGGGTTTGTGCGTGGAGCACTTTCCTTTTTGCTGCCTAGTATGGGGCACGGTCTCTTGTCTAGGTCGTGCCTTTTTACATATAAACATGTACATAAACAAGATGTGACGTGAATTTCGTGTCTGAAATGTTAGTGATTTTTAATTTGACAATTATTAATTATCATTTTTAATAAAATTAAGGTTAAAAAATCAAATTTGATCTGAATTAAAAATGATAAATAAGTTTAATAAAGTCTCAGACTAAATGGGTTGAAGTTCAGTTAAGAAAATGAACTATAATCAGTGCAAGTCAGTTTTTTTTTTATAAAAGGGAAACAACTATAACAAACTAAGGAACAAAACGAGGGAAATAGATCCCCGATAAATCCTCTAACAGGATCATGTGGCACCCGATAGGTGTGGTAGCAAAATAAGTAACTCTGTCTGTCAGCTGCCCAGCATAATTAGCAAGCCAGTCAGCGCGTTTGTTGCTCTTTCGATAAACATGTCGATGAATAATAGTCCAGTTCCTAGTAAGAAGCAGATAAATGCTCTGAACGATGGGATTGAGAGTCCTGGATCGTCGTTCTAAGGAACAAAGGATATCAAACACCGCTTTTGAATCTATCTCCAACTCCATGCGTTGAAAACCTTGGGTCCTCTCAAGAGTAAGCCCCGTATAGACTCCCTATAGCTCTGTTGTCGTCGCTGAGCACCATCCTAGCTTTTGAACAAATCCCCCGAGCCATTGGCCGTCACTGTCTCGAACAAGCTCGCCGGTAGTGGCCGAATGTGAGGATCGCTTGCTAGTACCATCGGTATTGAGCTTGATCCACCCTGGAGGAGGCGGGCGCCATCCAATG
This sequence comes from Erythroxylum incrassatum, assembly GCA_026546855.1. Lineage (NCBI taxonomy): Eukaryota > Viridiplantae > Streptophyta > Magnoliopsida > Malpighiales > Erythroxylaceae > Erythroxylum > Erythroxylum incrassatum. The sequence continues at coordinate 12,027,268 of JANVCL010000001.1, forward strand.
AGTTGTTACTGCCGCATGCTATAGCCTACAAAGCCTGCGTGTTGGTGCCATCCCACAGAGGCTTGAATCTGACCTGTATAAGACAAAATAAGATGTTGAGGTGAGGAAGGCCAAGTAAAAGGACTATCAAAGACCTGTTCCTCCATTGCCAAAGGAACCAACAAATAATGCCAAAGAGGGTCGGCCAAGCGTGACCGTGGAGACGCAAGCTAGAGTGGAGATCATGTAGAATCCAGTCCCTAGACGGCATAGTGAAAAAGTCAGACGGGACAAGGTGCGGAGGGTAGGAGCTCCAAATTTGGTGGGCTTTACTACAGTCATGCACAACGTGCAGGGAGTATTCCTCGAGTCCACAATGGTAGTAGACGCCCTCAGAGGTACATCGAATATGGACACGATGGTGGTTAGTGGATAGCCGATCATGAGCTAGAAGCTAAAGAAAGGATCGAATTCGTTAGGGGCCCGGCCACTTCTATATTGCCGTCCAAACATCATGGGTCGTAGTCTTATCGTGTCCCATGCTCATGTTATACGTAGAAGCAACCGAAAAAAAGCCCGTTGTTTGATCGGCCCCAAATAAACTTGTCCGGGCCGATATCGGGGTTGGGAGGGAACGTGCCGGCTATCAACTGACAAATAGACGTCGGGAGGTAGGGTTGGAACTCGTTCCATAGCCAAGTCCCATTAGAGTCCACAAAGTGTCGTAGCAGGAGATGAGAACTGGACTCGGGGATCAGGTGAAGAGCATGAGAACGAAGAGGGCCGATACTCGCCAGCCAAGGGTCTAGCCAGAATCAAATTTGACTACCATCGTCAATCATCCAGTGAAGCCCTTGGAGATCTTGGTGCCATGTTGCCTTGATACTCTGCCAAATCATAGAACCACCTGGGCCATCGAGGGAGGACGAGAGGCTGGAAACGTCAACGTGGTACTTGTCGGTGAGGACCTACACCCATAAGGCGTTAGGTTTGGTAATCATCGTCCATCCTAACTTCGTGAGAAAAGCATCGTTGGTTTCACGAATGTGACAGAGGCCAATGTCGAGGCCGAGGCCACCTAAGGCTTTTGGCTTGCAGATATCTTCCCAGTTGACTAGGTGGATTTTCTTCAACCCATTGGAAGATCCCCAGACGAATTGGCGCATTAACTTTTCCAAATCGTCACAGAGTCGGCGGGAAAGTCGAACCGTTTGCATGGTAAAGCTAGGAAGTGCCGCAATGACAGATTAGGCTAACGTAACACGGCCTGCGAAAAACATCAGGTGGGCCAACCAGCCTGCTAGCCTATGATGCACCTTATCAAGAATGTGTTGGTAAGTTCACCGGTTAATGCGGTCATGCAGAAGGGGGACGCCAAGGTACCGACCAAGGTCATGCATCTGCAAAAAACTGAGGCCGCTGCTTAAGCTGTGGGTCAGTTGAGAAGAAATATTTTTGGAAAAGAAACATTTGGATTTGACTTGGCTGATGCGTTGTCCAGATGCCTCACAAAAAGCGTGTAAAACTTCCTTAATGACATTCACCTGCATGAGGGAGGCTTCAGAAAAGAGAATAAGATCATAGGCAAAGAATAAGTGGGAAGGGGGGGGGCCTTGTCGGCTAAGGCGGATAGGGACCCAAAGACCGGAGGAAACCGCGCGCGAGATGGCATGACCTAAATGTTCCATGCACAGCACAAAGAGGTAAGGAGAAAGAGAGTCACCCTGACGAATACCGCGAGAGATGTTAAACGTGTCATTGAGGTCGCCATTCCATTGCACTTGGAGGGAGACACTGGTGACACACTTCATGATGAGACTGATAAACCACTTCAATTTTTTATTTCTAGTTTTTTTCTACTCCATTTAACTAAACTCATTTACCATGAATTTATACTACTCCAAAATATACAAGTTTAATAAAAAAATCATCAAAAGCCAGAAACTC
>JANVCL010000001.1:12033390-12048463 GCA_026546855.1 Erythroxylum incrassatum
TGTGTTACATTGACTGTTACACTCGGCATATGCATTTCATACATAGATGCATAAACTGATAATAACAGTTGTGACTGGAGTAGCCACTGATACTGAAAAAGAGCCTTGAGCTCGAAGGGAGAGTAGACTGATAGCTCCTGAGAGACTGTAGAGCCGCGTAGATCAGATTGGCGAGAGAGGCTATGGTTCAAAGGTCGGTCAGGTGGGATTTCTTTTTGAGATGACCTCGTTAGGACTGCTATTTTGTCTTGTTGTATATAGTCATTGTGTTAAGTTTTCGGAGGAATGTACAGACAGATGAAACTATCAGTTGTATAAATTACTGAGTTTGGTGAATGAAATGGAACACAGTTTGGTTTTAAAAAGTTTCAATTTCTTATTAATGTTTTAATTATATTGTGATGCCATGGGGAGTATAGTGGTATTTGTCTGTAGTGTTCTCTTATCGTAGGATATGTACCAGAATGACTTACGGGCATTCCGGTGGGTACTTTACAGTAAGGGGGCGCTACAAGTTCTTTCTTGGTGGCAGTAGTCATCTTGACATTTCCGGGGCCGTGGCAAAGCAATTCATTTATTTCAGTTTTCGCCTACGCCTGCTAGCTACGGGTTGGAATGTTTTAGTTAGGCTTTCTACTTAGACTTTGTATGCTTGGGTTTTGGCTATGTTTCTTGGTGTTATTGTTGTTGCTGTTGAGTAGGTTTCGGGTTGCTTCTTCCCTTGCTGTAGTGTTCCCTAATTATTTTTGGTTGTCCTGAGGCTAGGCTGGATGAGCTTTATGCGGCTTCGTCTGTGAACTTTTCTGTATATATTTTACTTATTTATTTATTTTTTCATGATTTACCAAAAAAAATTACAGATTCTAGAGACTGCGTAAGCAATTTATGGCTCTATCTATATGTCACGACTTGAACGAGCACGTAATTGACACGTGAAATTCAAAAGTTAAAGTTCTCAAATCACATGTAAGTTTGACTATTAATAATAAAAATAAAAATAAAATTCAAAAAATAAATGGACCGCATAAGTATAAACACAATAAAATACAATAATATTAACATAGTAGCTGGAAACTTTGAATAAGATGCAGGGTCATCAATGGTTGCACCAAGAATATTCCAAAGAGAAATAACTATGGTTTTGAGTTCAAATTAGATTACACTTAGCTTCGTTGACAGGGAGAATATTATCTTAGAAAAAATCCATGTCTTAATCAGTAGGAAAAGCCAAATTCTTAGACCGTAGCAATAAATGAATTAAACAAAATAAAATGCAGCTTACTTACATATTTAGACAATATCATCGTACCATAAAATCTTGTGTATATATTTCCTTCAGCCAAAGAAGATATGTCATTTAGTTGAAACACTCAAATAATTATACACTATGAGCTCTAGAATGCAGTGCCATAATCTCATCTTATACATGCCTTCCCCACTCAATCGATGTAGATCATAATAAGGTTGATACATAAGAAATTTTCAGTACTTTGATTAAAAGGACCAGATTGGATACGTAGAGATTATCAACATCAAAGCAGAAGATATACCATATTCCATGACAACATACCATTCCAAATCATAAGTTGCCCGTAAGAAACAGACCACTTGCCTCTGAATGCGTTCTCTTTGTCCACATTATTCTTCCCCGATGAGATGTAGTTCACTTTTACCTAATCCTTAATTAAACCAGAAAGTGAAACCTAATTATCTCTCTCTTTCTTGTTTCCGTTACACTCAAAACACATGGTTTATTCAGCTATTTAAAACATATTATTTCTGAACTATGGAATTGTCACACCTTTCGATTTGCATGATCAGTGGCTTGCAAAAAAGAAAGGAAGAAGAAAGAACAAGAACAAAAAGAAAAGGTAGTCACAAACAAATTTGTCCTGTACAACCATTTACAATTTACTGACAGAATCAAATCAAGATTCGCATATTTTGCAATATTTATATAATTACTGAAAATGAGGTTTAAAATGTTTAGTCACTTAATTGTTGATGTTTCTGTTTCAATGATTGAGTAATTTTAGTAAGTAAGCATTTAAATACATTAATTACTCCTAAATAATACATATTAAGAGTAAGGACTGGTGGAGACTACAAGAAGCATAAAATTTTGGAAATCAAGTATTCATTGGGTTTTGATGTGAAATAAAATTATGAGAAGTAAAGTTGATAAGATTCTATGAAAAATAAAAAAAGGGTTCAAACAAAAAGAAAGCATAAGGGAATCTTGTCTTGGGATTCAATACATGGGAAAGAAAGTATTCAATCAACTAAAATTATTCTTCTTTTTCATGGCACTGAAAAGCACACCTTTTATAGACAAATTTAGCTGTTATTCAATACAATTATGTCTTGTCTCTTTCTATAGGCAATACCCTTTTGTCACCAAATCCTTTGGACCAAAACTACATGCCTGAATTATAATATTTTGAACATGCAAGAAACCAAAGCCAATTGTTTTGAGAAAATTGAATTCATCCATGTTATAGCCAATACTACAAATTACATAAGCGCCTTAAATATGAACTACACTTCCACCATTATTGATATTTGTTTGCCCTCAGTTTTGGCAACTTTTACCATATACCTTGCTCTTCTCCTTTTGTCCAAAAGCAGGTACAAGCGCACTTGGATCAAAAAATTGAGATGGATTTTAAACTTTATGAGACTCTCAATTGCTCAATCATGAACTCCATGATCACTATCTTTATGTGCTGAGTTGGACCTATTTTTTAGTCCCTCTGTCACATAATATATAAGTGGTAGTTGAGTTCTTTGTCTCCCACCACGAAGGTTTGATGCCACAGTAGTCTATACCAGTATTGCAGCTGCATAAAACTAACTAAAGAAATAATATCTCTAGAGCCCGACATACGTTTATACCAAAAAGAAGAGTGATTGCTGCAATGACACGTGAGGTGGTGAACAGAGAAGCCACGCCCACCAAGAAGAAAATCAACAGAGGAGCATGGACAACAGAAGAAGATAGAAAATTGGCTGAGGTAATTGCTGCTCAGGGTGCAAAAAGGTGGAGAACTGTGGCAGCAAAAGCAGGTACTTAGTTTAAGATCATACGCATTCTGGTATCGGATGGAAGTAGAAATCAGCTCTTTTTGATTGAATTAAACTTTGAATGCGTTGAGCGGCCTTGCAGGTCTTAACAGATGTGGTAAGAGTTGCAGGCTAAGATGGTTAAATTATTTGCGGCCTAATATCAAGAGGGGCAATATCTCAGACCAAGAAGAGGACTTGATACTAAGGCTTCATAAACTACTAGGGAACCGGTAATTTGATCATCCAACTGGGTACATTCATACATAAGCTATTAGTCCTGTTAGTTTTGTTGAGCCACTTGAGTGTTGTGTCCGCTGTCCAACCGTCAGCAAGTTTTGGTTCTTGACTAGTTCTAGTATGAATCCTGTTGGGTCTTTTATTTTCATATTATAGGTGGTCGTTGATCGCTGGAAGATTACCAGGAAGAACAGACAACGAGATCAAGAACTATTGGAATTCTCATTTGAGCAAGAAAATAAAACAAGCAAAGGAGCAAAGTGGAGCTTCGAACAGAGAACACTCGGAAGCTGAAAAGACGACAGTAGAGAAGGTCCATGTGGAGAAGAGGGAAGATAACATCAACCCATCTAAGAATGGAACTGAAGACGTCATGAATATCGGCTTTAATATAGATGATCTCTTTGATTTCTCCAATGAAGATCCTTTCTGGGTGAGTGAGTTTGGGTTATGTTAGAGGAGATAGCCACTTAGCCTAGCTAAGCCGTAATCTTACTTTTCCTAGTCTCATGTTTTATGCAGTAACCTGTGTTATATATACATGAACTAGGGAATAAAGAGGACAAAAGTCCTCAATTTAAGTATTCTTTTTGTGCCCTTGTATTTATTTGTTTATTTTGCCAATACTACTTATATCCACAGGATGTAGAGTCAATGGAATTGGCAGCCCTTAACTAGAGACTGAAAAAAAACCAACTCAGCCAGTAAATATAGGATTGTCCCCGAAGAACTTTCAGATATATTGGCACATTAGCACATGGAATTAGAAAGATAAGGAACAAAGCACGTGCATCTTAAATTTCACACGTGGATATGGTCAGCTAACTGATGGAAATGGTGTATGCAGGAAGAATATCGTGCCCTTTATGTAATCCTTGAGATCCAGACAACGTAGTTATGCAACATTTTCTTTAGATTGTTGATGATAATTAAGGAGTTGGCATTTAAGATGTTATTGAAACAAAAACAGTCGTACATTCTCCTATATATCATGACAAAGAACAATCGTACATTGTTATATTGAAAGTCAATTGATTAGAAGACTAGTACAATGTACATTTCCTCCTCACCTTGTCAGTGAAATGTGGGACTCCCTACCTCAATTTGTCTTGGCATGTAACGTTTACCAATTACCACTTCCAGTTTACTAATTTCGCTATCAATACCTTCATTTAGTCCTTTACTCTCTTGTATTGTACAAAGAATAAAAATCACAGTCAAACAAAATTTGAATTGGATCTCAACGAATTCTCCAACTATCAAACTAGCCAAGATAGACATGTTGGTACACAATCTCTGGCAGTCACATAAGCTTAATTATACCCCTATTCAAACTATAGGACATTTCATATAGATAAGAACAACAATATTAAGCTCCAAAAAGCTCCAACAGCATAAATTTTTAGTCAATAAATTGCTCATACTGGGCAGTGTTTTTGCTTTGCCAAAAAAAAAATCATATTCCAATATATGGTATTTGATGAGAATCAATTTTGTGTTAAATTATAAATAAATGTATTTAAGACACGGAAGGAGGTTTCACATATCTGGAGTTGTTTAGATTGAAAAAATCAATTATCATAAGAAAATTTTAGTTGATTTAGCATAATCCTATATAATACTCAATGTTAGAAAACATGTAAATGATAATCATTTTACAATTTATAATGCATTGAACTAAAATTGCTAGTAGAAGACAAAGTTTGATAAACTAGAGTCCAAACGGGAACAAGATGACCATTAAGCATTGTAGTAAAAGTCTTTAAGATAGTCTTGGAATCAATTTTGTACCTATAAGTTGATAATATATTTTTCTGAATATTTTTCAATAATACATCATTTACTTGAACATGTTATGAGTACTATTTGTAGGGGGAGACATGGATTCATGCATCATATGCACGATAAAGCAACACAATTGTCAAATCTAAATTCCGATCCCATGACCTCCCAAAAAGCCAGAATCTCAAGTGCATGCATAAACAAATTATATGAACATGGTATAACAATACATGTACCTTTTGATTCTCCTCCTTTCTTGATTCTTCTCCTTGTTTGGGTTGTTGCAAACATCAAACCCTTCCTTGTTCAGTCAAGAACATGCAAAGATGAAGAAGAAACAATATGTAAGGGTAGTTAGAGCATCAAACTAGATGAGTTCAAGTAGATGCTCTAATAGAGAGAAAGAACAAGACTATATTGCATGCAACAATTGCATAAATTGCATGAACAAGGCTCAAGACACTTTTCTCTTACTCTAGAACTCTTCTAGACACCTTACTCTCTCACTTGAGTGTCTTTGTGACTAGTTAGCTCTTTTGTACATAAATGAAGAACTCGCTTTTGTACATTTATCGAGTCTTCGATCACGATCGTGACCTATGAGCCTCGATCGCGGCCTACTTAATTGACAGTCTCACCTTCAGTCACGGTCGTGACCTACTTAAAAATAGTCATACACACTTTATTTTTTATCCGATCTTTTATGCGTGTGACCCTTAAGTTCTCGGTTATTTTGGGCACTTGAATTAACTCTTGATCCAAGCAAATCATGGATGGTTTCATGTCACTTGAATTAACTATTAATTCAATCAAATCATGAAGGGTTTCATGAAGCCAATTTATTGGAATATAAGTGGATTAACATATGAACTCTTTGATAGTTAATTATCCAACTTACAAACCTTTTCGTAGATAATTACCATGCAATTCGTCCTTTCACCATATTATACCCCCCTTAGTTCGTAGTATGGGCTTTGTGTCAACTCTCACTAGACTGACTACGTCATATCTAGTCCAAGTAATGTTAGTTTTTGTCCTGGGATCTCATTACTCTATGTGTCATTGAAGAATCTTTTTATGACACATAACTACTCTGGCCAAAGACTCTTAAGTAATGATCCCGACAAGAAGCTGTGGGTATCATCTCCCTCTATCAAGAGTGGTGAATTCTTTATTGGCTACCCAATTACTTTTGAATGTCAATAGTTGTATCCAATCAACACCCTATGAGCGACCTCGTCTTGAGGCAACAAGGAATGATATCAAAGCACAAGATCAGTATCCAAGATATCCTTGAATACCTCAAGTCTAAGGATATTTGCACCATTGCTATAATAAGATTAATCATTGACATTTGATAGATCATCAATATGATAGTCTCATAGTGGCTTATTCGATGTACTTACAACTCTTAGTAAGCATTCACATGTTAACTATAAACATCTCATGCTTAAAGTTTGCTAGATCCACTGCTTGCTCAAATCAATAAGTATAACATGTGCTAGTCTATCCGAAATAATAATGTCCTGTCTTATTAATCCTATGACTAGGGATAATTTACATACTAACATAATTGCACATGATAGGAATCTCATTTTTACGATCTCATCATGACTTCCTTCATGCTATATTTTGTATCATGGACTTCATTAATTCAATTTAAGATCAATATCAATTCATAAATAAAAGAACATCAAACTAACGAAAAATTACCTTTTTCTTTATTAATCAAAATAAAGTTTGTACAAAAGTGCTAAAGGTGAAAAAAATAAAAATAAAAAATAAAAAGTGCTAAAGGTGATTGCCTTTAAAGCACTAGCCTAACACTATTGTTGTCCAATTAAACAATTTTAAAGTAAATTCCACGAGATGGAATCCAAAAACCTAGTACCTCAAGTTCACTGCAGAAAGTGAGTAGGCTACTCGAGTAAGAAAATGTTAAGAATGGATGGATCCTAAACTTATAAATTGCAAGTAAATTTTTTGCTTTCAATTGACATCTCCACAATCATAGTCTCCATATCTATCAAGAAATAAAAGAGCACTGGACGGCAAGAAACGACTTCAAATAAGCAACACTAATAGAAGTTAGAAAGGCATGTGAAGGAAGAAAAGAACATGACAAGAACTTGGATGAAGCAGTTGCATTGGCACCATTTATGACAAATAAATCATATGAAATGCTAAAACTAACCACAAATGAAAGCATTCACTATCTAAATTGTTACTCAATTGGCACTATCCATTAAAAAAAATGTTAACCCCATGTTATAGAACAAGCATAGTTTACTAGCAATTTACCATCAATACTAAAATTATGTAAAGTTAGAAAAATAACATCAAATTCAAGATGTCGGACTAATGTATAATAAAGTCAAATACATCTTAGCATTTATAGAGGTTAGAGCGACTTAGTAATTGAAAGCTAACTTAATCCAGTCTAAACTCTGATTCAAGATTCAGGAAGACAATGGAAACAATTTATGAATACTCAAAGGGACCCTTTCTCCTGAATAGGGAAACATGAAAATAAATCATAATTTGACAAATTATGAATCTGACTCAATCTTTAACTTCTTTGTCTGAAGTGCATAGTCATCTTCATCAGTGGTGGAAACTAGTAATTACCAACATTATATGAGTGAAAAACATAGAAATGGTGAATACCATCAAAAATAGAGAGAATTTACTTTTATGCATAAGAAGTATTTCTCAACAACATAAGTGATATAGACGGTGTGTAAAGTTTATAAAGAAAGGAAAATTTTTCCTCTAAATCAATCTTATATTTAAAAATAAATAATTAAATAATAAAAATAATTTATTAAACCAAATAAGAGCATCAACACTTACATAAAAAATAGACCAATTATCAATTCATCAGGGTTACAAAAGTTCTAGACTATTGAATAGGATAGAAACCAAAATCATAGATATGCTACCACTATCTCCTTGTGAAGTTGCCATTATAAGAAGTTAATAACCTTAACAAATTTGTCATTTCTAGTTATCTGCAATGCATAATAGACAATGTACAAATGTGATCATCACTCAATAGAACAAAATGCAATACTAAAGAAAGATTCCAATTTCAGGAAAAAGTAATTAGAAAAATAAGGATAAAATGTATCTCCAATAATGCTAAGTAAAAAGAAAAGCTATAGTGCATTTGGGAAAAGCTTGGTGTTGAACCACAAAGATTAACTCCCTGAGACTCTTGGTCATCAACAAATGAATCTAACTCTTAGCATCTTATAAAAGTATAATGTCTTAAACAAGAAGAAAAAAAAGGAAAGCCATGCCATTAACTTGGTCCCTTATCTTAAGAGTTTCAATAAGCCACAAGATAATCAACCATTAACCTTTACAACCTCATGACATAGAGATGATACAATGAATCTAGATCATATCTCCAGTAAGAATCCTAACACCCATTTGAATAAGACTCAAGTATTTATACCAACAAATTTCTTTCCTCCAATACTTTCTAATTGATTACTCTAAATTAGGTTTAATCTATATATTAAACAACCATCTAGCATCATATTTAATCTCCAAAAGAAAGGTGGCAAAAAAAAGAAAAAGAAGAAATAATTCATAGCTAAGTGATCTTTAGTAACTAACAAGAGTAAAAACCCCCCATTTGAAACACCAGAATGGTTGTCACGACCTAAAACGAGCAAGTGACCGACACGTGGGACCTGAGGTTCGAAATCTCATATCACACGTAAGCCTACCACTAGCGACAAAATAAATTCAAACCCCAAGAATGCAGTAAGTCCATACAACATAATAATAATAGTGCGTGTCAGAAAGAAGTTTTTATAACTTATAAAATCCTATCACTACGGATGCTAGATAAATGAAAATGAAGAAAGAACATACACAAACATAGGTAGGCAGTAGCGGACACGTCATAGGAGTCATTGTTGCGAAGTCGGTGGTAGCTGACCTAAAAATAATAAAGTGAGGGGAGTCTGATCTCGTTGAATAAGCTCACACTATCCTACGATACCCAATGCTATGCGCACAGTCATACATGATTATCAAAATATATACACATCATGCTATACATCCAATCACATCAATAACACAAATAAATTGTGGGGAAAAATATCTGTAGGATCCTAATCTCTAAAGGCCTCACAACTCTAAACCTCGAATGGCAGCGGGGAGCTATGCACCACCAACATCCCAGCCATGCTCCTATACTTATATAGTCGTAAGGCTCTCTTAATCTAAAGGGACTGTAGGGAGCCCTCACTTAAAGTGTCCAGAGTGATAAGCATCACAAATAAGGGTCCGATCGGGAGCCAAACATCAACCAGGATCGACCTATAACATATCTCAATATCATAAACAAAAAAACTCTCATAGTCATAACCAGTGCGCATTTGGTCATAAAGTATACCCAATAGGTGGCAAGTTCTACAGACCTTTTCTTCCCCACAATCAAACATAGCAATACATATCAAATTATTAAGCATGCAAATTTTCAAATAAACATTCAGTTATGCCATGACCAATGCATGTATACAATACCCAGCCCAACGTATCCACTTAGTTAATTTGATATAAAGGCTTATACTAAAGCGGGTATGCATTACTGTATATACACGTTTGCTATACAAATATATAAGTATCGATTGATATATATATATATATATATAGATACACTTGCATATGAAATATATATATATATATATAGATACACTTGCATATGAATATGGTTATGCATTGCTACATGCTATCATCTATACCAACATTGAACAATATTCATTTGTTAGTATAACTACGGTAATAATAAGTTGGTATGAACTTTCCAGGTAATCGAACTTGAACCGTTCGAATCTTCCGATGGGTCCCGCTCCTACTATATCTAGTAAATCGAAAGAAAAATATCTCAATTAGTGCTAGTTAATAGTTATTGGGCTCAAATAACAATTTAGGTATTATTCAAATTGCCTAAGACGTCCATTTATGAAATTCAGAAATTTCTCCTATTCTCGCCTAAATGTTCTGTGATTTTTAATTCACAAACTATTGTAAATCTCACTATGATTTTTTAGAAAAAAACAATTAGTATAATTTTTATAATTTTTGGAAAATTTTCACAAAAGTGACCAAAATGGTCGCCGAAACAATTCCTATCACCAAAAAATCTTCGGCCTCAGAATTCAACGATTTTTATACTAAATGAAAGCTGCTTATAAGTAGAACAACTTTCTTCAAAGTAATACACTCAGATTCTCAACAGGTTTGAACGAATTGAAGAAAAATAAGTTAAAATCCTAACCTCTTTTTCTATCAATCGACGACGATCCAGGGGGCGAATGACGACGAGACCATGGGGCTTTTGTTCTTAACTTTGAGATGAGTCGAATGGTGGTGGTGGTGACCAAAAATAACCACCGGTAGTGACAGATCAACGACTAGAGTTTTTGGTTGATGTTTCTCGATTTTTGAGACGATTCTGACGACGATGACGACTGAATTAGGTATGGTTATGAAGGGCTCCTTGGGATGGAGAGATTGGTATATAACACTAATTTTTTTGAGTCACCGGCGGTGAAGAATGGTTAATTAGAGGGAATTTGTGAATAGCAGCTTGGGGGGTTTAAAACAAAAAATGAGAAAATGGGGAAAAAGAAGAAATTATCTCTTATAGATGTAGTATACGAGATGTTACATTCTCCCCCCTTTACAAAAAATATTTGTTTTTCAAATTTTATAATAAGGTTTATTAAGAAAAGAAGTATGGATACAATTCTCTCATCTCTCGCTCTGTCTCCCAAGTAGCTTCTTTAATGTGACCATTCCTCCACATCTCCTTAACCATGAGAGTTTGTTTTAATCGAAGCTATTGCACCTATGAATCCATGATAATCACTGGCACCTCTTCATAGGTTAAATTCTCCCTCACTTCCACGCTTTGCAGTTGGAGCACATGGGAATGGTCGGGAATGTACTTGCGAAGTATAGAAATAAGGAATACTGGATGGACTAGGCCATATCCATAGGTAATGCCAACTGGTATGCCACACCTTTCATTGAAGATACTAAGGAATACAAAATCTCCAACTTGAAACTCCACCTCCTTACATTTCGGGTTAGCGTAACACTTCTGTCTACTGATATCTGCCTCTAGCCCCTACTTGATTAATGAGATCTTCTCTGACGTGATCTTGACTAATTTTAGGTCCTCCAACTGCCTCTTGCCTACCTCCTCCTAACACATCGATGACCTGCATTTTCATCCATACAATGCCACGTATAGTGTCATCACAATACTACTATGGTAGCTGTTATTGTAAGCAAACTTTGAAGGCAAATGTCAATCCTAACTACTGCCAAAATCTATCACACACATCCTCAACATATCCTCTAAGGTCTGAATTGTCCTTTCAGTCTGTCTATTAATCTGAGAATGAAATGCCATATTAAATCCAATCTAGTGCCCAATGCCTTTTGTAATTTTTTTTCCAGAACCGAGATGTGGACTACGTGTCACGTCTCAATATCACATTGGACACATGACAACCGCCGCATACTTGGGCTAAGGATACTCACGGTACCCTTAATCTGACTATGCAAGGCTAACTGAATATCTTTTAAAAATATTTGGATAGCATAATAGTTTTTAAAATCCCAAAACTCAATTAAAATACCTATAAATCAGTTTTAACATTCACATTTAAAACTCTACAACAACTTCTAGAATTTTAAGTCCACTTAAAAGCAATCTCAATAACAGTACAAAGGTTTATACATAAGGTCATCTACAAATCGCAAGACAGTCAAAATTAAATTTACAAAATCATAAAGCATATCAACATAACCAACTTAATAAAAACAGTTTATGAGCCATTATACAACAAAAGTACAAAGCAGAGACTAACCACGTGCGGTAATGCCCTAAAAATGTCAAAAGACCGCATGATACACTTAGAGCTTCAAGCTCACCAAATTAACCTGCATTGGTTGGAAAGCAAAGGGGGTGAGTACACTATGTACTAAGTGAGCAGGAAAAACATATATCTCAAACAGAACCCGATAAACACCAAGACAGTCTAGATAACCTAAGGACAGGTTTTCACGCATCTAACATACACATAACCACCTATGAAGTGAATACATATGACATAGAAACACGTAGGCCTAGCCTATGACTCAATATATACTGGTTAGGAACCACATAGGCCTAGCCTATTAATCACTCATCCAATTAACATAGGTTCCAGTTCCAGTACATAAAAGTAGAAAAGCATCACATGTATAAATCTAATCTCATCAGGAAAACAAATCACAAAATAGGCCAAAACAATCATGTGTGTCGCCACTAGTTGGCCAAAATAGTGTGCACACCCACTAATTCCTAATGTTAGCTCGACTTTCATCCGTGGTGAGTCCAGACTATAGTCGACAAGAGCATCATAACCTTAGGTGATGACCTCGTCGGTGATCAAGCCCTAGGTGTTAAATCACCTAAGTCCTGTAGAAGGTGTCGATATGGGAACTCGACTTTTATGTACCAACTTCAAGGGTATAAGAATTGCTTAATCTGTTATGCCTAGCACAGGATTGGCCAATCATTACGTCTCCAATCACAAAAATCATATAAAAATATTTAAGTGCAAAAATCAAGTAAGACACTATGCCTTTATTTATCGATTCAACCAATAAAAATAAAACCTTACCTTGACTAGCCAAAAGAGAACACATACACGCAACATACATGACTCAATTATGCATATGAAAGTTCCAGAACATTATTTCATGCAATAAAAGTCATCTTTTAGACTCCAAGTGCAAAGTTGTTCAAAAATGTAGTTTTAGAAAATAAAACATTGTCCTTTATAGTTCAAGTGCAGGTTTGTTGAAAACAATATCATTTCTCAAAATACGTAATAAAAACATTAGTTGCACTCTAAGTGCAAAGATTTATTCAAAACAATGTCGTTTATTAAATACATAAGTATACTAGAATCTATTTGAGGTTCAATTCTACTATGCATTACCTAGGTTCAAAAATTCACATACAAGTCATCACGCATGTCTTGGGATATCCTCATCCCATTTGACAGATATGGTTTTTCCAACTCACCTCAAAAGAAGGTGTATACTCCCTTGACTTCAACAATCCTTGGTACGACCTCCTTGATCCATAGCTCTTAAGCTTTTATACATACAAATGTACAATGTATTTACTACTCAAACATGTATCTCATATTCATACATCACCATAACCAAATTCATCCCTAATCAATCATCATAAATGTTATTATAACATTTGTCAATAGGCCAATAATTCACTTAATAATTCAACTTAATGTCTCCTAAACCATTAGCCTAATGATATGTGCTTAATTGTTGATATTTTTAATTATTTTCACTTAGCAATTATTGGTACAAAAATGATTAAAATATTCACTTTAATTCATATTTGATTTTAGGTATAACTTGAGAGCAAAGAAATTAAAGTGAGTCAAAAGAATCTAATTTGAGATATTTTCCGAAGATTTATTGTTGCTTGTTTTTATGAAGGAGGAAGAAAAAAAATAAGCAAGAGACATGGAAAATATATAAGCATGAGCCGAAAATCAACAAGAGAGGCAATTAAATGAAGGGTTGGATTTTAAATTGGGAAAGGACCGCTCAATGGAGAAGCAAATTAAATGGGAGGAGCAATGGTTGACGCATTAGGGTGGTGATGCAAATCAGAAGCTTAAGGCACTTAACGGGGAAGTCAGGATACGGACAAGAGAGAGAATAAAATCACAAGAGAATTCAGCAAATCGGCAACAGACGAGAATTAATTGTCAATAGCCAAGAGACAAGTAGCAGCTGAAGGCATCAAAATGGACATCTCACATGAAGACACAAGGGCAGCTCACGTGAGGCGCATACGGAAATGAGATTAGCTAGGCAGTGGGTGGCGTGAAACAACAAGAAATCCAATTAAAGACAAGAGCTGGGAGGCGTAGATAAAGACACGATTCACGAAATTAAATATACGAACAGTAGAGGAGTAAGTCAGATGGGCGTGAAATAACAACAGCTGGAAGAGAAGGACAGGTGTGCGGCGTTGATTGGAGTACAGGAGACACGACGACGCATTCGCCAGGCAACAGCGGTGATTAAAAATAAATCAATGGACACAAGCATTAAACAACCAGCGTGGGTTTTAAATGGGAATTAACTGAGTAAGAAAACATTACAAGGCAGTGGACACGTCGAATGAAAAGAAGATATACAGCGCAGAAATTCACGCAAGACAAGCAACTCTGGAGGCAAAACGCAGCAGGAGGATTAATTTGAGGCAACGAGAACAAGAGCGTATGTGACGGTGACGCTCAAAATGAATTAAGAGGCAGCTGGGCAACGTGACTATTGTGCTTATTTAATTGTCTAATCAACACAGAGGACACGTGGAGAAAAAGAGCAAAAAACGCAAGACACAAGAATTAAAAAAGGCAGCTGCGGAGCAACAAGCGAGTGGCGGCGCTTGAAGACAACCAGGAGAAGCCAGTGTGAGTGGAGGCTGAGGCGCAAACAAAGAACAAATCGGCGCAGAGGGTCTTCAATTTAGCACAGTGTCGGCGCAGAGAGGAGAGCAAAAGCATTAAAGAATATGTAGCGCTAGCACAGCTCCTTAGGAAGTAAAACCGCAGAAGGCAACACACAGTTGGGCAGCTCAGTGGATAAAAGCAGTGGAGAAGCTACAGGAATCTTAACATGGCCATTTAAATTTATTTGTCATATCATAAACAGTAGCATTGTTGGGCTCTAACTTGCGGCGGTAAGGGCAAAATCAAAGAGTTTTGGTTAGGGATGAGGATGAGGGCTGAAGCACTTTGTTGGAAAATAACCATGAAGAGCTGAACGTCTCGATACCGGTTCGGCGTCTCGATACCGGTTCGGAGGTAAAATCGACGCCGACGACCCGGGTTAAGTATTATTTTAATTATTTTGTTGTTCTTTCTCTTAT
>JANVCL010000001.1:12048563-12058997 GCA_026546855.1 Erythroxylum incrassatum
AGTTTTTAATTACATTTCAAATACTAACATCAAACACGCAATTCACACCATATTTGCTTCTTCTTCCTCCACCCACAAATGCATCAACACCATTTACATATGCAACACTCCACAAGCATGAAAATGTACTCCATTTACACATGCATCCAGTTACAAACCTTAAAATCTCAGCAGAAATCATTTACACTATCATAAAACTTACTTATTAAGCTTCTCTCTCTTCAGAAATTTTCTAGAACTTAGGAGAGCAAACAATAGGTTTTGGAGAAAGCAAAGGAAGAACGGAGGTAGTGGTTTATGGTGGAATCAAGGAAAGATGCTACAAAAACTTTTTGCCAAGGCTAGATGTCTCTCTTTAGGCTTGACGCATGCTTCCAATGCATGTGTTACATGTGTCTTCCAAGTAAGGCTACCAATTGTCACTTAAATCTTTGTCCACATGTCACAATTTAATTGATCCATTTTTCACTCCATAATTGGCCCATAAATCAATATTTTTCAAAAATTCACGAAAAATTCCAAAATAATAATGACTCTCCAAATAAATTTTCAACTAAAAAATAATTCACCAAAAATTTCAAAATATCCAAAATATACCAAAATTGCCAAATCAAAATTATTACACTCCAATTTAATCCACAATTTTCACTTATAAATCAAATTTACCTGGAAATGCCAATGAGTGCATGTATAATCATATGAATGTGCAAAATAAGGGGGCATTTGGTTTGAGGGTTTGGGAATGAAGGAATGGAATAATTGCAAAAGATAATGTTTGCTTTGGGGTTTTCAATTCCAAGGGAATGGAATTATTCCATTAAATTTGGGAATCTACTAAACCCTCCAAAGGGGGTGAGTATTGAGTTTTCATTCCAATCTAGTAGTTACTATTTATACCCCTCCCCACATAAGCAATTTTTATTCTTAATTATATTATTAAACTCATCATCATCATCTTCATTATTATTAAACTTATTATTATTATTATTATTAATTATTTTTGTTATTATTATTATTATTATTAATTATTGTTAATTATTGTTGTTGTTGTTGTTGTTATTATTATTATTATTATTATTATTATTATTATTATAAATTTTAAACTTGTTATTATTATTATTCTTACTCTTATTATTATTATTATGATTATTATTATGATTATGATTAATTATTTTTATTATTTATTTTATTATATGAAATTAATTATCTTATTGTTATTATTATTGTTATTTATTTTTATTATTAATTTTATTATACGAAATTAATTATCTTATTATTATTATTATTATAAATTTTGTAATAATAATAATTAATTATTGTTGTTGTTATTATTAATTATTATTATAAATTTTGTAATGATAATAATAATTAATTATTGTTGTTGTTATTATTAATTATTATTATAAATTTTGTACTTATTATTATTGTATATGATTATAAAATGATTTTTTTCTTTTTATATCTTTTATAATAAATCTATGTTTATAATATTATTGCTCATGAGCACTCATATTTGTTAACGTAATAGCTACCTTTAATTTCAATGTAGAACATTAATTTTAATGTGAGCACTCATATTTTGATGTTGTTTTATGTTTTATATTCCATTTTAAATATGATATTAAAAAATAGTATTATATTATCTTTCATTCCCATTAATACAACAAACAAACAACATTATTAGTATTAATATAGAAACCCAAGTTCCAAACCAAACATTATTTTTTATTTTTCATACACATTTTTATTCCCTTCTACTATTATATTCATATCTATACTCAACCCGTTCTCAAACCAAACGCTCCCTTAATGATGAGTTTCAAAAACCCATTCAACTAATTAAAACCCTAATCTGAAAAGTTCATATGGATCATAGTAGAGAAAAACAATTGCCCACAATAAGCATTCACAAATCTCACTCTTTTCACACTTTTGAAATTGGGGATTGATGAATGGTCTAATCACTATTGTCGGGGTTATTCTGGTTGAATTTAGTTGTTTCTGGGGAAGAATCGTTGGCAGGTTATTGTCTCTGTGTTGGTTTCGTATAATGGATGCGATGGCATGTCTTGCGAGGATTCGCGTTTTGGCATTAGGATAGCAGGTCGCTGGCTGTGGCATGAGATGCCAATGAGTATGCTGATGGCATGAAGATGTTGCAATGAGAAGCAGATGGTGTCATGTTGTTGGCCGGTTTTCGGTCCTGGTTGAAAACGGTTCTCCCTTTCGTCTGCGATTTCTAGTGAGGCAGCCGCACCTAATAGCAGCGGCTGACACTAGAGGTAGTAGGGCATCATGGACTGGCAGCTGGCGGTTAGAGAAGGAGCTTCCGTGGGAGCACCAAAGGCTAGTGAAGACGCTTGGTCGGCAACGAGGCGTGGCAACTGGAACAGGAAAAAACATAGTGGATGGCCGAGGGTGGATCTACTACTAGTTGCAACAAGAAGCGGCAAGTGGCAGAATCTCTAGTGGCGGCTACAGGATCTCATTTTTGGGCTAGGGTTTCAACTTTCAACTTTGATTCAAGGATTTCTGAAAAGAGAATAAGTGGGTTGTTTGGAAATAGAGTTAGGATGTTCTAAGGTTGGAATAAGGATATTTGGGAACTAGAATAATAAATCGTAGGACAAGAATAAAGGCGGTTTGGCTGCTGGAATAAGGGTATTCTAGAGCTAATTTTGGTTAATTTAGTGATAAGGATTAGAGTAATCCAAATCTAAATAAAACTAGCACTAGAATAAACTAACCCTAATTAAGAATACTTTTATTCCAATTAAAATTTTAAAAACTTTAAATTTAAAATCAATTATTTTTTTAATGTGATTAAGATTAATAGTTGGATTAATTCATAAATTTAGATTTCAGAAAAGTTATTTCTAGAATTAAAATTAATTAAATTAAAATTAAGTAGATAAGTTCTTGAAAATTAACAAAAGTATTTTCTTAAGTAATTAAAAAAGATGTTTCTTAATTAACTTTATTTATTTTAATTTGATTTAGATATTTTTATAGAATTATTGTTCTATTTATTAAAAAAATTGTTTATTTGTTTATGAGCAATAAACTGCTTTATTTATTATAAAAGGTATTTTCATGATTAAATTTGAAAAGAGGTTTTTATTTATGAATTAAGAAAAAGAAGCATTATTTAATAATTTTGAAAATAATTTTCTAATTTATTAAGGAATATTTTTAATTAATTAAGAAAATAATCTCTAAATAAATAATGAATGGACTTTCTTAATTAACTTAAATTGTTTTCTTTAATTTTAAAAGTAGTGTCCTTATTATTAGAAAATAGTTTGCTAATTAAGGAAAATAATTTTTAATTAGATTGAAAATAATTTTCTAATTCGATTACAACATCTTATAAAATTTTGAAAAAAGTTTTTATAAATTATAATAAGTAAGAAATATAATTTATAAAACATTATTTTCAATTAAATTTTGTTAAAGGAATGAAGATAATTATAAATAGTTTTTAATTAAAATTTATAATTATTTTCAAATCAATTTAAATTTCTATTTGAAATAGGAGAATTAATTTAGGAATCAACGAGTTTAACCTCATTTTGTTATCAAAGAGTTGAAAATATTATTTTAGATTATGAAAGATCATTAACTAGAATCAAACAAAGCCTAATAATTCATGCTTATATTGGCATGGGAAATTGCATATTATTAATATATGTTTGATATATTTTGATGCATAGTTGAATGTATGTTTCATATATATGATATTTTACATATATTATTATGTTTGATAAGACAAATAAAATTTAATTCCTCGTTAAAATATTAAATACGTGTTATGAATGCGATCGTTGCCTTATATTATTATAAGAATAAACCAAAGTTTTGCTTATTGTTAGGCTTATTAAGCAATCTCAATGTCATTTTAACTCGAATATGTTTAGTTATATAATAATGAGTCATACGTAACTAAATTTGTTTGATTTGAATAAACAAACTCATGATCATATGAATTTAGAAGCAGGGTTAGGAATATTATATAAGATATTTTTGACAAAGAGTTGTCACCTAACGGGTCTAGGAATTACAAAAGATATGATTAATAAAGTTGTTATCTAACTAATTCAAATTTAGTTGGTTTATTGAACAAACTCAAGATCAAGTAAATTTGAATGAGATCCTACCCTATTAGAGAGATTAGATTAATTTTCTGGATAATAACGAGGGCTATTATTTCGAATAAAATAGTGAAAGTAACCAAATAAATGATTAAAGTCTTAATCTTATTTAGTAGTCATAAAATATAATTAACTACTAGTTTTTCTTACATTTATATTTTGTTCTTAGTAAAAATTACCTTTGTTTAGTATAGTTGATCTAAGATTTAGTGAACCAAATTTCTTGGATATGGGTTACAAGAGTTATTAAAGTCTGATAGAAAAGAAGTATGTCCATTATGCAATTTTGCTATTAATCTTTGTTGAGGATTTTGTGGAAAATTTTAGACATATGTAAATTTCATACATGTCATGACTCGAAACGGGTGCATGACTGGCACGTGGGATTGAGGTTTCGAAACCCTAGATCACACATATGCCTATCACTAGCGACAAAGTAAATTCAAACCCCAAGAACATAGCAAGTTCATATAATACAATAACAATATGTGTGTTAAAAAGAAGTTTTACAACTCATGAAATCAAGTAACTATGGATATTGAAAATAAAGAAAGAACATATACAAACGTAGGTAAGCCGCAGCGGACACGTCACGGGAGTCATTGCTACGAAGCTGGTGGTAGCTGACGTATAAAAAAAAGTTGAGGAGAGTTAGACCTTGCTAAGTAAGCTCACATCGTCCTACAATACTCAATGTTATGTGCACAATCATGCATGAACATCAAAATACATACACATTATGCTATACATCCAATCACATCAACATCACAAATAAATTATGGGAGAGAATATTTGTAAGGCCCTAATCTCCAAGAATAAGCCCTTACAACTCTGAACCTCGAATGGCTGTGGGGAGCTATGCATCACCAACGGCCCAGCCATGCTCTTATACTCATATAGCCGCAAGGCTCTCTTAATCCAAAGGGGATGCGAGGAGCCAAGCATCACCAACATACCAACCCTCGCTCAAAGTGTCCAAAGTTATAAGCATCACAAATAAGAGTCCGATCGGGAACCAAGCATCAACCAAGATCGGCCCATAATATATCTCAATATCATAAACAAAACAACTCTCATAATCATAACCAGTGCGCATTTGGTCATGATGCATACCCATCAGGTGACACCTTCTACAGATCTTTTCTTCCCTACAATTGAACATAGCATTACATATTAAATTATTAAGCATGCAATTTATTAAGGAAACATTTAGTTATGCAATGACCAATGTATGTATACAATACCTAACCCAACACATCTACTCAGTTAATTCAATATAAAGGCTTATACTAAAGCAAGTACGCATTACAGAATATAAGCGTTTTCTATATAAATATATAAGTCTCGATCGTATACACACACACACACACACACTTGCATATGAATGTGTGTAAGTATTGCTACACTAGCACTGAACAATATTCATTTGATGGTACAACTATGGTAATAATAAGTCGGTATGAACTAACCTGGTAATCGAACTCGTCCGTCCAAACCTTCTGACGAGGTCCCGCTCTTATTATACCTTAGCAAATCAAAAGAAGATATCTCAATCAGTGCTAATTAGGAGTTGTTGGACTCAAATAACAACTTATGTATCATTCGAATTGTCTAAGAAGTTCATTTATGAAATTCAGAAATTTCTCCTATTCGCACCTAAACGTTTTGTGATTTTTAATTCACAAATTGTTGAAAATCTCACTATGGTTCTTTAGAGAAAAATGATTAGTATAATTTTTAAAATTTTTAGAAAATTTTTCATAAAATGATTGCCAGAATAGTACCTTCGACGACCAAAATGTTCCTCTGGTCATCGGAATATTCCCTTCGATCACCGAAAATTTTAGTATCAGAATTCAACGATTTTTATACTAAATGAAAGTTGTTGATGAGACAACTTTCTCTAAAGCAACTTACTTAGATTCTCAACAGATTTTGGAGAAAAAGAGCTAAAACCTTAAACTTTTTTTGTCAATCAGTGGCGATCTAGGCGACGGCTGGGGACAAGACCATGGGGCTTTTGTTCCTAACACTAAGACGAGTCAAATGGTGGTGGTGGAGACCAAAAACAACCACCAAAAGTGACAGATAGATGATTGATGTTTTTTGTTAATTTTCTCCTCGATTTTTGCAATGATTCTAGCGATGATGGTAGCTGAAATGGGTATGGTTGTGACGAGCTTGTCGAGAGGAAGAGATTGGTATATAACACTAACCGGTTTGAGTCATCGGTAGTGAAGAATGGAAAATGGGAAAAGAAAAAGTCTCTTATATATATATATATAGCACATGAGATGTTGTATTCTCTCCCATTACGAAAAAAATCGTCATTGAATTTTATAATAAGGTTTATTAAGGAAACAAGTATGGATACAATTCTCTCATCTCTCACTCTGTCTCCCAAGTATTTTCTTCAAAGCAACTATTCCTCCATGTCACCTTAACCATGGGAATTTGTTTTGATAAAAGCTTGTCTCACTTACGAATCCAAGATAGCCATTGACTCCTCTTTGTAGGTTAAATTCTCGCTCACTTCCACGCTTTGCGGTTAGAGTACATGGGAAGGGTCGGGAATGTACTTGCAAAGCATCAAAATATGGAATATTGGATGGACTTAGGCCATATCTGGAGGTAATGCCAATCGGTATGCCACATTTTTAATCCTCTTAGTTACCTCATAAGGTCCAATATACAATGGAGACAATTTTCCTCTCTTTCCAAACCTCATCACACCCTTCATTGGAGATGCTTTAAGGAATACGAAATCTCTAACTTGAAACTCCACTTCCTTTCGCTTCAAATCAACGTAACTCTTCTGCCTACTGACAGCCGTCTCTAGCCTTTGCTTGATTAATGAGATCTTCTCTGATGTGACATTGATTAATTCTGGGCCTTCCAATTGCCTCTCGCCTACCTCCTCCCAACATATTGGTGACCTGCATTTTTGTCCATACAATGCCTAGTATGGTGCCATCCAAATACTACTGTGGTAGCTATTATTGTAAGCAAACTCAATCAAAGGCAAGTGCCAATCCCAACTACTGTCAAAATCTATTACACATTTCCTTCACATGTCATATAAGGTTTGAATTGTCCTTTTAGGCTGTCCATCAGCTTGAGGATGAAATGTCATACTAAAATCCAATCTAGTGCCTAATGACTCTTGTAATTTTTTGCAAAATCGAGATGTGAACTGCGACCCTCGATTTGAAACCATCGGTACTCCATGGAGGCATACTATCCGATCAATATAAACTTAAGCAAGCTTCGACATCGAATAAGTAGTCTTCATCGGTAGAAAATTTGTTGATTTCGTCAGTCTATCTATAATCACCCATATTGAATTACATCGAGTTCTTGTATAAGGTAGGCCAACCATGAAATCCATTGTGATCCTCTCCCATTTCCATTTAGGAATTGGCATTGGTTGTAGCTTACTTGAGGGCTTCTGATGCTTAGCTTTTACTTGTTGACAAGTTAAGCATTTAGAAACACATTCAGCCACATCTTTCTTCATACCGTCCCACCAATACATATCTATAATATTATGGTACATTTTTGTGAAACCTGGATGCACATTGTATGCAGCACAATGCACTTCCTCTAGAATCTCCTCTTTCAATTTTTCTATACCTAGAACATATAGTCTCCCATTCATTTTGAGGATGCCTTCTTTATCGATTTCAAAATCTGCACATCATCCTTCTTGAATGTCATAAATAAATTGTTGAAATTTAGGATATTGACTTTAGGCGATCCTAATCCTATCTAATAATACTGATCATACCTTGATGCTGGCCAGTAATATTTCTACATCTGAAATGTGAAACTGAGTACCTCGATCCATCAAATCATATAATTCCTTAGTCAAAACACTCCTCTTTATTATGATATATGCCAAACTATCTGAGGATTTCCTAGTTAAAGCATCTGCCATGCTTTTTCCTTCCTTGGATGATATTGGATCGTATAATAGTAATCTTTTAGCAATTATATCCACCTTCTTTGCCTCAGATTTAGATCTTTTTGCTGAAATATATAATTTAGACTCTTGTGATCTGTAAAAATCTCACATATCTCACCATATAGGTAATGTTGCCAAATCTTTAAAGCAAAGATTACTATTGCCATCTCTAAATCATGCGTTGGATAATTTTGTTTGTGTTCCTTCAGTTGCCTAGAAGTATAAGCAATCACCCTACCATTTTGTATCAATACACATCCAAAACCAACTCTCGAAGCATCACAGTACAATTGAAATCCTCAACATTCCGTTGGTAAAGATAATATTGGAGTTGCAGTTAAACACTCCTTCAATTTTTGAAAACTCTCCTCACAAGCATAAGATCAAATAAATTGGACATTCTTTTGCGCAAATTAGGTTAACGGGACTGCTATGTTAGAAAAATTTTAAACAAATCTTCGATAGTAACTTGCTAACTTGAGAAAACTCTATACCTCTATCACGATCTTGGGTTGTTCCTAATTCATCACAGCCTCTACCTTCTTCAGGTCAACTTGTATTCTTCCTTGAGATACTGCATGTCCTAAAATGCAACACTCTCAAACCAGAATTCACGATTTGAGAACTTGGCATACAGTTGGTGTTCTCGAAGTGTTTGCAATACCAATTTTAAGTGTTTAGCATGCTTCTTATTTTTCCACGAATACACCAAAATTTAGTCAATAAAAACAATCACAAACCTATCTAAGAACGACTTGAATATTCTATTCATCAGATCCATGAAAGCTGATGGAGCATTTGTAAAGCCAAAAGACATTACCAAAAACTCATAATGGCTATACCGAGTCCTGAAGGTAGTCTTAGATATATCATCCTCTTTGATGCTTAGCTGATAGTATCCTGATCTTAGATTAATCTTAGAAAAGTACTAGTGGATACTTGTTGCAGATAGTCACCTTATTTAACTGTTGATAATCAATACACAATCGAAGAGAACCATCCTTTTTCTTCACAAAGAGTACTGGTGCACCTCATAGCGAAGCGCTAGGTTTGATAATTAATTCCTTTAATTCTACAGGTGCCATTTTGTATAGTGGCATAGAAATTAGAGCCGTACCAGGTAATACATCAATACAAAATTCAATTTCTCGCTCTGAGGGTAACCTTGGTAACTCCTTAGGAAACATATCTGGAAACTTTTGAATTACCGGAACACTTTGGAGACTGATGCCCTCTACAGATAAATCCCTAACTGAGGCCAAAAATCTTTGGTACCCTTATTTGAGCATCTTGTTGGCCGCTACTGCTGAAACTATATTAGAAGGGCTAGTTTTTCTATCCCCCATAAAGATAAACTCTACATCCCCTTGAATCTTAAACATTACTTCCTTCTCTCTACAATCCAAGGTAGCATAATGATGGGATAACCAATCCATTCCTAATATTACATCAAAATCCATAACTGGCAATAACATAAGATTCACTACCAATCTCCTACCATTAATCTCCAAGGGACATGATTAGTAGATCAAATTTACCTCTACGACATGAATTAGAAGTGTAGATAATGATAAGGATTCATCCATCCTATCTGGTGTTATTTTTAACCTTATAATGATAAGGATTCATCTATCCATAAAGAATGAGTCGCTTCTAAATCTATCAAAACCATAGCTTCTATTCTACATATGAGAATGATACCTGATACCACTACATTGGAAGTGCATCTTGAGGGGCGAGAGTGAACACCTACCTGCTAAGAGCTAGAGGATTGTCCCAGACTACAGCCTCTAAATCTACCTCCCAGCTGTCTCCCTCCAAATCCTCACCCTTACTGACCACCAAACTATGATCCCCCTTGTGGCTATTGAAATGGAGGTTGTGCCACACTAGAAGAGGACTGTTGATATCCCATCACAAGAAAATCTCATCAAATGCCCAGAATGGCCACCGCTGTAGCAAGCTCCTGCTAATCTGTGACATGGACCTTGATGCACTCTACCACACTGCTGACAAATGGAAGAATGTGAGCCCGGACTTGTAGCGCCCCTTTACCGTAGAGTACCCACTGGAACACCCGTAGGTCATTCCGGTACATATCCTATGATAAGAGAACACTACAGACGAACACCACTATACTCCCCATGGCATCATGATAATAAAACAGTAATGAGAAATTCAAACTTTTTAAAACCAAGCTGTGTTCCATTGCATAACATCAAATTCAGTCATTTACAAACTGTTAGTGTTCTCAGTCTGTACAATCCTCCAAACACTTTACACAAAGTACTATACAATAAGACAAAAGTAACAGTTCTA
>JANVCL010000001.1:12060090-12074769 GCA_026546855.1 Erythroxylum incrassatum
TTGTGTATGGATAATCGGATTTTCGTTATTATTCGGTTATTTGTGTATGAACCTATTGGGTATCATGATTGATGATTTTAATGCGTTTATTGAATTGTTAATTTCAATGACATTGCTAGAATTTCAATATAATCTGTAATTGTTGTGTTGAAATTCATGTGTAGCGACTAATGATTTGTAATTATTAGGGATAACATGAACTAAGTTAAATGACACTTCGTATGTAGTTATTGCCTTGATTAATCGGTTTTTCTAATTCGTAATGCTACTGCCTAATTAAATCTAGAGATCGTATCCTAGGTTATTAGGTGGTTAGGTTTAATCAACGATCGTATCTTAGTTAGACAAAACCTAAGAGAAAACTCGGGTTAATTTTTGACCTACGATTAATAGTTTCTAGGAGAGGGTAAAGAAAAACAAATTAATAAAATATACTTGCTTAGGGTTTAGGCCGAGATTGAACCAAAGAACCGGTTCCCTACCAAATTCTCTGTTTTATTATTTTTGCATGTTTCTGTTAATTAGTTTTTATTATTTAGTTTTATGTTTCTTTTATTTTTCCTTTCAAAAATCCAAAATCCTCTTTTTCGTAAACACCGATTATTTTCATTTCCTAGACTTTACACGCACTCTCTGTGGGATCGATCTAGACTCACCACTGCTACAGTAATAGTCTAGTAATTTAATGATTAGCGTTACGACGCGCGATCACCTAAACTAACCTTATGTGTAATGTTTACAATTTTTTCTTCCTACTATTCCTTTATAAACAAGTTGTCTTCTTTTAATCATAACTCTCTCTACAAAGATCCAAATGCCATGATTCTTGTGCCCCCCGTGAAACTAGACATCCATTAGCTTTAATATATCCAAAATTACACAAACAACTTCTCCCTTTAAAATATAACCTCCATCTAAATTATGTCCTGTTTTTGGTAAGAAACAGACTAGTAACCAATAGTTGAGCCTCGATAAATCATTATAAATACATCTCCTAACAAAACTATTTCATAGAAGAATTAATAAGACATCAATAATCATTTTTCATGTTTTATACTGTCACTAATTCAGACTCTAAAGTCCTCAAAATCAGGAAATAATACAAGGTTCTTGTATAAGGGTCTATCACAGGTAGTATTAAGGAAACAAGCATAATTCGAGCTCTAGTCATTATTTTGTCAAGCCACTTTCAGTGATCAAGTTAAGACCTCTATCTACAACTTTCATTCTTGCTCTAATAATATGAAAGAAAGATAAAAAAGAAAGATGAAATTGAAACCAGAATTTCAACTTACCTTGATAACTTCTTTTGCTTCTCCTTTTCTCTTCTCCTTTTTCTCTCATTCTCTTCTCATTTCGTTTTTCCCCCTTTTCTAACCTTATGGCCAACCTTCATTCTCACTTATATTACCTTTTCATCCATCTTCTTTAGAAAAATCAAGAAGGTAAAACTAATCCATGTGTTACCGTTCCATTGGTCTATGTGTCACCCTTCTATTGGTACATATGTCATCCTCCTATTCGTCCATATATCACCATTATATTGGTTCATGTGTCACTCACTTTAGGCTCCACATGTCAATCATTTAAGCCTCTATGTGTCACTACTTGTAAAGCTACACATGTCACCAATTGTAAGGCTACACTTGTCACCAATTATAAAGCTATATATGTCACCATTTGTAAAGCTACACATGTCACCATTCTTTTGCTCCACAAATCACAAGTCTAAAGTGCCATTTTTCACAAACTTAAAGGGCCACTTGTCATCCATTTAAATGAGCTATTTTTCACTTATTCCCAATACCGCATGTTACCATTTCATGGGCCTAATCAACCTAAATTCCTATATATCAATTTGTCTTGCTCTTTAACATTTTTCTTAGACTAGATGCAATTATCACCTCATCAATTACTCAATTGTAATAATAAATTCCTAATTCACTAACTATAATCCATCAATTCATGTTATTGGTAAATCAAATTCCAAAACATTGGGAATGCATATTTATATCACATTCACTTTCCATACCCCGGAATATGTCAATTGAGTGCATATACTATCTTGCAATGTTTTCTAAATCATGATTCATATGTATATATGAATATTATGCATGTGAATGAAATGTACCTCATAAATTCTTAAATGAAATAACTCATGTGACCCAATCTAACAATTTAATCTCTTAACAATTTTAGGAGGCAGGATATTATAATGTGATCCTCGGTCTGAAACTATTGATACAGGCAATCCATAAAGGCAAACTATCTGATTAAAATAAGCTTGAGTGAGCTTGGACACAGAATAAGTAGTCATCACAGGTAGAAAATGTGCTAATTTCGTTAATCTATTTACGATCACCCCGATTGAATCACATCGAATTCTTATATAAGTTAGGCCAACCATGAAATCCATCGGGATCCTCTCCCATTTCCATTTAGGAATTGATAGTGGTTGTAGCTTACCTGAGAGCTTTTGATGCTCAAATTTTACTTGTTGACACGTCAAGCAGTTAGAAACCTATTTAGCTACATCTTTCTTCATATCGTCCCAGTAATACATATCTCTAATAATATGGTACATTTTGGTGGAATCTGGACGCATATTGTATGCAGCATAGTGTGCTTCCTCTAAAATCTCCTCTTCCAAGTTTTCTATACCTAGAACACACAGTCTCCCATTCATTCTGAGGATGCCTTCTTTATCGATTTCAAAATCTGCATGTCTTTCTTCTTGAACGTCATAAATAAGTTATCAAAATCTAGGATCTTGACCTTGGGCTATCCTGATCCTACCTAATAATGCTGACCGTACCCTGATGCTGGCCATTAATATTCCTACATTTGAAGTTTGACATTGAGTACCTCGATCCATCAAATCATGCAGCTCCTTAGTCAAAGCTCTCATCTCTATTACGATATGTTCCAAACTCCTGAGAATTTTCTACTTAAGGAATTTGCTACGACATTTGTCTTCCCTGGATGATATTGGATCATACAATTATAATCTTTTAGTAATTCCATCCCTCTTCTTTGCATTAGATTTAGATCTTTATGTTTAAATATACACTTTAGACTCTTATGATTCGTAAAAATCTCACATGTCTCACCATACAGGTAATTTCACCAAATCTTTAAGGCAAAGATTACTACTGCCATCTCTAAATCATGTGTAGAATAATTTTGTTCGTATTTCTTTAGTTGCCTAGAAGCATAAGCAATCACCCTACCATTTTGCATCAATACACACCCAAGGTTAACTCTCGAAGCGTCATAGTACAATTGAAATCCTCCACCTTCCATTGGTAAAGTTAATATTGGAGTCGAAGTTAAACACTCCAATTTTTGAAATCTCTCTTTGCAAGCATCGAACCAAATAAATTGGACATTCTTTTAAGTCAATTAGGTTAACGGGGCTGCTACCTTAGAAAAGATTTGAACAAATCTTCGATAGTAACCTACTAACCTGATAAAACTTCGTACCTATGTTACAGTCCTTGGTTGTTCCCAATTCATCACAGCTTCTACCTTCTTCAGATCCACTTGTATTCCACTTTAAACATGTCTTAAGAATGCAACACTCTCAAGTTAGAATTCACATTTTGAGAACTTGGCATACAGTTGATGCTCTTAAAGTGTCTGCAATCTTAAGTGTTTGGCATGTTTCTTATCTATCTGCGAATACACCAAAATATCATCAATAAATACAATCACAAACCTATCCAAGAACGGATTGAATACTCTATTCATTATATCTACGAAAGCTGCTGAAGCATTTGTAAGGCCAAAGACGTTACTAAAAACTCATAATGGTCGTATCGAGACCTAAAGACAGTCTTAGATACATCATCTTCTCTTATCCTTAGCTGATGGTATCCTGATCATATATCAATCTTAGAAAAGTACTTAGCACGTTGAAGTTGGTCAAACAAATCGTCGATTCGAGGTAGTGGATACTTGTTGTGAGTAGTCACCTTATTTAACTATCGATAATCAATACACAATTGGAGAAAACCATCCTTTTTCTTTACAAATAGTAACGGTGCAACCCATAGCGAAGCGCTAGGTCTGATAAAACCCTTATCTAATAATAGATCTTGTAACTACTTCTTTAATTCCTTTAATTCTACAGGTTTCATTCTGTATGGTGGTATAAATATCAGAGTCGTGCTAGGTACTACACCAATATAAAATTTCGAACTATTGGAACGCTTTGGAGACTTATACCCTCTACAATTAAATCCCTGACTGAGGCCAGAAATCCTTGGCATACTTGTCTAAGCATCTTGTTGTCCACTATTACTGAAATTATATTGGAAGAGGTAGTTTTTCTATCCCTCTTAAAGATAAAATCTACGTCCCCTAAAATCTTAAACATCACTTCCTTCTCTCTACATTCTAAGGTAGCATAATGATGAGATAATCAGTACATTCTTAATATTACATCAAAATCTATAACTGGCAATACCATAAGATTCACCACCAATCTCCTACCATTAATCTCCATGGGACATGAGTAGTAGATCAAATTTACATGTATGGTATCAATCAGAGATGTAGATACTGACAGAGGTTCATCCATCCTATCTAGTGCTATTTCTAACCTCATAGCAAAGTTGGGTGACATAAAAGAATGAGTCGCTCCTGAATCTATCAAAATCATAGCTTTTAATTAACATATGAGAATGATACTTGATACCAATGCATTGGAAGCCTGTGCATCTTGAGGGGTGAGAGTAAACGCCCTAGCTTGTCCACAGCCTACCTGCTCAGAGCTAGATGATTGTCCCAGACTACGGCCTCCAGATCTACCTCCCAACTATCTCCCTCTAAATCCTCACCCCTGCTAACTACCAAACTATGATCCTCCTTGTGACTGTTGAAATAGTGGCTACGCCACACTAAAAGAGGACTACTGATATCCTATCACAGGGTAATATCTGATCAAATGCCCATACTGGCCACATCTGTAGCAAACTCCTAGTGGTATATGACATGAACCCTGATGCACTCTACCATACTATTGACAAATAAAAGAAGTTGAGCCTGAACTATTGCTCTCTGAGCTCTGCCCGCTACTGCTACTACCTACACTAGGCATGAATATGAATCCTCCTAAGTGTCTACGACTAGATCTCACCTTGCCATGAGCTCGAGCAGCTCTGTTGAGAACTCCCACTTTGACTGAACCCTAGAGCATTGCCGCTACTGTCATTCTAAAAACTAGAGGATCCTATGGAGTGCCTCTTACTCTACTCTCCCGTAGACAAGTTACCTTACTCCACCAGAATCCTCTCTAGCTGCTTGGCCATATCCACTAAGGTAGAGAACTTCTCTCAATAGCTCATAGTCATGCTGATGAAAAGAGTTCCCAGCCTTAACACACATTGGTTGTTCTTCCTCTGCTCATCTGAACCAATCTCTGGGGCATAATGACTCAAGCGAATAAAGTCCGTGATGTACTCATCCACTGTCCTATCTCCACAGCATAGGTTTAGAAACTCTGATCTGAGCGTGTCATAAGTTGCAAAAGAGAGGAAGTAGTCTATAAATCTCTCTCTAAACTATGACCAAGTCATTATACCCAAGTATGGAAGGATATGATCTCGGTACCAATCCTTGGCCATCCATTGCAGAAACATCTCTATTAGACCCACAGTTATGTATCAAAATAATACAACCTCCGTCCTTGCATCTCTACCTCATTGGGAAAATCAATAGCCTTTCAAGGTCTAGTTTCATTGTACTCTATTAAACGAAACCTTGTATATGCCATAGATAATTGCATATTTGACCTCTTTTGTTCTGGGACTACCATTGGGGGAGTTGGCTGCTGACTATTACTACTGCATCGTCATCATCAAGTCTCAAAACATAACATTGTTAGCCTCTATTGCTATTAGGAATGCCCGCATATCAAATGTAGATGCCCTAGGAACTCCTTGCGACACTTTTGGCGCCTCAACAGGGACCTCTTATGTCCGGGCCATTCTGCGCCTACCGTGCCTTCCAGTTGAAGCGGAAGGGGTAGATGTCTCATCTTGAGCTGAGACTTCATTATAACAAGCATTTCTATTTATGCTAAAATTGAAAACAAAAGAATGGCCAGTACCACCAGTAAGAATATGAACGTATTTTGTAAGAAGTTACTTTAAAAAAGTGACAAACAAAAGAACATCTTAGGCCGTAAATCTTTAACCTAGGCTCTGTTACCAACTTTGTCACAACTCGAAACGAGCACATGACCTACACATAGGACCTGAGGTTCAAAACCCCAGATCACATGTAAGCCTACCACTAGTGACAAAATAAATTCAAACCCCAAGAACGCAACAAGTTTATGCAATACAATAACAATAGTGCGCGTCAGAAAGAAGTTTTTACAATTCACGAAATCCTGTCCCTATAGACGCTACAATATTAGAAAAATGAAAATAAAGAAAGAATATAAACAAATGTAGGTAAGCCGTAACGGAAATGTCATAGGAGTCACTGCTATGAAGTCGATGGTAACTGAGCTTAAAAAATAACGTTTAGGGGAGTTAGACCTTGCTGAGTAAGCTCACACTGTCTTGCAATTCCCAATGCTATGTGCACAGTCATGCATGAATATCAAAATACATACACATCATGCTATACATCCAATCACATTAGCAACATAAATAAATTGTGGGGAAGAATATTTGTAAGACCTTAATCTCCAAGGGTAAGCCCTCACAACTCTAAACCTCGAATAGCAGCAGGGCCCAGCCATACACCTATACTCATGTAGTCATAAGGCTCTGTTAATCTAAAGGGGCTGCGGGGAGCCAAACATTACCAACAGACTAGTCCTCGCTTAAAGCATCCAAAGTCATAAACATCACAAATAAGGGTTCGATTGGGAGCCAAGCATCACTCAAGATCATCCTATAATATATCTCAATATCATAAACAAAACAACCCTCATATTCATAACCTAGTGTGCATCTGACCTGATGCATACCCATCAGGTGGCACATCTTATAAAGCTTTTCTTCCATACAATCGAACATAGCAATACATATCAAATTATTAAGCTTGCAATTTATTAAGTAAACATTCAGTTATGCAATGAACAATGCATGTATGCAATACCCAACCTAACATATCCCACTAAGTTAATTCGATATAAAGGCTTATACTAAAGTGGATACACATTACTGTATATACGCGTTCATTATATAAACATATAAGTATCCATCTATATATATATATAAATACACATGCATATGAATGTGGTTATGCATTGCTACATGCTGTCATCTATACCAGTATTGAATAATATTCATTTGTTGGTGCAACTATGGTAATAGTAATTCAATATGAACTTACCTAGTAACCGAATTCGCCCGTCAGAACCTTCAGATGGGATCCCGCTCCTACTATACCTAGTAAATCAAAAGCAAAATATCTAAATTAGTACTAATTAGGAGTTATTGGGCTCAAATAACAATTTAGGTATCATTCGAATTGCCTAAGCAGTCCATTTATGAAATTCAAAAATTTCTCTTATTCTCGCCTAAACGTTACATGATTTTTAATTCGCAAACCATTGAAAATCTCAGTATAATTCTTTAGAGAAAAATGATCCATATAGTTTTTAGAATGTTTATATTTATAACAAAAGTGACCAAATTGGTCACTGAAACAATACCTCCAACGATCAGAATATTCCTTCGGTCTTTTGAATATTCCCTCCAATCACTAGAAAATATTCAATCTTAGAATTTAATGATTTTTATACCAAATGAAAGCTCTTGATGAGTAGAACAAATTTATCCAAAGCAGCATACTCAGATTTTGAACTGATTTGAACGAATTGAAGAAAAACAAGCTAAAACCTTAACTTCTTTTTCCATCAATCGGTGGCAATCCAGGCAGCGATTGGCAACTAGGCCATGGGATTTTTGTTCCTGACGTCAAGATGAGTCGAATGATGGTGGTGGTAACTAGCAATAACCACCGGAAGTGATGGATTAATGATTGACATTTTTTTTCAGTTTTTCTACTCAATTTTTTAGACGATACCGGCTGAAATGGGTATGGTTGTGACGACCTCGTCAAGAAGGAGAGATTGATATATATCACTAACAGATGGTGAAGAATGGTTAAAGAGAGGGAATTCGTGAATAGTAGCTTTTGAGGGGTTAAAATGAAAATATGAGAAAATTGGAAAAAAGAAAAAGTTGTCTCTTATATATATAGCATACAGGATGTTACAATGGTTGTCATCACCATATTAACAAATATCAAACTTTTTGCATCTATTTTGACACAAAGAACAAAAGAAAATCACACCTTGAAATTATTTTGCTTGAGTATAGGAGCATTATCAGTAACCTTAAGTTAAACAACCACTGCATCAAATAAAACCACAATTATAATCTTAGAGAAAACCTATAAATACCCAAATAAAATATCATCTTAATTTACTAAATAAGTGCAAAGTTGTCATCTTTACCAACAAAACTCAGCAACTTAGTAGCCATTGTTAACTCAAATGAAACAAGGCCAACCACCCAATTATAGGGCCTAAATGATAAACAGTTGGTTGCTAAGATAAAATGTTGTTTTTAAGGAGCTAATGAGTGGTGGCTTAGGTCGCGGAATAGGACATGGAGGATTTTACATATAAGTCTGTTAGTTAGAAATGGAATGACTTTTAAGTTTATTGGATTTCAACGATTAAGATTAAAAAAAATGTTATGAATAAAACCATTTTACATTTTTTCTTGTCAAATTTATATGTGAATAAGGACTCTCCAATCTTTCACCCAAAACGATAAAAGGGATTGGAACCCACTCTTTAAGTTATTACAAACTCAATTCCTAACTCATCATGTAGAATAAGTGCTTAAACTTTGATAAATACAAACTAATAGTTGTGATTATTTAAGAAAAGAAAGGTTCGAGAAGATATACTAAGATGACACACTTTAATACTATGGTCTTTTGTTACTTGAACTAACAGCTCAAAAGCACAAGTGAGTTGAATAGTCAATTAAGCACAAGTGAGTTGAATAGCCAATTAAATTTATTTAATGCCTCAACTATGTTAGTAATAACCCAAAATGAAAGATAAACCATGAATTTATTTTTGCAAAAAGTTCCATATGTCATGTGTACACTTTTGAATGTATAACTTTCTTGGTTTTATTTATCTAATCAACCCTACCTCTTTAGCTCTGGAATGAATGAGTGACAATTTATATATTAACATAAAAGTTGATCTTTAAAGCTTTTCATTTTAAAAGCTCAAGTTGTGATTTATTAAACGTCACACATTTTCTTCACCTAATCCACTAAGCATAGCTCCCCTAACCATATGTGATGAAATATAAATTTCATTTCTTTAACAATATTCTAGCTACTTTTAGTTTCAATGATTATAGTGATTTTTGTTAGTTACGGTTAAAAGAAACTAAAGAAAAACAATATTAATTTAAATGAGAAACAATGAAATTCTAGAGAGTGATTTGAAAATGGCTGCTTATTAGTCAATGTTATATATTATTATATTTTCATTAAATAATTAAATAATTAATCAATCACTAATGTCTTCTCTACGTAGACTTAGTATTGAGTCTGGCCTTTTCCCTTTCAAAGTTTACCTTGAAAGTTAAGGAAAATATAAGGTACTAATATGAATGTCAATTAACAAATTAAAGAGGTCAACATGTGCGTGCTATTGCACGTTAGAATTTCTATTACCTTCTTAAATCGTTATCCATCCATACACTTAAATTAAAAAAACTTCTGAAATGAAGTTATATTTTAATTGGCCAATGGCATGAGATCAACTTGATTCGTTGATATAATGAATGATGGCTCTGTGGTTTGGAATATATATAGGAAAGCCGTCCTACAAATTAATAATCCAATGATTCTGACAATCCAGTACAGAATTGAAGCACGTATAAGCTACAAGAATGTCTTTTTTTAATAAGGAATCAAAGGAGGCTTATGAGAACTAAATCGATCCGAACGAAAGAGACAAACTAGGCTACTCTTTTGTCAGGTTAAAAAATTTATGTTCTGCTTAATTTTTTTTTTCAGCAACACTATTGGAAGTCACGATTAGTTGTATATGGTTGTATTTCTTAGATCACTTTATTTTCAAATGTGTTACACTTTTTGGTTAGCAAATGAAATGCTTTATTTCTTATGTTATTGTCAAGTAGGATTTGCTTTTTATCAATCTCGATACCGTTGGTGTGAGCAGAAGCAAAAAACATAAAACAAAATTCTGGCTGCCCTGTTTAACAAGCTATAAACAGATGTTTTCTGGAGAAAATGGGTTCCAATATCTTCTCTTTGCTCCTGAAACCTAGACATATCTTATGTCCAGGAAATGAATACATAAGAATATAACGAGACATCTGTAATGTTTATTTACAATATTGTTTTTTGTAATATGGCATCGTTGTTTGATGGTTAAGGGGCATTATTTGTAGGTCAAGACCTTTACATCTCCTGAAACTTAATTGGGTGCAGCACAAGTCACATATAACAGATAATATTTATTGCTTCTCCACATGATTGTTTTATAATTTGGCATGGCATCTGTGATTGGTGGTCCAAGGGCATTATTTGTAGGTCCAAGAAAAGAAACAACCATAAACGGCATGCCTTCCCGAAACCGTCTTGAACGCTGCGCTAACTCATGGTAGTAACTATGAAGTCATGACGCTCATTATCAAGGAAGTGAAAGCGAAGTGTGAACCAAAGTACTTGATCGGGAACAAAGTGACGAGTCAGAATAATGTTTAATTTACGGGTTCACTTCCAGCAAACGGGCCTTTCAAATTTGCTATAAATTTGGGAATGGAACTCCAGCAAGAAGTTATTAAATGAAACTTGAAATTAATGGAGATGCACCAGCTTTTCTCTTCTATATCATGGACCATCTTAATTTCACGACAGTGTTATCTCCATACGGGTCTCTGTGGGTTGATCTGTCTGTCCTCGCGTGCATGGCAATTCTCGTTGTTTCGCTTATGTTTGAGAGCGAGCGTCCGTGATTGCTTGTATTTTCCCCAGCATTAATATGCTGCAAGAGAAAACGTTATAATTTCAATGCAATTTTTCTAGAATTTCCACAGTTTTAGAAAGATGGAATCTGTCACTAAAGTACATGGTTTCCATCAACGTGAACCTACGTTGATATCTCATATATTGCACATTATGGCCCATCAACGGACAATACACTGCTTTTTGCAAGTTGCAACCAAATTACAAATGTTCTGCCCACGGTATTCTCTATTGGCTACATCTTAAATATCATGTACTCAGCATTCCATTCTTTTTAAGTGTAAAATAATTCAGTAACAGAATGGTAACATCATTATCTGCTATCATATCATATCTTTTCCACACTTCAAAAACATTATCAACACATACGGCGTACATAGTGAGATGCAGCCAGCAGAGACGATCAGAAGTTGAGCGACTGTTATGAGCACTCGGTTTTCGACCAACATATTTTTCATAAATTTTTAAAATCAAAGTTCAATCTTTAATCTGTTCAATTCGGGTTCGTTTATAGAAGCCATTGACAGAAATCTGAGTCACGAAGTGCGTCGTCTGCGAGCATGTCAGTTCGGCTAGAATTTGAAGATAACAGGCCATTGTCGTCGCAAGTGTTATTGTCGTCGCTCGCCGCTCCATTATCAAAGCCATTTGGCTGCAAAAAGTCCATGTTCAGTAAATCCGAGAGAAGCTGTTCATCCATCTGAAAATCCAACATGAAATCTGTCGAATTATCCTTATCCGGAATCTGCTTGGAAAGTGATGAAAATTCATGTAACAGAGACGTAGATGTCCCCAATGTTGACTTAGTCTGCCATTGTCCATCATTGTACTGTAGTTCAGGTGGTATCACAACTCTCCAGCATCTTGACGCTTTTGTCCTGATAGGACTGGCATTATCGTTCACTTTCATCGGTCGGCCAGATGATTTTAGGGCATGGAGGTTCGTTTTGTCATGTGCTTGATTAAAATGCGTAGAATTTTTGTGACAATGTTGAGTTTTCAATTTCTTGCCGATTTTGGTGTTCCAGTAGTTCTTGATTTCATTGTCTGTTCGCCCTGGAAGCCTCCCTGCTATTAAGGACCACCTGCACCAATCCAAGAATTAATAGGGGTTGATGATCAATTGTCGCATCTCAGTTTCTTTTGATCTCAGTGAAATGGTTTAGTTAGGAGTCCCCGGAACCCAAACCAATCACATCACTTAAATGGCTGCCGAAATTTTTGGGAACATGGAAAGTGTAAAAGCACCACTAAACATGAGAATGATCTGCCAAAGTCATGGACTTGAAAATTCATCATATATACTCTGTATGTGGATATAAACATAAAATGTGGGTTAAATTACGATCATGGAAGGAGAAAATGTTGCACCTGTTTCCCAGGAGCTTGTGAAGCCTGATAATAAGTTCCTCTTCATCATTTGTTATATTTCCCCTCTTTATATCAGGTTTTAAGTAGTTTAACCATCTGAGTCTGCAACTCTTGCCACATCTCTTCAGACCTGAAAATTTGTCATCAGACAGTAATTTATGGTGAGACTTTTTTAAAATTTGTATAGTTGTGCGATAATCCACAAACCTGCGTTCCTGGGTAGATTTCTCCATTTCCCTTCACCGTGGATCTTAATGTAATCTATGAGTACCTTGTCTTCATTAGCTGTCCATGCCCCTCTGTTCAAACCTTGCTTTGCACAACAGGGACTCCTACCCATGACTCTCTTTTCCTATCTCACTTGATGCTGTATGCTTGACCTCACTGTGACTGGACAAGAGTGGAGAGATAGAAAGAGGAGCAAGGACAACTCCCTAATTCTCTGCCGGTTGTCACACATAATTGGGGTACGCGGTTGTTCATATTTATATACTCAAGCGTACAAATTTTCCACCCTGTATCAAAGCATCAACTATTTGCATTCAATAAACTATCTGAAATTGGGATTGATTTCATGTGCAATGGGGGACCATCTTTTGCCTAACGGAACATTAAATTCCACTGAGAAGAGAAAATAATAGGAAAAACTACTTTTTTAACAAATTATACCTGTACTGCCTTTGAGAAGATCAGTATATATAGGTGCACGAGTGTTTTCTTATTTATATATATATAAAAAGAAAGTAAATGCACTCACCTGCCCTTCTATTAACCTAATCTATATCTCCGCAATCTAACTTTCTTGCATGCTCTGGAAAGTTTGTTGACAAACTGATTCACTCCCGATATCTCTTCATGTGACACGGGTGCATAATTCATGTGCTATGATACATATGCACGGAGTTACCATTGACAAATGTTGCACATGCAGAGGTATATTAGGCTTTCACTTTTCACTAACTGCTACTCTTCCATTATAGTCCCATGATAATCTTCTCTTGGATCCATCCCCGCGTACAAACTTGAGATGCAAATAGTAAAGCTTTCTCAGCTCCTCTGTATAGAGTGGTAGGTTTCCTGATTTTGTGATAGAAATTTAATGTCATTTTGGTTGTTTAACAAGTCTTCACTATGAAAGATACGACTTGGATTACCAATTATCTACTTTTAATGAACTGCCAAGCCCGCCTTGCGAAATGAATTAAATAACCAAGAGACGAATTTCCATTTTTGCGATTTAGTAACATTGTCCACAACATTATTTTGTTGCCAGTGAATGACCATTTATGTGCGTCTACCTACTTACCATTCAGCTCGTAAGGACAAAGGAGGCACTTCTTTTTATCATGAGGGTTAAGTCTAAGTTTGAATATATTAATTGAGGGTTGCATATCATAAAGAGATTCCTAGTTGGTCATATACTT
Source organism: Erythroxylum incrassatum (assembly GCA_026546855.1). Taxonomy (NCBI): domain Eukaryota; kingdom Viridiplantae; phylum Streptophyta; class Magnoliopsida; order Malpighiales; family Erythroxylaceae; genus Erythroxylum; species Erythroxylum incrassatum. Next base: position 12,073,938 of record JANVCL010000001.1, read on the forward strand.
TCATTCATACCAAGAAATTATTGGTGCAATTATTTCTGTTATTAGTGCTACCCATCTTCCATACAACATTATGAATTTTGTTGAGGCTGAAAGTATACGTACACTTAATTCAGGCATGGGGTCGCTGATGAGGTTTCATAGATATCCGGTTCACGTCTTAAGAGGTATGGTACCAAATTTTAAAATAATGAAATAGAATACAATTTTTTTAATTTTTTGTTTAGCTTTTTTGTTGGAAGTATTTTGTTTAGCTTCTATTTTGTATTAACCATTAAATGATAACTAAGTTATGTTTAATTCAACTAATCTATATTTTTGGAAAATATAAAATTCACATCGAGTCTAACAATAATTCAAAGGAATTATCTCTCTCTTCCTAATCATGATTCACCCCTGTTCCTATTAATCTGCATAATCTATTAAAAAAATTATTAAATAATGGGACTGATATGATCAGCTATGTCGGTTAATTGTAAAAGCAGGCATCAGTAATAACAAAGTCTACCTGCACTATTGAAAGTCTATAACCACCGCCATTATTGTTTATAAAGAAGATTAGGTAAAAATCAAGAAATAATTCACTCACTGACTTGTGTGAGGATGATATACTGCAGACCTATTTTTACAAATGAAGGTTGAATCGTAGGTGGCATGGTCATCTTTTTAAACCCCCTCCGTGTAGCTCTCTTTGTTAGTAATTTTTCTAAGGTTGGACAACAATTAATTACGATTTTAATAAATTTACGGTTAAGTGATGGTGATGTTGTCGCCTGCAACCAAATATAAAAGATTTTCACTCCCGTTAAAACAAATTAATGTAGTAGCGGTAAGC
>JANVCL010000001.1:12098943-12125565 GCA_026546855.1 Erythroxylum incrassatum
CGGGATGTCGGAATGTGAGCACTTGTCTCCGCTTTGTTATTCGTATTTCGATTCGCGACTTTCCGCACTTTGTTTCGTTTTTCGTTTCCGTTTTTCGATTAGGGACTAGTTCCCGGATCGGGTCCCAACACATCATCAAAGGATAGAGATGAGGAGATCATGAATGATGTGGCGGATAAGATCATAATAGATGAACATCAACTCTAAAAGGTAAAAATCATGTGGAAGGATCATTTGAAGATAGAGGAAATCCTCGTGGATATGGATAGACCATTCCTAGATGTAATTTTTATCTTGTTATTGTGATATAGCTTAATCCTATTAGATAAAATCTTAATTAGAGAGGGATGTCATTCTATTGGTTAGTGTGATGTAATCTGATGAGGATAAGATATTGTAAGAGTGTGATCTTAGCTAGTAAAGTTCTATTAGGATTCTAACTTAGTCATCTAGAGGTGTCTATAAATAGTTCATTTGAGTCTTGCTCTTTTCAGAGAGTAAGAGATACTCAGAAGGAAGTGAGTGTTCGAGACACTCAGAAATATGAGAGAGCATTCCTCTGTATACTTTGAGGAAAGTAATAAAGGTTGATGTTTGTCATATCTCTTTCTTGTGTTCTTTTGTTGCCATGAAAATTTAGTTCTTTTGTAGTTTTCTTACAAGAGTGTGAGAGTAAAACACTGTGAAAGTCATGAGGCATTCGAGAACAAGTAAGTTGATTGACAATCACGGGACAAGGTTAAATCTTGCTTAATACAGTTAAGTAAGATTGTTGTGCAAAAGGGGTTAACGCGTCTTGTGGGACTAATTCGTGCTTGAAGGAAGACCATAGTAACACCATTGTAACTTTTGGATCTTTTCAGTTGCACAATGTTTTAAGTTTGAATGTTTTTGATCCTTTAATTTTCTTTATTGGTACATCTTTTCTGGTGGAGCTTTTCGTCTATTTTCTTTAGGATTGACTAGGAGCTTTCTTACTTTTTTCAAAGCTGCAATTGTTCTTCATTCAAATATAAACATTTGCTTCGGACTGTTACTGGGAAACGAAGGTTTCCTTTTCGGAAAAAGGAGTTTCCTTTTTTTCTTTATATCCTGAAACTGTGCATATTGGTCTTCTGTTCTCTGCGTCTTTGCGTAATCATGCTTTGGCTTTAAGGAAAAAGGAAAAGCATCAAGTGCTAGGGCGTAATCAGATCAACTGTGACCAATTATTGGTGCGGTCTTTTTAAGTGTATGGTTTTTGATAGTATGGTCCTCTCCCCAAATGTTGAATCGCCAACCCCAAGGGTCCCAGTCGCAAGCCCGACCACCTGATAGTATGGTCCTAGATTCATGGAAAGTTACCTGTTTTTTTTTTGGTCCTTTTCTTGCTATACGAGCACATATATTTGTTCGGTGACTCAAGTTCTCTTCTTGTATGTATTGATTGATTGATTGACACGGAAGGAGGTTTGCTTCCTAGCATAGGCGATGGAACTCAAGTGGATGGCAGGGTTTTGCAGACCTTTGAAAGAAATTTACACAAGTTCAAGGCATTCTTGATCAAAACAGGCTGCTGATTAAGGAAATAAATCAGAGCCATGAATCCAAGTTCCCTGATAACCTGTAGCGGAACGTGGGGATGATTGGAGAGCTTATCAATAACATGAGAAGGGTGGTTGATCTTCATGCTGATCTTTCAAACAATTTCTCCACGTCAGTAGAAAGCTCGTCAGAAGGAGACTGGTGTGGGATTTTGAAGTGTTAACGTAAAGAGCAGTCAGAAGAGAATTTGATCCGGAACTGAGCGTTCGTTTAGATTTTCTACTTGCTTTTTGCATAGAGTAAGATAGGTATATAGAAATTAAGGCAAAGATTACAATTCATCCTGATGATGGATGCGGATGCGTGGCTCCAGCTTCAGTGTAGTTTTCAGTTTTGACAGTTATCTTTGGAATAAAAGGTTGAGAAATTTACATGCGAAGTCCGGGAAAGAAATGGTAAATCAATGTTTGTTCTTTTAAGAATTAGAACTCGTTAGTTGGTAATTACGATCTCAACAACCCTCTTTATTCTTTCCCAGGTTCCTCATGATGTCTGCTTCTGAAGATGAATTGATGACTATAGTGAAAGTTTGATGTATACCTCTTTTCTAAGTCCCTTTCACAGACACTATTCAGTTTTGTTTTTGGGAAAATAAGTTGGAAGCTTCAGAACATCAATGCTTTGCAACAATTCAACTAGCTTCTACTTTTTGGTTTTACGTTTAAAAAAACCCAAGCCTATAATATTACCTTCTATGTGATTATTCTATTGACAACTATTTTCGTCCATTTTATCACCTTAACGAATATAGAGATTGAAAAGATGCTATTTTTGGTAGAGGGAGCCATCGATATGGACAATGGCATTTTCTTTTTCTCATTAGTACATTCCTCTCGAGGGTTAAGGTTACAGTTGTGCAAGTAAAGGTTTCCTCCACGAAATATGATTGCTTTGTTTGTCCTCTGGACCCAACATCTTGGCAAGTGCTAAATTTTTTTTCGCATTATCTCTTGCAGTAATGGTGTCAGATTCCTTGAACAAAATGTCTGTAATTTCTGAGCTTAAACCCATTTTGGTACATTGTATCAAGTCTAGACCTGCTTATTACTTTCCCATGTTTAGCCTTAAGCTTCTTCTCAGGACCAAACACGCAACAAGAAGAAGCTTCTGATGACAAGGAAAATGGAGCCAGTACCATTCTCTAGGTCAAAATCCTCGGAGAAATCAGCAAGTAATCAATAGAATAGGGACAGTTCAACATTTCCTATTTACAAAAACATTACCAATCGACAACAACAACCTTAATCATGTTACGGGCTTGATTTTGATTTCGACTGACAATTGGCAAGAACTAATGTTGAACCGTCCGGCCACGAAAAAAGTCTCAAAGATATGTGCTCAAGTGCCTAATGAAGTTGCCGTTCCCAGAAAGAACTGGTCAAACTCTATCCGACTGAATTGAATATGAAAATTTAAAGTTTAGATCCTCTATCCAATATTATGGTATCTTATTATGTCTAATAAATCTCAGTCATTTATTTATGTGGGTTTCGCATAGGATCCACGTGGGATCCGCAAAATATGGTATCTTATTATGTCCAATAAATCTCAGTCATTTATTTATGTGAGTTCCGCATAGAATCCGCGTGGGATCCGCAAAATAAATGGCTGAGATTTCATAAGACAAAATAGGACAGAGTAAAACTGGACAAAAGATCTGGACTCGAAAATTTGTCCCAACTCAAATGAGTTGAATGTCGTTTTCACACGATGCTCCCATAATGAGCAGTAAGTTGACACTTGACAATAGCACTTGTTTATGAAGTGTAGTAGCATCTTATCCTCTAGCTCACATGCATGAAAAAACTTGGTAAAAAAATTATAAATGTAATGTAAGCCGTCTGTTATTGTTCCAACCTTAACATGATTAAGACTTTGTCAGGTTGTTAGGAACTTGGAATTTAATACCTTAAATCTCCTTTCCATACCATCGAAGACAACTAATTAAGAAAAACATAAGGGAAAACACATGTAATCATTAAAGAAACATGATTACATGTGTTCTAATCAAGATTAGGCATCTATCAGCCGATTGCCACGTAATCCAAAATCCAGCTGTGGAAAAATGCCATTGTCTTGTATTGATCCATGTTTTAAGAGGTAGTTTTGGTGGTAAAAGAACAGCCTAGTTCCCATAAGGGAAAGCTGTCAAATGATGCTTCGATTATTGACTTGGCTTTTGTTGTCTCTGAGTGTGTCCAAGAATTTGCATCAGGAGGTTCTTCCACTGATAGTATCTTTTCTTGGTTCTATAGCTGTTCCAAAATGGTTGCAAGGAAAAAGAGTGCAGAGTAGTACAAGTGAAATGCTGCACCAGTTATGTTAACTGATGTATTTTAGTTGGAACAGCTGGAGATGCTTTCAACGAAAAACATCTCATCACTAAAAATATAAGCCTCATCCACCATCCGAACTTAGAGCATGAAGGGATAATCCTTTTCAAATTTTTACATCAGGGAGCAACCATGCTCATCATCCCTGATGCTGTTTTTGTATTCGGAATTATTGTCATTGCGTTTTCTCTGTATACTCTTGCAGCAATAACATGCATTCGATGTCTTGATCTCCTTCTTGCAAGATCAGCCACACCTGCAGATGATAAGATATCTAAGGCAGTTTGCGTCAGATCATATTTAGTCATCAAATTGAATTTTAAGAAAGAAATTGGCCAGCCCGAGTGTGTTATATGTTTGTCAAACTTTGAGGAAGAGGAACATGTGAAGAAGCTTCCTTGTTGCAGGCATGTCTATCATTGTAATTGTATTGGTAGGTGGCTCCATTATAATCCCAACTGTCCAATCTGTCGCACACCTGTCCAACCACTCGAGTCGCAAAATGGTGCCTTGACTTCAGAAAAGAACATCATTACGGACCTCCAAGAAATTTACATCTCATCTTGACTTTCCCACTGGAAAATTCCAATAACATAGATAGCTATTCCTCTGCAATTTTTTGTTTCGACTAGGTTACATATTCTTTCATGTCTACATTGTGTAATAATTCAATCACGACCTCTTATTCTTTTCCACTCAAAAGTGAAACGTGTTACTGGTCCCTCTACACTGAAAAGTGTTAGTCAACCCTCCATATTTAATGTAGCCTCCATATTTGGAAAAACAAAATCTCTAAGTGATTATCTGTTTGGTGTGTTTGTCAAGTTGTTTGAATTTAATTTTTATCTTCTTCTTTCCTTTGCTTTTCAAAGAGAGAGAGGGAGGAACAGATGGTGTAGAAGAGCATCGTATAATTTACTAAAGCAAGAGTGAGAGATTTGAAGAGAGAAAACACTAATGAGTGAGATAGAGTTTTAAACAGTTTTGATTAAATCCTCAATCGGATGGTCGTTTGTGGTCCGATCAAGCCCATACTTTGAAAGCTTACTCTACAATGGGAGTAGTTCATATCCAACAGTCAGAATCGTGATCAGAGTTCTGATTTTCAGAAACTTCGTGGTCCAAGTCAGGTTGGCTTTTGGGATTTGGAAATTCCAGCATTGAACAGTTTTGATGAAGCTCACAATCGGATAGTAAAATGTGGTTCAATTGGGCTGAAACTTTGATAGCTGGTAGAGGACACTTTGATCTTGATATCCAATGGTGGGTTTGCTGTTTGGATATCTTTTGGGTTATCTGCTCAGGTCGTTTTGGAGAGTGATTGCGAGTGATTTTGCAACTCTCTTATTGATTTCTCTTGTTGTCGTTATTGATATTGTTGTCAAGAATTGTTGTATTCTTGATGTTATTGTTGCTACCTCTAGTGAGATACTAGAGAGAACTTGTTGTTGTACCTATTATTTGTCGGTAGTGGAGATTTTGCCTGGACTTCAGTTCCGTAGTTTTTACTCCTTATATCGAGACGGTTTTCATGTAAATCGCGGTGTTGATTTTTTTTAGGTGCTGCATTACATTATTTTATTGCCTAATTATTTCCTAACAGTTTACACAAATAGGGAAAATTAATTTATATCTAGGGTCATACATAACACATTGTTATTGTATCGACTAATTGGTGGGTCATTTATGTTGCATCTATCCATTTTTCTCCCATCAGATTGGTATTAGAGCTCCCAGTTCTGGGTGCACTTATTACCTTGTGGTAAACATGGAAGGTAATACAGGCATAATGGTGATTTTGAATGGCTCCAATTATCATGTTTGGAGAGGTAAAATGGAGGGCTCCAATTATCGGGTTTGGAGAGGTAAAATGGAGGATATGCTCTTTATCAAAGGTTGTCATGATACTGTCTTTGCCACTGAAAGGATGGAAGGTAAAAGTGATGATGAATGGAATTTGCTCCATCGGCAAGTATGTGGTATTATTAGATAATGGGTAGATGGCTATGTTTATAACCTCATTGTTAATGAAACTCATGCACGCACATTGTGGATAAAGCTAGAAGAATTATATACTAGCAAGACAGGGAACAATAAAATGTACCTGATAAAGCAACTGATGTATTTGAGATACCAGGATAGTACTTCGATGTTTGATTACATGAATACATATCAAGGGGTCATGACCCAGTTGGCAGGTACAGATATCAAGTTTGAGGAAGAGCTGCAGGCTTTGATGTTTCTTCGTTTTTTGTCAGATTCGTGGGAGACTTTTAAGAGCTCACTTACAAATTCAACCACAAGTTCTAAAACTTCATTGACCATGAATTCAAGCAAAAGCGTAGTCCTGAATGAAGAGATGAGAAAAAAGGCGCAAGGTTCCTCTTCATATTCAAAAGTCCATGTTACAGAAAATAGGGGGAGAGATCAGATCAGAGTTCTGAAGAATAGAGGTAAAAGCTTAAGCAAGTCACAAGGTAAATATTCTAATATTGAATACTATCATTGTGGTCAGAAAGGGCATGTCAAGAAATTCTGCAAGAAACTAAAAAAGGAGAACAAAAAGAACAAGGGCAAAGAGAAGTAAAATGATGATGATGGTGACAATAATACACAGCAGGTTACAACCACTATTGAGGATCTTTTTTTGCATAATGATGCTGAAATGGTTAATGTTATCAGTCAAGATACCAGTTGGGTAATTGACACAGGTGTTGCCATACATGCTAATTCACATAAGCATTTTTTTCTTCTTATAGATTTGGTGATTATGGTCCTGTAAGAATGGGTAATGATGGTATGACTAGAGCTGTTGGTAGAGGTGATGTGTGTTTACAAACTAGTAATGGCTCTAGGTTAGTTATTAGAAATGTGTGACATGTTCCTGATCTACGGATGAATATTATTTCTGTTGGTGAACTTGATGAAAATGACTTTGGAAGTTCCTTCAAGAATGGTCAGTGGAAAATCACCAAGGGTAACTTGATTGTAACAAGAGGCTAGAAGCGGTCAAAATTGTACCTTATGTTAGCAAAGGTTTTTAATGACGATGTTAATGTAGTTCAGAGCAAGGAGACAGTTACTTTGTGGCATAAGAGGCTTGCTCAAATAAGTGAGAAAGGTATGTCTTTGTCGGTTAAACAAAATCTCTTGTTAGGTGTGAAAAAGGCAGAGCTCGAGAAGTGGAGTGATTGCTTAGTAGGCAATCACTGCTTTTTTCAAATCATCAGAATTCCGTTAATCACTACGGCCCATTCCAGAAACAAAACACTCATAATCATGAAGTCAATACAACATGATTACATTCACGTACACATTGTACAATAATTTTAGAATACATTCCTTTATACAAAATTTTCTGGAAAATACAATTTAGTAAAAAAATAAAGAAAAACAATGTAGATGCGAACTGATCCCAAACTCTATCCCTCATTTGTATGCTGTAGGGATACTCCCGTTTGCCTAACTAGGTATTCTTCTAATCCTGAAAAAATATTTGAAAATTTTGGGTGAGTTTTGCAAACTTAGTGAGTGACCATCATCGATGGCTCACTCGCTCACATAACACATAATTCATATAATTCATGCCATTTCATTCATAATCATATTAAATCATATACACTTGATTCATCGTTTCACATTTTACATTCCACACATTATAATCATTCATTGCATGCATATGTAGTGCACATGAGACTCACTTTTCATTTGTTACTTTGTTATGATCAAGTGCCTAAACTGTCCCGTATCCATTGGATACCAGTCTTATTACTAACTGTCCCTTATCCAATGGGGATACTAGGCCCATTATACATAGTGAGCCTTAGGCTCTTAATTACTTTCTAAGCTCGAGGCTCTTTTAAAACTTTGAGCTTTAAGCTCTGATCGGTGGCTACTCAAGTCACAACTGCCATTATGTTTCATGCATTCATGAGATGGAATGCCTCACATATATTCAATCAATTGAAAGTGCTCAATATCACACAATCATATCCACTATCACATTCCCATTCATTGTCATCGAATCTTAGTCTGGCATTCAACACTTAAGTTAAGAAACACATTTTCATCCATATGCAACTACACATTCAGATACAATGAGCTCTTCAATGTTCTCACATTTATCAAACTCCTAGGACATATATTGTTCAGAACCAACACATTCACAATGCATAATCATTCAATTTATAACTTAAACAAATCAAACAATAAAGTAAGACCATCTCGGTCTACTCACAGTACGCTCCAGATTAGCATTAGCTTCCATGATCTGGAAACATCTGAAAGCAAACATTTAACCTGCACATCACAATCATGCAATACGCATGTTACACACACATTAATAATTGCACAAATATAAGTATTCGTTTATACACAAATATGGAATATGTACAATGCATGCTCAATGAACATCTTGGGTATCTTTCCATTCTTCTCGTCACATTATCAATCATATTTCAAAACTCACCTAAGTGTAATTTGTACTTAGGTTTACACCTCAATAAAAACATTAAAATCAAAATTCATAATTCAATTACTCGTCATTTCATTTCTAGTATTATTAGCTCTCACAGTATCCAAACCTCATTCACTTTTATTTAATACCCATTACTCATTTCCTTTGAATCACAACTACAATCATATGAACCTCTTCATTTCCATTATACACATGTCTTTGGTAATTTAATACCAATAAATCATTCACTAATGCTATTCTAACGTTATTCTAACATTATATAATCATACAACATCCAAACTCTCATTCTTTCCAATATCACCTCCAAAATTCTAGACCTTCGGGTCGATTTTTCATGATAATTTTAATAAGATCAATGAAGTAATTTGATAACAATTTCTTTTAGAAAAGTGATCCCCATTATCTTAAGTTTCTAATGACACCAAAATCATTCAATTTGGTACAGTAATATGAAAGTTATACCCCAAACATTTTCGGACTGTTCTCATTCTGAAACAGTACCCTATAGTCAACTTCCATCAAAAATTTGAAAGTCTTAGAGACTAAATTAAAATTATATTTCTTCATATAATTTGTATCCCTATGTCTCTAGTTACGCAAAATAAAAAATCATTCCATTTGGATAACTATAGAAGAAGATATACCCAAAATACCTAAACATGTTCAGTGTAGAGAAAAGTTCGCCATGGCAAACACCTCCAGAGAGGAATTCTCGTGAAATTTTCACAAGTTTGCCGTGGAGAAACCTAGAGTTGGCTGCGATGAACTTTATCTGAAAGAAATCCTAGCTAAATCATTCAAGTTCGCCGCGACGAATTTTCACAGAAGCATACCCACTTTTTCCACTTCAGGTCAGATTTTGAGACTCTTCTAAATAGAATTTGAATTCAACTTCTTCATGGAAAATGTATCCATATGTACCTAATTTAATCCAAATCAAGAAGTATCTTATTTGGATATCTAGAGAAAAAGTTATGGCTAAAAGACTAAAGCATACTCAGGGAACAATTTTCCAGTCAATCAACTTCCAATTTTCCAGATTTTACACCTAACATAACTTATACAAAGATCACGCTTTTCTAATTCATTTACTCTCCATTCTCTACTCCATTTCAACTCAATAACATTTACAAACCCATTCGTGATCTATATTTAATCATTTACCCAAAAACAGAACATCCATATGTTCATTCATTCATCAATTTAATTCACTCATCCAAACACATTATATGGATCATCCAACTTCCAAAACATCTCTATAACAATTTATGGGTCATTAATGATCATTCACAATTACAAAAACAAGGCATTTAAATCACCCATGACACACACATGAAAATTACATAATCAAGTAATCAATCTAGCTTCATTTAACCATACCCATGACATTTAATGCATAACTTACTTGGTTTAGCTTCCAATCCTTCAAACTCTTCAAGATCACCAAGAATCCCTAATTTTCCATGCATCCCACGTAAATCATCATGAATGTTGGAAGGTTTAGGTTTTCTTGAGGCAATGAAGAAGACAACACGAAGGAAGTAGAAATTGAAAGATGAGAGGTTCAATGTGGGTGGAGATTTGAAGAATAAAAATTAGGAGGAAGAAGAGAAAAGAAGCCACGAAGAGGAAGAAGGAGAGAGCCAAAAACAAAACCCTAAGCTTCTTTTAACTTAAAGCATCATGGGAGACAAAACCAAAAAGGGGGAAGGGGGTCTTTAAAAATTAAGGATTAATGGACTTAAGGCATTGCTTGGCAAGTGACATATGTTACTTACCACAGGTCCAATTCTTATAACTTTAATCCTATTTCTATTCTAATTGTCTCTCAATTTTTATTGACACTTGTCAATAAATCCCAAAGTCATTTATCAAAATTGCCATTGCCATTTGACAGTTAATTCTACCGCCATTTATCATTTTTCTTGCCACTTGGCATTTTTCTAGTTCAAATTTACCCCAAATTTTTAGAAAATTTTCAAAAATTCTAAATCAACAATTACACTCTCCAAACCAATTTTAAGTACAAACAAACCATAATTCTCAATAATATCACATTATAATTTAATTATACCCAAAATGTCAATGAATGTATGTACAGTCATTATAATGTGTGCAAGAATTCAAATTCACATATGTATATGCTGACAATATGCATGAGCATGAGAATGCATTTTTCTTAATCTCTGATTAATCTCACATGTACCGTATTTTAGGGTTCTAACCCTTGATATGGGAATGGGATGTTACAGTTTCACTTAGAAGATCTACTAGAGTAAGACATCCTTCCACCCGATATCAAGTCCATGAGTATGTGTTACTGACTGATGGGGGAGGACCTGAGACTTATGAAAAGGTTCTAGAAGATGAGCACAAAAAGGAGTGGTTTGAGACTATACAAGACAAGATGAGTTCCTTGTAGCAAAACCGCACTTATGATTTGGTAAAGTTACCTAAGGGAAAGAGAGCTTTAAAGAATAAGTGGGAGTTTATGGTGAAGCAAGAAAAGCATATTTCACATCTACAGTACAAAGCCAGACTAGTTATGAAACGGTTCACTCAGAGAAAAGATATTGACTTTGATGAAATCTTTTCTCCAGACGTAAAAATGTCATCCATCAAAATATTTTCTTAGGTTAACAGCAAATCTTGATTTGGAGGTTGAGCAGATGGATCTGAAAATTGTATTTCTTCATAAAGACCTGGAAGAAGAAATTTACATGGAGTATCCAGAGAGTTTCAAGGTGCAAGGTAAAGAAAACTATGTTTACAGATTGATGAAAAGTCTTTACGGTCTTAAACAAACACCGAGGTAATGATATAGGAAGTTTGAGTTTATTAAGAAGCAACAACGCTATAAGAAGACTACTTTAAGTCATTGTGTGTCTGTTCGTAGATTCTCTGATGATGACCTTATTATTCTATTGCTCTATGTCGATGATATGTTGATTGTTGGCAAGAATATCTCTAGGATTGATGTGTTGAAGAAGTAATTAAGTCTTTTGCGATGAAAGACTTGGGATCAATAAAACAGATCCTTAGTATGTGGATTTCTTGAGACAAACCAGCTAGAAGGTTATACTTGTCCCAGGAAAAGTACATCGAGAAGATGCTTTAGAGATTCAACATGGACAAGGCTAAATCAATAAGTACTCCACTTGGTAATCAATTCAAATTGAGCATCGAGCAGAGTTCGTCTACTGATGATGAAAAGAAAGATATGAAAAAAGTTCCTTATGCTTCAGCAGTGGGTAGTATGATGTATGCTATGGTATATACAAGGCCAAATATAGCTCATGTAGTAAGTACAGTTAGTAGATTTCTATCTAATCTGGGTAGAAAGGATTAGAAAGCTATGAAGTGGATTATGAGATATCTCCGAGGCACTTCTAACTTGTATTTGAGTTTTGGAAGTGGGAAACTTAAATTGGTTGCTTATTCAGATTCAATTATGGCAAGAGACATTGATTCTAAAAAATCTACTTTAGGATACCTGATTAATTTTGCAGGGGGAGTTGTGGCATGGTAAACGAGGCTATAAAAGTGCATTGCACTATCTACCATTGAAGCTGAGTTTATTGCAACAACAGAAGTAGCCAAAGAGTTATTGTGGATGAAAAAGTTTGTTAAAGAACTTGGCTTCAAGCAGGAGCAATACATGTTGCATTGTGACAACTAGAATGTAATCTATCTTAGTAAGAATTCTACATTTCACTCTAGATCAAAACATATCGATGTCAGGTATCATTGGATCTGAGATGCATTGGAGTCTAAGGAATTTAAACATGAGAAGATTCACACTAACAATAATGGTTCTGATATGTTGACAAAGACACTACCAAGAGGAAAGCCTGAGATATGTAGGTTGATTACCGGGATGGCAACCCGTTCCAACTAGCTAGCCAAATGTGTCAGGGCGGGGAGACTTCTTAGTCAACCCTCCACATTTAATGTAGCCTCCGTATTTGAAAAAAAAATCTTTTGGGTGATTATTTGTTTGGTGTGTTTGTCAAGTTGTTTGAATTTAATTTTTTCCTTCTTCTTTCCTATGTTTTATAAAGAGAGAGAGATAGAGTGAACAGATAGTGTAGGAGGGCATCATGTAATTTACTAAAGCAGGAGTGAGAGAGTTGAAGAGAGAAAGCACTAGTGAGTGAGATAGAATTTTAAATAGTATTGATTAAGTCCTTGTTCGGATGATCGTTTGTGGTCTGATCGAGCTCATATTTTGAAGGTTTACTCTACACTGGTAGTAGTTCATATCCAATGGTTTGAATCGTGATCGGAGTTCTGATTTTTCGGTAATTCATGGTTAAAGTTGGGTTGACTTTTGGGATCCTTAAATTCCAACAATATGTAGTTTTGATGAAGCTCACTATCAGATTGTCAAACGTGGTTCAATTGGGCTAAAACTTTGACAGCTGGTAGAGGACACGTTGATCTTGATATCCAATGGTGGGTTTGCTATTTTGAGATCTTTTAGGTTATTTGCTTAGGCTATTTTGGAGAGTGTGATTTCGAGTGATTTCGTAAACTCTCTTGTTGATTTCTCTTATTTTTGTTATTGATGTTGTTGCGAGAATTGTTGAATTCTTGATGTTATTATTGTTGCCTCTAATGGGATACTCGAGGGAACTTGTTGTTGTGCCCATTATTTATTGATAGTGGAGATTTTGCCTAGACTTCGATCCCGTGGTCTTTATTCCTCAAATTGAGGAGGTTTATCACGTAAATCACAGTGTTGATTTTTTGGGTGTTTTATTAGATAATTTTATTGCCTAATTATTTCCTAAAGGTTTACATAAGTAGGTGTTAAGTCAAGAAGACTTGACTTCTATTAATTTTGATGACAATCAAATAATAATAATCTTATAAATGTATGAATTTTTTTGACAAGTCTGTTAAGTGTGGAGAAAAATGAAAGTAACACTTAGTCATCCCAGACGATACGTCAGCAACAGACGATACATGATAACAGACGAAGCGCAATATAAGACGAAACGTGATAACAGAAGAAGTATTATCCTAGACGATACAAAAGGAAGATATCCTAGAACGCTAGTCAGTTAGTTGGAGTTAGTTACAGGACTCAACTAATAATGGTTTCCAGAAGATTCAAGAAGCAATTTCTCAAAGAAGACAGTTGAAGACTTAAGCTATAAATACTAGTCCTAGTCGAAGACTAAATATCGCTTTTACAAGAGAAATTTTTGATTATACAATACTTAGAGAAATTATGTATTCAAAGTGCAAAAGAAAGAGAGCTAATACTACTGTAACGTGAAGCTTAAAAATATCTTTCCTAGAGAGAGAAAGAAAGGCTGGAGCTTGGAGAGGCTAAGATAGTAGATAAAGAATACTTTGTGAGAGAGACCTGAAAAGTCTCTGGAAGTGTAAAGTTGAATATTTTAGTGAAATATCAGACAAATTTTGAGGATTGGACGTAGCCTAAGGTTTGGGGTGAACCAATATAAAATCGCGGCATCTATTCTCTAACTTTTTATCTTTTAATTTTCTTGTTGTCAAACGAGTAGATAATATTACGTGCGATTGCATTACTTATCAACTTTAGTAAAGTGTTTTTGTGATCATTTGAATTTTGTAAAAAAAATTCAAGAAATCTCAAAAGATTAATATTTTAAAAAAGATTACACAATTCAATCCCCTTTCTTGTGTATTCGATATTATTGATTTAGGAAGTCCTTGGCCAATGTGGAATGACACTTTGTAAAAAGTTTACAAATGTCATTAATTGAATCAATAACTATTGACAAAGAATTAATATGATTGGACTAAAAAAGAGTAGACATTAATTCCATGTTCTGTCTAATTGAAAATTGTACGATGAAATGATTGAATTATATGGAAAAATTGTACATGAAAAAGTTAGTCAAAACCAATTTGACATTCTTAAATATTTGAGTGATCATGATGTGTTGCTAGACGTCAATCCTGATCTATGATTATAAATTGTTTAATTAAATAATTAAATATAAATTAAAAAGAGTTTTAATTTATCTAATTTTAATTATAAATAAATTAAAACTAAAATTAAAATTTATAATCATTGTTAATATATTTAGGAATATAATGGGTCACATATAAAAAACAAGTTGAAGGAGCAAAGATATTTTTACTAAAGTTGGACTTGAAAGTAAAGTTTGATAAATTTTATGATTAACTATGAAATATTTAATAAATAAGGATCAATATGAGATATTGGATCTTATTTCAGCATAATTAATATTTAATTAGAATTATTTGTAATCCTAATTAAATTTTAAAATTTAATTTCAATTAAATTACTAAAATGTTCAAAATTTATTATAAATAAACTTAAGTTTTAATATAGTTCTCTATAAAAGTTATAGAGTTCTCTCAACCTGTTCTACAGATACCGTTAAAAGTCGAACACTTGTACAACTATGATGGTTGAGATAGACTGGTTTCGAAAACGATGAGAGGGATACAATAAGAAAAGATTAAGATCTAGAGTAAAGTACGAATTAAAATTTACGTTTTGTTATGATTTATTTCTTAACCATTTTATAGAATTAAATTGATCTTAATTTTTGAAAAATCAAAATATGAAAACGTTTTGTAATTATTCCACTACAGTCGGGATCTGATTCCGTCCCGATTTCCTAACATATATATATATAAAAGTTTCGCTAGGAACAAATATAAAATTTGTTGGATTAGAGAAATTCCTTTCAAACGAAAAACAATTGGGGGGTGGCATGATTATGATCTGCCAAATTTTGTTAGTTTAATTGAGCAACTCTTAACTCTTGTGAACTTTAGCTGATTAATTAATTATTGTAGCTGCTCGTTGCTTTCCTTGGGATTGACCTTTTATGTTAACCTTGATGTGAGCTTAAAGCTTGGGTACTTAATATATTCATTCCTTTAAAAAAAAAAGTTTAACCTTGAATCTTTAAAATGTTATCAGCCCACGACGCCGTTGAGTCTATCACATCACAACCATCCAAAATACCAATTTACACCCCAGCCTGCCACCGTGCCACGCAAATAACATCACTATCATAAGAAACTCAGATTCCCCTGTCAACTTTGGGAGCTAGGGTTTGCACTTTGCACACAAAACCAGTCGAATCAAATCCATTCCAATCAAAGCAAGTGAAAATGGCGATGAGGAAATTCTACAACGAGATTAAGGGTTTGAAGGTGAAGGAAGTACCCGAACACGTCAAACCGATGCTTTCTCTTAACTACATCAAGAGCTCTTTTAAGAGGGGATTGGACAACTATCATGCTAAATACATCGAAACAGACTCTGCTGATCCTATCTTCCATATCTGCTTTGGTGGCATGATCTTCTCCTACCTTGTCGCTCTTCCCGAGGAACGACGCCATCTCGAGCACCAACAGCACGCCAAAGAGCATGGCCACTGATTCTTGCCAATCCCTCTGTTTGGTCCATTTGATAAGGGTAAATTCGTGTTCTATAGACTTTTTCTATTTTTTTATTGTTTGCCATTGGGTATTTCTTGTTTTGATAAATGGTCTCGGTTTTGATTGATGGGTGAATTTCTGGATGTTATCGACGCCAAATGTCATCCATTTCTATTTTTTGTTTGATCACTGATTTTGATATGCGTGATTTATTCCATCTATCATAGTTTCTGTTTTATCGATTGAACTATTGGAAGGTATTTTGCTAGTGGAGTTTCCAGCTTTTCCTTTCTTTTGTTGATTCGTTTGTGCAATGTTGAGTTTACTGGTGGATGATGACTGGATGAACATGAAATGTTTGTGGCATTAATGGCAATTTGGCAGTTTTTTTTTCGAGGAAGTCCTGTTTGCTTATTTAATCAGTCCATTGCCTTTTTTTTGGATGACAAGTATTTCTCTGGAGAATTCAGGAATTTTTTATTGGTTTTATTTTTCTTAGTTTGCTTACAGTATTACCATTTTGTCTAATAACGTGACTTTAAGATATTAATAGACGTTCTCTGTCTTGTCATATTTCTTGTTTATTTTCTGAGTTTGGGTGACTTATGGTGTGGGTAGGAGTGCATGATCAGCTAAAAGAATGCTATTATATGGATGGAATGTATCAACATCGGAGGAAGAGGTTCCTCATTGTTAGGCTATATGATTTTGTGGACAATTCTTGCCTATTTGCATTCGAAATATGTCAATTGTATACTGTTTCCAATACCTCTTGCTGAGGGGCCACATACCAAGAAGGCATTCTGCTATCTGTGAAAATTTCAGTAGACACTTCCTCCAATGGCTTGAGCAATTGCGTTGGAAGTTGTAAGAACTGGTACCTTCTGAAGTCTAACCTCTGTACAGATGCCTTAGAAATATATAATGCTAACAGATCTTTGTTTTCAACAATCTCAACAATCACCATGTGGTGACTTCTTTCATCGTTAACAGAAACAATCCACTTCCTATTGTTGAAGTCCTCTCCTGGTACTTCTTGGTAGTATACTGCCCATGATATTAGCCTGCCATTCAACTAGGTTCTTAGGGGAGAAGTCCCATCTGCAACTACAGAAAAGGGGGAACCAGATTGGAGTTCCTAGGGAGAATATCAAATAAATGGTAGGATCTCTGTAAGAAAAGAAAAAAAAATTTCTATATCATGATGATTCCTTGCCTAGAATCCCTTATATATATGCATTTGATGATATATGTTATGGGTTCTTTTTTATGTGCTTTGAGGAGATTCCGGTCCCACATTTTGATTGGATGGGGACATATGATGTTGATTAATAAGGCTCTGTTGGCAATGATATAGGTTTTATGGATTTGTTATAGACTGGAAGTGATTCACTATGTTTTTATTGGCTTCACCTTTCTTCTAAGCAGTAACTTTCGTTGTTTACGTTTGATTTTGAATTGTGTTAGGAAGTGAAGGATAGCTGTCAGACTGACTCCATTGCATTCATTTGCAGGATCTGGTGAATCTTGTGGTATTGATCCGACGGCTTTGATTTGTGCTATGTTTTCTTTTGTTATTTCTGAATTTCATAGGCAGCGGTATACTGTCTGAGGTGATAAAATAAAGTACAATTTGACATTTCTATTGAACTTGAATTCCTGTGCAATCTGCTGTTAAGAAATATTCATGTTGGTGGTAAAATTTTCGTCTTGGTATACTTGTCAGCTTAGTTCGTTGAGAGTTGGATTTCCATTTTATTCGTCGCTTTCTACGTGTGTTTGTATCGATCTGGGTTGGATTTAAAGAATGGAATGACTAGTAGACGTGGATAGACAAGCTATATATGACATTGTAAAGATCGTGTATACCTTTGTCCCCTGACAAAGTTTTTGATCAAAATTTACATCAAAGTACAACTTCGACGTGATTCTTGACGCCACGATGATTTTAGCTATTCTCACCCCGAGGTCATTTCCACTAGGATTAAGCCCAGGATCCTTATTTGGTGGACACTAGAACAAGCTTATATAATGTAAAGGAAATTATGGACGACTTTTCCTTTTTCGGTACAAGCTAATATCAATCTGGAAAGCTTTACAGAGTAACCATGCTGATTAGGTAATACAGAACCAAATGTTCTTGCTTCATATAAATCTGAAATGTTTACGCTTACTGACGTAACTTGAAATACATGAATACTGGTCCAATAACATACCATTTAAGTGATTGGTTCCCACCGTATCCTAAAACAGTAAGAAATTCGTTTGGAAATAATGCAAAGCGGTCAAATAAAGAAAAATGCGACCCAATGTTTCACAATTACTGACATGATTCAAGAACTTATGTTGTATTACACTTATGTTAATCGAAACTCAATATATATGAATACGATATTTGTATATACGAATATTACTATAATTGATTCACATTCATATAATTAGGCTCTTAAACAAGCTTGCAAGTCCTTAGTAAACCATTAATCTGTTTAGAGTTCCAAGAGCCTTTTCATTTTATGTTCGTAATAATGAATTAAATCCCTTCCACGGAAGTGAATTTCCTGTTTGGTATGTAAGGAACTTATAGTAATGTTTTTGGGTTGCTGATGTTACCTAAAAAGTAACAACATCTTAATCATTATGGAATGCTTAACTATGCTAAATACCTAGATTTGCATAAATTATTGGTCATTAGTTGCACCATGAATGCGTGTGAAAATCTCTCTATTTTTTAAAATAGTTAAGTAGTGGATCCTAATCAATTTGTTTTTTTCAGATCAAAGGAAAGCTAAGAATTACTTTCACAAAAATGAATTATGAAATTATGATAATCGATTTAGTAATTTGTTCTTTTTCTTCATTAGAATTGAGAAGTTGTGATTTTGTAACTCCAACTTTCTAAGAGCTTAGACTTAGAATCTTTGACAAACAGGAAAAAGGGCAATAAAAATTAAGATTTGATTGCAACTTTATGAAGAGCAACAGATGGCATTGCTTATAGGAGTTACATTGGAATCCCAAGTAGAGAAGGAAAAGTTCAAAATTGGAGAAATTAAAAGTGAAGTGGGGTTGGAGCTATGATCGTTATAAAATAATCACGGAAGTTTTACTCTGTGATGGAGAAAAAGAGTTCCTAAGAGACCGAATTAAGTACAATTTAGAGCCTGGAGAAGGCAAAGCCGTGGGTTGGCGCTTCTCGACAATACCTCAGTTTTGTCAAATCATTCAATCTACCTTCTTTAGTCCTTTAATAAACACTTACAGTGTCGAATCGCAATTCCCACATTTCAGAATTTGGAATAGGTGGCCATTTTTAGCTTTATTTGCTAGTATAAATCCAATCAGACAAGGTCTGCGGCTTCTCAAAGTCTCCAACTTCACATGATCTTCCGTTTCATTCTGCAGTCCATCAGGTACCCTTTGCTTTTTGAGCTTCGATAATGGCAAAGTCGTGGTCTTTTGGGTTTTCTGTTTGCCATTCTTTATTAGTGTCATTGCTAAAAGTTGGTTTAGATGTGAAGTATTGCTTCATTTATCTTCTGGGTGCTTCACAAGTGGTCTTGTTTCGGTTGGTCTCAATGAGAAAAAGGAATAGACAGGCTTCTCATTGTTTTTGTTTTTCTGTAGTTTCCTCGCAGTTAGATGGGGTGATCATGGTTGATTCTTGTGATTAGTACTTCTTGATCCTTTACCAAAATTTTGCAGCTTTAACAGATGAGAGATCAATATGCAAGGACTGGAAAGCAAGCAAAAAATCAAGAATCAAGCAAATCTTCTTTCTCTAGGAGAGATAGTGGGTCTCTTCTGCTTGCGTCGCTAATTAAAGATAAGGGTAACAAAAAGCACAAACGAAAATCAAATTCTCATCCCAAGGTATCTACTTCAAACCTGTCGAAGAAGAAAGCCGCTGTTCCTTCAAGCAATGCGATTAGAAATGACTCCAAGAGAAGAAAAATTGGCGGTGGACACATCCTGCTTGAAGCAGTTGAGAATAAGTCTTCAAGGAAATTGGTTTTCCCGGAGCTACAAGGCAAAGAGTCTTATAGAAACAATGCCAATGAGGAAGGATCGATTAGAAAACTTAAAACGAGAAGAAATAACAGAAAGAAAAAGAATAAGGCAGAGCTGGATGAACCGTCACGCTTGCAGAGGAGAACAAGGTATCTGATGATAAGAATGAAGCTGGAACAGAACCTTATAGATGCTTACTCGGGGGAAGGGTGGAAAGGTCAAAGGTGAGAAAACTTCCATTTATGAGGAATCTACCTTTTGTTTCTCGCAACTTTCCTTAAGCTTCCTTGACTTCCCTCGCCATCTGCTTTGGTACGTTTCATTTTTCTTGCCACTTGATGTTACAGAATGAAATTTGGTTAGTTGAGAAGAAGTTGGTTTGTCGCATTAACCTTTTCCTTTAAATGTTCTTTTGTTCATTTAATCTGTTATTTATTAAGTAATCATTTCGAGGAACTGTAAAAATCTGAGTATCTAGTATATCCTATGGAGTTCGATGATGCTATGGTATTTACTTACTTTAAGAATCACAACTCTTTTTCTTTGATTTTTGTTGATATGGTTATTGTGGCTGATTCAATCTTCAGTTCACATGGAAATTAGGAATGCTTTAAACATCAGTTGGAATTATGTTCTTCTGATTTTAATGCCATTGTTTGTGGCAAGAAAATATTAGTAGAGTGTGAGCTAATATATTTTGATCGTCTAAGGATGTCGACTATCTTGTTTCCTAGTATTAATACAATCATCTAAGGGTTGAAAGCTTTGTCTTGTTCATTGGAATCTGCCACAGTCGAGAGAAGATCAGACCAGAAAAAGAACTCTTAAGGGCTAAAAAGCAAATTTTGAAGTGTAAACTTGGATTACGTGAAGCAATTCATCAGCTGGATTCTCTGAGCACAGTGGGATGTATTGAAGATTCAGTTATTGCTCCAGATGGATCTGTTTCCCATGAACATGTAAGCATTGGAAAAATTTTATGAGTTCTGCAGTTGTTTGCTAGCAAAATATAACATTAATGAATAAAACTTTTTGATAAGTTCTTCAGATAAATGGTTGAAACTGGAGATTCCTTTAATCTGTGCCTGGAAGAACTTTCTTTCACTCAAATCTTTTGCAATGAAATAGTGCTAATAGGCCGTGCAAAATGTATTTTCCTTTCAGCCTGCGATATTTATCTTTACTGGTTGTTGACGTTTTGGGTTTAACAAAAGCACTAAAATTGGCACTACAAGCATAGTCCACGGGGTCATACCCAAGAATATCATGACTAACCATATGCCATTATTTACTTAAGCTATTATTTTCTTGTATAGATATTCTGTGCGAAGTGCAAATCAAATGAAGTCTTCCTAGATAACGATATCATTCTTTGTGATGGAACATGCAATTGTGCATTCCACCAAAAATGCCTTGATCCTCCATTGGATACTGAAAGTAGTGAGTTCTACTCAGGGTTCTTAAGTGATCTATCTTGATGTGAAGAAAATGCTTTCTTTAATTTGGTATTGGATGTTTTGCAGTACCTCCTGGAGATCAAGGATGGTTTTGTAAGTTTTGTGAATCTAGAATGGAAATTATAGAAGCGATGAATGCACATCTGGGGACGCACTTCTCAGTGAACAGCAACTGGCAGGTCCATTCCTCTGTTAGATTCTTGTAAACAAGATACATCTTTTGCTGCTCAGTTCTCATAACTGCTACTCATCCTTTCTTCGAATAGGATATTTTTAAAGACGAAGCATCTTGTCCTGATGGTGGAACCATAAACCCAGAAGAAGAATGGCCTTCAGATGATTCTGAAGATGATGATTATGATCCAGAGAGGAAAGAGAACAGCATGAGTGGTGCTGGCACAGACGATGATGCTTCTGACAACTCTGGCAGTTCAACCAGCTTGGGCTGGTCTTCAGCTGGGGAAGTCTCTTCAAGTTCCAGGAGGCAGGAGATGGAAAGCCTGGACTATGGAAATCCCTCTATTTATAGCAGTTTGGATTCTGATGAAACCAGTGATGGGGAAATCATATGTGGTCGTAGAAGGCGAAGAGTAGTTGACTACAAGAAGTTATATGATGTGAGTGCACAAAAGTCAATTCTATGACCCAAAGAAGTATATTTGACATTAAGATCTAACTACCATACTGGGAGTAAGCCTGTTATGTAGAATGAAGTATTGAGCAATTATGAACATTTTCCAGTAAACAACTTGTCGTTAAAATCTATGTTTTAGTTGGGACGCCATCATAAGTGTTTTTGAGCATTCTTTTGCAACGAGTTTTAGTCCTCTGCTTGTTTAAATGATTGACTGGATTAGGCAATTCGAAGATGCCTAATCATTATCAAGCCAGTGAGTACCTATAACTAAGCACTAGTGGTTTACTTTTTGGATCTCCACAAATTAGTGAATAGACAAGTTGAAATTCGTTTTCTAATGGCATCATGTTTTCTTCTCGTTAGGAGATGTTTGGAAAGGAGGCTCTTGTGCATGAGCAAGTTAGTGAAGATGAAGACTGGGGTCCTGGAAAAAGAAAGCGAAGAGAAAAAGAGTCAGATGCTGCCAGCACACTTATGACTTTGTATGAAAGTGAGAAAGCTTGTAAGGAAGTTGAAAGCGTGGAAGTTGAAAAGAATCTTCCTCTACATTTGCAAACTAAAAGGCCAAGTTTCAGAATCCCTCCCAAGGCAGTTGAGGTTATGAGCTTTCCTTGACAATCATTTATATGCAAGGAATATCTTTGTTCATACTTTGATCTCATAACGTAAAGCCTCAATTTCTTATGGGTTACAGAAACTTCGCCAAGCGTTTGCTGAAAACGAACTTCCCTCTAGATCTGTCAAGGAGAGTCTTTCAAAAGAATTGGGTCTTGAACCTGGGAAGGTAAGTTACTCTTTCAAATTCATGTGAACATTTCAGTGACGTGACAAGTGCATCATCATTAATGTATTAATCATACAATCCAAATCTATGTGATAATCGGACAATTTGATCCAAAAGAAATGGCCTAAAAGTGATGACACGACATGCATAATAAGTCAACTTGAAATAATATTAATTTTTCATCCCTTCTTATCCAAATTTTCACCTTAATTCAGGTTAGCAAATGGTTCAAGAATGCTCGTTACTTAGCTTTAAAATCCAGAAAGGTGAGCTTATAATCATGTACATACATATATTTTCTTATTTCTCTCTACTGTCTCTTGTCCTTTGGAGTTCATTTGGCCGCATTCTCCTGCTCAACAGGTGGATGAATCAAAGGAAGTTCATTTTAGTTCTAAATTATCAGCGAAGTCAAGATTTGACACTCTTAAGAACAAAAATCTCTTAAAGGATTCCTCAGCAGAAGCTAAATTTTGCCACCCAAATAATGTGAAAAAGGTCTTCCAAAGGAAGAAGCCAAAGTCAATAACCAGCAGTGTGAAGATAAATGAGAAGGAAAGGGCTTCCCATGAAACAACTGACAGACATAATGAGGTGCTCAAAGTCGCCCCATGCCCATTCCTTTTCCACACCCTTTTGTTATATTCTTTTGTATCATAATTTCAAACTTATTGCAATAGCCATGATGAACCGTTTTGGAAAATCTGGTGTTAATTGCGGAACAAATATCATGATTTAAACTCTGCAGTCATGGAGAAGTTTTCATGTGCTAGGATTTTATCACATGCAGATGAGTGTTGATTATAGCGATGATGTGAGCTTGAAGAAGCTGTTTAAAGCTAAAGCAAAAAGGCTGAGGAACAAGGTTGACTCTAATTCGTCAGAGACAATTCAGGTGGCTGAGGCTGAGTTGGAGAGACTTTGTAGAGCCAAGATTAGACTAGAGAGTATGCAGCAGGCATTGATGAGAATAAAAAATGGCAAGGGAAGGAAGCCTAACAGAACCCACATCCTTGAAGAATCTGTTATTTATGTTCCAGTTGCTGAGCTACGAGAAAAAGTTTTATAACAGTGCCAACTATTTTAACACATGCACAGAATTTTTCCTTCATATTTGCAGGTGTTGGGTATGTGCAAAATTCATATCTTTCTGATCTATGTTCAAGAATAACAATCATGGATATCTAGAATATCTTGGCAGTGAAAATGCCTCATCTATGCGTAGTAAATGTTGGTTTGATCCAGAATACAGTGTAGAGTTAGCTAGAGGTAACCAAGAATGGTGAGCCTAAGCATGCCGCCTGCTTAAGAAAGCTTTCAAATAAAGCTTACAGAACCTAACGGCTTGGTCAGTTGCAGGATTTGTAGCTCTGGCTTGATTGAGCATAGGTCATGTGTAGTTGTGACAACGAGAATCTGTTATGTTGAGCCTCAAATATGTAGCCGAAAGTTCTTAATTTCAATTTCTAGCTACTCAAATCTCAATCCACCAAATATTATGCTGTAAGCGGAAACATAGAATCTTGAGAAAATGAAAATCTTTTATGTTTTAGTACATCAAACCAGAAGAATAAACGTTTGCAAATCACTCATTTCACAAGCATTGAAGTACCTCACACAGCATACCTAAACTCTCCGTTTGCAGCGATCCGTTAAAGATCTGATCTTGATTGAGCTAACCGCACCAAGAAACGAATGAACCAAAACTCAGAACCTCTCTGTAACCAAGTTGGAGATACATTGAAGCAGATAAGGGGTAGATAAGCAACTGGAAACGAGTTACTCACTTTATTCTGATGTCTTGCAAATTAGATAGAATCCAGAATTAGGAAACCGGATTTCTCTTGCTTTCAAGCAATCTTTTCGCACATTAACAAGGGAGAAGAGTGAAGAAAACAAGTGGAGAAACATGCACTGAACAAGTAGCTCAAATTTACTGTGCTCGAAAACTTTTTTCTTCTCTAACAGCAAATAACATTAAAACTCTGTACCGCATTATCTAATTCCAAAATTCGGGCTATGAATTTCTATGATGACAGTTGTACAAACGAGCTTTACAAAATTATATTTGCCGAATCATTCAACTTTATTCAGTCTTTTGTTCATAAACTGCTGACATCCTCGGTCTTCTCCAAATGAATGGCCTTCCCTGTGTGGTTTGGTTTTCCCCCTCTTTAGCTTCCAGCCGTGGTCGTAGCTGCACAACAAATGACAAGTTTACGAGCCTAAATCATAAACCTATGCTAAAAAATTGCATGTACACACACAACACAGAGCTTTGGACTTGACATTGAACAAAATCTAGGATAAACCATGTAATAATATGAACCCAGAGACCATGATGGAATGCTTGTAGAGAAGTTTGCTATATGCTTCTATATAAAAGACAATTACTAACAAGTGGCCTATTCGGTAAGATAATATCATCTAAAGCATACAGAAAAACCCACTTAGAAATGATATCAATTAGTTTCTTCTTCAGTGCTCTAAGGTGCCAACATGTCAATTGGCACAAACCTCCCTTAGCCGCAATTTCTAAACAAGACTCTCCAGAAAAATTGCGTACCCAGCACTTGTAGACCATGAAAGTCTACTCATACTCATTAATAGAAGGAAACTATTACTCTTGCCCATTGAAGTGTTGGAAATATTAAGTATGCAAACCGCATCAAGGGAGGCTTAAATCAAAGAGAATTTCTAGGCACCCATGCACACAAACATAGAAACATGACAACTACACAACTGGTACAGGTGCGCATAGCCACATGAAAAGACAGGTATTGCAATAACAACACTGAAGTGAGTGCAAAACTGTTCTTGGAAACGTACCATCTGAATGTACTTAAGTTGCTTCATTACTTCATCAGTTTCAAGCTCCTAAGCAGATGCAGGGAAAAAGATGTTGTTAGGATGATGTTGCATTAATTCTTGTTTTGTACTTGTACCCAAAAATCACTACAAAGCCATATTAGAAGTAAACAACAGAAAATTAAAGCAGTGATCTGACAATGAACTGGTTGGGTGGTTCCTATATGTAGCAACTTCTACAAGAAAATAACCCAATCAAGGCTGTCTTTTGAGAATTACAGATAAGAAAAACAATATGTTATCATGTTGTGACTAGTGTTTGGGCTTAACCAATGCAGAACAGCCACTGGAAGAATCCTTTACCATTCAACTTATGTCACATAAACCTAATGGGTTGAAGAAATAGAAAATGAGTTGGCATACATAAAGGAACTGGTCCAAATCTTACATCAGAACAATATCACCAACTAACTAACAAGGAGCTACAACAGTGTCTGTTGGAGATGAAACTAACAACTTTTCCACTTCAGAAGTTCCAAAAAGGAAAAAGAAAGTTGATCGACCTTGCGCAAGCTCACAATACTGTATTTCCAAAATCGTTACCACTTTTGTTATGAAACAATGATTTTGATGCAATTAAATGAGTGGAAGCTCCATTTCAGTCATCCTGGTTTCGAGATTTTGCACACTTCAGATTATAATTAACATCAGAGTTTATCACTAAAAATTTCTGCGTCACTGCATAGACAATCCAAAGAAAAGTGATTAGAGATATCAAGATCTGGATATTTGTTTCACCTGAGGTACAGCACAATCAGCATGAGTTGGATCCCAGAGCAAGGAGCAGAAGCACTCCCAGTCATCAGTTTGGACTTCAAAAAGTGGAGCCCTGTTGCAGTAACAACTTAATAAGTTCAGCTCTTTTCCACATACACTGTTGGTTTTTTTATGTGGAGAAGACTTTCTCAGTTTTTATTGAATAGAAGCTTGTCTATTTATACAAATTTTTTCTAACTAAAATTCAAATATCAGATAACATATAATCTAAATCAGCATAAAATAAAATCTGAACTTAAAGATAATATTCTGATAATATCTTTGACTGTTTCAAAGTCATA
>JANVCL010000001.1:12144697-12168046 GCA_026546855.1 Erythroxylum incrassatum
AAAGTGAAGAAATTTGGTTACACTTCCTCCTAACAAATTATTCTCCTATGTCTTAAGTCTCTATTGATTCCAAGATCATTCAATTTGGTTCATTTTTCAATGTGTTATGCTCAAAATACCACAGACTATGTACATGTAAAATTTTGGCTAATGCATGATCATTCATGCAGGTTGTACACCTTATATCTCTCAATTCCAGTACCCAAAAATTACAAACTTTATATCAATTTAAAGCTAAGAGAATAAGCTACAACTTTAGTGAAGACACCTCAGTCTAATTCAACATAAGTCAATACAGTTTATTCAATAACCACAGAACATGATTTCTGTCCCTGGTAGTGCTACTGCCTACACTAAGACTTACTTTTAAGCTAAATTTCAAGATCCTTAAGGACAGAAGTAAAATTTAATTTCTTCTTAACATTTTTAGAAAAATGTCTCTAGTTCAATTTAAATCAAGTTTCATTTCATTTTGAAATCTACAGGGCAAAATATAGCCAAAATACTGAAGTATGTTCAGTAAAAATATTTTAATTATCAAATTCCAACACACTTTCGGGATAACTTTGCGTGATCATTATGACAAGGAAAATGGTGTATTTCGGTAACACTTTCTTCTAAAAAATTGTTATACTACGTTTTCGGTTTCTAATAACACCAAAATTATACAATTTGATTTAGTATACTGAAAGTTATACCCAAAATAGTTCAAACTGTTTTTCAACTGTAATGGAACTCCTAACTCTACTTCCAACAAGATTTTGACACACTTAGAGGTAGAATTAACATTCGACTTCTTCAGAAAAGTTGTAGAGATATGTCTTTAATTTAATCTGAATCAAGAATCAACTCATTTAGAAATCCACAGGTCAAGTTATGACCAGAATACCGAAACATGTTCAGTGAAAGTTTTCCAGTTCATAATATTCCAGCACATTTCCTCACTTTTATCCAAAACTCATCAATCATTCTCTATTATAACATACAATAAACACTAATCTTTTACTTACTTGTTCAGTTCTAATCCTAGCTCAAAAATCACTCTAAATCAATACTCAAAAAATGCAGAATCATCACACATTCAAGATGGAATTAAATGACTTTTAGCTATGATGAACTCTTTAGCTATTTTGTGAAGGGTAAAAGCATGTATTTAGTGTAGTAATTTAGCATAACTTCAAGAAAAACACAAGAAGGGAGATAGAGGCAAGTTTTTGTGGAGAGATGAGAAGAAAAAAAGAATGAGTTAGGTTGAAACAATGCTGCAGAAACATTACACCTAAGGTACTAGATGTCACCATATTATTTCAGCACATGTCCTTAAGCATGTAAGCCACTTATCCCTTACATAACAACACATGTCATTAAGCATGTAAGCCACTTATTCCTTACATAAGCTACCAAATGTCACCTAACTACCACTCAATCATTTTGCCATTTGTCAATTAATTACTCAAGCCAAATGTTGCTCATTTATTTATGCCATTTGTCACACAATGATTGATCCATTTTTCAATTAATTACTAGTCCAAATGTACTCCAAATTTTTAGAAATTTCTTAAAATTTAACAAAAATTCTGAAATAATAGTAATAGTTTCTAAATAAATTTTAGCTCAAATAATTCACAATTCACATTTTAATTATATTTTTTACAATTAATTATACCCAAAAAATGTCAATGAATGCATGTACAAATAATTGTAATGTGCAAGATCAATAGTGTCGTGTATGTATGTCACATTATGCATAAGCATGAATTATGCCTCCAAACTTCTTATTAATCTCTAATAAACACCATTTTAACCTTCATTCATGTAATAGGATGTTACAATTGTAAGATCCCACATCAATTGGGAAGGAGAACGAAGCAACCTTTATAAGGGTGTGGACTTCAATTCATCACAATAAGTAAACATGAATATTTATTAAGAAAACTAGTTTTACATTAAATCAAATAATCAATTCAAAATAATAAATTATATGGTTTATACCACCTTGATCTATATCTCAATTAGTTTATCCACAAACAAATAAAATCTGAAATACATAAGAAAAATCATAAGAAATAAGAATTCATTCTTATAGATCTTTAAATCTTGGTGTTCTTAATGAATATTGATGGACTTCTTCCTTTCTGCTAACACTCAAGGAAATAAAATGACCCAGTGTTAAACATGTTGCGAACATGAGCCCTTATTAGTGTTGCATTTGGTCATGTAGTAAACTCTCCCAAAAATAGAATAAGCCATGTTAAAATATGGGAATCAAACTGTTTCGTCACAACAAGAAAAAAATATTAGTGACCAAATTATGTTTTGTTACAACAAATAGAAAATAGTAGTTACCAACATATGTTTTGTCACAATTACAATTAATTCCCACCAAAATTATTTTGGCGCCAAATTTCATAGGCTTTTTATTGACAAAAATTAGTGATAAAATAAATTTTAATACTATTAATATATTAATAGTGACAATTTAACTGTGAAAGATACTAAATTGCCACAATTACCATTGTATTAGTGACAAAAATATAAATCATCACAGATAATCGAAACAATAGTGTCAATCAATTGTCTTGGCACTAAAAAATTTCGTATTTGTGACAATATAAAGTAGAAACTAATTAATTGAATATTTATTGACAAAATTTTTTGTCACAATAAGTAAAATATTGTGTGACAATTAACCGTTTCGTAACAAAAAGAAAAAAATATTAGTGATCAAACTATGTTTTGTTACAATAAATATAAAATATTAGTTACTAACATATGTTTTGTCACAATTATAATTTATTCCCACCAAAATTATTTTGGCTCCAAATTGCATAGACTTTTAATGACAAAACTTAGTAATAAAAGAAAAGTTATCACTATTAATATATTAAAAGTGACAACTTAATTGTGAAATATATTAAATTGTCACAATTATTATTGTATTAGTAACGAAAAAATAAATCGTCATAGTTAATTCAAACAATAATGTCAATCAATTGTTTTGTCACAAAAACCTCTTATTTGTGATGAAACAATAGTTAGTCACAAAAAAATTGTCACTAAATGTCTTAACTCTTGTAGTGCACGCATTTGGGTCGAATTCATTGTAGTGTATACGTAGGTCTTCTTCCTTGGAAAATGGCAGAAGCCCTAGTGCAAAGGAAATAATGTAAATGGAGCTCGTCAGTTCCATGTCAACACTCTTATTAGTGATAGTGAAAGGAGGCTTCCAAAATCCACTTGCTTGTTTGTGCTAAATAATCCATGTGAGAGCTACTTCTACCAAATTCCTTCCAACAAACTTTGACAAAAAAGTTACATAGCCTTGACATTAATTGGAATCCTTTTGTGCCCGCCATGGACTAATTACACGATCTTACTAAGCTTCTCGCATTGGATGTTATTTTTTAGAGCTAGGTTCTAGTTTCTATCCTCGATCGTGACAGAATCGAAGAAGTTAGCATATAATTTTCAAGACAACTTTTACTTTCATTGCTCATGGACACAACAAATTTAGATTTTTTTTTCAAGTTTAGTTGTCAGTTCACACCTTACTTATCGTGTGTCAAAAAATATATATCCCTCAATTTTTCTTTTATGTTAAACTTTATATATATGCTGAGAATAAATGTGAAGGAATCCACTTTACATAATATAAGACCCATGAAAAAGTATGAAATGCAGATAATGACAGATTTCGTGCAACATGAAAAAAAAATCTAATGACATTCTTTGTGTGATTTATAGGTGAATATATTAGGTGATGGTGCTACGAGATTTGGACGGTGTTGTCCTACATTAGCCACTAAACACGTTCTTATTTCCAAAGAAGTTGCCTTTTACACTTGGGATTTTCATATCAACGTCAATGAAAACTAAATCCTGATCTTAAAGCAGATTCCGAAGGCCTGAGATGCATCTAATTGGTGGTAGGTGAGTTGTAGCTATCTTAGCTGCTCTTTGTGGCTTTCTGTTTGCAGTCACTTTCTAACTAATAAAAAGTTTCCACTACCATCTCTAGTTAACACAGACAAAACTAATTAAATATTTAATATATCAAACATATGGAGTTTCAGGTTTACAGGGTTTTGATTTAGCATTCCATGAAAGTTGAATGCGTACGAGTATCAAATGGTCGAACAAGAAAAGAAAAACTGCGTTAGGTCATAGATATCTATCTGCGTAACTTGACTAAGATTCAATTACGAACTTAAATGTTTCCAAATGACTAATAACCCTAATGGAAAGGCTTTTAGAATGTTCAATTAGATTAATCCAAGCAATCCTTATTGTTTTGATGGTATCTATATTTAACATAGATGGCATCATCAATCATTTTATGCGAGAAACGTGGAGTAGGCTCCTCAAACCGAAGTTATTAGGTAATTATATTTATAACTAATTAATTATCCAAGGTGTTAAACTCACCTATAAATTTGAGGTTAATGATTTAAGTGTAGTTTTCTCTTAGTTCCAAATCATATCTTAAAAAGAAAAATAAGATGTTTTGAATTAAAGAAGCAAACAAATAGAGACTACTAATCGGATCAGCCAAAGTAGGGTGGCTAGTTGGAAAGGAAGACTTATAATGAGTACTCTGGGCTGCATAGTTAGTGATGATTATAGTTTAAATATCCTAAATTTTCCAAATTTGATTACAAATTGTTTTTGAACTCAATTTTCTATGGCGTCAAGCTTAGAAAGATAAAGAATAGAAACAATTTCTTTCAAAAATACAGGATACTAGTCCTTGTTTTCTATTATAATAAAAAAGAAGAGAGTCTTGTATTCCGTTTTTTTATATTTGGATTCTCCATCTAGTGTTACCTTCATGCACTCAAAAATGTTGAAACAAGTCCCAATTCATAATTTTATGACAATAGTTTCTAATTAGACAATATAGGTAACCTTCGATAAACACAAATGCTTATTGTCACGACAAACATAAAAATTGACAAAAAAGATTCGTCGTATTACCCTAGCTCTATTTGAAACCCTTCATTAATACCTCCATGTTTGTGTACCTCACAAAATCCAATAGCCTTAAATTCCTAATACCAATTGTATTAGGTTAATTTGTGATGAGTAAACGGTATGTATAATTATATCCAAGATAAGTACATAAAAAGAATATATGTGTGTCACGTTCTGCTAGATGATGAATAAAATAAAGTTGATCGCTAATAATAAAAAGAAGAGAAATTCTTGTATGCCCATTTTTGATATATGGATTTTCCTTCTGGTTCTATTTTTCATGCACTCATCACCAAAAATGTTGAAATAGAGTCCTAATTCATAATTTTAAGACAATGATTTCTAATTAGACAATACAGGTAGCCTTCAATGAACACAGATGCTTATTGTCACAACAAACATAAAAATTGACAAAAAAAAAAGATGTGTTGCATTACCTTAGCTCTATTTGAAACCCTTCATTATATGACTCCAAGTTTGTGTACCTCACATCCAATTGCCTTAAATTCCTAATGCCAATTGTATTAGGTTAATTTATGACAAGTAAATGGTATGTAAGTTATAATTATATCCAAGACAAGTACATGAAAAGAATACATGTGTGTCATGTTCTACTAGATGATGAAAAGGAAGTTGATCAATATTTCTACTGTATGACTCCAGTTCAAATGCCATCATTTCATCAACTTCAGTTCCTTGTCTCTTTCTTTCCTCAAGAGATAAGTAAAAGCTACAATTTTACCACACAAACAATCTTTTTGGGATTACGAACAGAAAACAAAATTTTTCTTCACTCACACCTCCGCATCTTCCCCCATCTCATCTCACCACCCCAACACCCCCCCCCCCAACCAATCTTCCATTTTCCTTTTCAATATAGTTGTCATATCCTCTTCTTGCATTCCCACTTTTGTTGAATGACCATGTCAATAAATTAAATACATTTAAAGGTTCATGGGTATTCTAGGTGCCATCCTTGAACCAAGGTGATATGGCTACATGAGGGGTGGAAGTGCATATGTCATGGGATGAGTAGTATTATTTTGTTCTAGGCAATAAGGGAGGAGCAAGTCTAAATTATGATAGAGGTATATATAGGAATTCATAAAATTGATAAAATAAAACTAAAAAATAAGTTTGAGAAATTGTTGATGTTTAATAAAATAAAATTCCCACCAAATTTATAAGCTACATATAACTTGAAAATTTTAAATTGAATCAACTCACATTTATATTTGTATATCTTTAAAGTGTGTGTGTGTGTGTGTGTTCCTCCTCCCCTTTTTTCTCAGAAAATTATGGTCTTATAAAGAGAGGAGCGAACATCTGCATGGCTGAGACACAATAGTCACCATAATAATTATGACTGAATGAGGCCAAACAAACATTCTTATTTGTGTTATCATACACCTAATCTTACCCCTTCTTCTTTCGATTGTATATAGTACTTGTAACTGCTTACTCTAACTGTTAGGCCCATATGTTTATAACATGAGCCCATTTTTATCTTCCATAGACCCACATCATATAAGAAAATATTTTTTTTAAATTTTATGAAGTGCATAAGTAGGCTTGGCAATCAAGTTCGAACCTAACCTATTACCACCCGTACTCAAATAATATTTTATAAAAATTATATAATTTCAATTATATCATAAATATGAGTATGTACAAACAATTATGATATTTTTAACATATGAGTTGTTACATGATATTTAGAATTTAATTGAATTATATTTCAAAATTTTCTTATTACATCTAAAATTTAGTAGTGGAATAAATACTTAAATTCTATGGTACCCATTTAATTGGTTAGATTGTTATGGTTAGATGAATTTATAATTAATTAAATATTTTATTAAAATTTGAATACATTTTATAAATTAATAAAATATTAATATATCTTTTAATTAATAGATTTTACATAATTATGAAATTACTAGTTTATAAAAATTTTACTATATTTATATTGATTACAATCATATATTGTTAACAATAGTTTGTTTCACTATAGGGTTTAAAAATTACCCGGATTGTGAGAATTTGAGTTATACAATAGAAGAAAAAAGGAGAAGGCAGATGGAATTCATAGGAAACCTAGAGGAGGAGGCAGCAAAATCCACATGCAAAGTACACTAACACTAACCAAATAGAAACTTGAGATCAAAAATAAAGATGATGAGAAGAACCAAGAAAAGCGATATCAGAAGCAGAAAAGAAAGAACAACCTCTCTATGACACTTATGAACAAAATCCTTATAGGATACATAGTGGAATTACTTATCTATAATAGGGTAAGAAAAGCCCCTTGTAAATTTTGTTACACAAGCTTTATGTATAAAGAAATAAACAATCAAAATGCAACCTATTTCATCTAAATATGGTGGCCTTTGTGGAAGACACCATCTAAAGTATGTAGAAGATCTATGGTTAGATTAATGCCCTATATTTTTTTTCACTTGTAAACACTTGGAGAGCCATAACTTATTGGGTAGCACATGTAAGGCTTTCCCTAATTCTTCTTATTCCAAAAAATAAGGTTTTAAAATCTTACAAATATCAATAAAAGGAATTTTCATTATAACTAGTGACTAAAAATAATTTTTGAAGCTATTAAATAAATAATAAGTAAGTTTCTAGTATAAACTCTCTTATACCTCATTTCTCCTATCGCAAGATTGAAATAACAAATCAAATCAAATAAATCCATTTATTGAAGGGAGCTTGCACATCTAATTGCTTAATTATATAAAATGGTTTCCTCAAATAATTGGAAGCAAATTTGAGACAAGAACTCAAGTTGGCATATCAAATTTGAGGCTCAAGATCTCTCATATCACTTAGAGACAAGTAAATTTCTTGCAAGGAAGTGAAGAGATAATTGTTTTTACATGAACCCATTCATGTACCCTTTTATATAGATACATAATAAATTATGTTGTGCGAATGATCCAAACTTTTTATGGTATAAAATAAAACTCCAAATCCAAGATGGACTACAAAATGCAATGAAAGAGCCAAAATACAATTCTAATTGCTTAAACATCTACTAATCTTATGTGTGCAACTGTAAGCATTGTATGGTTGGTCAATGACATTCCTTGTTCATGTCTTCCCCGCTTAACCATTGATTATAACGTTCATAATAGCAACATTTGTTTCTATTGTTGGCAAATTATATGGATAGAGTTTGAAAGAAACTATCCTTATCAATCTCTTCCATATTATCTTTATTATGAGAAGATTAACTACTATTTTGTTATAATAGCCAGATATTTTGATGATAAGCATAACTAAATATGAATTATTGGTTGAAGACTTGATACAGTACCCACCATCCCACATCACCAGCCATATGAAAATATATGATCATTTTGTTGTGTGAATAATTGCATTTTTCTCCTCATGCACATATAAAGAATCACATTTTCAATATTCTAATAAAGCTTTTGATAATTACTAAAAAGAAAAAGGAGAATTTATAACCATTAAATATTTGGCTTCAATCTAGTTTCTTTGGCAATTAATTTTATTAGCTATTTATTACCTCTTTCCCCTTAAAGTTATATTAAGAATATATTAACTAATTTATAAGTTATTAGTCCCCTGTACCAACTCTTCAATATATGTATAGCCATTTGGAGCCTATACCATCTTTTGACTATAGGATAGCTTTTTTTTTCTTGCCTTGTAGTCTAAACTGACTTTTGAAATGTGCATATAATATGCCAGTTATAGTTGACAATTTATATATTATGATAACTTAAGCAACATATAATTAATTAACATATCACACTATTATGATTTAGTTGTCCTATTAGTCTCTTAATACTTAATATTTTGAGAGGAATGTGTGAGTTCTTAAAAATACAAATCATTTTTTTATAAGAATTCATGTGCTAGGAAGGCTCATTTAAGGGCATACTTAACGATTAGCTTCTAATTTGAGATTTGTTAATAATAATTCTTCTTCCCTGCAAATTTTGTTAATAAAAAATTGATTAAATTTTTAAAACAATATCTAAAGATGCCAATGTATTTGAATTTAAAAGTAAAACTTGATGTAAATTAAATTTATCATTATCTACTATAATTCAACATTATGGTTACACATTTATAAAATACTATGATAAGATAAGTTAAGATAGATTATATAATTCATAGAGGATAATTATTTACTCTTAATTATAAAAAAATTCATATATATCATCAATATAACTAATAAAGTATCTCAATAATAGAAATACATTGGTCTTATGCAAGTAAATATACTCTTTGTTCTTCCTTCTAAATCATAATTTAATTAATAATCTTTCATTCAGGAAACGCTTTCCCTCTCTCACATATTCAAATAAAGTGGTGAAGTAATTTTACCTCTTAAATATTTGTTGCGCCTACTAGTATCTCGAAGCCATAATTGTGCAAAATTGTTTTCTTTTAAGCAAAAAAAAAACATATGACCAATTTTATCCTAACCGCTTGTTACTTTCAACCTTGAGCCTCCAAGAAACAAGTCTTCTAAGATGGGGTGTAGAGAGTGGAAGAATTGGAGGAAGATGGAGACTAAAGGGATTCATCACAATCATAAATATGTAATTCCTTTCTTCAATTTGAATTAAGGGTTCTAATAATATCTGGTAGGATATCTAGAT
Source organism: Erythroxylum incrassatum (assembly GCA_026546855.1). Classification (NCBI taxonomy): domain Eukaryota; kingdom Viridiplantae; phylum Streptophyta; class Magnoliopsida; order Malpighiales; family Erythroxylaceae; genus Erythroxylum; species Erythroxylum incrassatum. The sequence continues at coordinate 12,154,321 of JANVCL010000001.1, forward strand.
TGTATAAGTGGATAATCAGTATATATATCTCTATAGTTTTACTTTTTTTGTTATTTCTAATTAAAAAAATTAGAATATAAGTGAGATTAAAATTAAACAACTGACATTTTTATTAAGCATATGACAATTCCATACCCATTTATAAGTTCATTTTTAGTATTTCAATACTCAATATAAAAGTAGTTATATTCAATTTATACATCATTGGAGATTTTTTCTTAGCAAAATTGTGAAAAGTGATATGTTGAATATGTATTCTACTGTGTTGAACTAGAGCTATTACTGTATCTATAAAATCTTGTAAGTGTCATGCATAGATGTCATGAAAGAAAAATTAAAAGCCAAATCCTTACAAATGCACACTATTGTATCTTACTATTAAGAGTTAATTCAGTTACATCCTTAATCGCCTCATGCACATGAGACAAAAATATTGGTTGTTGTTGATAAGGAGTATACTTACATAAAAGAACTAGTTTGAAAATGATAAGATTTTGTGGCCAATAAAAAAAATGGAGCAAACATATCAAAAACTGTGAAGCCATGCTTATACCTTAGAAGCCAACCAAATTTGACATCAAAGTGTCAAAAGGATCAAAGATTGATCCTCTTGTCCACAGCTTTGGAGACCATGCACCTATCCTCTTTCTTTTCTTTCCACTAACTTCATTAATTCACCTTCTTTAATTAATTGATCTTTGTACAGTCATTTTAATGACAACCCACCTCCGACGGCATTCATTTGCAAAATATAACCAAAGCCTTAACTATAAATAGTGGAAAAAGAAAATAAATATTCAATCATTTACAATCTAAATTTAGCTTTTTGACTAGTAGAGACTCCATTTTGTGGATATCCATGGTAAGGTATTCATAGTGCTGTGGTGAAGCCAATAAGGACCCCACTTAGTGATTATCAAGAAAAGAAAAAGCTCTTCCTTTTCTCTTGCCATGGATGATAAGTGTTGAAAATCTGCCTTCTCTTTAACTTCATCTTTAATCCATTTTCCCTTTTCTTTCCATTTAGTATTTGGTATGTGAACGACGCTGCAAGAATCACAAATCTCTTGTTCTTTACTTTTCTTGATCATATTTTATTTTCTCATGCATGTGTATCGCTCAACATATCCCTTCTCTTCTTCCGTTTAAAGATCTGTCTATGTTTAATCATTCTTTAACCCAAAATAATAATAATAATACACCGCAAGGAATAAAGATGCTCGAGTATACAATCTAAAGCGGGTAAAGAAGATAACAAATAAACAAAGAAGAGAAATCTTATTCTTTTATGCAACTAAAACCCCCCACAACATTCATTAATTAAGCCTAGTAAAATATATGTCTCCGTTTTTCTTTTCCTTCTCTTTTCATTGGATTACAGAATTAGGCCATTTACAATGGCTCGGTTAGTATCAAGATGAGTTGTTTCATACACTGGCAATTCTTCACGATACCTTTCAATCCCAACAGCAGAAAGATTATCTAACTCGAAAAGATCAGAACTTGAATAGCTTGCTGCTTCATCATCGTCGTCGTCGTCATTTTCATCTCCATCATCTGTTATAGACCCCTCAATGCCATTGCAAAAATCTCTCATGTCAAGACCCTTCTTTTCGTTTTGATAATTCTTGAGAAGATCTCTTGCAAACTCCTCAACTCTGCGATTCTCATTCATGACATGAATCTTAAGCTCTTCATTTGATGAACTTCTTGTGGCCGTCACTGTGATTAGACTCTCTTCAGATTCATACAAGTTTTTATGCCCACAGGGTCTGCTATCTTCGTCAACAATCACGCTAACAGGATAAAACCTCACAGACCTTTTTGTTCCATTGCTCAATTTGCTTCTAGACGGAGTCTTACTCAAGCAAGACCTTGAAAGTGAAGAAGCTGAAGAACAAGTCGATGCTTGCTCAGACTTTAACTTACTCTTCTCGTAGCCAGAAGAAATCTTGGCCTTTTTGGCTTGGCCGGTAGTAAAAAGAGAGTTTAAAAAACTTGCTAGCCGACCCCCAGGTGAAATAGGTTGTTTGACCTTCTTAAGATCGCCGTATATCTTTAAAGCTCTGGACCTTGTTTTGATGAAACCGCCTTCATGTTTTGGCTCCTGTCTGCCTGCAAGATGGTGTCTTTCATGATGATGGTACATATCCATTTCACATAGAGGTCTTTGGTGTCTCCCAGGCCTAGCTGATATGCTAGTTCTGATTGGTTTAGGCCTTTGCATGAAGCGAGTTGGTGATGAACTTGAGTTGAGAGCATAAATTGGTTCAGATTCTGAAGAAGAAAACACACCACCCGAGCTTGAATCAGAGGAACTTGAGCTCGAGTTCAATAACACAGAATCCAAATTTTTGGAAGGTTTCTTGTTAAAATCTGCCGTGAGTTTTCTTCGAACAGCAACATTTTCATAGGTTACTTTCTTCTCCATCCACTTCTCTATCATGTAGGCCCTTTGAAGACTTTCCATTTCCTCCCTTCTACGATCTTCTTTCAAAGCATTACCAAGCTTTTTTCTCATGTTCTCTCTGCACAAAATCACCTCTTCCTCCCCTTTATCGTTGGACTCGTCTATGGAACGGTAGATTGAATCAAGAAGAGTTGAAGAGAAAGAAGGATTTTCTCTTTGATGACGATATCGATCTTCTCTTGGTGGCCTCTCCCGTCTATCCATCTTTTTGTAGAAGAAAATTCAGGGACACACAAGAGTATAGAACAGTGAAATGTGAATGATAGTGTTCTATATTTTCAAACAGAGAGTGGTGAGTTAATGGAAGCAAGAATGATTATGGAAAAGAGAGAACATCACTAAAACACATACAGACTGGAACTCTGGTCTTTTTGCTCTCACAGTGAGCAACAACTGAGCATATAAAAGAGAATTAAGCAAAGTAGACATGTTCATTGATGGGTGTTTGATGGCGTGGAGAGAGACAGATAGACAGAGAGGAGTAATGAAAGCCAAAAGCCACGCCTATGAAGAAGGAGAACAAGAGAAGATGATTGATGGATTGGACAGAGAGAGAGAGAGAGGGAGGGGGTTTCTGTGCTTGTTTCTTTCACATGTTCTTATAAGGGCACACACACTCGTGCAAGTAGGGTCCAACGTGGGATCAGTGCCAGGGTGGCAATAATGACGTGGCGTATCAATGAGTAATTATCACATTATTAAGTTTTACTTACTTTTTGTGTATCTTCACTTTTGCCTTGTTCACATGAAGTGACATAAGATCTTATGATTTGCTTTTTCTGCTTTTTCATATCTTCTTATTGCATTGAAGAAGGTGAAATGAAATGGGCCTCCTACTCTCTAATTCTGCATTTTAAGACACATACACAGTTAGCTAGATATATATGGCCTGTTTGCTCTTTTAACATTCCTTCAAGTTAATTATGGTTTAAAATGTCAGATCCTGTGTACATAAATGAGTAACATTGATTATTGACACCTCTTCTTGTATCAATATTCAAAGTTTGATTTTCGAAGTTATCTCCCCGCACCTGTTTGTATGACTATTACTTCTGACAATATTCGGGCTGGTGAGAAAGATCAGTTGCTCTAGGGTCAAATTTCGCATCAGCGATTCACCGTTGTGTCTGCTTACGATCTTAATAAGCATTTAAATACAGATGCCTTAACTAGCCATTGGGAGGCCATCCGGAAGTAGGCGGGCCCAAAATGCATCAGATCCTTTCTCTGGCTGGTGGCTAAGAGGAAATTGCTAACCAATAAGGAATGAATAGCCTGTCATCTGACCATGGAGGCCGGATGTCATTCCTGTGGACAAGAGGAAACGACCCTTCATGTTTTAAGGGATTGTCCTCAAGTCAAATCCTTCTGGCAACATTTTCCTGATACCATGGTTGGCGGGGATTTTTTTAATCAGGAGGAAGGACACTGAATCCGTTTTAATCTTCATCATCATGTGCAATTCCATAGGGTCGAGTGGGCTACTATTTTTGGGGTCGCCTGTTGGTTTCTTTAGCGATGGCAGAATAACAACATTTTTTAGTAGGGTTTTGCTTGGCCAATTAACGGTCATACTATTGTCATGGCCTATACGCATTGGGTCATTCAAGCTAACATGATTGAAAATCAAATTTTTCAGTCGCAGGGACTGCCGTTGGGTTCTTTAGTCGGATGGACTCCACAGCTCGAAGGGTGGGTCAAACTTAATACGGATGGGTCAGTTAAACTGGGCTCTAATATTGCGTCTACAGGCTGTCTTCTATGCAACTGGCAGGGGCACTGATGCGGCGGTTTCTTACAGAAGTTAGGTGTCGGTCATCTTGTCATGGAAAAACTCTGCGGGGTGTCCTCCAAGTTGCTGTTGGCATGGGAGTGGGGTTATCAACGTGTGCTACTGGAAGTGGGCTCTCTCGAGATCATTAATATTCTTTCATCTTCATTTCAAGATCTAACTGAGCATTCATTTTTGGTGGTAGGTATCTGTGAATTACTTCGCCGGGAGTGGACAGTACACATTGAGCATACGCCTCATGAAGGGAACCAGTGTGCGGATCACTTGGCATATCTAGCTTCGACGCAACTTCGGGCCTGCATATTCTTCGGGAGCCACCCTGGAGCTTTTTGGATGCACTCCACTGCGACGTGCAAGGAACCCTTCATCATAGATCCCTTCGGAGGGTATTAGACTATAGGAGCTAGTCTTTTTGTTTTTCTTTACCTTGTACCAAAAAAAATCAAAGTTTGATTCTTTTTTTCTTTTAAATAAAAAAATCATCTTAAGTTGTTAATGTCAGCTATCTATAATCACATATTAGATAAAACTTAAAGATAAATAATTTTAATTAAATAAATTTATTTTAATCTTTTATATAACATTTATTAATTGGTACTGTTGTCACCTGCAACTAAATTAATATCAACTCTAGCAATGAAAAATGTAGTTAGTGAAGAGTTGAGATTATTTCCACGAGAAATTTTAATGGTAAAAATTATACGAGTTTAAAACTAAAACAATTTGGGGGGTTTAATTCATGTAAATTTAAGAAATTAAAATAACATAAATCAAAAATTAACAAAAAATAATCAAATCTAGAAATTCAGTAAATAAACCCTAGTTTCGGGTCACTTACGTTATCGAACTAATATGAATTCTTGATATAAAACTCACTTCATTAACAAACATTCATTAGGTGATGTTTTCTCTTAATATTAAATGAATAGAAACATGTATTCTAAACATTCTTATTAGTTAACAACTTAAATACGATCTTAAGCTTAATTGATTAATGGCTTTAAGAATTAAGAAACCAATGAGCAAGACAACACATATACAGCATGCATTTAATCAAGTTAAGAATCTTCTTAAAATTTTCAAACTCTAATATAAATATGGTAATCCTAATTGTCACTTTGGATTAGCAAAATTAAACATCAAATCCTACTAATCTCTCTATAAATTAAACAAATCAATTCTTAGTTGCGCATTCTAGAAATCAATCAATTTAATCATGAAAAGCAATTTGGAAGACATTTAATATTCATCAATGAAATAGACTTTATTTAGAAATCTCACACATACTAGATGATAACATGGTTCCCTTCAACTAAGAAGAAAGATTTAGCTACTCATAACAAAAGTAAAAACTAACAAAAGAATAGCAAAATACAAAGCCTCCATTCCTGATCTTTTTCCAGAAAAATACAAAAAATTCTAGAAACCAGAAAACTATTCCAGGAACGTAAAAAAACTCTTTTCAAAATGTACACAGTGAATGTGTTTTTTATGATTTTCAATGTCCTCCTTCTTTCCTCCTGTCGTAATCTTCAGCAGATACACTTCTCTCATATTCAGGTCGTAAATCCCCATCAATAAGGCAACAACTTGATTCCCAAAATCATAAAGATCTTAGATGGATTGAATTTGATTTCAAAAAATCATAAAGATCTTAGATGGGTTGAATTTGATTTCAAATCAAATTCTGCAGATAATTTTTTTCCTTGCACGTACCCACCCTTAGTCAATTATTTTTTTGTCAGCTGAGAATTTGAATTGTTTTTACTTTCCTTGCATCTTTTTGAATTAATTTCATTTTTCATGTGTTGAAAATCATCTGAGAACAATTAAGAAACAAGTCCATTAATTTTGAATAATAATTTCAACACATTAAAGAGACTTATATCCAAAATTAGCACAAAAATAACAACTTAACATTAAAAAATTAGTAATAAAATTATTTTATTTTATTCACATAAATATTTCAAATTTAAAATTTTTATTTAAAAATAATATTTATATTAAATATATTTTAATTATTAAATAAAATTGTATTTGAAACTATATATTTTGAAGATATTTTAAATATGGTTATATTTATTAATAATTATTAAATTAAATTTATTTAATTGATTACAAAAATTATATCAAATTATTAAGTAAAATTAAATTAATCATACTTCTTATTATAATTAATTTTAGTTAATTAAATATATAATATTAAATTAAATTATTCATAATTTTTATTACTAATTAATATATTAAATATTATATATTAAAAATTACTTTTTATAGTTTTCATAATTTTTGAAAATTGAAAAAAAAAACAAAACTACAAACATTAATTAAAAACTCAAACAAACAAATTTTTTTCTCAATTTAAAAACATTAACAAAAAAATAGAAATAGAAACTATCAGCCCAAAGTTTTGCATTTTCCAATAATAAGAAACTGTGGAGTTTTGTTACAAACTTGGTTACTAAAGCAATTAATGCATGAATGGAGGAAAAGAAGTTCCAACATTCTCGGGAGCTGAAGAGCATGTAGACCATTTGGGTATATTATACTTGAGAAATATTATTATCTGAAAGCGAAAATATTGCCTTCTTTCTAATGTAACTAACGTGGCTCCTTGGACGCTTTGACTTTTTCACACCATTAAGCTATCAACGCTGCCTTTTACTAATTTCCCAATATTTCTTTTTGTTTTTCCTTTTAAGGATAGTTAAAAGAACTTTAAAAATGAAATTGGTTGACTATATGACTAGTGAGTTTATGATATTAAATGACCTTCTGATCATCTAAGCCAGGGCAATAACGTTGACGCAAATTTTGGCTTTAGCTAAGGTAGGCTTGATGCTCGGGGACAACAAGTACTTTGTAAACTGAGTGGAGGTTGTAGCAATTTGAGATGTGAAAAAGAAAAGAATCAATTTCTTAATTATCATGATAATCAGATTTACCCAAGTTGATTTGGGAATTCATTTATAGATCATAAACTTGCTTTGCTGCCTATTTAGATAGCAAATCAAGGAATATGATTATACACTATATATGGTGAACAAATAATGAATGTGAGGCAAGCATATTAATTGTAACTTCCACTGATGATTACTGCTTACTACCCATGTTAACACTGCCCTCAAATAAAGCAATTAACCCATAAGAATATATCACTTCCCTTCTATTGTTTTCATTTGATAAGTTTAGCTACACTTATGATTACTGACCACAGTTGTTGTTTAGCCTTTAAGAGGGAATACTCTTCTTGTTAACAACTATTCTAAGTTCTCTATGTTCATCTTTCTACCTTCTCACTGTATGCAAGTCCATTTGAGATACAAAGAAGGAAACCGTAAGGCTGTTTTTTTAATGATTATTTGTTAAAGAGTTTTAATTGAACTCAAATACTTAAAAATCGTGCAGTTTTTGATCCCATGTAATTAGAACACAAAACCATATATCCAAAAGATAGTTGTTACACTTATGCATACATCAAACTACATGTTATGGTGGATATTAAGTTCTATGTATGTATGGAATCAAATTTAGGCCATTTGGTCATAATATCCAAATTTAATAAGCTGTCAAGAGCATGAATAAATGTTACCTTTCAAACTACAATAAGTGAGTTGATACAACCAGCCTTCGGAATGGAGTTCCTCACCTTACACATCAACCCGACGAACTACACTTGCCAAGTGGTCCAGTTACAACGCAACAAGCTTCAAGGTTTAAACAAGCAATGCAAGTTTTTGTTCAAGCCCAAATCACAAGTCAAGTACATGAGAAGGTCGAAACATCCATAGAGGGACATCAAGGCATGTCCAAGCTTATGACTTTATTAGAGGAGGCGTTGGACGAGGCTAGCACTTAGCCATTTAGGCCCAATTTTGATAATTTGGGCTTGTTATTTATTTTCTATTATTTTAGGCCCAAGTACTTATTTATGGACTTATTTATTTGTTTTAATATGTTTAGCCCATTCCTAAAAGGACTTGGATCAGATTAGGTTTAATGGGCTTGCAAACCCATTCCTATTAGGGTTAGGTTTTGGTCAAGGGTATTTATACGTCATTATAACCTTGTAACCCTAGATTGGTTGATGAATAAAATTTTCGAGTGAGTTCTTCAAGGGAGACGTGACTGTTGTCATGGTTACTTCAAGAACTTGATTTGCATCAGTAAGTAAGTACTTGCAACGTAAATTGATTTCTGATTTCTTTGAGATTGGGTCTCAAATGTATGATTTGAGGTTTAATCTAGCATGTTCTTATAATAGAAAATTAGTATTTTGATTTAATAAGATTAGGGGGTTTTAAGAACCTTTATTTCTTGGGGTTTTCGTATCATGAGTTGTCTTGTTATAACTATGAGAAGATCAAAGTTACAAGACTTTCAACCCAAACTAATGTTAGAAAATCAGGACATGGGGCCTTTTTCTTTTGGTAAGTGAAAACTTTATCACTCTGTCAATGACCGAGATTTACAAGCATTCTTACACCGTTGTTATTATAAAACCAAACCCCACATACTAGGGTAGAGGTCCATTTAAAGTAAAGATGGCATCAATAATAACTTACTGGAAACATAATTCATAGCTATCATGGATTGTAGAATAGCAACTGTCATGGGAATATCTCAGGTTACCAGGAATTTTTTTTGGGGAAAATTTTAGTTTAGAAACTTGAACCTAGATCATGAGCAACAATTTATATGTTTAACTGAATCGAAGTTTGACAGTTGATGTTGGCCTTTTAGGTACATCTAAATGAGCTCCCATTGAACTGTATATATATTTTTTGTTGTTTCTTACGAAATATTTTAGGAGAGTTTCAATTATAAGAAGACACTTTCAGGTCATCTACGTTTAGATTAATCTTTGATCGAGCAGGATAAGTCCCTTACAGGAGATAAAACTCTGACCTCAAATTTTAAACGACTTAATACTTGAAGGCGATTTAAATTTACAACTTCACTTAAGTCAAAAAAAAAAAAAGCTCCTTGTCAACTAACTAGAGTTGCCATTGAACTATTTTTATGTCTCATATGTACAATATGACTCTGACTGGCACAAAGAGTTTTCAGGATACAACCTTTTTTTTTAATTGAAGGGAAGTAGAAACACTACAGATCACACGACTAATTTGGGGGCGCAGCCTCCGATATATCTCCGAAAAGGAGCGTTGGCACCCCTAGAGGTGCAGTAACAAAAAAAAAGAAGAAACACCGTACAATTAATATAAGTAAATGTCATGATTGCTTTTATATTTCTTGGCTAAATAGTTGTCCTGTTTAACGACTGTATGTTTGTTTCTAGTCAGGAGGGCAGATTATCAAGTAAACAAGTGTTGAAATTGTAAAATGGCTGTGAGGTTCATAGAGGTCATGATGGGTGATGTAAGTGAAATGGAAGGGTAGATTTCATTCAAATCATAGAATGACAACCAGGAATTGACACGCCCTAACAAAGAAAAAGTTACTCATCCATTTCCCCACTAAATGTCATCCAACACAGAAGGAACCAAGACATATTCTTGATAGTTGTAGACTCATGCCTCAACCATCGCAGATGGATTGGATAAATCACAAGCTAATGTTTCCCAGCAATTATAGTTTCATAAAATATCACTAGAAGATGACTGGGAGCACTACCAAGAAAACGATATCATTCTTCGTTTAGATCCTGTCAACATTTATGATTTTCTCCCAATTGATTACTACTAAACAAAAAGGGATGTCCGAGTGCATACTCAAGTAGAAAGGCTGCTCCTAGAACAGGAAAAGAGACGAGCGCAAAAAATATATAATGAAGTCACAAAAGTGCTTTACTCTTGAAAGATCATTAAGTTGATCCATAACTTGTAGGCTATCACAATAGAGTAAGTTCTAACAATATGGGAGCAAGTACTATAGCTATCATTAGTAGAAAGTGCAACTAGTGTTGAAGAAAAGGCGAATGTCTAAAAGAACTGACTACGAAAATTGTTGGCATGGTGTCTTCCACAATGGCTATAACTATCATTCAAATTAAATCTAAAGGTGCCTAGGCCTCTTCCCCATGCCAAGAACTCCAAATTATGTGCTTTAAAATCCTGGATTCAAAGGACCATGCTTCAATCATTTTTCATGCATCTTGATTGAACTGTAGGTCATTCACTCTGAGCTCCAATTAAGAGTCTAGATTGCTGTGGCCTAACCTTTTTTTCTCCCTTTTTTAAATATAATTTTTGGTGAAGAGATTGGATTTCATCATGAACAACTAACAACCAGTAACATAAACATCTTGCCATGCCTACCAAGAATCAGCATACGATTCATGACATAACTTAAAATTTGAGCAGATCCTTTTCAAGATTCTACATATTTCCATTTAATGTTCTGTTTATATTTGTTCACTAACTATATTATTGTGTGCATAAATCTTAAAGAATTCTAATAAAGAACAACATAAAGCAACCTTAAATCAAGTTCTTCTAATAGATATTTGGATGAATATAGGAAAGTTGTGTTATATGGCTAGATCCTAGGTTAAATGAAGGGAATACTTCTCAAGAAGGGCTCAACAAGCTACAATAGAAATCTTGCACGAGGGCTTGCAATCATCTAGATTTCAATTATAAAGCATTTTAAGTGAAAACGCACCAATAGGTGATAGAATGAAGACCTCGTCATATCTAACATATGCAGTGTCAACCCTAAAAATGGTCCTTCTCTGAAATCATGGTCCTATGGTCCCTATTGGCTTGCCGCCTTCATATATATATATATATGTATATATATATATATATATGTATATATCTTGTTACATCTTATAATTTTCCCCGTTAAATTGCATTGCATGATGTTTCTGTTTATGTCAAAGGCTTGAGATAATCAATTCCAATGCACAATTCTCCTCCAGAAGACATGAACCATGTAGTTGTATGACATAAGAGTGAGGAGAGCAGATCCTCTGTCGAAGACTATCGTGTCTTATTCTGTCTAAGACACAATACGACGTCGCTTTGTCAAAAAATTGTAAAGCACCCACGTTCCTTAGACAGGCGCTTGTGAGTGGCGCCGTTTTTAAGCCAACTGCTCTCAACCTCTAAGCCATATTTCATTTATTAATCAATGATGCTCCTAGGAACTTTGTACACTTATTTGTAAGAACTAAACAAATAAGTACAAAATGATTAAATATCAAAAACGTTAAATAATTATGTTATTATTATTATTATTATATATCATTAATAAATATATTATTTTATAATAATAAGAATAAGAGTAAGTATTATTTATGAATTTCTTCTATTTATTATTAAATTTTCTGTAGAGTATTTGTTAAATATATTATTATTATTATTATTATATTCGATATGATTATTAAATAAAATCATTGTATTATTATCTAAATGTTATTATTATTATAATAATTATTATAATAATTATTAGTATTATTATTGTTGTTGTTGTTGTTGTTGTTATTATTATTATTATTAGAATAATAATAATTATATTCAATATGATTATTAAGTCCTATTAATTATATTAATTTCAATAATAATTATGACATTTGTTATAATTACTAATTTTCTTCTTCTTATTATTGACTTTGCTATTTTTAATAATTTAATTATTGTTATAATATTTAAAAATTGACTTTACTATTCTTAATAATTTAATAATAATAATAATAATAGTAATATAAAAATTATTATTATTATTATGTTGTGCAACCATTTTCCAAGTTTCTGCACAACATAATTAATTATATTAATTAATTAATTTTATTAATTGATAATTTATTAATTATATTAATTTATATTATTAATATAAAATTAGTTATAATTACTAATTTTCTTCTTCTTATTATTAACTTTACTATTCTGAATAATTTAATTATTATTATAATATTTAATTATTATTATAATTTTTTTCTGACTGGAGTATATATACTTATTATTATAAATCTTAATAATTTTTACAAACGGTTTATTATTAATATTAGTACTATTATTATTATTATGTTGTGCAACCATTTTCCAAGTTTCTGCACAACATAAAGTAATGGATTTAATTTTTTGCACCTGAAAAGGAGACTTTATTATTCTTAATAATTTAATTATTGTCATAATATTTAATTATTATTACAATAATTTGGCTGCCAGGCTCGCGAGAGCAAGCACTCGCCCTCGCGAGCGAGCCAATACTTGCCTGTCTCGCGAGGGCGAGCTCTCACCCTCGCGAGAATAACAATTTTTTTATGTTTTTTATCATTATTTTAATTGCTAAACGTTTTAGATAAATAATATTTTTAACGTTTTAAATGACAATAATAATGTTATTCTCATTAATTTAATTGTTCTACGATTTTGATATTTCACAATTTTCTGCTTACTCTTACTATTATTAAATGAATTGATTTTAGTTATTAATATAATTAAATACTATCATTTAATTGCTGATAATTTTTAATTAATAAAAGTAATTAATTATTAATATTAAGATTTATAATAATAAGTATATATACTCCAGTCAAAAAAAATAATTGTAATAATTAAATATTATTCTGAATAATTAAATTATTCAGAATAATAAAGTTAATAATAATAAGAAGAAATTTGGTAATTAAAACAAATTTCATAATAATAATAGAAATTAATATAATAAATAAATTTAATAATCATATCCAATATAATAATAAAAATAACAAATTAATGACAATAATTATAATACTATTATAATTATGAAATTTGAGAAATACTATTATTATTAAATTTATTATATTAAATTTATGATTAATATTTAATATCATTAATAAATAAATGAAATATCCAAAAGGAATTTTTAATAATAATAATAATAATAATAATAATAATAATAACAAATTGAATATTGTTATAAATAATAATAAGCATTTTTATTTCAAATAATATATTTAATAATCATAATTAATATACTGAATTGCAAACCTAATGATAATAATCACATAAATAAAATAATTAACATCTACAAATTTAAAAATATTAAAACACAAATTTACTTAATTAATATAAACAAATAAAAACAAACTAACCTAATAGGGCAACTCGCGAGAGAGAGGGATGGACCTTGCAAGCTTGCAGAAAAATGGTCATCCTCGCAAGGGCGAGTTGGCTGCTATTATTATGTTATTATTATGATAATAATAGCAGCCAGCGCGCGAGGGCGAAGAGACAGGCCATTTTTATTAATAATCATAGTAATAATTCTAAGAAATCTTCTGACTTTTGCTGTAGATTGTATAAAAGGAGTTGGAAATTTTTTTGTCCACCAGCAGCCTGGCGGTGATGTGACGTATGAACTTAAATTACTATTATTATTATTAACTACTCTGATGCTTACTTCTTATAATTATGAATTTTTCTGCAAAGTATTTATTATATATATTTTATTTATTATTATATTTTAATAATAATAATAATAATAATAATTTATAAATACATATATACTATTAT
>JANVCL010000001.1:12178915-12202272 GCA_026546855.1 Erythroxylum incrassatum
TTTTGATGATTGTGTTATTGGTTGTGATATTAGAAGTGTAATTTGCCTTTGCAGATTTTTGGGCTGTTTTAAATACAGCCGTTATGCTGCCCGATTTTCGAGAAAATCGGGTTATGGCAAAGTTAAAATAAGAATAATAGTTTTAAAGATGTGATTAGAATATGTCTGATTAAGATCAATTCTAGTGATTTTGAGATATTGGGAAATTCGTGGCAAAAGATAGTGAGATTGGAATGGTTAAGTTTCCAAGTGGGAATATGTGTTGTTTGAGTTGTATAAGATTGATTAAAGAGAAAAGGAATGAATAAGAAAAAAAATTTATACCGGTTTCGGATGGTTAGTCGATGTTATCAAACACGATAAGTTTTCTATACTTTGTGTTTCTCCCGGATGTCGGAATGTGTTTTAGTTCGATTAATTTGTTTTATCCAATATGTTTTTGCTTCGTTATTCGTATCCGTTCTCCGCTTTTCCGGTTGGGGCCCCAACACTAGATTCCGCCAAGTATACAAATGGAACCTAACCATACATGCCAACCAATTATGTCTTCCAAATAATCAACACTTATAATCCATCCTTCCCCTCCAAAAGGGGATTTTAGTAAATAACCGAAAATAACACTTGAGCTAAGGGTTAAGTTGGTAATTTTTCAACCATCCCTCCTCCTTAAAGCCCAGGTATCATATACACCCCAAAAATCAAGAGCCTTGAATACTAAAAGAAAAGCGCTTATACCTAGCAAGATTAAATGAATACCTAAAATGATGAATATAAAGTTAAGTCTGTGGGGCTGTACGTACTATGGATCTTCTGACTCCCAATCGGGTTGCCTTCCTAGGTCTCACTGATGTTGCCTATAGGTCGTGATGTGCCTCGAGATGGCCTTTTACTTGCCTGTGAGCTCCCAGGTTTGGAAATTACCAATGGAATGAGTCATCAAAGAAACAGTCATAGGTAGTCTTTAGCAACGGAATAAAAAATGTTCGTCACTAATTTAGTGATAGAAAATTTCTAATTAATTCCATCGCTAAATTTGGTGACGGATTTAAGATTCCTGTTGCTACATTTAGCGATAGATAAGGTTTAGAAAATCTATCAAAAAATTTAGCAACAATAAGTTTTGTTTCGTCGATAAATTTACCTACATATTTTTCTTATTCCATTAGTAAATTTACTAAATTTACCGACGGATATTGTTATTCTGTTGGTAAATATATTGATATTGTTTTTTAATTTTTTCCTACATTTAATTTTGATTGCTAATCTTATGATTGATAATTAATTTATACAGTTATTTGTTGATAATATTTTGAATTTTTCTACATTTAATTTGTCTAAATAGTATATTGATTGATAATATAAAGTAAAATTTATCTTAATTGATAATAAAAAATATTATCTACAAAAATAAGCATCTAATTCATACAAAATGACTTGAGAGTAGTTATAATTAAACTATGCAGTTAGTGAATGCGGATGCTCTTATTCTTGCAATGAGGTGCTACCCCTCCCCTTCAACTCATCCACCTTATTACGGAGTTGGGTTATATACTCCATCGACTGTTGTAATTGAGTTGCCAACCTCCCTACTATGCTCTCAAGCTTAACGGCTCTCTTATTAGATGTGGACTGCCTACTAGATATAGTTGTACTGGAAGTGGATGATTGCAAATAGCACATGTTTGCAAATAAACCTAAGCCGAGGATCCTTCCACAGTAATCCTTACCACCCACTGCATCAAGATATGTTAGACTATCATCAACGATTTCAAAGTGCTGAGCTTGTCGTTGAATGCTTTCTTGTATTTAGTCCTATCAAGAGGCAATGTTTATGTTAATAAGTGGTAATTATTAAGAATTAATATTAAAGAATAAATTTCACACACATTTAGTTCTCTATTGTTGACGAAGGTCACACCATCAAACTTCTTTGTTGGGCCCCATTTTCTGAAGCCAAGTCCGGAGTTTGTAAAACAAACGTGAGCCTCGATGAAATCAATGGATTTGGACGGATAATTTCTGCGGGAGCAATGGCGGGTTCACAGCGGCGAAAATATAGAAGTATTTCCAATGAGACCTTTAGAGACAAGTTCGCCGCGGTGAAGTCTCAAGGTCATCAAAACTCACTCAAGAGCCTTCCCAAAGGTTTCTCCAACCTTACTTTCACTCTAAATTGTTCCAAATTCACTTCCTCTAATGCAACATCATTTCATAACAATTCAATACTAACATTATTTCATTAAACTCTCTAATCTCTACTCATTTAATTCATCACTGACAACTAATTATCATCATTCACAAAATCCTATCTTTCTTTTTCTCATAACACCTCACTTATATGTATCAATAAATCGTATTCAAAATCTTATCATCTCAAATCAATAACTTCCTCAAACATACCTAATTTCAACTCAAACTCATCCATACACAATTCATATTTCAATAACCTCAAAAGAAAGAGTTTTACAAAGCTTTAATGGGATTTCAAACCACATTACAACATTGATCTCAAAATCCAAAATACAAAAGATATATAAACCAATAGTTGTTGAAATACGACTAAAGCCTTGATTTACATAAACTAATTTCAAAAACAACATATGCAGAATTCGGAGTGATGCCTTGACTCTTAGTCATTCGATCTCTTACTCAACACCTGAAGATGGAGAGGAATGGGGGTGAGCTTGAAAGCTCGTGGGTAACAGTTTATAATGATAATAAACAAAATCATTGAAATGCTCACTTTTTGTAGAAAATTCATATTGAATTCATAAAACGCATAATTCTCAAATTCTCAACCAAATTCACAGTTCTAGCTCAAAATTCATAGTTTAAATATCATCACAAAAACATAGCATATACATTTAACTATCAAAGCATAACACTCAATTATGCACCATACTTGACAATTAAAAAATGCAATGCACACACAAATGGCTTGAGAGTTCCGTGGAACAAAATGGAGAAATCGAAGTTTATACCATGAACGAAATGAGACCATTTTTTGGATCTCATGTGCACGTAACTAACGAAACGGTTTCTCTTTTATCCAAACACAAGCAATTCTATGCTCAATTCAATCAATCACATATTCACATTCTCATACTTTTTCTTCTTTTTCGAATATACAAAATGCCATGACATTTTTCAAGGCATAACATAAAATGTTTCAATGCATTTCCATCTTCATTTCGCAATTCATCAACAAAATTCATATACCGAACATATAAAATTTCTCAAATCATTCAAATAACAATCATGCAACATTTATAAAACAATTGAAATCATTTATTTCTTTTTCTTTTGAAAACATAGTCATGGCTCATTAACTCAATTAGAAACATATAACCCACCTTGAATCCCTTGCTTAAAAACTTGCTTAAAAGTGCCTCTTCTCTTGCTCTTCTTGCCTTTATTGATTCCCTTTAACATTGGTAAAAATCCTCCTTCAATAGGAATGCAAATGGAAAACCCATAAAGCATATTTACTAGAATTAATTCTAGAATACTTAAACCCATATATTTCCTAAGCTTCATGTATTAAGACCCTTCCGAAAATCCAAACCTTTGGGTCAATTTCCCATGATCATTCTGATAAGGTAAATGGAGAAATTTCATAACACTTTCTTCTAGAAAAACGTTTCACATTGTCTTAAGTTTCTAATAATACCAAAATCATTCAATTTGGTTTAGAAATATGAAAGTTATACCCTAAACATTTTCGGACTATTCTTATACTGAAACAGTAGTCTGTGCTCAATTTCCATCCGAAAATTAAAATTCTTAGAGACTAAATTAAAACTTAACTTCATCAGACAATTTATAGCCATATGTCTCTAGTTGACTCCAAATAAAAAATCATTCCATTTGGATAGCTACATAACAAGTTATGCATAAAATACTGAAACATGTTTTGTGTAGGAAAGTTCGGCGCGGCGAACTTTCACAGACTTGTCTTCCAAATTTTCCAGATTTTACTCTTTACTTACTACGTTTTTCCCTTTCATTTTACTTCTCTCTATCACCAAAATATGTTTCATTCATCAAATTAAGAAGAATGATACTTATACTTACTTTTTTTTCCAAAGCTTCTTTAATCACCATGAAACCCTAGCTTCTCCAAATGAAGAGTTTCTTAGCTCTAATGAAAGCTCTTCTCTTCCTCTTTCTTTTTCTCTTCTTGAACAATCTCAGAATCTCTCTTTAAAACTAAGAAAAGATAAAACCTAGCTTAGTTTTCTCTCCCTTTCTCTCCTTTCTCTCCTTGTCTTCGTATTTTCTCTCTTCTTTTTCCTTCACTCATGTTTTCTTCTTCTTCCAAGTGCAAGACAAAACTTTTCTTTCCAATTATGCCCTTAGTGAATGTAAATTGTCCATTTGGCCCCTTCCATTTATGTCTTATGTTTTTTATGTTTAAGTGACCTTCCAAAAATGCCCTTTATACAATACGATCTTGCTAATTTAATTCAACTAACCAAAGTAATAAATCCTACTAACATTAACATACTAATTAACTCAAAAAATAAACAATTCATAAAGACCTCATAATTTATTTAAATGATGCTTAACTCAACAAGAAAAATTTAAAAGGCCAACATTTTTAACGTGGGTGTGTAAAAAGAGCTGACGTAGTGCAGGCTTCCTACTTACAGACTTTTCCTACATCAAAATAAAGTGTTATAAGTGAACTATAATTTACAAAAACTTCAGCAGAGTTTTTCCTATTTTTATGATATTTACTCGCTGTTGAACAAAGGAAGTAACTTAACAACACAGTAATATATGGAACCAAACATTTGTAACATTATCATTTTCCATAATATACATATATTTTCATTTCAAAATTTACACATCAAATTAAATTGAACTAAATTTCATAAATAAAAGTAAAAAATATCATAATATAATTGTAAAGTGTAGATACTTACAAGTTTCTCCACATGTTCTTGGTGGGTAATAGATCCTCCAATGTGTAAGGGGAAGACTCTCTCCTTCCAGTCCTGCACACCTGTTTGCATAATTACGCTCTAAAATTAACATTTCCTTAGGTGATATCCAATATTACTGCTAAAAACTTTATATTTCTTCATATATATAAGGAAGTCGTACACCAGTTTTGTGTATCGCATTAAAAAAGTCTCTATACCGTGTACGAGCTCGCCTCTCCCATATTTTATAAATTACCACATCAAATTTGAAATCTCGAAAAAATTCTTTCTGAAAAAAAGAAAAAACATACTATAAGTACTTATAACCTACAATATTCATCATTAATGTATAAAATTAATTAGATAAAAATACAAAAGAATATACTTTTGTACCTCAAAATCCTGATAATAAAAATCTTTTGTAGCCTGAGAGATATTCATCTATATATAATCCTTAAGATCAATTTTCTCCCTGAATTTAGTCGTCATTTTTCTTGAGCACATTCTATATGGTACCAACCTAATCTATAAGCAATTTTAGATCATTTTCAAATTAAAACCTATAACTTCAATATAAAACTATGGTGTTATCATGCATGTATTTTTACTCACAGATTGTTGACAAGTTTGATATAAGTTCTTCCATCAACTCCTTTAGCTCCAGACTAGAGGCCGCCTCCTTCATTCGTAATGTTTACCCACGATATCTCTGTCAGTATAGGGTGGTAGATGAAGGAGGGATGGTGGATGGTGTAGCAGGGCTTCTGGATAGTGTAGCATTAGGTACAAAAGGTGACTATATAGGGATTATAGGTTGGGAAAGTGATGCCTCATATGGATGTGCAGTAGGTAGACGTTCATATTCTATAGTGTCTACAGAAGATGGTGCTTCTCCTAGACCTGCATTGGCTGATACAAATGGTGGTAATCTGACCCTTGGCCTCATCATTTCCAATTTTCTCTTTTGTGGCATATTTTTAACCTGAAATATGTATTTCGTTGAATATTCTAGTAATATAACAATATAAATTAAATATATAACAATATATTGTTGATGCAACAATAGATTTATTTATATAATATTTTATTATAGACACAAATTAATCGTTATCATGATCACTTAATTGTAAACCAAAATCATCATCATCTTCTTTTTCTGAAGAATTAGAATCAAACACTGGCTCCTCTTTAGATCTCTCATTATCCTCATCCTCTCCAGACGAAATTTCAACATATTTATTATTTGGATCGTTCAAAAGTTCATTCGTCATATGTTACACATGCATTTATTTCATAAATCTCTTCCTAAAACGCTTCACTTTCAATTCTCTTATTTTCTCCTTTTCCATGTAATTCAAAAACACCTCTAGGTTTTATTTTGCAAACGACCAACCAATCTGACTTATCTCGTCTTAAGCTAGGAAAAGAGACATAATACATGTAAATCGCTTGCATCGCCAACATGAAATATTCAAATTATCTAAATCTTCTTCGTTGGTTGATTTCAACTAAATTGTATAGATTGTGCACTTTTGTACTGATATTAGGACTTGGATCAAACCAGTCACACTTAAATATCACACTTCGTTTTATTGGCAATGTAGAGTACTTAATTTCAAGTATCTTAATCATTTTACCATAGTAATCCATCAATTCTCCCTTTATGTAAACCCCACTATTTACTATTGCTATACTATAACCATGATATTTTGTATAAAATTTGTATCCATTAACGAAATAAATCAGATACAATTTAATAGTTCATAAAGTTCCTTTCACAAGATCACATATGAACTTGTTCTCTATTAGATTTTCTGAGGCATACATAAAAATAAATTATCATATTAAATAGTATAACGTCATTTGAACACTTTGATCTGATAATTCAACCATTTCAATAATTGTAAGTGAAAACTTACATATTTCTCCAATCATCAAGGAAGTATCTTTTAACTTTTTTGTTGATATCATCTTGTATTTATTCAGGCATTAGCTCACGTAATCATTCCTTGTATAATCTAAAAGCATTATTATGTATTTTAGTTATGAACAACACTAACTTCGAAAACCTAAATAATCAATTTCAAAATCAACTTTAACTTATTGCATGAAAGGTTGAACCTCTTGATAGTTCAATAAAATGTAACTATGGGCAGCCTCTATTTCTTCCTCTATTAACATTCTTCTTGTTGACTGTTTATATGTTTATCCAGGATATGTGAAAATGGATAAGTTATCATCAACATCACTCGTTTCTTCCCCGTTGTCATTACGAGGAATGTTTCTTTCTCTTGTGTGCACATGTGGTTCAAAATAATGTGAACAAAATGTACTTGCTTCGTCCACTAAATAAGCATTACATATCGAACCTTTAACTTTATCCTTTTTTGACATTTTTCTTCAAGTGATGCAAATACTTACATTAGCAAGTAGGGTTATTTCAATTTTGTGATTAAAATTTGCTTTACTCCAATTCAAATATTTACTATAATTATCTGTCAAACGGATACATCCATCAATATTGAACTGGACCAGCAAGTTTAGCCTTTGTGCCAAATGCACGGGTAGATGCTTCATACAGTCAAAGAACCTTGGAGAGAAAATCACTTCTAATTTTCTCAAGATTACTGAAATTTTCCTTTCTAGTTTTTTCATTTCAACAAACTTTATTTTAGATCATGTTAAGCTTTTGAAAAATAAACTTAATTATGTTATAGCTTTCTAAACCTTACTCAGCAGCAACTCACGAAATGTAATTAGAATTAGCCTTTGTATAAACACATGACAATCGTGACTTTTCATCCCAAATAATTTGTACTTCCTTATGTCCACACACTTTACCAAGTTTGAGACATAACCATTGGAACACTTTAGACTTTTCAACCATTCACACAAATTTTCCTTTTGTTTTTTGTTCAAAGTGTAACATGTTTTTAGATATTTACCGATGCGAAGATTTTTATCTAACTCATTCCTTCTACAAAAAGTTTCAAATCAGCTCATGATTTTGCATTGTTCTTCGTCCTCCCTTCAATGTTAATTATGGAATTGAACAAATTGTCAAAAACATTTTTTTCAATATGCATCACATCTAGATTATGATGTATCAAATTAGTTTTCCAATGTGCCAAATCTAAAAAAACACTGTGTTTTCTTTAACCAATGTTTTTACTAATGCTTGTATTAACTTCATCAACTTCAAGTTCTATAACTTTTCGTGACCAAACTCGTTCTCGACAATAAGGAAAATACAATGGTTGTAAGTGGAGGTAGTCAGTTTTTGAAATGAATCCTAATACTTCACTAAAAACTTCTTTAATGCTACATAAGAACTTATTGATTGAATTGAAGACAACTAAGGCATTCATTTCATACTTTCCTCTTTCTATGTCCCCTTTTCTTATTAAGTCAAAAGAACATTGTCAAGGGGGAAAAATTCCACGCACCTAACCCCAATATAAAATCATCCAACAGTATCATATCTAAATCAACATAGAAAGAGTCAAATGAGTAAAAACACCACTTCACACATGCTAGCTAGGACCTAAAATTATTTTACCATTGGCTATGGAGATTTGAAGGCTTGACTATTTTTAGGAAGCCAGAATAAGTTGTTATACTTCTCCTTCACTTACAAAAATTGTGAGTGTTTTCAGAATTTACTATAACCAAAACTTCTTCACTAAATCTGCATAGTTTGCACATTTTGGACCCTTATAATTATACGTAGAGAGGCCTCGAGCTCTAAAAGAACGATAGTTATATCCTCATCTTCGTCTTGTTCGATGTCTTCTATTTCTAACTTAAAAAGCTGTTCGCATTTATGGCTACTAGTGTATGGTTCATTACAGTATAAAATAGCCCCTTGGCTCTATTTTCTGCCATTTCAACTTGATTTTGATGGATGCTTGTTGGTGCATCTATCCTCTTAACTCCAATTATTCTACTTTGTTCCTCTCTCTACTTATGTTATCTGAGTCTACTTGATGTTGTCCAGTTATAACCATGATGTTTCCCTCCATCAAGTTGTAGCTTCCTCTCAAACACCCTAGTAAGGCTTATCACTGATACCAAATCTGTAGAGCGATATATTTCCATATAGAGGTAAATATCAACCTGTTGATCACTAAGCTCTGTGGTTGCTCACACAAGTAGGCACTAAATTCTACTCTTATATTCTTCTACTGACTCAATTTGCCCCAAGGGTGATGAGTTCTTCGAGAGGATTGCTTCAATTTGTGGTTTAAAACAAAGATGATATAATTTCTTAAAATTCTCCTATGGTAAATCATGTTTCTCTTAGGATAAATTGAAAAACCAAAGTTAGGTATCTACACTCATATGGAATGATGGGAGTCTAACCTTATCCACCTTATTTGTTCACTGGTTGCAAAGGAACTGATCACATCTATTTAGTCATCCTAGTGGGTCTTCCTTTTCCATCATATGAAGGGAAATCCAGCTTTGCATATTAGGGAACAAATCTATTGTCTAAAAGTCCCCCTGATGCAAATTTTAGTCGTGCATGCATTGGTACCTTACTGCTGCTAGTTTCATGCTCACGACTCTTACTTGCCAAGCCTTCTCGAGCCTGGGACAAAAATTATGGCAATCACTGAAACAAGAGCTGAAAACTCAACCTTATATCCCTCCAATGTATGTTTTATCATCTCTATTATTTGGTTCATTTAGTTGGTTGAATCTCCCATGACTCTTGGATCTAATGCCAAGATGCTGTAAACGTTAGATTAAGATCTAGCCAAGGGATGATTTCACTTGGGTTTTCTATGAAAACCTTTAGTTTTTGGTGGAAGGGTGGAACTCATCAAAAGGAGTCACCTACCTTAGGTCGAAGGAAAAGTGAGCTGCCTATCTTAATAAACTTTCTTGCTTGTCCTCTTTCATTACGTTAAACTATTTAAATAACAAAGCTAAGTTGCCATTTTAGGTAGTACAGAATAATAGGAATTTTAATACCTTTATTATAGAACTTGACTAGAAAATAAAAGACATAATCATATAGGATTCTTGAATATTTTGTAGAATAATTATCTTCATGACTGTCTTAATTTGTGGGACCTTGACTGCAATCATGATTCTTGTCATCCTTGTCTTGATTCTATTTTTCCTTATCGTCATTCTTTCTTTTTTAAGCTACATCTCCCTTCATTCTACTTAAATTTATTTTTGTCTTTTCCATAATGCTTGCCCCTATAACAAGCCTTGCAGCTGATTCCCCATTTGATTCCTCGGTTAATACAACTACTTCCAAGTCCACGCACAAAATTCTTTCGAGGAATTGAACTCAACTACAAGACTACCAAAGGTCAGCCTACATCGAATCAGTCTCAGGGACTCGAATATGTTACGCTATGATGACATTCTGGTTTCCGCAGATATTGACTTGTGAAAGTTTATCATATAAATTATCTGCATCTGATCTTACCATTATCAGCAGAAGACAAATTATAATTCGTAGGTGTTCTGATCCCTCTAAGTATGATAGCACTAGGTTTTTGGCTAGATTTCGTTTTCCATTCTTTATTTTGATGTGGGGCTGCATGAAAAGCACATTGCGTATCATGGCCCATATTTTCATAGGAATAACCCTGGAAAGTTTGAATATTACATCCAGGAATGTATTACTCAAACTACCGACAATCTCCTCCTATCAAACAAAGAAAATAGTTTCAATGATCCCTGTCAAGTTTCCACTAATTATAGCCAACATGCATACTTAGATCGTCTAAAGGACACCATGGAATTTGATATAGGGAAGCTTCTACAAGTATTGCATTTTTGGTCACCCACAGCTTGTTGGTGAGGTTTGTTGTTATATGGATTACTTAGGAATGATCTGCTAACAGAAATATTGGATGTAAGAGGCTCAATTCAACTAGTTTGACTAATTTGATCAGTCGTAGAAGTAGGAAGGAAAGGTTGAAATGATTCTGATGCAGAACCATCCCTTTCCAAAATTGACTTCCGGAATGAACAACCCGATACAAAAATGTCCTTAACAGCAGTTGCAGAAGACTGCCAATGCCCACGACTACCCCAACCTCATGCTTAATTGCTCCAACAGCAGCAGAAAATCAGGATTCAGGAGATGGCACATGCACGGGTCTGTTAAAGAGCAATACACCTCTACAACAGAACTGTTTGCAGTCAGCGTAGCAGAACTATGTTGAGAATTACTGGGTTTCAGTACTTGCGGCTGCGAAGTTAGTTGAAATGAAGTAAAATCTTAAAATGCATATCTGCATACCCATTCTTTGATTTGCTTACAACACCTTGTACATTGGACGTTGAACCTTGCAGAAAAACAGGCTTCACTTCTGCATCTGTGCTCTGGTTAACTATTATTCTCACTGCGGAGAATTCCCTACTCATTCCTACACTAGAAGGAAATTGAAGTATAGCCACTTCGTCGAGCATTAAGATCAGAAACTTCATGAGGTTTAATTTCGTGACCAATAATTCTCATATTGTTTCTTTACATCTACGGGCTTCTGTAACCTGTATTCTGTGGCCATAAGCATACAAATCTAGGAGTCACATTGGAGAATATGCTTACCCCAAACAAACATCTTAAAAGTCGGCCCAAACTTTTTCTTGATAAGCACGAGAAACTATAAAATGAAGAGGCAATAGAAATATGAAACTTGTTAAACTTTTTTCAATGCGTAACAGTTACTATAAGATGAAAAGGCACTACAAAGACTAAAGTTATCTAAGTAACAATTCAAATTTTATACAAGAATAACTATAATTATAGTTAGTTTTTACACAATACTCCAAAAACAGAATCTCCAACAACCAAATACTGAAAAGTTTCTACCATAATAGCAAAGATAAGGATAAGGATATACACCTTTGTTCTTGTCCCTTGTTCTCTTCACCTCATGAAATGGATATGATAAAACCAATATGAAAAGAAAATTAAATAAGAAAAGTCTCAGACAATCAGACAAAGTAACTAGTCAAAATATATGAAGCGAGCAAAATGTATGAAGAAAGAAAAGTCAAAGCAAGCCGGTAAGAAATAAGAACATGATCATCACGTGCTTAAGACCATCAACATGAAACCATCAAAAGGCTAAAAATAGTAAGCATTTCATTGCTCACCCATCTACACTAAAAGAAAATTGAAAATATGAAATCAGGTAGCTTCTCCACCAAATCTCATAGTCACTCAAGCAACAAAGGCATGCAATCATGAACAACTCAACTAAGCTTACTGGTTCAAGTTCAGTAAAAACCAATCCTTTATTACAACAAATTGATCATTCATAGTATATTAAACAGCCACCAGAGCTAAAATATTAAATACATCACAAACTTGAAATTACCAACGAACTATAATATCTCTTGTTAGAGTATCTCATATTGACTAAACATGAAAATGTTAAAGGGTTTATAAGTGGTAAGAATTAACTATCAAAATAATTACTTCTAGTCATTTTGACAATAATTGACTCAAGCCCAATTCTTATTAATGAGCTATACACTCTACTTATATTAAAAATCCTAATATCCCTCAATTTGCAAAAGATTGCACAATGTGACTACTAAACAAATTGTAACCTAACACCAGTGAGCTAGTAATTCTATGCTCTAATATTGTTCAATTCAAAGCATCTTATAAACAAAGCAAAATTAAAAGGAAGCCCTCTTGCAAAAGGAAAATAAGAGGCAAGTTGAAGTAAGTAGCACGAGAATACGGGAAAAGGAGAACAAAAGAGAACCAGAACAAACAAAGAAGTAAATCATTGGAATTCAAAAGAGAAGGTCCAAAAAGGAGAAGCATGTAACATGTAACGATACCATAGTTACGTATTCCGATCGAACGTGAATGGGCAAGAAACAAAGAAATGTAGAAAGTAATTGATTTCGGTTCCATAACTTTAAACGAGCTTTTCAAAGCCAAAACGAGCGCGAATCTACCGCCGTCTTCACGGAAACTTCTCACCGAGATGCGGTCAACATCTTTCTACAGTTTTTTCATAAAGTAAGCTCTCTTAACAGGTCAGAGAATTCTTGTACTTACAAATGACATGAGCAACTGCAGGAGATCTTAATCTTTATATATAGCTTCTGTATCAGGCTTCCTATCATAGGCCCGAAATGGGTTCGGTCCACATTGACCAGGATTTATTTTCCACTTGGACTTCGACCCATTGATTTAGATCATTTATTGAGTCACTTTAGTATCTTTATTTGGATCAAATTACGTAACTTAAAGATAAGTTAATGAAAAACCCAAAAATGCATTTAAATATTGTCCAACTTTATGGGAAAAGTCAAAATTATCTGACATTCTCCCCCTTGGACAATACTTAATTGCAGTATTGACTCAAGTTAAAAACAGTTTAAAATCTCGATTAAGCTACGCTACTGTATTAGTCGTCTAAGTTTAAAAACAAAACATTTAATCCAAAGATAACAAAAGCCCATCATTCCGTCCTACAAGGCTTTCGATACCGAAAAGTATCAAATGCATATGTCATATGCGACACAGATCCAATATAATCACGTATACCTAATACCTCACTGACATAAATGGAAAAATGAATTATGGCAAACTAGGATGATACCTTTATAATCTAAATTATATCATCTTCATTTGTATGTCTCAATTTATCCAACTTTATGCTAAACAGCGTTAGAAAAAACTTCTTTCCTCTTACCAAATACTAAACTGCATCAGAGGAAACCTTTATGTTCTTTAACTGAATGCTAAACTGCATTAGAGAACTTTTATGGGATTAAAACTTATATCCCCCTATGTCACGTCAAACTTTATGGATATCTGTATAAAACTGTATGCGTCTAAATGACATAGGCTCAAGGTCAATCTGTATATACACCCAATGACCTTCAAATGCTTAAGATTGACACAAATCTTAAAACTTTTATACCTATTATGACAATGTATGATAACACGTATTATTGAGGATAAACAATGATCATCTTTATCGATAAACCATCATACCGTCATAATACGTCAAATGTATAAATATACAAATGCACATGGAGCAAACATAATGATTCTCTAACTAACAGTGTCTAAGGACATCAAAACACCCATATTGTATACTTGTATTACAAACACAAGTGGGCGAAGTCCTTTAGTTAAAGGATCGACTAACATTTCCTTAATCCTTAAATGCTCCAAACCTTAATGTCATCTTTTCGTATTAACTCCCTCATGGTCAAATAATTGACCTCAAATGGCTAAGACCCTATGATATTCAATGTTGTTACTAAACAACACATCAACAAGATTATCCCAGTACAACCGAATGGGTCTTGCCACTAAATCAACCACAAACAACTCAAAAATCAAGTTTCTAAGCTAAACCGTCTGTGAAGCAACCTTATAGCATACACTTTGCATGCATGGTCAAGGAAATCATCTGTGTCTTGTTGACACTCTTCCACAACATTGTACCATCTGCAAACTTAAACTATAACCTTAAGTGAACTTTCGATCATCCGAACACATAGCTAAATTCTGAATCTAAATTCCCTATAAGGATTAGTTTGCTGATTTTGTTAAATGTCAACATATAATCCTTGATTCCCTTTAGTATCTCCACACTCACTTGAATGCATTTCAATGGTCTAAACCTGGGTTAACTAGATATTGATCAAATAGTTTAACAGTAAATGTAATGTCTCGCCTAGTACTTACTCGAGCATACATCAAGCTACCAACCGCACTAGAATGTGGAACATTCCTTATAACCTCTCTCTTTTTTTATTCTTTGGATATGATGCCAAATATTAGCTCTCATTATAAGATATAGATGCCACGACAAGTTTACAATTAACCACATTAAACCTTTGTAACAAATATTCAATGTATGCACTCTGTGAGAGGTCTGATGGGTATTGAGATCTGTCTATTCAATGTATGCACTTTGAGAGAGGTATGATGGGTATTGAGATCTGTCCCCATAAATCTTAATACCTAGGTTAGAAGATGTTATGCCAATGTCCTTCATGTCAAAGTTTTTGAGTAACAGTTGCTAAACCTCATGTAACATGGTCAAGTAATTTGATGTGAGTAATATATCATCCACATGTTATAATAGGAAGATAATTTTGCTCCCCCTTAACCTTATAGCACAAGCATCTTTTTAACTTTATTTTCTATGAAGTTGAAAGAGGTAATAACCTCATCAACTATAAGGTATCACTTTCAGGAGGTTTGATGTAAATCATATATTCATTTGCATAACACACAAACTATGTCAATTCCATTTGGATCCTGAAATCCTTCAGGTTGTACCATATAGACCTCTTCATAAATGTCTTTATTCAGGAAAGCGATTTTGACAGCCATCTGATGTAACTCTATATCATCATGAGCTACAATTGCCATAATCACTTAAAATGTATCCTACGAGGATACAGGAGAAAAGGTAACATTAAAGTCAACCTTTCTCCCTAAGTGAACCAATAGGCAATTGAGTAAGCCCATAAACTGCTAAACTTTATCCAAAAATCCTTTAGGTCTTTAAAATTCATTTACAACTGACGAGTTTGCAATTACGCTATAAATCAACTAACTCCTAGACCTTGTTATGCTTCATGACTTGCATCTTATCAGTTATTGCATCCCACCACAAATTTGTATTGGGTTTAGAGATAGCTTCTGTAAAAGTAACTGGATTAGTAATATGTCTAATAGTATAGTCCTATTCACCTAATAGATTATGAAATCAGATGGGATAACAGGTTGTCTCACTCTAGTGGATTTGTGCAACTGTATTAGATCTTGTACCCTAGGAACCTCAGTGTGTACAGGTATGGGTTTTTGTTCCTGTACAAGCACGGTACAGAGACCTAAACCCACTGGATCTAACTATATGAGTAGTGGATACATAATAACTGTAGTATCCACTCTGCTATCATCCGAAGGGTTAAAGGGTCCACCATCATTATAGACATCGTATTCTAGAAACTTTAGCTGTTTGTATTTCCACTATTCTGGTCCCTCCTTTTCTACAGTAAAATCTATAGCTTTAAAGTAGTCAGGATATCTTACTAAATAGCAATGAGTAAAACGAGCATGTAATTTTCCTTTATAAGGATTATACTACCTCAGTAGGACAACTCCACACATGAATATGTGTAAGACTGAGTTCCCAAACTTCTAGATAATTAGGTAGATTAGTTATGTTTTGCATTGGCCTTTTCAAGTCTTTTAGGGTACAGTTATGCCTTTCGGCAACACATCATTTTGCTCAGAACTACTCGGCATAGTGAATCAATCAATTTTTAGCAAGATAGTTGGTTATCTTTAGGCCCTTTAGATGAAATAGATGAAGCTTAAGCTCTTAGAACAATAATTCCACAATAGGATACAGTTGCAGAAGTTTTAGTAAGAAAGGAACTTATTAGATTAGCTCCAATTCCATTCCATTAAAAGCTGAAATTATTTAGACATCTATTAATTACGATAATGAAAGAATTGTTTTGAAACACAATTCTAGTGGGAGTTTCACTAATCAGTCTAGTGGACAGGTGCTAACTAACAACTTGGTAACTCTTCCTTGGACAAATATTATTTGGTTTTGTCACCAACAACCACATGTTTCAACCACCCTTTAGCTTGCAATGAGGAATAAGCCGCCAACTGTTGATAAGTTAGCAAAATTCATGAACCTTACATATTGGTGCTCTCTTTGTCAAAGAGTTGAAGAGAACTTAAATCATTTATTCTTCCAATGCAGTTTTTTAATTGAAATTTGGGAATCATTAATACACAAATGTCTAATTTATGATTTTCTAAATCACTTAACCCAAATCAAGGTCTGGTGTTATGATATAAAGTTCTCAACAATATTATTAAATGGTGCTTCGCAACTCTCTATCATTCCTAGTTATTGCAAACAATATTATTAAATGGTGCTTTTATAACTCTGTATCATTCCAAGTTATTGCAGTATGGGATAAGAGGAACAATCGTATTTTTCATGACAAATGCCTCTCTAAAGAGTTGTTCAATAGCCATCTAATATAGCTTATGATATCTCACATTAGTATCCACATGCATAAGTTTCAGGATCACTAGTTTCTCAACTTTAATTGGATGGTGTAAACATATCCATTTCAATGCAATATTTATAATTCAGTTATGATTTCAATTGTAAGTTTGTGATAGGTCTATCCTTGCAACTTGCAATTACATTGTACTTGTACTCCTTGATTGCCTTATATGGTTTAATTTAACTCAAATTTTCTAAAAAAAAGACTTAATTCCATCATAATATACTTATCAATGTTATCTCCAAAAATAAAATGATAAAAGTTAAGAGAATTTTGTTTGTTATGTTACAAGGAATGAGCAATGGCTAGGATAGGGTGGGTGGTATTGATGGAGATAATGGACAAGATAAAGAGAAATATATGTAGGTTGTTAACTAGAGTGAGTCTTAGCTCTAAATAAAAGACATGGTGAAGAAAGAAAAAACATGGAAAGAAAGTAAGTTTAGAACGTGGAAGAAAGAGGGATATAGACATAGGAAGGGTAGTTTATTATTGCGAAATGGAAATAAATTAGAAATAGTTATAAAAGGAAATTTTTTTGTTAATACTAAGCCTTTGTTTCTATTTCTCTTTATAGGTTTGTCTTCTTTGTGATTGTTTCCTTCTCCTTCTTGTTGCTAGTAATATTATGGTTTGTGTTTTGCTTATTTAGTTGAACTTTCCATTTTTTGGTAAATAATGGTTGGTGAGGAGATCACGAGGTGATATTGAGTATTTTGATTTGGTAGTATTGGAGGATGGTGTGGTTCAGATTTAAGGATGATGGATTTTGCAGTTGAGATGTACCTCTATTATGTAGTAGTTAAATTTTAATTTTGAGTTCTTTTTATCCTATTTCATGCTTCTACTTTTAGTTTAAAATTTAGAACTGCTTTCTTATTATGATCTTCCTTTATCATTATTATTATGATTTAAAAAATTTTAAACTTTGCTCAATTTTACAATTATAGTCTGAAATTTAAAAGGTAGCAATAAAAAGCTCAAACTTTCATTTTTTTTCAATTATAGCGCGAACTTCAAAAAGTAGCAATAAAATGCTCAAAGTTTTAATTTTTTTCAATTCTAGCCCAACATTAGTACTTACGTTTAGTTTACTAACGTGGGTTGCCACGTATTCCAAAAACCCTAACTAACATACTTGTCAACGAAAATTACCACAAAAATGAAGATTAATCAAATGACATCATTATTAAAATTGGAATCCCAAAATCAGTTTACGCAGCCTCAACCCTTCGTTATATGTTTGTTCTCCCTCATCCCTCAGCTCTTTTTTTCTGTTTGTTCTTCTGACTCCCTAAACTACTCTTACATCGCAGCATACTACACCAACAAACTCTTCATTTTCAATTTGTTCTCTCGATGCCCTCATGCAATATGAAAATCGAAGGATGAGGGTGTCAAGAGAACAAACTAAAAATGAAAGAAAAAATTGAAATCAAAGAGTGAATTTGTCATGGCTACGTAATCTAATTTAGGTCATTTTTAAACAACGACGTCATTTTAATTATGTGATTAAACGACGTCATTTCATTAATCTTTATTTGTTGTGTTAATTTTGGTTGATGTGTATTAATAGTTAGGGTTTCTAGAACACCTGACAAGTCACGTCAACAAACTTAACAGAGACATTAATGTCAGTCTAGAATTGAAAAAAATTGAAAGTTTGAGCATTTTATTATCCTTTTTTAAAGTTCGAGCTATAATTGCAAAATTGAGCAAAGTTTGAGATTTTTTGTAATTAACCCTTATAATTATTTAATTTTGTACTGTCAAATATATTACTTTCTCAGTACTTGCATGATGAGGCTTATTTTTCAATTTTTATTTTTATTAAATCATGAAATTGCATATTTTTCATGTTTGTTATCTCCTTCATGATTCTCTTATTGTAACATTTAACTTTTATTTCTTTATATATATTTTTATTTTGTTTTAACTATCATTTAGATTAAAGTCTAAAGATAGTTAGATTATATGAAATATCTGTTTATGTAGAAGAGTCCCTATCAATATAGCAAAGAAAAAATATGTCCATGTCTGGCTATACTTGATGTCATCTTCTTTGAAGGCTGTGTATAGTCTAATATGATTATTTTTCATGAAAATGTTTATGGCCAAATTATAAGTGTAGGGACTAACTTGGCATAGGATGTAGAAAAGAAATTATGAGTGATTAAGGAAATAGAGCATGTTGATTGCATTATTAATTAAGTTATCTTAGATTTAACCAATATTATTCTATCCTTTTCTTAGTTATATGAAGTGTATATTATATTTTTCGGTATTGATTGTGACCTATTCTATTTTCTTGATAGTATCTATTATGAGCACCTTATTTGCATGGGGAAGAAAGGCAATCAGTTAAGTAATAATGGTAGATTTGTATGATATGTGTTACTTTCTCTTCATTTAAATTGAGTCGTTCTATAATAATTCTTTTAGTTTTTATTGCTTACATTTAAAAAGATATTTGAAAATTGTGTTTCCTTAAAATGTTTAATTATGTGGTAGGCCAAATTTAATTAGGTTCTAATTCCAACAATTGGAAGAGTTAGATATAAGTAGGAAATTTCTTATTTTAATATCTTAAAACTTGAGGAGTATATTGTAGTTCTTTCTTGTAAAAATGTAAAACTTATCTAAGAAAGGTTCTAGTATCAATTCTAATCATTGATCCTCTTCATATGTTTTTGGTTGTTGACCATTACAAAATCCGATTAAATCATGCACCAAACATTCATCTTTTTTTAAAAGATTAATCTTGATTCAGCTACAACATTTCTATGGTACTAAACAACTAGGTTTTCAAGTCCAAGAACATGACTAATCCTCATTATAGTCACTGTGTTGTTTTATCCTAAAGTAGTTACTATTAAAGAAGGTATATTGAAGAAGAAAAGTTACTTTAACATTATTGTAAACACGCTATTAGTTTTTCATACTTCTAAGAGTTTATTAAGTGAAAGTATAGTATATACATTAAAAAAAGAATATGTTTAACATTGTTAGTAATTAATTTGGGAAGTCTCAACTTTTCTTATAAGATAGTAGAAAGTAATTTGAAATGAAATTTATTTATTTGAATATGGTATATGGGTTTATGATGTACCTTTGAGCATATTGGATCTGGGGGGCCCAATTTCATATGAGATCTACATTATAAGCCTAGTGAGGGAACATACTCGTGGACCTGGACAGCAACTCCAACCTAAAAATTTAAGGCATTAG
Organism: Erythroxylum incrassatum; assembly: GCA_026546855.1. Classification (NCBI taxonomy): domain Eukaryota; kingdom Viridiplantae; phylum Streptophyta; class Magnoliopsida; order Malpighiales; family Erythroxylaceae; genus Erythroxylum; species Erythroxylum incrassatum. The sequence continues at coordinate 12,199,132 of JANVCL010000001.1, forward strand.
GTTTATGAGTCCTTTCCACTCATATGCTCCTCACTAGTTTCACCTCTTTCTCACAAGTGGATCCATCTATATTGGACTAACTCTCCCTCAACCTATAGCTTATGCAAATCCATTTAAGTCACTCCATGAATCAACCATTCATTTCACCCAAATTTATGAATCTCTACTCATCAGACTTTGCCAACCTAGCTGTGATAACAATGAAGGGTTTTGAGGGGCCTGGATAGAAATTGGACCTGATCCAAGTGAGCCCATATACAAACAAGACATCATATCTCAACCTAAAATCTTAAGGCAATAGGTTATGAGTCATATCTTTGTATAAAACTCACTTCATCCTTATGTCTCTTTTTGATGTGGGATTATCCACTGAGAGGATTTTTTTCAGCAAACATATGTGCTTTGATTTCTTATTGTCAAGGAACCCTTCTAGCTGTGACATATAGATTTGTTCTTCTAGGTTTCCATGTAAGAAAATAGTTTTGATATCAAGTTGTTCTAACTCTAAGTTTAATGCACTTACTATGGGCAAAATATCTCGAATGGTTTTATGCTTCACAATTGGTGAGAGCACTTCATGGTAATCAATCCCTTCCTTTTGTGAAAAAGCCTTGGCTATAAGCATGCTTTAAACCTGGTTGGTTCAACTCTAGGAATGCCTTCTTTCCTTGTAAATAGCCATTTTCATCCTATTGGTTTCGCACCTTTTGATAGAGGTACTAGATCCCAGGTTTTGTTCTTTTCAAGAGACTGCATCTCTTCATTCATCGCAATCAACCATATTAATGCTTCTTTACTCTCAATTGCCTCCTTATATTTTCCAGGTTCATCAGAATTAATATTCTTTCCTATTGTTAATGCATATGCAATATAATTAGTATTAGTAATACTAGCACAATCAGTATACCCTACAGGTTTTCTGATTTCCCCCTCGTTCTCCTTACTGCTATACTTTGTGAATCCTGCTCTTCTTCCCTGGACTGTTGAACAAGATCTTTTGTAGTCATGTTTGGAGTTTTAATTTCAAACTCCACCTTTTAGCTAACACCTTGATCTTTATTAACTGCATGATTATCATACTCCTCTTTCTGACCCAACATAGCATATTCATCAAATGACACATCTCTGCTAATAATATGTAACATCCTGTTAACCATGATAAGTCTAAAATAGCGTACAAGTGAGGTAAATGAGAAATTAGAAAAATTATTTCATGCTTATGCATAATGTGGCATACACATACACTTGAATATTAAATTTTTACACATTAAAATGATTGTATATGAATTCATTAACTTATCCCGGGGCATGAAAAATGTTAAGTGATCATGATGTGAATTGTGTTTTGATATGTCTTGAATTTTGGTATGATTGGATTTCAATTAGAAAATTTGGAATTAAATGTTATGGATTGGAAAATTGATATAATAAAATGTACATTTAGACTAGGAAAAATGCCAAGTGATAGGATAAATTGATACATGAAAATTTTGGATGATTTAGCCTATAATTGAGTGACATTTGGCATAGTTAAATATGTGACAAATGGACTAGTAATTAAATGACAAGTGGACCAATCTTAGAGTGACATATGGACTGATTAAATGGTGGCAAATGGCAGCATAATGAGTGGATTAGTGGCATCATAATTGTTGAGCAAATGGCTAGCATGACTTAAGATGTATGGTGAGTTTACAAGTTGACACCTAGCATGATGATGGAGCAAATTCCAGCAGCAAACTTTCTGTTGTTTCCCTCACCTTTCTCCACCAAAATTGCTCCAACTCTTCTCTGCATTTTGTTCTTAACCCTAGCTAATGTTCTACATGAAAATCACACATTAATCCTTCACCAAATTTCCAAGAAAACTAGTTGATTATGATCTTCATGTTGCTGCTCGAAAATCACCTTGCTTTCACCATAAGTTTTTGTTGATTTTGCTTACATGGAGACTTGGTTTAATCTGAAGTTTTGTGTTGGATTGGAATCCTAATAGGTAAGTAACAATCTGAGCTTTAAGGCATGTTAAATGGTATGAGAATGATACTTGAATTGGATTGAAATGCATGTGATATTAATGACAAAGAATTGCTGGAATATGTTAGTTGTAGTGTTTACTCTGAACAACCTTTGTTCTTTTTATTATAACTTCTTCTCCTCACATCTAAATGACATAAACGTTGAACCAATAGACTCATAAAACACTGTTCTTCATCTCCACAAAAATTTATAAACATCTAAATCCATTTGGAAAATATTGAGAGATAAATTTAGGATGAAAATGGTGTATGTGCTGGAATATTATTAACTAGAATGATTTCATTGATCATACTTCGGTATTTTGGCTATATTTTGATCTGTAGACTTCCAAATGAGATTATTTTTTATTTAAATTGAACTAGATACATTTGGATACAATTTTTAAGGGAAATTGAATTTGAATTCTATCCTTAAGGGTATTGAAATTTAGCTTGAAATTGAGTCTTGGCTTAGGCTGTCGCACTACTCGAGACAGAAATCATGTCCTTTTATGATCGAATAAACTGTATTGATGTAAGCTGAATTAGACAAATTTTTTTCACAAAGGTTGTACCTTATTCTCTTAGTTTTCAATTGGTTTAAAGTTTGTAAGTTTTGGATATTGGAATTGAGAGATATTAGTTGTACAACTTGAGTGCATGATCATGCACTAGCCAAAATTTCAAATATACTTAGTTTGTAGTATATTAAGCATAACTTCTAGAATACTGAATCAAATTGTATGATTTTGGTATCATTAGAAACTTAATACGTGGAGAACAATTTTCTATAAGGAAGTGTTATCAAAGTATGTTTTCAGACAAATCTGGATTGATCAATTGAGTATCGATATATGAATGAATATTGTGACAAGAATAATGATAAGGAAGTCGGGATTGTCATAAACATACATTGTATGTATTCTGTATGTATTGTATGATATAGAGGAGTACATTGAGCGCCACCATCCAGACAGTACCGGGACTTCAAGGTAATAGCTATCTAGAGCGTACTATGAGTAACCTAGACGGTTTCACTTAACAGCGTCTATTAAATATTATGTTCTGAATGTGGATTGTTTTTACTAATTTCGAACATGAAGTTCCAAAGATTATAATTTAT
>JANVCL010000001.1:12220787-12260934 GCA_026546855.1 Erythroxylum incrassatum
ATTTTCCCTTTCCTTTCAGAAAAGTACGAACCAACTGAGACCACTTCAAATAATTTTTACCATTCAATCTATAGGCTGCTTGGATCTGTGGCAAATCACTTGTTACAGTGTGATTAGTATGATTAACCACAGCTACGTCAGTTTTAGTTGAAGTTTCTGACATTGTATATGGCAGAAATATAAGAGGTAAAGAGAGGGCTGCAAAACAAATACCACAAATGCAAGCTGAACAAACCAGACCGGAACAGCAAAGGGGCGAGGTCGGAAAAAAAAGGCAGAAGACGAAACTCCGGTGGGGTGAAGCTCACACGCCGGCGCGTGGACGAACGGTAGAGAGCTACGGGAGGCACGTGAGAGACACGCGTTCACTTTCCGGTGACTGGATTTTGGGGAACCGGTCGACTTCTGGTGGTGCTCCTATTGATGCCGGTGGTGACAGTAATAAACCACTCTAAGATGGTGGTTAATGTGAGGCAGCCCTATCCTAGGGTTTCCTCAAAATAGAAACAAAGTGTTTAGAGCTAAGGGACGCTCTGATACCATGTGATAAAGTGAACTCAATAATGTGTTTTATATTGAATTGATTTGCAAGACTACTACATCTCTATTTATACAAGGTGATCCTAGTATATGTAGATGGAAATAAAAGCCTATACAAAAATAAATCCCTATACAATAGCAGAATAAAATCTCTAGAGATTAGGATATGATTTTCTCATATTCAAATCCCTAGAAGTTAGGAACTAATTTTCCCACAAACCTTGTAAACCCAAGGTAGTCAAAAAAGCAAGCATATGGATCGCAGATCCTTCAGATCTTTAATGAGTAGCACACAGAGGCAAAATAGGGACCATGCATGGATAGATACAAAAAAAATAGACATAAATCAGTCTATTTTTTAATGCTTACTTGGGCATCAAATGCAATCTCAAAAGCATCAAAAGACAGTGATGGCAGGATGCAAGCAACGAACAACTCTAGATGCAATTACAAGAAACAAGCGTATGTATTATTCATACTTTATTATTCGGAATAACATCCATGAATAAACATAGCAAATATCATAACAAAAGAGGAACATTCATAGACAAAAGATAAGAACAATACAGGAGAAAGACAAATAGTAGCATAAAAACCTTAATTTTTATGTCAAGTCAACAAGAATCAAGCAACGAATTCATGTTAAACAATTAAAAGAGGCTCTGATATTACTGTTGGAATCCTACCGTGATTGAATCATGGGCGCAGTGGAAAATAAAAAATTTTGCAGATTCTGAGTGGATCCCGATAATTGAATAAACTTGAATAAAACATAAAACGATTTAGAAATCATACCTTGTTCGCTTTTCTGTCTAAAAATCTTTGAAACTTTCTCCGATTAATCAATCACGAGCTATTCAAGTGTCCAGCCTCTGATGGTATCCACAGAGCAATTCTCAAACTGATTTGAGAGGAAGACTAAAAGAAGTGCTAGCTTCCAAAAAGCTCTTCCCTTTAAATAGAAAAATCATAAGTCTTTTATTAAAATTTAATCTCTTTAATTATAAATAAAAATAAATTATATTTATATTTAATAAAATCAAATATCTTATATTTGATCCCCATTGTTTCTTAAACTTTATAATTAATTCCAACTTAATTAAATTAATTTTTCGTTCATAAATTGATCTTTGATATGTGACCCATTAAGTTTCTAATAAATTGACAATGATTATAAATGATAATTCTAATTCACAATTAGAATTAGATAAATTAATTCTCTAATTAAATAATTCATAATCATATATCATGATTGACGTCTAGCAACATGTCATGATTATCCAAATATAAGGAATGTCAAAGTGATTAACTTAACCTGTCCATGCATGGCTATAATGTATAATTTAATCCTTTGGTCATTGAATATTCTAATTGGATAGAGTATAGATACAATGTCTACTCTTATCATCCAATCATGTTCGTTATTGCTAAATAGTAATTGATTTATAACTAAAATTTAGAAACTCCTTTTCAAATATCAATTCACTCTAGCCAAAGAATTCTATAAATTATTACTAATTAAGAATAGTAGAATAATCTCTTTAATTACTTTAGAGTGACGAATCTTATATTGACTTACTCAACTATCTGCATATGGTTCATACTATATCCAATTACTACCGACTGAATTATTCTAGGACGATTCATAAGCAGCATCAAAACACTAGATACCTTGGTAATCTTAAGTCTGAGGATCAATATACAACCATCATTATGAGATAATCCATAGACACATAAGTAATATTTCATCCAGAATTCTCATAATCGGGTCAGTTCAGTAACTTATTCTCTAATAATCACTTCATATTAGTTTAAGTATCTCTATACTTTAATTTATAAGATCAATTACTTTCTTCACAAGAAAGAAACATAATATGTGCTAGTTGTACCGTTTTAACAATATCTAGTCTTGATGAAACTACAACTAGGAACATTTAGGAATAACACATAGGTGTGAATTGAATCTCATAATTATGATCTCATCATAATTTCAATTACACAGTAATTATTCCAAGAATTTTATCTTTCATATTAAAACATAAAAAATAATTAAATTAATACATAAAGATAAATAAAGCCTTTTTCATTAACTCAAAATAATGTCATACATTAATTTGTATCCAATTGATTGGCTACAAGGCATAAACTAACAAATTTAAAAAGGAAGGAGCCATCATCCCGAAGCATTACTTTTTCTAATCCTTTTTCCCCCACCTTGCCACTGCCCATGCTTACACCACTGGAAAAGCTAGACGCTTACTCCAGAAAACGCCCACCAATGTAAATGCCCATACATTTGCTCCTGCTTTGAGGAGTTCCACTGGAGGAGTCAAGATACGATCCTTCATTACATTAGGAAAATGTCGTAGCTTATCTCTATACATTATATTTGAGGCTTAGATTTCCACACTCCAATATTGCGTTTCGTCATAGCCTCCTTCAGCTACCCCCCAACTTCATCGTACTTGGCAATGTTGAAAGAGTTGGGAAGTTCACAATGGACAGATTAGAGGGAGTTGAGCCTCCCTTATTGTCCATTCTCTGAAGGAAGAGCAATCAATGGCTAAACTAGGAGTTCATTATTCCAAGTTGAAGGTTTTGATTTGGAGATTTTCTGAAAGAGGGAAAATGTGAGGTTAGAATAGTAAAAGTCTAGTTTCTAAACTTTCAAAGTTATCAGTACTTCCAAGAGTAGATTCCAAATCTTCAAATGAACCTTCATCCCTTATTAGGAATTCCTCCTCCTCAAAAACCAACTTAGCATTTTCACCCCCTTTTAACTCTTCACAATTCTCCATGATCTTTTACAATTTGGGATTTGACTTTTACATCTACCATATCTTCTATTTATGAAATTCTATCAATTATGTCCTCTTAACATCCAACAAAAGTCGTAAATCAAACTCCATTACATTAACATTTGTAACTAGTGGAAATGGTTCTTCATTTTTCAACATAATCTGATCAACTTCAGTAAATATTAGAATTCCCTTATTGATCTGATCTTAAATTACATTCTTAAATTCGTAACATGAATTTGTTGGGTGAATACATGTATTATAGCATTTGTAATAGTCTCCTCTTTTAATTTCTTCCTGTATGGGAATTATATGGTCTAACAATAAAATAATGAATTTTTTTAACAAAAAATCAAACATTTTCTCTATTTTAGAGGTGTCATAAGCGTATTGATTCTGAGTAGTTGGTGTTTGCATTTTCCTTTCGATTTTAAGAGATTTCTGTTTTAGAGAGGGGCAAAGACATGTTCATAGGATATTAACTTCAGCCATTATCGAATCATATGAATTTATTTCTATAAAATAAATACTGATTGGACTCTTTCTTGATGTCCTTCTTCCCTAAAAAGCTTTTAATATTTAGACCCTTTTGGCTAATTCATATAAATCATGAAATTTCATACCGTGAATTCTCTTTGAAGTTCAATATTGAGGCCCTTTTGAGCTATCTTCATATACTCGATATTTGGGAGTGTAATTTAACATCAACTTCTCATCTTCTTGAATCAAGTGATGAATATGTCTACATACTTGCTTTTTTAAGTAACTTTAGATAATTCAACTATATTAACATCTAGTTCAGTCTAAAAAAACAAAGTATGAAACAATCTCTCCATTTCAGCCTATGACAGGATAGAATTTTTAGGCAACAAAATATAACAGGAGCAAGTCATTCCTATTAACAAATTTGGAGACAATCTAAGCTTGAAATTATTGAAATTTTCATAAATAGTTGATTCACCATATTGAATGGTAAATCTAGCAATGTACTTAATTAAATTCAGAAAATTCTATAGCCATAGAAATAACATTTTCAAGGTCGAAATGCTTTAGATAAGGCTCATATAATTTTGATTGGCTAAGCTACCACAAACTAGGCCTATAAAGTTCTTAAAGAGCTTATCTTATAACTTCTTTATCAATTTGTAGTCTTATTTTTGGAGAAGCAATAACTGGATTACAATTTATAAATATAAGGTTGCCCCCTAAACTATAATTTGGTTCGTCAACTTTAACTTCAAAACTAAACCCTTATCTTCCAAGAGCTTGAGGCCTGATCACATGTCTGCCATTTCTAGGATTAAAGTGCTTAGGTGTAGCAGGAACATCTTCTCTTTTATAAGGAGGAGTGTATCTTTCATTCATAGAAGAAGCTGGGGGTGACTAAACTTGTCAACTTCCACTGCATTTGATGCAGGATACCAATAGAGCCCTTTAGAGATTTGCCTTGCTAAAATAGGAGAATTCTACCAAAACCCCAGAAAGTTTGTTTACCATCTTTATCAGTATTTTGATTGCTTCAGCCATAGAGAGCATGTTGGGCTTTAATTATGGAATCTCACTTATATGAACAACATCATTTCATGGTGATGATTATGGTAATTTTGAATTCTCGCCAGCTGGAGACCTAGTTGAAAGCAATGTTACCTTCTCAAGATTTTCAATAATTTGGGATACAAAGCCTTCATTCTCTACAATAGTAGGGACTTCTTCCACTGGGATGAAAGCACAATGATTTCCTCTCCCTTCCTTGTATGGTGCATGATGTCCCACCACACATGCCAAATTATTGGTTGCTTTTTATGATCAATATGGAATTAAAATGTGTCAGGGAGGAATTTTCCCAAAATTTGTACCAGATTTCTTATTAACGATATCAACAGGCTTCAGAAAACTTATAAAATGAAATTCTAAGCTACAAAGATGCTAAAAAGTATTGAAATAAGATTTGAACTAAAGAGATTATTTGATTTAGGCAAAATGAAAGTACAAACTATAAAGAAAATTTGAGACAATGATAAGGATGAGTATATAATGGAAACTTGAAATGACAATCAGGTATTTTTGTTGGAGTAGTTTGATTGTTTGTATGTATGTTAGTGTGTCTTTTGTGTTATAATGTTGATGAATTTATAAAATCCTCTCAATTTCAATTGCCTCAAGCAGTTTTCTTGTAACTACTCAACCTCTAACCCACTTCCCATTATGACCATATTCTAATTAAATTCTTGCCACACATTATTCTCCTAACTTTAATAGCCTCAAGTATTTTTCCTGTAACTGCTTGTCGCTTAGCCATCGCCAATCCTAATCTGGTAATGTCTGGAAGTTTTCGTAAAGAAAGACAAAGTTTTGCTTATTTGGTTGTTGTCAGTTATGTAATGCGACATCGTTTGTTATAATTGTGTAATGGGAGCACGTGGTTCTCTAGCAGTTCACCCGATGTAATATACCATTCATCAATGAGATTTTTTAATTTCTTAAAAAAATATATCATATACTCAATTAAGATTAGGTTCCTTATTTTACTCAAATGATTATGCCATAAAACTAAATGATGGTAGAGATAAAGATGGTAAAAGAGAGATGTCAAACAAAATTTCTAGGTTGTTTTCTTTTTTCTTGTCTTCCCTAGATATAGAAAACTTTTGAAGATAAGGATGGGAATGATAGAGTACATCTTTGACAAATGTTATATCAACATATACATAAGTTTTCTTAGAAGGCGGATGATAACATTTATAACCCTCTTGACTAGGTAAGTATCCTAAGAAGACATATTTGACTGCTCTAAGCTCCAATTTTCTTCTTTGAGGACCATAAACATGAAAACTTTTAGTGCAATAAAAAAATTCTTAGGCATAAGAATATTAGGCGGCCTGATTTCTGGATGAATATGAGAGTTTTGAAACATTAGAAGCGTGATGGCATCTTATTGATCATAACTTCTCCCTAATATTGTTTTGATACATTTCCTTTCAGCCTGAAGAGTATAGATACAAGATGATTCATAAATAGTGAAAGTACGATGATAAGTTGTGGCTAAAATACTCTTTCATTTTAAGTTATTTTTAGTACTAAATTGATTTTATTGAGATTTGATTTATTTCTAGTACATGACAGCAGTTACGGGTGCTAGAAATTACAATGAAAGCTACAGAATTTTTCTAAAATTTCCCTTTAGGATTTATATACATCTTAAGAGGAGGAGAAAACTACTCATAAGAAATGAATATAATCTCCTACTCCCCCAAGAAAAGAGAATCACAACCTTTGAAGCACCAAGAAATTAACTTTTCTAAAACGGTATCCAGCTAATATACAACTTTGATACCCTTTTTTCACAAAGTGTACTGAACAGCTATCGTCATCAGCTTCTCCTTCCCAAACTCCACCTGGTGGACTTGCAGCAACTTGAAAAGCCAAGGTTGCAATAACTGTTGCTTTTGGGTAGCGTCCTAAGCTATTCGTAGATACAATTTCACTCTCTCTCTCTTCAATTGGCATGTTTAGCAAATTAAAAAAGAAAAAAGCATTTCTGAATAGGTCATCAGATTGGAAACTACTAAATTATACACTTCTAGTCTATAAAATGTTGCCATGCAATCTGCCACTTCAGGGATTGAAAGCAGCTATACTATCTACGCAAACAATCAGTCTCAATTATTTGAAACCAATTGCTGTCGGTCTCAGTTCTCTGTCTACCTTAAATCTTCATCTCCTTGGACCTCATGATGCAGGTGCAGGTAAGCTTTTTGTTCATGAAAGAAAGCGAAGGTCTTCAATAAGAACCGATTAATCCTTTGAGTGCTGCATTAACTCAAACCACTGCCACCATAGAGAAAATGTGCCAAATTAGATAGCTCTTGATGCACTATGGTCCAATATAGTAATTTCAGCAAGTAGGAAACTTTCGTTACCTGTCTCAAAAGATCGGCAAGGGTCCTTGGAAGTGATTCAATATTCCTCAAGACTAGATAAAACGGGAAGGGAAAAGAATCAAGGTATTTTGTGAATTTAAGTACCCTTTTTTCACCTTCACCCACAAAAGATGCCTCCTGAAAACCATGCAAACATGTAAGCAGAAAAGAGATATTGGAAGACCATTTAATTGAAAATGTATGGATATTTAACTCCAAGAAACGGACAAGTTTACTTCCAATTATAGAACTTCATCAAATTTTACAAACCAATGATAATTCACAAATGAGTCGGAAAGCAAATTGAAAATGTAACAGATACATATCATCTTCAAGTTTTAATTATTATCTCTAATGAAATGACCAACATGTCCATTAGTGATTTTAGGACAAATGTGGAAAAAAAATTAAGACTACTACATGAAAAGTTACTTTGAACTTCAGGACTAGTAATACCCTTGTCCATCAAGGAATAAAACAATAAGAAATACCATGTGGTTCATAATTGATTCGTCGGGGCTATCAAGTAGCAGAAAGGCGACCATGCGCTTCTGACTTAAGAAATCCCTGACACACCGCTTCAACTTCTCCTACATAAGAGTAATCAAGTTTTGAATAGAAAATAAGGAATTCACGTCTGCACACTCAATTACCAAAGAGAGAGGACAGTCCTTGATTCCACGATTTTTATCTTAATTTTCACACATGGTTAAAGATAAGTACCTTTTCGTGAAACCGACCATCTGCAATAATCAAGACAAGCTGTTGTAGTGGATTCTGCCCAGAAGGAAGCCGTGCTCTAGAAACGGCAGCATCCAGCATTTTGTTCAGATATTTCAAGAGATCAACCACAGGTTCATCAACAATTGTGTTATCTTGCCTGAAAGTCAAATTGGAGATGATCTGCATCCCACAAAGGAAACCCCAACAGTGAACGTCAGATGATATGAAACAATGAAAAGTTATGCTCTTAAACAAATAAAGGAAAAAACAATTTCATCTTCACACAAAAATCAAAATATTAATGACAGAACACCAACCTTGACCCCAGCCTCTCCTGTAAAAGGTTGATCAAAATCATGCAGCAACCTTGTGTTTCCTTTCTTCCCAAAACTTGCAACAGCCAAGTTCCCCATTTCCAGCTGAGACATTGCACGACAAACGGTGATCAAGGCTTCAACCGCAACATCTCCGCAGCGACTCTCAGACATACTACGAGAATCATCAATAGCAATGATAACTTGATAATCACGTTTGTTAGGTCGGGTCCGTCTCAGCCATATTTTATCTTTCCGGTAGTGGCTAGCTATATAGGGAATTACCTATGCATATACAGACAGAAAAAAATCAGAAGAAAGAACAAAACGAGAGCAAATCTAACACCTACAGAATTGATAAAACATGTCAAATGTGATTCACCTTCTTCATGTTGATTCGCTTGCCAGTCTTATAATCCCCTTGAAGCTTGCTGGCCAAAGTGGGTTCCATAACAAGACGCAATTGTTCAGCCAACTCCTGGGACAATCTTGCTGTCCGCAGCTCATACCTTTTCCAAAGAATATAAGAGTCACTTCTTGTATCAAAGCAAACTTCTTCATCTTGGGCTTTGTCCTTTTCGTCATTAACAGAGAGTTTGCTGAATTGATGTATATCTTCACCCAAATATGATTTACTAACAGAAACAAAGCTCTCACACAGACTGCCTGGGTTTGGATCACAATCATCAGGCTCATCAACTTCAGGAGATCTTGCTTCAGTTGACATCTCAAATTTTGAGAATTGTAGTTGTTTCTCCGAATTATTTTTCACGGTTGCTGTACAATGTTTTAGTTGCCAATCTTCAGAATTTTGTTTCTCAATCTCCATAGTGGCAATATCATCTATATGATCTTCTGCATGGATATCCTCATCTGGGTTCTTGTCATTGACATTGGCATCAATCTGCTCAGAAGAAGCAGTTCCCAAAGCCTGAGCTGTTCCTTTCTCAAACTCTGGAACATATCCGTACTCATCAGCATTCTTGTCCTCTTCCTCACTTCCCAACTCTTTATTACCTTCTGGAAGATCAACAGATACTTTAACTCTCTCTTTCCACTCTTCAAATGCATTCCCGACGTTCCTATAAGGGTTCACTTGAGATTCTTGACGAGATCGAAACTCTTCTGGAGAAATCTGTTCCTTCTGTTGATCAGTGAAACTTCCACTGTTTGACTGATTTGTCAGCATTATGTCCGTTTCAGACATATTATCCGAAGGCAAGCTTCTCTGGAGAACGAGGTTATTATAAGCTTCATAAGCATTAGACATGTTTGTGTCAGGTGCAATCTTTTCCGAATTAGATGCCTGGGACTGGCCATATGCTTGAGTTGCAGAATCTCCCTTATGTTCATGACCATTCATCAAGTCTGAAATTCCTGGTCCAAATGCATCTTCTCTTGTAGCTGCTGCATCCATTCCTGAATTTTCCTCCCCATCCTTGCCTGCATCATTTGTTTCTGAAGTTCCATCCAGTCTTTCAGTATCTGCCGCATCCATCGAATCAAAATTATCTGTATTATCCTCATCAGGATTCACCTTCTCAGTCGATTCATCATCCACTTCGGGACTTAGGTCTTCCTGGGAATCTAATCCCTCTTTTTCATTCATGTCTCCATCCACATCCATGTCCTCATCAGAACCTAGATTCAACTCATCAGTCTTTACTCCAGTTGGATCAGCAGAAGCTTCCTCTTTATCCAGGTTCATGCCATCTACACTCTCTTTTCCATCACCAGCATCATCCTGATCTCCAAACTCATCAATTGGTTTGTCAGGTTCATCTGAATCAAGCTTCTCAGGTTCATCATAATCGGTAGCAGCAGAATCCTCCTTAGCCCTAACCTCTTTATTGCATGCATCTCTATCATGCACTGATGTCCCAGATTCATACTTCTCACTTGTATTATCAGGATTCTCATCTTGCTCCTTATCCCAAGGTTTCTCCTTAACAACTTCACTGTCAGCTCCAGTTTCACCCATTGCAGATTCCAGTTGCTCATCCTTACTATCCGTTCCATTGTTTTCATCATTCTCCTCTGCCGAGTCCTCACTAACACTAAATGCATCAGCATCAAAATCCTGTTCCATCTCAATTCCTTTGTCATTCTTACTGGGCAATTTATCCAAGTCATTTTCTTCTTCCCCTGGCTGAAGGAATAATTAGAAATATCATTCAATGATAACTTGTTCTATGAAAAGAAAGTAACGCAATAACAACAAATCTACATCAGCTCTGTTCTTAGACAGCGTACCTTCTCAGAAGTCCCAATCAGTTGATCCTCATCAGTTATCTGATCACTTACATCATTAAGTCCAGAACCCTCCCCCATACCAATTCCTGTTGTTTCTTGAGATGCATCATGGCTGACATCATCTGCCTGACTTTCAGAAGGAATACCAAACCCATTGGAGAACAAAGAAGAAAGAACACTGGCTAGCACATGAGTCATTACAGATGCCTACATACACATATTAACCACATAAATAGATGATTTCTGGAACTTGCAGCTATGAAACATAGGTTAAATGGAGAGTTAATGAACATGTTGAATGATGTCCAACTTACTGTTTTATGCATTTCTAAAAGACGTTGAAGTAAACCTTCACAAAGAAGCATTATCAGGTCTATAACAGAATGAAGATATTCAAAACAAGTTCCAATTCCAACACTGAAGGAGGCATGCGAGGTATCAGCACTTGACTGGTTGACCATTTTGTCCTGAGCAAACACATCAAAATACAATAAGAAGCACCCAAGACTATGCTCAAACAGACATATAGACATCTGAAACAACGGACACATAAGGAAAATGTTGAATGAACTTACGGCAAGAGAAATCGTTTCAAGTATACTTTTGCATAATTCTTCTATGTTGACATTTTCCCTAGATGAATTGAATAGATACTCCCATGAGGTGAATTTCGTTGATGAGTCAACTGGAAGAGTACATTCATTACTCATTGATCTTAGTGCAGCCTTGATAAGTTCAAATGTTTTCTTGATGGCTTTGCTAAAACCATCTTCAAGGTCAGAATAATTGTTGTCGCCATAGTGTGATACTTCACAAGATTTCCTTAACTTGTTTTGTGCCTCAGTCACTGAAGAGAATTGTTGAGCTAACAACTTTGCCTGCAGAAAAAGTCAAGTATAAGAGTTTTTTTGCCTGATTGAAACAAAATACAGAACAAAATCATTTTTCCATTTGGTTATTTCGGGGTAACAAAAGTGGGGATTGGCACGCTATGTTCAGCAATAAAAGTCAGAAAGAAGGGTAATGTAGTTCTCTTGGGTTTACATAGTTGACCTGCATTTATTCCGTAAGGGATGGATGGAAAAAAAAAAAAAAGTTGATGGTCCAATCCCTAGAGCAAGTTATGTGGTAATTCATATCAATTGTTCCAAGTTTCTGCTATGTGGGAGAAGAAGATCATTGACAAATGATTTAGTATAAGTGCATTGGGGTATCTCTCCTGATTGGAACATAGATTTTTCAGTCAAATAGATCAGAAGTTGATATTGTGATCCTACTTTTCTATATTATAATCCATTTGTGAGAAATAACTCATTGCTGTGAATTGTAAGCATTGGATGCAAAGTGAAAAATACCTTCACGAATGCATCACCAAAATGACCAAGCAGAACCTCTATGACTAAGCTTCTATCAGAATCTTGCTTTCTGAAATCAAAGAGCTGCTCCTCAAAGTCCATAATGACTTGGAAGTTTTTGAGCATTAACTGTTCCATTTGTTCTGAGATAACATATGGATGGGAGACACTAGCAGATATGGCATCGACATGGTCTAGAAGATAGTTATCCAAAGAGTCCTGTGCAAGAAATTTTATAAGAAAAATGCAACATTAGCATTTTTAAATACAAACTGGTTAAGCTAAAGAATTTGCACCTTAGATTTTTGTATGATTGGAGAACATTTCTCAACAAATTTAAGAAAACGATCAGCTGCAAGCTTCAAATTTTGGCATGATGTCAAATGGGTGCTTTCTACAGTTTTAAGCAATAATGCTTCCTCAAACAGCATGGCTGCTAAACCATCAAACAATTTCTGCGAAAGAAGTATTAAGTTAGTGTCAGATGAAAATGGAATGCATGACCTACAACTATTTAACACGTAAGTAACCTTCTGTTTCCACAAGCATTCAAAGAGGTAGCTCTGATTTCTTGCAATAGAACACTCAATACTTGTGCTCTGATCACTACCAGTACACCTCATATATGAATTTTCCAAAGCAGCTACACATTTCCTTAGACACTTCAGATGGTCAGCAAAAGCATAAGCAGAAGCACGTTGAGTTTGTTGTACATCTATGAGATGGTTAACAAAAGATATTGCCCTGCAAGCCTATACATAAAAAAGCAAAGATAGGTCAAACACTCCCTTAATTAACAATTAGGTCTTCAAAAAGTATGAGATATTCAGCTGTCAGCTGAACCCCATATTAACATTGCACCTTATTTACAAGGAGGGCTGCAGTTTATAGATAATTAGATCCAAACAATAAAATAGAAAAGAAAATAGCAACAATGCTGAAAGCTGTCAAAGGATAAAATTAACAATCAGCTGCTGACCACAAACATTGAAAATCTAGCCTATTAGTTACCTGTTCATATGTGATATCTTCGTGGGGTTTCAGACAAACCAATTGCAAATGCTTTGCACTGGCTAAGCTTTTAAAATAAAATTCATTAGCTTGTTTCCAGATACTATCTGCTTCTTCATTCGGCAAACATTGAAATTCATTGGTAGTTGATACATCAGATGCGCCATGAAGTAATCTACTTTGTGTCAGTAACAAATGCTCTGAATCATAGGATGGTTGAACAAACAACCACTTGGAATTGTTGCATATCTATTTGCAAGCATAAAAATCAAGAAGAGCTTAGTCTTATTCTTAAAACATAAAACTCAGATGCAAAAAGTCACATTTATTATTACCTTCATAATTTCAAATTTGTGCTTATGCAACCCACTGCTTTCTAACAGCTTTAGAAGTTCAGCAAAGGCCCTCTTCTTTCCTATATTTGTTTTGGTATCTTTCCAAAGCTTGTCACATTCTATGGTAGTCCAAAAAATTCTGTCCAGCGTCTGACACACATCATCCCATCGTTCCTCGTGTAAAAGGCAAGCAGATTGGTAAGCCAACGACAGCTGCTTAATAGTCCTAACTTCTGCACAAAATAGTGAGTCACTGACTGCTCTGATAATCAAGCTCATAACATAGACACAAATATAAAATCTCAAAAACGAGGGATATGTGCTAAGAACAAAGGAAAAGATAACCTTCATTATCCAGAAAGCTCAAATCTAAGTTCCTGTCAGAATGCAAGTTCAGTTGAGTTTGCTTCATTCTTCTACTCCAATCAACTAACCACTTAGACCTGCACTAAAGACAAGTTAAAAATAGATTACACGATCAATTATTATGCAATAATACCATGTTGACAAACAATCTAACCTGTTAACAGTTTCAAATAACGCAACATTCTTCTCTGAGCTGTTAAGCAGTCTCAGAGAGTGAATACATGTTCCTTTCCGTTCCACTTCTTGATTGAAAATAAGCATTACTGGCTGTTGCAGGAGAACCTGCGCAATGTATGCAAACAAAATAAGTATCGTTGGGTTAAAAGCTCACATCAGGCAGCAACCTAATTATTTCAATCTCCCATTTTTCTTGCTCAAAAGTTGCTGCCAAATATCTGGCTAAATATCAACAGTTTTTTTAAGGGAGACAAAAGGAAAATAGGCATAATCATTAAGAAACCTCCAAACAAATTGGTATTGCAGAAATGTAAAACACATCAACTTTGGCCCATTGATTAAATGATCTACATCTCAGTGATGCTGAAATGCAGTTCCATATCTACTAGGCATAAAAGCAAAACAGCACTTTGCTAATATTTCTGGCATTAATAATCAAGAAAAGGTACTATACATTCACTTGTACAAGCCGGCTTACATGCTGAAGTTAGTAAAAATATGTTAGGATTGATAAAAAAACAACAAAACATTAAAAAGAGGGCTTTAAATTTGATTAATTAGGGTTCAATCAAACCCCTTCTTTTATTTTGCACAAACTAGAACTAAAAAGAAACTAATCCCAAGAAAAATAAAAAGAAAATGTGTCCATGAAATTTACTTACGGTGTACTTTTGAATCAGTTTCTTTAGCTTTTGACGGGTCCTTTTTGAGTTTTCAACAGACAAGAAAGCCTCAGTTCTTTCCCATCGGCATAGTTTCAACATTTCAGTCAATTCCTTCTCAATATTTCTTCTGTTAACTTCAATGTGCTGTGATACTCTGAACAACGTACAAATGCGGGATAAGAAGAAAAGCTACCTAAATTTTCTCAAAACAAAACCATAACTGCACAGAGCCCTTACAATGGCAAGAATTGCACATAGTATCCAAATGTGTTGTATAAAATTTTCAGATTTATCTCCTGCCATGGGCTGCATGATTAAATTATGATTAGTACACTGATAGGTTGCTTAACCTAGCAGCAAAGGCATAGAGATGATGACTGTCTTCCATGTATGAAATTGACAAAGCTTTTCTAGGAACGAACAGGTACAATGTTACCTTGTAAATGCTTCCACTCCCAAGCATCTTCCTGTACTGATTTGACCATGGAAAGCAAAAAGAAGCTGAAGGCGTTTTCCCAGTTCGCCGATGCCAGAAGTTTGAATGAACTCCTCTAAACTGTGAAATCCACTTATATTAGGTGTGAAACATCAAAGGCAGTAGAATTAAAAATGAAAAAAGGGAAAATCCTAAATAAAAAGTAAACTAAAATTTCAAACTGCATGAGATCAGAGAGTGCCTTTCAACAGTAGATTGCTCATATGCAGCAAGATCAGTAGAATGTCTGTGATGCAAGACTGAATATAGAGGAAACCATAACTGCAATAAAGCAAACAGATATAAGCAATTGAAACAAGGAAATAGCAGAAAGCATTGTATTTATTAGCCACTATTAAAGGTGAGCTTTATAGAGCAGGATTACACTTAGCAATTCAAATATTGAGTTTCCTCTCTATATTTAGGAGAACTTTGTCACTGAAAGGATTCACGTTCTCTTAGGTTATTTTAGCAGGGAAAAAGCCAGGTATTGTTTGATAGCTTCCACGTAAGCCTTTTCCATTAGACTCGTGTCTCCAATTGCTAACTATCCGGTCTATTTTACAACCAAAAGACATTCACATGTACACAAAATTTGACTTGCCTTGGCAGCATTGATCTCATATTGATAATGAACCTCATCGAGCAGCGCTGGCCAAGAGTCAAATTCCATCTTCTGCCATGAGCATACCAGAGGAATAACAGGTTCCAAGAGATCTACATGTCATTAAGTGGAAAAATATAATTGTAACAAGAAACTGTAAAAAATAAATATATCAAGGGCTATAACAAAATAACTAAAAATGTTTTATCAAATTTCAAAAACAAATTAAAAATGTTTTATCCATCAGTATTGAGTATTCAAAGTTATGCACCTGATAGAGGGAATTTTGATACACCTTCCTGTAGTACCCTGGCTCTATTAAGTAGGAATTGCAACCCAGAGAGAGCCTTATCAAGTAAACAACCGTCAGTGGCCAACATTGAAGCTTTAAACAAAGAGCACCAATGCTCTTGTAAAAAGTAGGCATATGTATAATTCTTAGACAGAGAGATCAAATGAAGCTGTAGGTCGAGTAGCACATGCGATGGTCCACATAAAAATAATAATCTTAGACAGCCCCATTCCACATTCCAAGATAGCGTCAAATTTTAGCTAATCTAATATGTCAAATTATTACTGAACATCAAATGTAACAAACATCTCAGTTCATGCTTTCCTTATGGTTAACTGCTCAAAAAACAAGATCCAGAAAGACTAAAAGAAATAGCTACAATTACAACCTTGGCTAGAGGTGTATCCAGAGGAATAGCCAAAAGCATTTCAATTGCATCCATGATTTTCTGAAGACCAGGATGATCTTCCCACTCGTTGAGAAGGACAAGAATTCGCTGTCGAAGAGTAGCAAGTAACTTCACCATTTTAGCCATTACTGGAGCATTTGAACCCTACTTAATTTAAGGAAATAAGTCAAAAAAAGGAGATTACAAACAAAATTACTTCCCTGTACAGATAAAAAAAGTATCAGCCAAGAACCTTGTAAAAATTGTATTTTGAAGCTGTCTCATTGGATGAACCAAAAATGCGTTTGTACTCCAAACAGAGGCGGAACAGATGCTCTGGGACAAGTTTAGCATCCAAAGACGAAGCATGCAGGCCTTTAAAACCTGGAAGAGGATAAATAAGAGAAGTGATATCTGTGCCTCCTCAAAGGAAAAGCAGAACATTTTTAGGATCAAAAGGTTACATCCTTTGATTACCTTTAATCATTTCTCCACCAAGGGTATATGAGTTGGTGAACAAAAGCAACCTCTCAGAATCGGACATAAGGAACTTTTGAGGCTGTCCATAATATAAACAGAGACAAAAAGGAAAAGTACCATAAATGGACACAAAATTTCCAACTTCTATCTGCATATGTGTGCAATTGTGTATGCAAAACTGATGAAAGTTCCACAGTATACTTAAGGTGCACAAGAGAGACGGTAAATGGAAACTGATTGGTGACAAATCATCACACTTTTACAACATAGAATCAATGAAACACAACACTTCTATTCAAATGAATACTGGAAAATGTAGAGAACTTACATGTTGGACAAGATTACAAGAGCCAAATAACCGGTTATGCATGTTGATCATGTCATTCAGGCATGGTTCCTCAAAAAAATTCCAGTCTCCTAAGTTTTCAAAGTCATCTCTGGTTTCCATCTGAGTGGAAGAAGAAAAAGTTTTATAATTGGAGAGACAGAATGAGAGAGAATTTGTGAGAGAGATTTGAAACGTCACCTGTGCTGAAGATTCTTCTTCATGAAGCAACTCTTGCCACTCTGAGAAACTATCATTGTTAAACAAATTACCAAGTGAAGATATATCAACATCAACAACACTCTTGATCTCAAATGCACAGGGCCTAAACTTGTATTCTTGAGCATCATGGCCTTCTTTGCTTTTTATATTAGCTTTAATACCCATCCACGTGCTAGCAAATTCACCAAATATTTTACACATCATCTGGTTCAAATATACACAGGAGCATCAGTAGGAGGATACTGCACAATTGAACTCTGTCAATACAACTCAAAAAGTGCAATCATATCACCTTGAAGGAAGCACAATCGATCCTATGAACAACAGAAACGTATCTTGCAATGTGGGCAAGCACATTCGAGTGAAGCACAGTTTTCAGATGCAGTGAGGATACCTAATACATTGTCAAATCATTCAGATTATCTGAATTATAAACGGCATATCCTAGAAACCTAAGGGGTTTCCATCAAAACGTTTTGGACATAAAATAGAGCAATCTAAGGAGATTATGGTTCAAAGGGTTATAAAGATGAGCAGTTAAAGGAACTATCAGAGTCCAAATAATATACGTAGAGACGTTGCCACCTTTTCAGAATTGACAGCTGATGCAGAAACCAGCTTTTCTAGCAAACTTGTTTCCAACTCCAAGAAATCAGTAGAACTATTCATACTATCAGAAGACACGGTATCAAAGGCAAATCCTCCAGGAAACCTCATGAATGAATAAATTGATTCCTGTAACATTTTTGTGTCAGTCTATGAGAACAAACAGATCATGTCTAATCAAATAAAAGTCGCCTCTTTTAACTTTTGCGAATGGAGAAGAGAGAGAGATACCAAGACTTTATCCAAGTTATGTTCTTGAATCTGATTCAGAAACTTTTTCTGCAAGGAACCAGTCAGAAGCAAGGAGAGTCCTAATTTGATCTCATACACTGCAACTTGAACTGGTTGAGTAACATCAATATATTCTTTATATTCATCTGACAGTCTATGGATAAAACAGGTTGCAGTTTCCTGAAAATTAAAAGGAGAAATGATATAAAAACATGGTGCAGTAGATCTCCACAGTATGCTGCAGCTATCATAAACACATACCTGCCAGTTGTATGCTTGGTCAACAAGCTGTTGCAACTCCATATCGTCAATGTCATTTATGAGATTCAGTATTGTCATGACCAACTTATAGAACTCCTTGCATTCTTTCCTTAGAGCTTTATATTTTGAAGGATCAGAACGGAATACCATCTGATAACAAAACAAATCATGTAACAGCGAATTGATTAAGCGCAAACTGAACAATGGAAATAATAGATTTTCACTAATCCGACAATAGCAGAATCTGATTTAGAAGAATGAAAAATTAGCGGAAATTAGATTAAATACTTGCAAATGTATAATCATGTATGCATGTCTTGTCAAAAAGTGATCTTAATGATTCTGTGGTCTAAAGAATGAAGGTCAAAGAAAAGGGGAGCCATAAAAGACCTAGCATGAATTAGACTAATCATCATGTCCTTCATACTAGCACACATTTTTTGGTTCAAGATTAATAGATATGAAAATAAAATTCAGCAGAAGGTCGACAAAAAACCAATATTATGCAGAAGTTTACAAAGTGTGCAAATCTTTCGCGCACATCTTTTCAAAATAAAAAACTATTGCTACAGGATCCAATAAACTTAATGTTCCTGATAAAAGAGTTGGATGTTGAAGTTTGGTATTAAATTGCAAAAAACGCAAAATATTTATCCCATTTTCAACTAATCAATTTTTCCTGAGTTACAGAATAAGTGACAATCTAATGGCAAGCATTTTTCTATTGATTTATCAGTGGTCAACAAATTGAACAATATTATTTTTCAATTCAATATATATTCCATTAAATATTATATAGGAAAAAGAAAATTTAGACCTTCTGCTGCAGCCTCCTATGCTCAGCTTTAAGCTTTTGCAACGCATCTGCTTTCTTTTCATCAGCTGTCTTTGAGGAAGACCATCCAGCCAGATAGTTACATTCTTGTCGCACCTAGAAAGCAAACATCAGAATTAATAAATGCATGGATAAATACATATCAGGAATCTTTTACCATAAAATGACTTCATAAGGATAGAAAATAGATGTGGCACATTTATGTAGCTGGAACAGAATATCCAAAAAAACTTGATGCACATCTTTTTCAGCTGGAATATTTATTAACCTCAAGTTGAATTAAAAGCATCTAAATTCTAACTAAATAAGAATCTAGAAAAAGTGGAGTGCAATCTACCTTGACTTCAAGTTCAAGGGATGAAATCTTTTCTTTCAGTTGAGAATTCTTGCAAGAGTATTTCAGGGCAGGATCCAAATCATCACAAGAAAGCAACAGATGAAAACGCAAGCCACCAATTCGTAACCAAGCATAGCCAATATTCATTTGAAACTCTTCTGCCAGGATAAAGAATGCAAAATAAAAGAAAAATATTAGTAAATGCTGTTCAGATCAGATGAAAATATTTCCTTATGAAAAAACCAGGGACATTAATTACCAGCAGAGGAGGTGGGATGATAAAGATCCTTAACCACAGGCTCAATGAAATGCTGAAGTGAGGCACTTAATCCTTGATGGCTTGATGACTCAATTAGTGAGCTCAAACGCCTCATGTCATCTATCTGATTGCCATAAAAAGATGACATTGGAATTATTCTGTTATACTTGCAATGAATCAGCTGCTGTTAAGTCACTCATCAAAACCTTAATGAGCAACTTGGCTATCACAGCTTCAAACCACACACACACACAAACACACCAAAAGAACACGTTATGCTTGAGAAGACATTCTAGAAAGGACTTACGGTAGCTGCATATTTCTGGAAGGACAATAAGATAGACTTGACTTCCGCAAACTTATCATAACTGAATGCCCTTTCATGGACATACATAATCTGGAAGGATCCAACATAACAAATTAATATCAATATAACAATGATAGAAAAAATCCAAGTAATAGAGACTAAGCTACCTGTTCAAAAAGACCACGAGCAAGAAATAAGAGAGAACTAGGTGACTTTGTGCCCAGTAAAGAACTTCGCCAGAAATTGCATGAAGCAACTTTCAGTTTCAAAACATGCACAGAATAATCCTTTATAGGACATGTAGCTTGCCTGCTAATAAAAAAAGAATGAGTAAAAAGAAAAGAGAATGCAACTGCAAAACACGGAAACAATTGAAATGACAAACACAACTTATTCAAATGCCTTTGTTAGAACTAGTTTCTGAAGAAAGGGGCATATGTTGCCAACCTAGTTTTAACAAGAGAGACATCATTTAACTTGCAATGAAGTAAGGGATAATTCAGAATCAAATTGATGTTATTATTTCTCCAATCTGATTATGTTAAGGAGAAAAGATCTGTAACTTGTAACATAAACCCAAACTGTAAATTTATCACACCGGACTAAAGACTAAGTAACAATATATTCTCCTCAGACAATTACCAGCAAATCTACAGTACATATTTAAGTATAATCAGTACAAAAGCCTGTATTAAGGCGATATGCAAAGATTCACAGCATAAGTATTTCACAACTATTTATCATCATATAAATGAGGCCTCTTACAGTATATGCATGACAGATGCTGCTCCAACAGGTTGAATGAGCATAGCAGGGTGTGGAAAATCATGAACATCACTGAGAGACCATTTCTGCAAACCAATGAGCAGCCCACGGTGTAAGATTCCTCCTAAATCACTATTAAAATATCAATTGCTACTGTCGATACCTTCACAAAATCAGGACAGTAGTCCCACAAAGATAAATGCCAGCATGACCACATCTCAAGAATGTAATTGGTGATTTTTCCATTCACTGAAAAGTAACAGAGAACTTAAATTCAGTATATAGGGAAGAAAAAAAGCATGGGAATATGTCTAAGATAAAATTCCACTAACCCGCATCAACTGATGTCCATGCATCAAGTGTCCACAGGATCTTTTGATGAGGAATAAAGTTTTGAGGAGGCCTTGTTGAAAAGGCCAAGGGGTACTTCAAAGCACACTCCAGCATGTTCAGTACAACACCCAATGCCTAACAGTAACAAGAGACAACTAAATGAATCACCAAAAAGAAATAAAATTTAAGGAATAAGCATATTATAAACTTTGCCAGCTATCTATGAAACACGCATATCTAACTATTAAAATCTTATTCCAAAGAGAGAAGCAACATAATATCCAACTTTAACATATGTAAGCTCCACAACACAGTATCCAAGGATGTTGTCAAAAAAGCCAATAACAAGTTCAGAAACTATTGTAGGCCAGCACAGCATGCATTTTATCCAAGATGAAACCTCACATAGGTTATTTACCCAGTTCAAAAGGGCCCTCAGCGTTGCAGACAAAATGATATCAGTGTAAAAAACAGAAAGTTCAAGGAATTTCCAGAACAACTAAATGAAAACAAGAGCAATGCTGCCTCTGAAGTTATTTATTGGCTACCTTACAGAAAAGAAAAAATAAAAATTATTTCCTAAATAAAGTTGATAGCCACCAAGGGAGGAAAAAAATGAGAGATAAAAGAAATTAAGCCATTGATCTTACCTGCCTCGATCCTCTGGGATCTACCAAAACAATAGAAGAAAGTTTTTGAAGTAACTCCATGTCTAGGAAAAGACTGGTATGAACAACGATAGACACTGTCTCTTGCCAGCTAAAGAAGCCAGAACATGTGGACAATAATTCCAGGTTGAAATCACAACAAGAAGTTATATTCTCCTCAAAAACAGCATGACCATGAGATTGCAGCTTTGCCTTCAATTTGTGCTTTTCATGACTAAATCTTTCCAACAGCATCTGAGATAATCAAATACCATCAACTTCAGTATCAGGAAAGATAAAGAAAACAGATCATTTATAGAAAACTGTCAGGGAATAAACCTGAGTCATCTCCTCCAGCTTCTGTACAACTTGGTCAGCATCTTCATCACAGTTACTAATAATATATGATGACATGCAAATTCCTACAAAGAAAACCATGTTAGAAGATTCATAGGGAGAACTTAGAAAGTTATACTTGATTAAAACAAATGAATGAAGTTTCAGAATTTCACACTACTCAGAGCAGGCAAGGCTAAAGCACATAAGCTAATATTCTAGTTTTTCATATGAATATGCCAATAGGTTTGGATAAAAGTTCAGAAAAGATCACCACTATCCCATATTCTTCTTTCCAAACAATGACCAAGTAAATATGAACTGCAAGTTAGCACCATGTACTAGCTTTCAATTTGACCAAACACTCCAATGCAAATCCACAGATACTGGCTTTGTGTTTTATTAAAAAGATGCATTACATTCGACTCAACCCAACCAGTATGTGAATCAGTGGTGTAGTATATATTAACTAGTCAAACAAGCAGGTAACTTTATGAATGAGTAGATTCTACCTTGCACGGCAAGAAACCGAAGCTCAGGATTCAAAGAAGCAGCAACCTCAACAAAATGATCATTAACTGTCAGAAAACATTTTTAACAGAAATTAGTTCAAGAGAAGAACATAAATGAAGGAATGCACTAACTTAAAAGTAATGATGGAACCAGTGTGCACTGATGTCATACTCTGCTTAAATTGACTTGTACTAGTAGGCCAAATTGTCTCACATAGCTCCAAAAGTTCTTGCTGTTTATAATACAATTTTTCAGAAGGTAAACTTGGATGACCACCATAAATCCATATCAAGGGCAGGTCTGGACGTTGATTGAAGACTTCATCAAGATTTTGACTTGCCATCTGTACCAAAAACATAAGCTATTTAGGCTTGAGGGAGCAGAAGTTGATAAACCATGAGATCATTTTTTAGCTTACCAGCAACACACTTCTAGCAGCTCTTGGACAGAATTCACACAACTTTGAAATGTCATTTTCCAAAGAACGCCAAGAAATCAGCAAAAATTCAAAATGCAATGAGGTAAAAGCATCCCAGAAAAATAAATGATCTTCCAGAAGGTCTTTATAGAGTTTGAGTAGCATATCAAAGGATGGAGATTCGACAAGTATATCCATAATCTCCATCTCCAGCTCTTGCAGAGAATCCAAGACTGGCTTGAAATGTCGAGTTTCATAAGTAAAACTGTATCTGGTTTGCACATTCCACTGCTGAATAGAAAGCCTCAGAAGGCTTATGCATTCTATAGCATTGTGGAGAAGCTTACTATAAGTCTTTGCCATGTTGCCCGATGCAGTAAAATTAACCAAATCAAGTGAAAGCAGTGGTATTGGTTGCATGTTCACATCGACACCAAGAAGCAGTAAAAGCTCACTGTGGCAGTGAAAAATGCATTTCCAGATGGGATGATTAATTTCCTGCTCTAGGAAGCAACAAAAAGAAGTCAAAAAATGATTGAGACGCTGAAATTTTGAACCGAGCCAGCTTAAGCGGAGAAGATAAAGCTTATAATCACACACAGTTGCCTGCTCAATTGCCCAGTTGGCAGCAAAACATATCATCTTTTTCATTGACTTCAAATCAAATTCTCTGTCCTCAAAAAAATTAGAAACCTTCCATTCTGAAGCCTTTGGAAACATGAGCTCAGAAACCATCCCCATGTCAATCAAGCTGGTTTCAGCATGGGCAGTAGAAAACAAACTTAGGCTCTTGTTGCCCCTGCTCCATGATTCTCCCAATTCACACAGAGCCACAAGGTACTCCAAGTACATACAATTCTGTTTGATAGAAGTTTCCCTAGAGTACCATGTGAAATCCCTCACCTTCAATGGAACTGGCCATCCCCCGGCCATGTACAAAGGAAATTCCATGTGAAACTCCAATTTTGGTAATGTAGCTTTCGATAAGTACTTAACTTTTGCATGATTGATGATATCCTGCCCCTCAGCCTCACCAAATGAAGATAGATATGTATGCTCCCAACTGGTTTGGAGGCTCCAAAAAGGTTGATGGCCATTACCAAGAAGCCGTTGGAATAATTGAACCCAACGTGTCAGTTCAAGGTACGTGACTCGCGTGTTGAGTTTTAGACCTTCATTTCTAGCATGCACATGGGCTTTAGCCATTGAATCAACTAATTTAGCAAAAGGGACACCAGATAACACCAGAAATTGTTTTGCATCCCTCAGTTCTTGCTTGGTCCAGCTAAAGTCACGTTCTTCATCAACTAACCAGTATGGCTGCATCATAAAAATTTCTACTCCCCTATTTCGCATTGCACGAGACACTTCACCATATGATGGATTAACTGTAAGGAATATCCGAAAATTAGAATGTGGATGTACAACCATTGGGGCCCCATCAACAATACCACGCTCATTTATTGTAATCGATCCACTAGATTCCACCAATGAGTTGATTCTATCAAGAACCTTAAAAAATCAAAGAGCAAAAATAAGATGATGAAAACATTGACATCAAATTCTAGAAGTAAACAACTTATTGGCTTACAAATTACCGTGGGACTACAGAGATTTGCATTCTTCAGAACCACCCATTCCCCATTCTCAATTGCTTTGATAAGTGATCCTGTAACCCATTCAAACTTTGCTGGAACTGACTGTTTTTGCTGATCAACTTGCAACTTCAAAATTGCTTTCATGGTTCTGCTCACTTCTCCACTTGACCAAGAAACAGGTAGGCCATGGGTTGCCACATCCAACTTTAGTCCTTCAATGATCTCAATTAACAAACTAAGAGAGTCACCAATTCTTCCCCTGTTTTTAAGGTCAAAAGTAGAGTTTTCCACAACGAAAGGATACACACTAGACAAGAAACTAAGCCATCTCGTTATTATCTCATTCTTTCCATTAGTTGCCTTTGCGGATTGCAACCACAAACAGCAGTATTCATTAATATACTGCTCAACTTGTGTAACTACAGCCCTGAAATTACGGTAGGTATTATACTGCTCAAAGCTTCCTAGCAACTCGGATATGTCAGTTGCAGACGAAAGGTTTAATTCATTAAGGGAATTGCCTGTGAGTTGAGCCAACAATCTGATCAATGATGTCTTTCCAGAAGATGATGGGCCAACCAAGATGCACATCCACTGATGCTGTACACAATGCATAACAGCTTCTAAAGTGCATCGAATGTCAGGCGTAATATGCAGAGGGCTGTTCACAAATTTCGATGATTGGAAAGAATTTCTTTTAATTGCAGTCATCCCCACAGTAAAATATTCAGGATTTAGTTGCACCCGTGGGTGAGGATTTATGAACAGTTTCTCCCCAAAAACCTGTTCATAAAGCTGTGCAACTTCATTGCGGTCCGCTACAGTACGCATTCTTTGTACATAGAGCACATTGACAAAGGAATCAACCTTTGACATAGCAGGAGCTTCTACAATGAATTAAGGTCAAAAAATAGAAAAGCAGCAATTAACCACCATAAGAACACCACGACAAAAGAAGTTGAAGTAACTGACATAAAGAATAAATTTGTACCTTGAATGATCTGACATGAACGGATCACATCACGCAAATTAAATTCCCAAGGGGAACCACTCTGAGCAAACTTGTGGTATAACATGGTATCTTCATGTAATCTTTTGTTGAAAAATATAAGCTTAGATAGTAGAGGTCTAGGGATTGCAGGGTAAAGAGAGTGACAAATGAAAAGATAATCATTTTCAGATAATTCATCTACATACACCTGAAACCAACAATAACTGATAAGACAAATGTAAACTTGTACATCCACCATCAAGTTTTACATTTTAGATATCACAAATTGATCAAAAATCTTCCATACCAACCTTTGTGAAACGGTTGAGAAAGGACCGGGGAAGACCTTTCCGACCCCCACCTTGGGAAAATGGATTCTGACATGCAAAGACTCTAAAAGATGATGGGCATTTATATGTAAGGCCAAGCTCTGGAATAAACACCTCAGCACGGTGATCCAATATAGAATTCAAACCCTGATTAAAAAAATTATTATGAACAAGCATTAACATGAACATAGAACATGTGAAGGAGCACTAATTCACAGAAGACGTAGAAAAGATCTAGAAGTTATTCAGCCAGTACCTCCAATACAGATTGTGGAGCTAGATTGAGCTCATCTAGCAAAACCCAAGAACCCTCCTTTAAAGCCTGCCAAAATGTTGCAATATTAGTTTAATAAAAATCCTAACTATTAGCATGACAAAAGCTTTAAGGTACAGAATGTTACCTGCAGCAAGATTCCATCAGACCAGATAAATTTCATTCCTTCCTCACTCTCTAATGGTAGGTCTGACCCCAGCAAATCCATCAAGTCAGTCTACATCAAAGAAGATTTTGCTGAATGCAGGAAAACAAGAAACATATAGGTTATACTTTGAAAGGAAAGGGAAGAAGAGACGGCAAACCTGCTCAGATAAGTTTATGCGCACAACTTTATGACCAGAATACTTGCCCATGGCACTAACTAAACTTGTTTTACCTACCCCAGGGCTGCCTTCCAGTAAAACTGCAAGCATCAAGAATCAAACACTGTAAATGTAATCAAAAACCAAACAGAAGAGTATAGATGAAGTCAATTTTCATCGCATCTGTTAATGTTACATTTTATTGGTGGGTGGTTATGATGATGCGAATTAGAGGACAAGGCATACCCGGCTTTGCAAGCTGCATTGCTCGCAGTACTCGTAGAGCATTTCGACGTGTAGTCGGTGCCCAAAATTCAAATCCCCTAGCCTCACACTCTTTCAAACCTAGATATGTTAAACCAATAAGAAGAAGACAACGTTGAATAAAATATGTATACAGCAATGCTGATTATTATGATGCAACAGTACATTAAAACTATTTTCCCAGACAGTTCACTAGTTGGGAAATGAGTACATGATACTATAGTTAAATATCATGCCTGCAAGTGAAAACTCCAAAATCATGAACACATCGTAGAAACACTGTTAATAAAAAGAGAGGTGATTACCCTTTTCAATATAAAATGGATGGATGCCAAAGAGTTTGTCACGTAGCATATCAGTATTCAATGAGTTATCTGTAGATGATCCATGATCTTCCCAGCCATAATCCTCCATACGAAATTGGGTATGATCCAGCTGCAACAAGAATAGAAAAATCCTTAACAGTTTCCATTTTGCAGAAAAGATCACAGATTGGTTTACCAATATAGCATTAATCTAAATACCAAAAACAAGAAGTAGAATACAGAAAGATTTCATATTTACTTATATTTCCTGTTCGGATATTTTTCTCGGCATAACAAATGAAGAAGCCATATACTATAAGACGCAACATTCTAAGCTAGAATTAGCAGCTTATTGTGCTCTAGATGGAAGCTTCCCTCGATACCTAGTAAAACTTCAATTTCAAGGCCAAGAAATAGAGAGAAAATATAGAAACCATCCCATGGTAACTGCATCAAGGATAGGAGAGAGGCAAGCTATGATGCAAAACAAACCCAAATATGGAGATAAGAACTACAGCTCTATACAGTTACACCAGAGTCAAGCACAACTAAAACAGAGAAGCCCAATACCACACCTTAAGTTTCTTTAAAAGAAAAGAGAAACTTTCCTTCCTCAGCAGAAAAGCGTCCCTTGTAGAAATTCCGGTACCTGAAAGTCATATACAACAGATGAGTAATTACAGCCAAATATGAAACAAGTTAATGCTGGATGCAATAGGGGCACTTGGAGGAGCAAAATTTGAGATCGGACCAAATTAAAAAAAGGTAAAACAGAAACTAGTATCAACCAACAGGTGAAACTTACACACTAGTGTAAGAAGCAAGTAGTCAGATGTACCGCAAAGGTAGGGCACAGGTGGATCATACTTCATGTGAGATGGATAGTTTCAAACCATGGTTTTTACATATAGCTAAACCTTATGCCCCACTAATCCAGTATTTCATGAAAGAACAAAACATATATAAATGACCTACGGTTTTGTTACAGGTATAATTAAATAAAGAACATGCCAAGTATGAGCTAGGTCTACTGATCACAAATTCACTCAGGCTTTCAGCGGGAATCAGTTTCCTTTTTCATTTGACAAAGGAGCACCATATAATTTATGCCTCCAATTGAGAGGAAGACTTCAGAGAAGAAGTTATTTTATCAACTGAATCCCTAGTTATAGGTAAGCACCTATTACCAGTCATTCTGTTAAGCTCCTCTTTTCTACCCTTATCTATCATGTCTTTTAATCCAAAACAATCACGAAAACAAGAACCAATTGCAGTAAACTCAGGGTGATACTAAAATTTAGTACCTTCCATAATTTGAGATATAGTCCTTAACAAGCACATTCAAACAATTACATCTGTAAATATAGCAGGGATTACCTAGACTCAACCCATCAAGCATAACAAGGAAAAGGCCATGAAGGAAAGCATCATCAGTTCCCAAACTTCCTTTGGTCACATTAATAAATTCAATCCATGATAGCAGATCCCTCACAGTAAGCATTTTCCCTGTCTGTAGTTGGTTGAACCACTGTAGTGAAAAATGAACATATTGACAGAGAAGTAACTAAATTGTTCCTTCGAAATTAAAAAGGGAAAGAAAAAGCTTAGCTACAAGACTATCTGAACTACATAATTTAAAATCAGGCTCTCAGCCTTTGTATCATATGCAGTAGCAATTTTGAGATCTGACCAAGGTTACACATTCGAACCAGAATAAAATATTGTCAAGCAATATTGTCTGAACTGAAGATTAGAAAGTTTATAATCTTTTCAGATCAAGGATTTAAAGATAATGTACCTCCCAGAATTTTAGCAGTGAATCCACAATGTATGACAGTTCTGGACTTTGGAACCTGAAGATAAAAAATGAAATGAAATCGAAAAATTCAGGCACAAAATATTCGGTTTACTTCTCTATGCACTCCTCAGTGGTTTTCAAATAGACAAACCTCTTTTTAGCAATATCTCTAAGTTCATCAATGTCACTAACAGGAGGGACCCAAATCTCGGTAAAACGGTTACGGAGAGCTGGAGATAACTCCTTTTTTCCATAATCACCACCAGGATTCATCGTTGAAAGCACAAAAAAGTTTTCATGAGCAGTAATTTCTTCCATTACAGAACCTCCTTTCTCTGCCAAGGCCTGAAAATAACACAAACATCAAAGTTCATAAACGAAGAAAAAGCTGAATGCTGAAATCTCCGATTCCACTAAATAATATAGTAAATTGAATAGCTGCCACTTTCATATATTATTTACAGTGAATAAACATCAAGTATATCAAATCATATGCCTTGCAGTACCAGCCCTGTAAACACCAATGAATAAATTAAGCCCAGGAGGATTCGTGCCAGATTAACTGTCAAAATCTACAATATGATTTGAAGTCATAAAAAGTAATGATGAACTGTGCAATAATGATTTGAAGTAATTGGAAAAGATTTTTCCACTGTTGGATAGCAATTAACTGACAAATCACTGTCACTGAAGCAACTAGGAACAAATTGATAGGAGGATTCTGACCAGTTTTCTTTCAGGCTCCAAGACACTATTTAGTCTCTCCAGCACACTGTCATCAGCTAATGAAATTTCGTCCACAAGAAACAGATCACCTTCTTTCATTGCTTGCACAAGAGGGCCATCTTGCCACATAAAAATTGCCTGCCATTTCTGATGCAACTCAGTCAGTTCTAATTTCATCTGTTCAAGCCAATGAAGATCCCTGGCAGTAAAATCAGGACATGAAATCCAGCCTTGTCTATATGAAGTTATCACAGATGCAAGTTGATCAAGAGTAGCACGAGCCTGACGAATGTCGGGAGAAATTTTCTGCATCCAAAGAATGCATGTGATGCCATCTTATACATTACCCAGATATAGACGCTAAGATAAGATATAGCATGAATAACACTTGCCCACCATGCCCTTAGAGAAGATGCTTGAGGCCTTTGACAGCATTAATTTCTCAGTTATATCCTCAAATTCAGACATTAATCTTGATCTCTCTCTGATAGGATAGAACCCCTGTCAAGCAGGTCAAGATTATTTTGAATGACAAAAAACACTTCCAATGGGATTAAAACAACCAATGCTCAAAGAACGAAAGCAACAAAGAGTATCAACAATATGGAACACAAACCCCAAGGAAGTCCGATGTTTCTGTGTACTGGTGACAATTCAATATATGCAACCTCGCTCCCAATGATCTACTCAATAATTGACAGACAGTAGTCTTCCCACCACCAGTTTCACCAACTAGTAGAACAGGCTCACGTAACTCATAACAGCACTTCACAAGAAAGTACAATCTTCTCATACTTCTAGTCAACATCACACTGCAAGAACCACATACTTACAGTTAATAAAATTCGAAGAAAAATATAAATTCATGACTGGTGAAAAATCTAGAAGTTTCATACTCTCCAAAACTGTCAATGTCCTTTCCAACTGATTTTGGGTCCAGCTCTACTGCTCCCTGATCAAGATAGGGAAGATTGAAAGAACATAAATATGATATCAATGACAAAACGACCATATTGCAACTTTAAACAAGGTGCAATAACAAAAAGACCATATTGCACCTTTAAACAAGGTGCAAATTGCTGAGAAGTAGGACAAGCACAAGACAGCCCTTTCAAGAGATAGACAAACAACATGCAATAAGTAACCTACCATCTCTCACAACACCCACAATAAAGAGAACATATCATAACACTAGTCAAATGAAATAAGGAAGAACAACGTGCAATAAGTAACCTACAATCTCTCGCAACACCCACAATAAAGAGAACATATCACAATGCTAGTCAAATGAAATAAAGAACACTTTATGAATAGGATCAATAGATATCAACATGATCGGTAGAAAATAATGCTAGTGCCTGTAAAGGACAAAATGCTAATGCCATCAACATGCAAATCCTATTATAGACACTTTCAAATGCAGGACCAAAAGAAGATCCGAATTTCTAAATTATCTACAAACAATGACATAAATACTTGATATATTTCCAATAACTGCGTATCTCACACCTACTCGGTTGATATATTTCCAATAACTACGTATCTCACACCACTACTCGGTTGCCTATGTTATTAATATAAATTATTTGGTCCCCCGTGTTAATCCATTTTGTCATTGTGATATATTCTTCCTAGTCAAGATATTCAAAAGATAAAGAGATAATTAAACAACTACTTGGTTATTTCTCAAAAAAAAAAAAGCCACTATTTGGTTGCCTATGTTATCACTATAAACTATTTGCTTGATCCCCAATGTTAATCCATTTTGTCATTTTGATATATTCAAGTAATTCAAGAAATCAAGTGACATTCAAATTCTTTTATGGAGGTCAATCAATTTTTTTCCTTTTGGGAATGCGCATCAATGATACACTAATTCACTAACCAGATGAAATGCAGATGAGAAAGGCAAATGTTTGGTATGCATCTACTTCTGTTTCAATTACTACCATGTAGATTGAATACCAAATGATAAAACTGATATTCACACTTGAATCAACCCATCGAAAGGTTCAAACAAATGTTTAATGCAAATCTAACATGCAATAAACATATATTTAAAAGGAAAAATATACCAAGATACTTTGTAAACAGCAAATGCAAACTCAAATAACAAGGTTAAAGTACCTTGTACAAGTCATCATTGGCAATCTTCACACGGAGAACCTTTTCCAAAACTTCTTGTACAACACTTCTCTCTCTTTCATCTCGCAGCCTGTCTGCTAGAAGATAGTAGCCATGTTCAGCCATAACTTCTTTCGAATATCCAAAGGTTCTCAAACGATTAGCCCAACGAAACAAATCTCTAGGAGTTATAAATCCATGTTTTCCAGCAAATACTTTGCTACTCTGCCTCAGCAATTGCAACTCCTTCATGACTTCAACCATCAACTTAGCACGGCTTCCAGGAATTTTACCTCTTTTTTCTATTATTGTGATCAACTCATTTTCTGGGATTTCATCCACATGAATCTCCACAAATCGGTTCCGAAATGCTCGAGAAAGTATTTTACGGCCACCATAAATATTTGGTGGATTTTGAGTGGCAAAAAGCATAAAATTTGGATGTGCTCTAATGGTTTCACGAAGTTCAGGTACGTAGAGTTCTCTATTGTCATCTAACAATCGGTTCATTGCCTCCAACACGTCAGATGGAGCAAGATTTAGCTCATCTAAAACTATCCAATAACCATTCCGAACAGCCCGAACCAATACACCCTCGTGAAATATGAGCTTTCCATGAACATCAGAAATATAAGAACCCAAATACTCCTGTAAATCAGTATGCTCATGGTTATTTATGCGTACAAATTCATGACCAGTTCTTGCAGCAAGATACTGAACAAGGCTAGTTTTCCCACTGGAAGTTGGACCCTGCAAGAGAACAGGATATCTCTTGATAAAAACAGCACGTGCCAAGTTCTCAAGTTGTTTTGTAACACTCTTTGTCAGTACATAATTCTCCAAGAAATCACCAGACATGGAGCTTGCTTTAACCGTCAAATAATAATCAATAGGTACAGTTGGAGGCTTTTTCCCCCTTAACAACGTATGTATGATCATCTTTTTCATTATCTTGGCACTTGAGCTATCCAACAAATTGAGGAAAAACATGGAGAACCCATCATAAATTGCTTTCTGTAATCCAAATTTCGCTTTTCCCTTATTGATATATTCAAGTGCACGGTATAAAGACCTTAAACTGTATTGTGGCTTCTGATTAGCTCCATCTTGTAACCTTTCTTCAGAAATCCTTTTGGCTGATTCATAGAAGTCAATCATGTTCTCCTCCAGTCTTCTATCAGACTGGCATTCCTCCATAAACTTCCTAATAAATAATCTCAAGTCTTCTCTATCCAAGAAATCATGAACAAAGTACTCTGTAAATCTACTTCGTAAAGAATGAGGCAAGTCCCGCTTCCCAGCATCAGTTGCAGGGTTCATACAGGCAAATACCCTGAAATTAGGATGTCGAGGTATATGACTGGCATCCCCTCTTTCAGGCAAACAAAGTGATCCAAACTCTCCTTCAAGAACACCAATAAGTCTCTGCAAGGTCTCAGGAGGAGCCAAGTTGACCTCATCAAGCAAAATCCACTCACCTTTTCTAAGAGCAGTAACAAAAGCCCCTTCTACAAATGAAAATATCATTCCAGATGATACTCCTATTTGTCCACAGGCCGTTACAAGTTTCACAGAAAATTTTTCCCAAGCTTGAACCTTTTCTTCTTCATCCAAAGGTTTCTTTCGCTTCTTCCCAGAGCCAGTTCGTTCAATTTTAACTTTCTTTTCAAAATTATCAACATATTTCTTGAACCCACTCAACAAAGTTTTCCAGTTTTTAGAGCTCAGTTGCTTTTGTAAGAAAGCAAAGAGTTTATCATTTTCCTGCAAATCACAATATGCCAGAAAATGTTTATGCCAACAACAAAAAATCAAACGAACAATCATGTTTTGAAAAAAAAAACCTTCACAGAGAATGTCTTTGAGAACAGATCCACAAACTCCTTGTACAAAGGAATACATATTGACTGTGGATCCATGGGCTTAAATCCTCCTAATAAATCAGCAACATCACTTTGCTGGCTCAAATTCTGCAACAGATAAAGTGGAATTAATTGCAATAGAAGTCTCAATATGCACCAAAACAGGAACAATTTCAAGAAACAGAGACAAAGATACTTCTGATTACCTACCAAGATACTAAGCCTCTGACCAAGCATCATGGCTAGATTCTGTACGAGGGTAGTCTTCCCAGTTCCAGTTTCACCAACTAAAAGAACAGGTTCATTATACTTAATAGAGCAGGCTATTTTCTCAAGAACATTCAAGGAACTACACATCTTAACAAGATTCTCACGGCCACGCAACTGTAAGAACCAAAAGAATTATTAGTCGATAAAAGAAGAAATTAGTTAAACTGAAATGAAATAATCTCAAATGCTTTCACCAACCGCAGTTTCAGAACGTTGCAAAGTAACTCGTCCAATTCTAAGTTCTATAAACGAACCCTGCAATTTATTTTAACATATTAGTTTTATGCAACAGCATATAGGCAGTCAGGATAGGATTACAACTAACACAACAGAGACCTGAATTTCGGGCTTATAGGGATAAATTACTCCAGTATCTGGAATTGGAACAGCCCACAATTTTGCAATGTCTTTCATTACAGTCAGACGATTGTCAACAGACACCAAAAAGGATGTAAATATATCCACGGCCTAAAAGCAGTAGCAAAAAAATCATTAAGGAAAATAAAAAGCATAATAGGAAACCATTCAATCCCATTACAGAATACATAATAATGCCTGAAAGGAGCATATGATGATATCAGACCTCTTGGTATATACAATGACACTGATAAGCAGTCAGCAATTTGCCAACATCTTCAAAACCAAATGCCGCAATTCGTTTGCACAACTTAAGCAGATCCCTGCACAAAGATCCAAAAGTTGCGATAACAGATTTTACATTGAATTAACTTGCAAGGCATGCACAATGAAAAAACCCAATACCTTGATGAGAATCTATTGGGAGAAATGACAAGAGCAGAGTTCACTCTTTCTAATGTTTCTGCAAGAATAATATTACTTTAAGATGAAGAATAGGGTGAACTGGGAAACAAAATACTATGATATCCCTTTATCTCTCACCTACTAATTTTCCTGCAAGAGGCTCCAAATCTGGAAACCAGGCTTTTACTATATTTAGTAGATCATCAGTGTTCGGAAGGCCAATCATCACTTTCCTCCAAAGATTGCTCAGTAAGTTTCCACCTTCAATGCAAAGATATTACAGATTATGACATTAATAACCCACCACACGAACTAGGAACCTCAAAAGAAATCTACAAAAAACAACTGAGTTGCAATATAAAAACCTTCAGCATTGCGAGATATATCACTCTTGGAAGTGGTAATGGTAGAGAACAATCGAAAACTTTCTGCTACCCTTATTTCCTGAAATATTCAAACATTTCAGGTATAAACATCATAACAACTAAGAATACCTGACACAGTAGAGAAGGGAACCAAGCCAATGCAAGTGCTTGCACATATGAAGAAGGAAGCTATAAAGCAATTAAGATTTGATAAACAATAGCTGCACCTTGGGAGGTAAGCAGGAGAGCTCCAATCAGCTCTTAGACAAAGGAATGTCTGAACATATTTGAAAGGCCTAGGAACTCTACTAGTTTTACTTCTTTGTTTATTTATTTAAATAATATATGTACGATTTACCAAAACAAGGAGTCCATAATATCAATGTCAATAGATCTCATGGCAACACATGATACCATAAGCAAAATTAAGCATAAGGGTATCACCACCTGATTCATGTGATGAGTTTTAGCATGTGTCTTTTCAGCTTTCAATGTTGAGCAGTCATTCCATTAATAAATAAGAAAATTTCAATATAAATACCACCAGAAAAAGGGTAATACCTCCCCATGACTAGTTATAAAGGAGCTTGCACCTTCAAGTAAAGGTAGTAATATAGGCTGAACATCTGGCGCTGCTTTGTCAATGTCCTCAAAGACAACCCAAAATCCATTCAGTGCAGCCTATGGAAAATGCAAAGTATTGCACAACACCTAAATTAGGTATCCATGAATGAAATAGTAAAACTACAATCATTTCACTTTAAGGATAAAAACCTGGATAAGTGACCCTGGTTGCCATCTGAATTCACCAGGTTGCTCGGTACAAACATAACTCCCAAGTAATGTTTTGCCATCAAGTTGATCATCCATATGAATAGAGAGAACTTTTTTAAAGAAAAGGAGGATGAGAAGAAAGGAAGAAAGAATAGTCAGGAAAATTACTATCAACCATATAAAGGGGCCAACATCACATAACAGGATATGAAGTGAAGGGCATTGCAAGCTATAGATCAGGTTATAATCATATAAAGTATTTTCTACCTACAAAAACATGAAGGGAATTCTTTATACATAGAAATCAACCAAATTGCTCATGAAGACTAATAATAATATGAGTTTCACATCAAAAGGGCACTCAGTTTAGGAATTCCATTGGTCTGAATGAAGATGAATGTATAAGACAGAAGTTTCAAGAAATAATTAGAAAAAAATGAGCTTCAGAGCTACTCCATTAGAATTAAAACATGGTATGTTGAGTTTCTACTCTGATAATAAATACCTTCAGTCCCTGCATCCCTGACCAACTTGTTAATAATAGCAGTTTTCCCAGCACCGGCAGGGCCATACAGTAGAACAGGCCATTTTTGACGCACAGCTAAAACAGTCATCTCAAAGCTCTTCATTACCGAAGATGTCATCACAAATACATTATCAATTGATGTACCATCACTGAATTACACAAAAAATAAAAAGCAATATCAGAAGTGAAAAACTCCCGTGTTAACAAACATGATCAAGAAAAGTAATCAGTTTTTGGGCCACATCACCCAAAACTGGAAAAAAAACATGGAGACATATTTTAAATGTAGAAAGTTCCAAAAACCAAGTCAAATGCAATGAACATAATTATATGCTTCTAGAAAAACCTCATATAATTATCCCCCTTAGTGAGGAAAATTGAAAATGATAACAATGGCTGTAAGAAAATGACAAAGAAATTATTAATCCGTCATAGATACCCAAGAGAACAAATTCATATTCCTTACCATGTGAGCATCCTCCGACTCTTGCTCATCGGTTCAGTCTCACAAATATGTGATGCAGTAAATGAGTTAACACCAAAAGACTCCAAGCAATTCTGTTGATTGAAGTTGGTGGCTCTAGATCCAACTTTATCAGAGGATTCAGTATATAAGCCAACCTTCTCTATAGCTACATCCTGACAAAATTCCTCCCAGCTAAAATTGGAAAATAACTTGAGAGTATTATAAAGATGGAACTACCAATAAAATTCACAAAAGTAATCTATAAAATTTTAAAAACTAACCGCATTAAACAAGAAGAAGCTTCTTCAGCATCAAAATGGAAATTAGCAATTGCTCTGTCACCTATTTTTAACACAACAGATAATACTTGTATTCCACACCATCTTATATCTGCAATCTCCTTTGTATGTTCAGCAGCAGGAACTAAGTCAAGATTTACAGAATTCTTTACAAGTTCCAGAAAACAAGACCAATCCCAACGTTGAGAGAAGTATTCAGGTTCTAAGAGAAGAAGACGGTAAGATATGCGGGCAGCAAATAAGTTAGCTACAACCTGAAAAAGGTGAGAAAATTATTCATTCCACTTGAAAGTATAAATAAGAAGATTGCAATTTCCTAACACATGGCTACTTGTACATAAAAAGAAAAAGATTGAACACAATTGCAAAGCATAAGGTTGTTTGGCAACATCACTGCATAAGAAACACTTGTCTATCTTTCACCTAAAGCCTGGTGCTCTAAAAGAAAGTTAACGATAGAGGACTAATAATATACACCAATAATACTTTCTCCCAACACTAGGAAATGACTCATTAAGTACAGGATCAAACTCAAAAAATGAAAGGAAAAGTGTTAATCCCTTAGCTTAGACACGAACATAGTAGCACAGGTTCTACATAGAAGCAAGTAAAAGCAAACATGCAGAAAAGAGAGATAGAGTAGAAAATTATGCTGCAGATAATTAAAACCATAACTTTCAGCTTCTAATTGCAAATTAATAACTACCTTGGATGGATCATGAACTGTTGCATTCCTCAAAAAACGCTGGAAAGGTGGCGGAGCAAATTTGAAGTAAGCTGATACAAGCCTGCAATAAGTGACCAAGTGGTTGCATATGGAATTCCCAGCAGCAAGAAGAATTTATACATCTTAAATACGTTTTTATTCATTTAACTTGATTTCAGTAAAAGCAGACACCACCCATCAAATAAATCCAGCAGTTTAATACAGTATATAAGCACTTTAAAGCAGAAGAGAAATATCGCACTACATGATCATGACAATTAATTAAAACTACGAACAAGAAACTGCTGAAAAATAAATGGTAACATTACCTATAAACAGTCAAATGAAGAATAGGAAAAGGTCAATGTAACCGGTTAGTTGCAATAACAAAAAGCAGGAAAATTAAAACTATACAAATCAGAAGCAAGGCCATGAACCCAATTAAACATATAGACATCTCAACTATTATATGAACATACCAAAGCATGACCACAAATTTCAATTTTGTTTCACTATAAGAGCCTGTGACCTTTAGAGTGAGTGCATAAAAATATAAGCAAAAAAAATTCTAAGAATGTTCATCCAAACAATTGGAATAGGTTTCCACTCCTCATGAATGATGACATATGGCCACAAAAAACTGATATCCAAATACATTCACAAAGTATAAAGCCTTTGATTGTGCAGATATTGTTTTGTCTCGCACAAACAAGCAGCTCAGTGATAACTGGAGAAGAGAATGACCTATTGCTCTACAAAATCTTTTACAGAAAGGTAGACAAGCTTATGCCAGCACTCAGATAAAAGATATTCATGACCACGTAGCTTGCATCAGAACAAATACACAAATACAAGAAACTTTTACTGATAGCACAATCATTACCAAACTGAAATTTAAAAAAAAAAGAAAGAAAGAGTTCAAGTTATTTTAGTTTACCCCCATAAACAGCGATCCAATTCAAGGGCACGACAGAAAGCCAAGCAAGCTAGCTCGTGAAGCACCATACCCTTCCCACTCCTATCACAGGACTCAACAACATAAATAATTTCTTCATCGGCCATTTCACCGAAGTCAGAACTCAGGTTGCACTGCCCAAGCATTGCCACAACTCTTTCTACAATCTTGCGAACTATTGGCCGAAAGCATCGCCACAAAGGAATGGTGTACTTTGGGTTTGGAAACAACTCTGCCAACAATTTCACTAGTGCTTCTTCCAGCATCATCTCGTCCTGCATGCACAACTCGCATAAATTCCACCACCAAAGCTACTTTCTTTCTTTTATACTTTATAAAATTCAAACCAGAACTGACCAATACCGTTCCTAAAATTTCATTAAGCTTCGAATTTACAAGCTCTGGGCACCGGGCAATCAACCTCTTGATTGCACAGTCGAGACTGAAACAGTATTCCAGTGCCATCTGCAAAGAACAAAAAAAATCCAACTACGCCTCTGTATCTATAACTAAACGTATAATCAAAAACGTATTAGTTCGAAGTATAACTTAAAAACTGTAACTATAATTTTAGAAAATAATTATATCGAAGGATATAATATCCGAAACCAATAGCGTCACTGCCCCTGCAACAACAAGAATCAGAAGAAACAAACCATCAAAAGAACAAAAAACAACACCGCAAGAAGCAATATGGAAACCCTAGTTGGGTAGGTGAGTTGAGACGTGAGTATTCTTGAAAAGTAGAGCTTTCGTTGGCAGTAGTTGGTTTTCCACTTCCTCCAACTATGGGTTTAAGGGCTTAAGGTTTGAGGGTTTAAGATGTTTATAGTAGAGTTCTTTTATGTTTTCCGAGTGTAAAACGGCTTCGTTTTATGTTTAGTATAAACACTCGATTTTTAGCAGCAGTGCACAGATTCACAAAAAGTCAAAAATTTAATCGAGTATATACAAATATCTATGTCAATTTAAGGTTAATTACAAATTCTATTTTCTGAGATTTAACAATTTTATAGGATTTAAAAAGAGCTACACTTAAAAAGACTCCTAAAGAAGTAAGTGTTTTGTTTTAATAAGATCTTTAATAATAGTTTTTGATGTCTTAATAGTTTTATTCTTATGATTTTAAGGGGCTGTTTGTTTTCTTTTTTTTTCTTTTTTTGTTGTCGTTTTTGTAAAAAAAACAGGTAAGTAAAACGTGTTTGGTTTACTCTGTTGTGATTTCTTGTTTCTGAAAATAAAATAAAAAAACCACAACAGTTTTACAGAAGCCAGAAAACATCGTTTCTCTTAATTTTGAAGACATGTTTTCTTCGACAAAAAAACAACATATTCCTATTTTCTATCTCGATTATTA
>JANVCL010000001.1:12292955-12306513 GCA_026546855.1 Erythroxylum incrassatum
AATTGTCTCACCAATTTCTTTCTCATTTAAATTCATTTTAATATTTCTAATTTTCATCAAAAGTTCGGGGTCCAA
This sequence comes from Erythroxylum incrassatum, assembly GCA_026546855.1. Lineage (NCBI taxonomy): Eukaryota > Viridiplantae > Streptophyta > Magnoliopsida > Malpighiales > Erythroxylaceae > Erythroxylum > Erythroxylum incrassatum. Next base: position 12,293,031 of record JANVCL010000001.1, read on the forward strand.
CAAATATATTATAATTAATACTAATTAGTAATATATATATAATGTACATATATATAATAACAAAATTAATATTTACAATAATAATAATAATAAACTTATTTAATATATATATAATAAAAATAATATTTACTTAAATATATAAATATATATAATAAAATTTAAAGTCACAGGTGCCAAAAAAAATAATTACATAAATATATAAATATATATGATGAAGTTCGATTATAGAGATAATAACAAATATATAATACTAATTAGTATTCATTCATATATTTTGTTTTTTAATTAATTTTAATTTATATATGATTAATTTACTAATTATGTTATAATTAAAAAATTTGCTCGAATTTTATTATATATATTTATATATTTCTGTAACTTTTCTTTTTTTGACACCTGTACAATATGTTAAGTTTATGATTATGTTTTCCTTTCAATTTTGTTATTACAATTTATTATTTATTTTATAACAACCCGTGCAAAGCACGAGATTCAGAACTAGTTATTAATAAAAATGTGAATAATTTATTTTTATTTAATAATTTATTTAATTTTAATATTTAAATTAAATTAAAATAATAATTATTAACAAAAATAAATGAAATCAAAATATCTTCAAAATTTATAAATTTTAAATAAAATTTGAGTTAATAGTTAAATATATTTAAAATAAATATTAATTTATAAATTAGTTTTTTAATATAATTTTTATCGATAAGTTATTAATAAATATTATATATATTAAAATAAATTTAAAATAATTTATCTTTAAATTTTATCTAATATATAATTATCATCAATAATAAAATAACTATATTGACATTAATAATCAAATAAATTTTTTATTTGCAAAAATATAAATTAAAATAGAAAATAAAAATTAGAAAGTAAAACATAATCAACTAACCTCTATATTATTTTCTGTAATAAATGACAATAACAATAATAATAAATGGGTAAAAATTTCTGTTATATGTACTGTTTGGGAAGATTTAATAATTAATAGTACAATCGATTCAAATAACAAAAAATGACGATGATAATAATACAAACGACCATGATGGTCATAATAATAATAACAATAATTTATGCTAAATGTTAATAGAGGAGTGTATTGCTAGGTTCGGGTAAACCTAGCAAAACACACACAACTCTTTCTGTGCTTTATAAAAACTCCACGCCGCAGATCCAAGTTCGCGATTTGAAACCCTAATTTTCTCACTCTACGATCAGAAAACTTCCAAGTCTCAGTCAATTGGTAGGTGGGTTTTTACTTTTTGCTTGTTTCTAGTATGAAGCTTATGGAGGGATCTGTGATGGTTTTATTTTAACGGTGATCGTTATACAATCTATAAATATCCTTGCTTTTTGGATTGATGCCGATGATTCCCCCCTCCCACCCCCTTTTTTTTTTAATTTTCTTCAGGTGAAATGGTATTGTTGTGTTGGATCTGGGTTTGATCTGTATGCTTTTTTAACCGGTAGCAATTCAATCTTTATTGATTTTTTAGTGAGAAGATTTAATCTTTTACTTCGGTCTGATTTTCTTTTTTCTTTTTAGGATCTGAGTTAATGCTGTTAGATGAGGGGCTTCGTAGCGATGAAATTTCTGAATGGAGTAGTTTGAATTGCATGTGTAACATTTTTTGCGCATCTGGTTGTTTATAGAACTGATTCTTTCATTGTTTATGAGGAATTTACGTAGAAGCATGGAAGTTGCTCTATGATTACCTTTTGTTCTGTGTTCTTTTCGGTAGTAACCCCTTTTATCTGATAACAAGTTTCTCGACATATTTGGAAGTGCCATAAAAAAAGGAATATAGCTATCTAACTTATCATTGGATTATCAAGGTCAGGTTGAATGCATTTTGGTCACTGTTCTTAATTTACTCAACGCCCTGAATCTGCGGATTATGTACATAGAATAATAACGGTTTGAAGACATCCTTTTGTAGCTTTAAAGATGGGTATCATCTTAGTGATGTTGTCGTACCTTTGATTCATTCAAGGAGCTAGAAAAAGTACATTTATTTCTTGTAATACATGAAATAATTCATGTTGCAAAATTGCCACATGTTATAACTATATGTCTACGTTTTTGCTGGCTAATAAATCCCATGACATTTAACTTAGTATTTTGGAGAAGTGGGCAAGGCAGCACGACGCTATCTTAAATGTCAGATATGTGTGCCCTATTCGTTTCTTCTCCAGAAATTGAGACAGGAGTTTAATGCTTGTCCTTCTTTTTATGTTGTTTTGCAAGTTTGGCTCTTCTGTCACACTCTCCTTTCTTCCCCCAGTGATTTGGGGACAATATTTCCACGCTCAATAGGTGTCATGTATCATATTCCTTACATTTTCTTTTTGGTCCCTATGTTTTATGCTGATCCTGGGGTGTTCCAAGTACTCTCTATATGATTCTTGAAATTGCTCAAATCCGTGGATGATGTCTTCTATTTCTTCAGTCATGGCGGGTTTGGCACCAGAAGGATCTCAGTTTGATGCTCGACAATTTGATGCAAAAATGAGTGAAGTGTATTTTTCTTCTTTATAACTTCTGGCTCTATGATGGTAATTGGTGAGAGTATGTGGGATTTGATACTGATCTTCATGTTGCGTTCAATTACACTGCAGACTGTCCAATGAAGGACAAGATTTTTTCACTTCATATGACGAAGTTTATGACAGTTTCGATGCTATGGGATTGCAAGAGAACCTTCTGAGGGGCATTTATGCATATGGTGATTACATTTAACTTTTGTTTGGACATTTGTCTGCTATTTGTTTTTTTAATTGGAAGTTAACTCGTTCTTGAATTCCTGATTGGTATGACTGTTACTTTAAGGTTTTGAGAAGCCTTCTGCAATCCAACAAAGAGGAATTGTTCCATTTTGCAAGGGCCTGGATGTAATTCAGCAGGCTCAATCTGGAACTGGGAAAACAGCAACTTTTTGCTCTGGCATCCTCCAGCAACTTGATTATAGTCTAGTCCAATGTCAGGCACTAGTTTTGGCTCCCACTAGGGAGCTTGCACAACAGATTGAGAAGGTTATGCGAGCACTTGGTGATTATCTTGGCGTGAAAGTTCATGCTTGTGTGGGTGGAACTAGTGTTCGCGAGGACCAGCGAATCCTTCAAGCTGGCGTTCATGTTGTTGTTGGCACTCCTGGTCGTGTATTTGACATGTTAAGGAGGCAGTCCCTTAGACCTGATAACATTAGGATGTTTGTATTGGATGAAGCTGATGAAATGCTTTCGCGGGGATTTAAGGATCAGGTTTGATATTATTAATCACCTTTATCTGAGATGAAATTAAATGAACCCAGTCTTTGCCCTCATCTTCTAATACCTGTTTTCTTGTTGTCAGATTTATGACATTTTTCAGCTGCTGCCATCGAAGGTTCAGGTGGGTGTGTTCTCTGCTACTATGCCTCCTGAAGCTCTTGAAATCACCAGGAAGTTCATGAACAAGCCAGTTAGGATCTTGGTTAAGCGAGATGAGCTTACTCTTGAAGGTATCAAACAGTTTTATGTCAATGTGGAGAAGGAAGACTGGAAGCTTGAGACACTCTGTGATCTCTATGAGACCCTGGCCATCACCCAGAGCGTCATTTTTGTCAACACAAGACGCAAGGTTGACTGGCTTACTGACAAGATGCGAAGCCGTGATCACACAGTCTCAGCTACTCATGGAGATATGGACCAGAACACTCGTGATATCATCATGCGAGAGTTCCGCTCTGGTTCTTCTCGTGTCCTCATTACCACAGATCTTTTGGCTCGTGGTATTGATGTGCAGCAAGTATCCCTTGTCATAAACTATGATCTGCCGACTCAACCTGAAAACTACCTTCATCGAATTGGACGAAGTGGTCGGTTTGGAAGAAAAGGTGTGGCCATAAACTTTGTGACAAGGGATGATGAAAGAATGTTATTTGATATCCAGAAGTTTTATAATGTGACCATTGAGGAGCTACCATCAAATGTTGCGGATCTCCTGTGATGGGATAATTTTTGGTGCTTGTTGAGAAAAGGAATTGACGTTTTGCTAGCACTGTTTTGAACTTTTTCTCTTATCTTTTGCTGTTTAGTTGTGTTAATTTAATGATCTGAAAAATTGAAGGTTCTCCAAACCGATCCTTCATATTTGCAAGGTAAAGAGATTGCAAAGTCCTTGTTTAGATTTATGATGTTATGCATTAGTTAGAAAGTTTTGTTCTGTTGCATCAGTTGGGAAGTTTTGTTTTACTTGTGAACTCTTTTCTCTTGGATTGTAACCCCTTGTGGAAGAGCTCTTGGGTACGACTATGCAAAGATTTTTCCAACTATTAAAAGCATGGAGATCCACTCCAAGTTAAGAGAAGGAACAGGAGAGCCTGATTATTGATTGACTGTTTAAATAAAGTGGATATGTTTATAAAATTAAGAGGAAGAAATATAATTCTCAGTACGTATATAACAATGATTTCAATGCAATAATTATCACATGCGAATGTTGTGTCCACATCATATCATAGACCATTCAAACTCAGCCACCAGCTCTCATGCTACCCCACATGAACTCATATGTAAGTAATTTTTAAAAAATTTATTTTTTATATTTTTATTAAATATTATTAATCGAAAAACCTATTTTAACTTTTAATTTTGATTTGAATTAATTAAATTAAATTAAAACTAATTATTTATTATAACTATCTTAAATTATCAATTTATATTAAAATTAATTAATTAATCTACATATTTTAAATATGTTTTGACGTTATTTTTTAATAAAAATTATTTTTTAATAAACAGTCTAGATCTCATTTATTTCTAAGTAAAGTGTTTCCCATTTTCAACACAAAAACTGGAACTATATAAAGTATAATGAGTTTATGGGACTTAAATTATAGCAAGAGCACCGTTTCCACCACCCTCCTCACAGGAAAAGCGATCCCAGAGCACAAAGTTTTCTCTCTCTGTTGCCTAACCCTTGAAACCTTCAATCTCTTCGTGAGTTCTTGTCGCTGTGCGTATTTTTTTTCTCGCCAGCAACTATTGATCAATGGATAACTTCAGATCTAAGTCATGCAGAGGTGAGAGGATGCAGATGGAGAGCTACTCTGCAGACAAGGCAGCTCCAACAAGCATGCAAGACTTAAGGTCTTACAGTGTTAGTTATGCAGGGTCTGTGCAGCAAAATCAACTGTGCAAAGAAGTAAAGATCAAGAAAGGGAAAGGCAATCTTGGGTTATCCTCAAAAAGTTGGAGCTTTACTGATCCTGAGTTGCAGAGGAAAAAAAGAGTTGCTAGCTACAAGGTCTATGCTGTGGAGGGGAGAATGAAAGTATCATTCAGGAAGAGTTTTAGATGGATCAAGGATACCTACAGTAAAGTGGTCCATGGATGGGTTTGATTGATCAATCATCATACATATATATTCCCATATTCTTTCCTTCCTGCCTACCTGTTTTCGAAGGAAAAAAACTCTCTCTGATGTGTGCATTCCTGTGTTGGACTTGGATAGAGAATGAAAACCCAGTTTAGTTTCTCTCTTTTTCTTATGAGTCCACGCAAGGCAAATCTTTATCTTTGATCTATACTGAATTGGTGTGTCTTGAAACTGATCTCACATTTCATTAATTAGCTTGTGCGACTGCGTCGTGGTTTCAAAATATAAATTTCATCAGACGGTAGAGATTTTGCAACAGTTCCTAATTGAAAAACCAAGTCTTGGGCAACGCAACATGAGTTGGCGAGCCTCATGAACTAAAATCAAGAAATCGTCTCTCTTCTGTCTCTCTCTTTTCTTTTTGGCATCCTCTGCCTTGTAAATAATTGAAAGTAAACTGAGAGTTTATAGTTGATATGGTAGCAGTATGCAACTTTTTATAAATAAAAATGGAACTTGCTTAGATTGTTCTGATTATATTCAAGCAATGGATTAGGCTTTGCCTCGAAAGCCTCAAATTCTGGGTCAGAAGACAGCAGAGGCATGAGGTCTAATGTACAATAAGACAAAAACTATGTCGATCTTCTAGCCAGTGAAACTCTGGCTTCGGTAGAAAATTGGTGCTGTTTTCTGTCATTTACAGTTCATACTGCGAGAGAAAGAAGAACATTGTCACACTCAGCACATTAGCACCATTCATTCATAACAATCTTTACGTCTTTATTTATACACATTTTGCTGTCAATTGCTTGGAGAGTTACAGGACATTCACAAGAACGCTTGGAAATACACAAAGATGAAACAGATAAAAGGCAAGAAATTGCTCCATGCAATTGTCTCTATCATGTTCCGTTGCCGGTTAATATATCTATGCAATTCGGAAGAATGAAGTCAATACTAAGTTATTGAGGTTTTGAATTGTCGAAGACGTGTGGCGACTTAGACAAGCATATATGAAGAATAACTTAAAATAACGTTTGCAATATCCATCTAGGAATTGTAGTATTCTATCTTTATGATCTGACTCATCAGAAACAATGGATGAGAAAAGATAAATAAATTAGTACAACTATAACAGCAGCAAGCTTTTGACTCCAAGCCATGAGATATTGAAATGGGAAAGACGTTTCCGTGCCGAGTAAAAGTATGTATGGTTAACGTCTAGTAATATATAGATCCTTTCTTTGTGCATGATCATAAGTATGAGATGGCATTTGCTAATAATGTAAGTATGTAACCTCTCATCGTTATTGAAATGCAGACTCCCAATGCCCCGAAGAGTCGACTCAAATGTTTTTATGGTTAATGTGTTTCGGCCCGAAGATGAACGCTTCTGTTCTGAAGATACAACTGGTGATCTTCTTTGACCACTAGAAATTTTGTAGAGTACTGCAGGACTAGCTTCTGTAGTACGTGTGCAAGCAGGATCACAGTCATTCTCGACAAGCACAGCATTTTGGCTACTAGGGACGACTGGTTGCCTAGTACATGCACAGGATTGCAGAAAATTTGAGCTGGATAGCTGCAGCCATTGAAGCATTGGATTAAATCACTAGAAGAATATTTAGTGACAGGACAGTAAAACATTAATCACCCAGTATAATGCAAGAACTTCAAATCTAGTGCCAACACTACATAATAACATGCATAAACAGCAAAAGCTTAAGAGCCATCCAGCAGTGATGTCCAATTTACCCTGAGAATGATGCACGATACAGGTAAGGACATTTCTATGATGATGTCAAGCCAAACATTTTCATAGTACATTTCTGTCGTTTTGTCAATGAAAGCCGAGATAAAGTGCTTACAGTTCTAAACTCCTCAAAAACAGAAAAAAATGCTTACAGTTCCATCTTTTGATAGAGGTAGATCATTTGTGGTTGGATTATTTTGTTTAGATAAATTTCCAGGACTTGTAATTGGTCCAGAATTTCTCCTTCGAGTTAGATCGGTTGATGACCAACCAGTTTTACCTTCTTCTCCACCTTTAAATAAGTGACAAACAATCTTTTCAGATAAATCCGTTCCTCAAAAGCAATAGTAAGTGAAAAGGCCACAGAGCAGAAGCAGAGCAGTCACCTAACTGCCTATCAGCAATACCATCAGCAGGAGGCATGCCAGAACTTGGCCCAGCACCTGGAACCTGGAGAAGAGGTAAGTGAAGCAATTTTAGGTTATTTTGTACAACATATAAGGTGCAGAGATCAGATAGAAAAATATAAGGGGTATACTGCCACTCAACTGCACAAGTAGGAGGGCTAGCAATCTGTGACTGCTGATATTTCAAAATTGTCCAATCAAAGACATAGTCAAACTGGAAACCTGAAAAAAGAAGATCAAGAAACTGTAGCTGAAAATTGTTTGTTCCTAGAAAATGCCTGAGCTGCCTATTCATATAACATCTATGAGAAAAGTTTGAACAGAAAAGCTCAAACCTTCACGAATAAATAGATCACGGAAGAGTCATTTCAGATAAGCATAATCAGGTTTATCATCAAAACGAAGTGACTGGCAGTGGCAGTAGTGGAAGTATGAAGCAAATTCTGTAGGATAACCCCGACATAAGGTCTGAAGTGAAAGCAATGATTTTTTATCAGTCCTAGAGCCAATAAACGTACACATATACCCCTGATATAGCATTTTTCATTATTCCAGATAAAATAATCCACCTCAATGGTAGTTGATACTTTCTTTTCACTAATCTTCTCATATTTTTGGTTCTTATTTCCTGCTTTTAGTCCCTGCCACGGAAGACTACAAGTATATATGGTCATAACCAAACACACCATTCAATTGAAGGTTTGAGGAGTTGAATTTTCACCTTCCTCTCAAAAAATATATAAGAAGATAACCACGGGACTCCAAGTCATCCATGCGGCTTTGTTCTACAAAGTATAAGGTAAAATCAGTAAATATAGTTTCACACGATTAGTCCATTCAAGGTTAAATTATAGCACAACAGGGAAAAGTAGAGCCGTGTATCAATTCTATTACCAATGCCAAGGTGGGTGTTCATGCTAGCTTATCTTGCAGTTCCTGTCAAACTCTTATTTTCTCTGCATATGACATAAGCATCTCATATCTAGATCAGGAAAACAAATTTAAATCTTAGTTCAGGAATAAAAACCAACAATACCACTGTCGGTATCAAAGCATCTACTAAAACATCCAGTACTATAAGTGTTAACATGATAATGCGAAACAATGGATAACAAAAAACAAAACAAGATATTATATAAATCAGTCACAATCAGTGAGCATCAATCATGATCAAAGATGAACTGATATGCCTAAACACAATCAAATAAGAATCTATCAACAAAAACTGAATGAACAAATCAGATCTTTGGTACAAGTGACATTGTAAAGTCATCCAAATGAACCATTGATCTATAAGTGCAAGGCTCACAATCAGTTAAAAGAAATATCTACTTGCAGCTAAAAAGAACCAATCTGTAAGGAATATGTTGATGTGCTCAAGTGTCTCTGTACTTCTTAGCCAGACCAAAATCAATGATATAGACCTAAATGCAAGCCCCTATTACTAAATTGAAAACAAAGAGAACAAGAGAAAAATAACTAATATAAGAATAATCTTCAAACCCCACCTGATTTGCATGCCTTCCTAAACCCATGAGGAAATTATCTGGCTTGATATATCGGTGTAGGAATGATTTGGAATGAACAAATTCAACTTGATTGACCTAAACAGATATCACAATTTCCAGAGAAGTAAAGGAACAAAGCACTAGGATGCAAGAACGATATAAATACAAAGAAAAGAATACCATCTTATCAGCAAGCATAAGGACAGTCTTCAGAGACATTTTCCTACTGCAAAAGTTGAATAAATCTTCAAGACTAGGTCCCAGTAAGTCCATCACAAGGACATTATAATCCCCTTCACCACCAAACCATCTAACATTTGGTATTCCGGCTATCAAAATTAAAGAGAGAAGCAGATGATAGGGGACTATTTTAAAATTTCAAAATCAGAAACAAAAATCACCTAGACAACAAAAGGAAAAGGAGGCATTACTTCCTTCCTGTAGGATCTTATACAGCTTAGATTCATACATCAGTTGAGGATGCTTCGTCTTGACATTTTTCTGAGCAAAGAAAAGAAAAATAAAGACAGCCCACCAAAATTTTGAAAACACAAATTCAGACAATTGATGAGCAGTACAATACAGTAAATACTGAAACGAAACAAAACATTGAGCACAAATTTGATCAATTACACGAACTTATATATTTTACCTACCAAGGCTGTTGAATTACTGCATAATAATATTATATCAGTGAAATTACAAGGAGTATGATGTTCAACCTCTTAACATGAATCAAATGAAGGGCCAACAAGGAGGAATCTTGTGATGGACAGACATAGAGCACATTCTGCAGGTCTATCGTCAATCTTTTGACTACTTCAATTCAAAATTCTCCATGAATCAACCAGAAAGTACTGGTTCAGAACAGGCGAACGAGTTTGCAAATGGAGCCCTAATTGCCCGTAAATTTGCAAACAAAGGACTTGCACATTAACGAAAGTCAATTAATAGGATTCTCATATTTCAGTCTATTCAATGTCAAAAAGAAGAAACACATAATCATTTAGTTATTTGTGCTGAGTGTTTTATACAGTATGAAATACAAAACGGCACGATTTAGATCCTATCAAATCTACGAATCCCCTTCATGATTGCCACATTTAAATGTCCACTTTAGGAACAAGTACATAAACAGCTAGAAGACTTCTCTTCACCAAAATGCATCCCATTAAGATTTAAAGATATTCAGCTATAAAGCATGCCGGGAGGACCCTGACATCTTGAACGAATAAACGTGGACAAGTAGACTGATGTCACTACCTACCTCTGACACTATTCTGAAGCTCACATACACTGAATTCCAAAAATGCGCATCTAAAAAATTATTTCTGAAAAAAAAGGAAAAAGTTGCTATTGCCTACTCATCAAATCACAAGCGCATGATTAACAATAACAAGCAACCAATTGGAGCTAAAACTAAGCACAGGTAGACAATCAAATCATAATCTATAGTAAATGAGAAAAAGCCATAATTTTAAATAACAAGTGAAAGAACACTCACAAGTTTAATGGCAACCTCCTCATTTGTTTGTACGTTAGTACCTAAAAGAATAAAGCAACCCAATAAAATTATCAGAATCATAAGTCTGACAAACCAAAAAAGAAAAACGAGAAGAGGAAAGGGATTGGAAATTATGCAAGCCCAGATAGATCTCTACAAATGATCCGCTACCGATCTTACGACCAAGGCGAAACTTGTTCCCAACGCGAGGCTCCATGGAAAAACCCTAACCCTGACCCAAATTACAGAGTCTATTACTGCAAGAATCAAAACCCTAAACCTTCAAATGGGTCTAAGAATTCCAAAAATCACACGAAAAGATTCGGCAAATCACGTAAAAAAGCTCTTGTAATATACTTTATTATTCATATTAGGCCTTGTATTTTTTATTCGTTCACTTTAGCCCATATGTTTTTTATTCTCATTCAAGATATTTCAATCGAATATTTTCGGATAAATTTGCCCTTAGAATCAAGAGATTAAAAAAATATATTTCAATAATCTAACGACAAATTTATTCGAAAATACCTAATTGAGGTATCTTGAATGAGAATAAAAAATACAAAGACTAAAGTGAACGAATTAAAAACATAGAAATTAAGATAAATAATTAAGTATATCACGAGAGTTGTTTTTATGTGATTTGTCAAAAAATTCGATCATTGGGCCTATTTACATAATTCAGGATAAAGGATGTAAGGAAAAGAGGGATGAACACGGAGGGGACGAGGGAGAAAATTGTGGAGGGAACTTTCTAACTCTAAATATTACTGAAGAGAAAGAAAATGCGCATTGTTTGTTTCTTAGGTTTCTTTTCATTTGTTATTGTCAGTATTGCTTCTTGTTACAGTTGCTGCCTGAAAGCAATTGCTTTCTTACCAACAAGGTTGCCATTTATGACTTCGACGTCATTGCTTTCTAACATGTTTCGCTTACTTGCTTTACGAGAAGGACATACGGTGGAAGGCTCTCTTTTGAAAATCGGATTAGACCGGTCGGTTTGGCCGGTTTGACCAATAACTCGTCAGCTATTTGATACCGGTTCGATCGGTCTGATCACTAGTTCAATAATTTTTTTTATTTTATTTTTTGGTATATTTTTGTATTTTTAATATTTTTAATATTATATATAATTAAATAAAATTATTGTATAATTATGACGTTATACCAGTCTGACTGGTGATTGAACCGATCGAGCCGGTCAAACTACTAATCACTAAAACTTCCAATTCGATGACTGGTCTAAATTTTAAAACACACTGAAAGGCAACATTCGCATTTAGTTATTTAGTTTGTCACAAAAGAACGTCATTTTATAATGCATATTGATATTTATGTTTCTGCAAAGCACTTAAATGTGAAGTGATTGTGTTAATTGTAGACATTTACATGCAAAAATAGGCTGTGAAACAGATCGGCTCATTAAGTATGCATACTAAGTGCGAATAAGATGGTCATTGTCGCTAATGTGTCTTAAATCTAATGTTCCAATTTATCCCATGGCCTAGTTGATTTCCATCTCCGATCCTGTTGCTCTCACCAATTAATAAATCTGTTTAGTTTAGGTCTTTCAAATTAATGCTCCTCCATCGTCACGTCACTTTGAGGTTCATTTAATTGAAATACGTATCAGAAATAAAATACTGAAATTCCAAAATGTTTTATCCTTAATGCACTCACAATGCTCTTTCTTGCTCTCCTTTTTTCAAAGTTCGAGGACGTATTTTCCTTCTCTTTTGAGATTTTGAGTGGTACTGGGTGAGTTGGAGATATTTGATATCCGTACTACCTATCGCAAACTCGCTATGGTAGTTCTCTTATTTTAACTTCTCAATCAATTCTTTATCTTTTCAGATCAAAATTGATTTTCTATTTGCATTTTTGTGTTAAGTCCTAATCGAGGTTTTTTTTTTCTAACTTCAAATAATTTCTAGTCTTTGTTGCTTTCACAGAGAAGAGTGAAGATTACCCTTTTCTGATGGTTCTTTTAAGCTACCTTACTTTTCTCTTTTTGCTGGTTTGTTTATTTTTTAGGTTTCTTCGATGTAGTATGGTCCCCAGTGCTTGTGATTGGGGTTTTTTGTTGGGAGTTTTATAGAGCATGTGTAGCATCCCACTCCCGTAGGACCCGAACTCGACATCGTAAGTGATATCTAAGTCCGTGACCTGCAAGGGTGGCATGCTAGAGTACTCGAACACAGTCAAAAATTCAGTATAATTTTTTTTGAATACAATTATATGCGCGAAAATCAGTAGACAATTTAGGGCCGCTTTAATTTGTAAACATTTTCAGTGATAACAATACACCCGATAGTATTTAGAATAGCCAGTTAATGTACACAATCCATAACCAAATTGGGCTCAATTTTATTCATAAACATTTCAGTGATCACATTACAATCAATAAAATTTCAATAACCCATTTGGGACCCACTATAACTACAACACTATTTTCCAGAAAATGCGGAATACATAATTATATAAAAGTAAGATGACACTAATGCAAACGTGGACTGATCCCGACCTCTATCTCTGACTTGTATGCAGTAGGCATACTCCCATTTGTCTAACGGGGTACTCTTCAAAGCCTGAAAAATAATTGCAAATTTTGGGTGAGTTTTGCGAACTTTGTGAGGAACCATCATCGATGATTCGCCCAATTCATGTAACACTCAAGCAAAACATAGATTATTTCACAATAACACAGTCAGAAGCAATACATAATTGTACTAAAGCAAATCACAAACGTATAAAGCATTCTTGCCTTTTTCCCATTTCGAATATTCAATCAACTATGTATGCAATGCATATGTGACCTTTTCCCATTTTATTACGGTGTTGTGATCGAGCGCCTTAACTGTACCTATAAGGGCGCATTAATCGGTGAGCCTGTGGCTCTGAATCAGTGTGAGCTCGAAGTCCAATACGGTGAGCTTT
>JANVCL010000001.1:12313323-12326033 GCA_026546855.1 Erythroxylum incrassatum
AGACTGAAAATTGAAATTTTGTCATTTTTAGGGTCAAAACACACAGACCGTGTGATCCAACACGATCAGGCCGTGTAACCTTCAGGTGAAATAGTGTCCTTGCGCCCCAAAAAACACGGCCCGTGTAACCTTCGGGTTAACTAAAATTTTCACCTCCAAAACTCCTCCAAAGGGTCCTAAACCCATTCTAACCTTACATACACTCTTAAGCATCCCAAATTCACCTATTCTTAAGCAATTTTCACTCCATAACCATCCAAACATCAATTCTAATTCATTCACTACCAAATCCCAACTCAATTAATTCATCATTTCTATGGATAATTTCTTCAAATATTCTCAATTTCAACTCAACATCCTTCATGCATATCTCATATTCCCCACTTGATCATAAACACCCCAATATAATGCATTTCCATACACCCAAAACGTAACTTAACCTAACATTCATCTATAACTTTTGCTACACTCCATATCCTCAATTCATGTCAAGATTTGAGACTCTTAAAGACAAAGTTAAAAGTCAATATCTTCACAAGAAATGTAGCCAAACAACTCCAGTTTAATCCAAAAGAAAAATCATCTCAATTGCATACCTATAGAAGAAGTTATGGCTAATACACTGAAGTATACTCAAATAAAATTTTCAGATTTTTCCAACTTTCAATCTTTTACAACAAACTCATCTTCTACCTATTTTATCTCTTCCATTATATTTACTCATCATTAACTACCCAAATCCCTCAATATATCAACCACAAATAATTCAAGACCTATACTTGAGCATTACCCCAAAACATAGCGTCAAACATACACTCATTCATCATAATTTTCCTACACTCTTCCTCACTCCATTATAAACAACATCTAACTTCTAAAACATCTCTAAAACACATTATACAACAATAATGAACGATCAATTACAAAACATGACATTTACAAATTTATTGCCTCATCTATGTCACCCACACACACACATAAAATCAAGTCATCAATCCTACATTTCTCATCCTTCTAGTTTCATTATACCAATAGCCATAACATTAAAAGCATACTTACTTGGTTTAGCTCCAAACTCTTCAAACCCTCACTCAACCCTAGCTCCTAAGCAACCCACGTTCATCATCATAAAACAGGAAAAACTAGGTTTTCCTTGTGGTAAATTGAAGAAATAACAAGATGGAAATGATAGTTGATAGATGGGAACAAGGTGAAATGTTGGTGTGGTTGGAAGAGAATGAAGAAAAATGAAAATGGATGAGAAGGAGGGAGCAAGTCACGAAGAAGGAGAGGCAAGCATGACAAAAATACTCACTTGGCCTTCAAATTTGAAAAGCATCGTGGAAGACTATTAAAAGGGTTGGTTTTTATTAATAAAAGAATGGTTTAAGACATAGTTAGGCAAGTGACACTTGTCACTTGCCATATGTCTCATTTTTTAAGCATTCATTTGGTTTTTTCCAAATAAAATTCAATTCTTACTCCAATTTTCTCCCAAATTTTCAATGACATTTGTTACTAGTTCCCAAAGTCATTTAGAAACATTTCCATTGCCATTGGACAATAATTTCTACTACCATTAAACAATTGTTTTGCCACTTGGCATTTTTTCTAGTCTAGAAATTACCCCGAATTTTCAAAAAAAGTCCTAAAATTGTCCAAAAATTCTAAATCATCAATTACAATCTCCAAATCAATTTTCAATACACACAAATCACAATTCTCAATAATAATCACATTTATTAACAAATATACTTGGAATATCAATGAATGCATGTACAATTATTGTTATGTGCAAGGATTCATTATGTATGTGCATGTGCACCTTATGTAATGCATGAGCATGGGATGTGTTGTTCAAATTTCTCTGATTGATCTCCCATGTACGAAATTTCTAGGGTTCTAACCCTTTGTATGGAAGCGGGATGTTACATCTGCCTAGCATATAAGTTGGCTATTGCACTCCTGAAGGTGCAATTGGCCTTTACTATCGCACCAAATGGCTCCCACTTAATATATTAATTACATATGTAAAAGAAGTTGTAATATTTAAGAAGTTTGGATCTAAATCTATATAAATCAACATTTGAATTCACGTCAGTTACATATTTCTCTTCATCATAAAAAATTTTGGTTAATTAATTTAATTTTGCGTCAAGATGTAAAGGGTCCACATATCGCTGCTTTTAATTTGCCAAATGATGAGCACATAGTCAAAGAACAAGGAACGTCAATGGTCATGCTTAAGAATGTTTCAGAGGCCAAGTATAAGTTCTTTTCTTTGAATTTTGCAATCATCACAAGAACTTTATGTGAGAGTCGAAGCCCCAAAAGGGGAATAAATCAAATGCTCAAAAAAATTAAGCAAGGAAAAGCTTTTATTTTTTTATTTTTCACGACCAAAAACAAAGCTAATTTCCACTCTCGCCGTGATGAAAGTGCAACTAACGTTATCGTCAGAAGATGCACTCAATACAAAAAGAACTGCACCTATAATCCAAGTCAATTCACGAACTTTTTTTAACATCACATTTAACACCTAAGGAAGGTATAGCCCCAAGAGTGGAATGCTTATGCTTACCTAACAACAATCCAACCATGCCATAGTTCCATATTCCATGGTTGAAAGATGGGAACTTAGAAATCCTATAAAATGCTACCACTTTAAGAAGCCAATCGAGTTCAGGGATAGAAGCCAACACCTTTGTTGATGCTCTCATGTTTTCAAAACAGGCGGCTTTCTTTCGGTTCTTTCTAAGAGTCGACGACCTACCGGCTAGCATAACAACTTTGTTTTACTACTCGAGGTGGTCATTTTTATATTTACTTTATATGTGATTTTTCCTTGATTCATTTCTAGACATGGTTTTCGAGTAATTGAGTTGCTTTCCAGCATAGAAGTCAATGTCAGTGCTCAACGCCCTTAGTTTTGGCTATCTTTAGGAAGAGATGAAAGGGCAAAAAAGGACGGATTCAGGCCATATAGGAAGAAAGGCTTCCCAGTATGTGGTGATTTTTAGAATTTGACATTTTACGATTTGCCTTCCTAGATTCGTGTCACTACGGAAAGATTAGATTGCCTTTACCTAACTACACAATGTGATACTACTAGAAAGACAATTTCAGTATTTCCCACTTAGTGACAGCTTTTAGGCATATGTTCTTATACGTCCTGATTCGAAGACAGACCTCTAGGTATTTCTAGTGGCTTCGAGGTTCTAATCCCCTACTTGAGACGATAAAACCCGATGCTACTACGCTTCCTTACCGACCTCGGAAAGTAAGCCCGAGGTAAATCAACCTAATTCTTGTATTAGTTCAAATTGCAGGATTTTTTTGGGTTTCCAAAATAATTTAAATACTATATGTGTATGTCTTAACAAGTTCAAGCATATTCTTCACCCTATAGCTGATCTATGTATTACCAAGAACAAATGGAACTTCATTCAATATTTCATTGGTCAAATTTTAGCTGCTTTCACCATCATCAATAAATACTTCATTGATTTGATGATATTTTATTCTACAACCTTAAGGATTATTGATTGACAACATAATCCCCAAAATTTAGTATATCTCATATGCTTGTAATCTTATTGCACTTTCAAACTTTTTTGTTACTGTTTCTTTATATTTTTTTGCTATTTATTGATCCTGTTTAGATGGTTGTAATCCTAATGTACATATAAACTAATTTTTTTGTTGTTTTGTTGTCTTTTTTTCTATTTATTGAGCTGAACTGTGTTTCTCTTATATTCTATCTTGTATTGTTGATTTATGGTTTTCGTTCTATTTGCTCAGTCAATAATTTCTTTTTAATCTACATATCTATTGGTCGTTTTCTACCTTGGTCAGAATTCTCTTTTTAAATTTTTATTGATTTACTTTAATTCATATCAAATTTTGCAGTTGTTATATTCTTTATTAAAATATTATGACAAATTTTACTTCATCTATTTGAATTATCAGTTTTTCTTATCTACTTTTATTAATCCAATTTAAATATTCATCTGAAATATCTTTTTCTGTTTCCCTTACAACATTCTGTCCTGCATAATACATTACCAATGTTTCCTCCAAATTTTTACTTTAACAATATTCACCTACACATCTTAATCATTTATAACAAAACATGTATATACATACTCTTTAATTCCCCAAAACAATCGGGCATTATATGTTTCTAAATTTTCCTTGCACATTTATGCAATAATCACTTGCTAGTTAAAAATAAATGAATACAATTTGGTTGTCACCAATCACCACCAACAAAATGATTTGATGTTTTAGACTATTCATCCTTCCATTGAGAATTCCTAGACAGTTTTCTGGTTTTGGACTTGCTTGGCAGTCTTCAGGTACTTTGTTTCCTAACACATACTAGTTTGTGTTAGAACAGGAATGCTACAAAAACCGTGTACCAAATGCAATAGATTGGCTTCTTTCCAGTATAAGCAACTGCTGAGAACAGTATAAGCTGCTTCTACCGGCAGACGTACAGACAAAACCTGCAATTTGGTCTGCCTTCGCGAGTAAGTATTATATTTACTGCCAACAATTCGTTAAAGTGACATGATAAGGTAGTGGAAGGTGACTAACAGAAAACCACTGGGGACTTAAATCATGAGAACGTCCTCTAATTCTTGCTTGGTCTTTTGAGCAGATCATAACTGAATCCCATTACACGCTTTTTCATTCTCATCACTCGGCCACTACAAGTTCTAGAACTAAAATCAAGATCGGCCACCTCATAAAGGTTTAACATCCCTCTATTATTCACATTTAAGAGTTAGTCTTGACTCCAGACCATAGAGAAGCAGTGTAAGAGATGAAAGAAGATGTTACATATCAACTATTTTTCACAAGATGTTAACTTCTCCAATCTTATACATAGTTTACAAACATGAGCTCCGATGCTTTTGATGTAATGCATGGAACTTGGCCGAACCCCACTCAGCCTCATAAAATATCATTGAGAATTGAATCAAAAAATATAGAAAACTGAAAATGGCCAGCCTACAAATTTAGCAAAAAGATAATGGAAAACAAATTGACATGTTAAGATGGCGAAGGCATAGAACTTTGTGTTACCATGTTCGAGTGCATTTTATGCAGCCGTCCTCTCAAATGCCTGATCTTAGCATCCACCCTAGCAGAGAAACCAATCTTTGTTTCTTGCCTTGCCTTAGAACGCTCCCTTGTCCACATCTGTTGATCCTCAACATCTTTCCTGTAGTATTTAATTTCTTGTATGATATGATGATCCAAGGGATTGAAGCACCTTTGAAATGATATGTGTGCCAAGTAAGGAAGATTGCAGGCTACCGTTACCAATATAATGGCAAACCAGTAGATAGGAGCTGGACCAAGAGCTTCAACAAGAATTTGGTAGGCATTTCCTGAATAAATTGGAGATACCATCCCATAAAGCAATAAGAACGCGTACCAAGCCACAATGCTGCCCCAGACAAAGAGATGTTGTATCCACGTAAAGTGGCTCATAGTGAGTGCAATCTGACAGTTGACAGTGCAAATAATGCAGGAGAACATTGTTGTGCCCACTGCAGCCATGTCTGCAGTTTGGCCTTCAGCACGGAAAGCTTGATCAAAAAGGATCACAATACTAAGAAAGAAAATAACGAGAGAGGAATAGAGGCCATTCCCCATCCACCCTAATATCCTGTACCAGTCGAAGAACAGATTTTTGGGCCCTTGCTGGTACAGTGCAGGAAACTGCAAACAAAATGTCACCACCTTGAGTAATAGCTACAAAAAGTAAATTGATTAATACAGCAACAAAATTGCAACTGACGGAGCTGACCTGTAAGCAGACCTCAGAAGACACATCTTGCTCAAAAATTCCAAGTGAAATTACTGGCAGTGATGTTAGAACGACATTGAACAATAGCATGAACCAATCATCATAAATTGATTGTCCAGAAAAGGCCGTGAATGCCTCAAAGTAGAACAGGGTGAGACCAAAGGCAATATTTTTGTAGAAGAAATAGCAGATCTGAATGCAAAAGTATCCAAGTTTGGATAAGGAAGAAACATCTAGGTAAGAAAAAATGCATCACTGCAGTAGCATACAGGTATCAAATCATTTAATTAAGCATCACAGGCACTAAGTTCTTTATTCTTACCATCTGAGCAATTCTCTTGTAGCACCAGTGTCCATGTACAACCAGGAGTCTTTCCAAAAACCGGAACTGGGAAATAGAGAAGTCACTAGCCATGACGGCCTGCAAAGGATTAAGGGTAAGTTTTGCAGGAAGATTGCCAGTCACACATACAACGAGAAACCCTGCTTGCTCAGATCCTTGACTAAAACAAGAAAAAAGCTAGATATGTAGTGGACAAAGCTAAGATAAATTTCCATTGAAAAATGAATAATGAAAAAAAGGGGGCAGAAAAATAATGTTTTGGTATTAACATACATAATAGGTCGTAGCATATGAAAAGAGGACTAACACAAATTTCAGACATCACATGTAAAATAACAGTAGAAAAGAGGCTAAACTAGTTGTATAGGTAGTACTTCGAATCAGAAAATCAGATAGACATATTACCAACCTGCATACCTTCAACCCCACTGATTCCAACACCAATGTCAGCTTCTTGTATCATTCCAACATCATTTGCACCATCTCCTATTGCTAATGTAGTTTTCCCTGTTCCTTGTTTTACTAACCTTGTTACCTGGCACCAAATGCAGAACATGCATTAGAGCCATAGGAAATATCATAATCTTTCTGCTCTTTAATCTAAAGGATGTCTGTCTTATGCGGGTTACAGACAAGAAATAAAAACTGAAAAAGAAGGCAAAGGAATGGAGAAAAAGAATCACACCAGTGCCTTCTGTTTGGGAGAGACACGACAGCATATCACAGATGCACAATCAACTGCCAATGCTAAGAATTGATGTTTCATATCATCCTCAAGAGCATACGCTAGGGTTTTTCCATCAATAATTAATGCAAATGCAGCATGTGGATCTTTTTCCAGCTTGATCATTTGAGAGGCATTGGTGATTTGCATCGAAATGTTCTCTTGCACAGCCTGCTCAGTAGCGAAAATTCATAATTAAATCAAAATAGAAATTCAAATCTCTGAACAGAATACCGTTCTATATGCTTTCCAGGTAGCAAATACCTGTTTGCTATCTTGGGCTACTGCATCAGAGTTCATTGTTGTGATACAGATCTGCTTCATTCCCTGCCGAAGCAAGCTACAAGCAAACCTGCATTGTGCAAGCAAAACTTAGTTCTCAAAGAGGTAACGACCAACAAAAACATTGCATGTCTCTAGTAACCCACCCTATATTAATTGCAGTTTCCATCTTATCTCCTGTCAAAACCCAAAGCTTAAGACCAGCTTGTGCAAGTTTATCTATGCACTGGGGCACCTAGAGGGAAAAAATAGAATATTAACAAGAAACAACCTAAAAGGGAAAGTTAGTTATGGCTCTCATGTAACAAACTATGTGTACCCCTTTCTGCAATTTGTCCTCCACAGCAGTAGCACCGACAAGAATGAAATCCTTTTCCATCATATCTGCCACATGCTCCAGCATTGCCTCTCTGTCGGAACTAATGGAAGATTTTGCTTTAATGAACTCATTGTTCCATGCAGAGTACTCAGACTCATCAAGTTTTTTGTAAGCAAGTGCCAATGTACGTAATCCAGCTTCTCCATATTCATTCAAATGCTTGGTAGTAGTTTCTTCAAACATTCTTCCATTCTTTGCCAGACGATCAAAGATAATGCTGCATAGTTCAGTCAAATCAGTTATCAGTAGGTTACAATAAAAGAAGAAATGAATTATTTCTTTACATTCCCCAAGAGCATGACATTAGTCCAACAAATGGTAACACATTTAGATAAAAGAGCCCAGTCTAGGGAAAAGGGCTATATCTCTAAATAATGATATGATAACCAATGGACCTAGAAACTTCTGATTGCTCTAAATAGTCATAAAACAGATCGTGATGTATGCTAAAATGTGAATGTCACCTGTCAGCACCTTTGCAGAACATCATAAGCTGTCCATCCTCATCCCGAATAATTACAGACATTCGCTTCCTTTTGCTGGTAAACTCCAGCAAATTAAGAATTTTGTATTCTCTGCCAGATTCCCATGAGAGAGGTAAGATTGTTAAGAAAAAGATATAACTACCTAGAATTGGTGGATAAAAACATTGAATGAAGTAATAGATTTGTAATTCAAAACAACACCTTTCAATCACTTGTCCAGGGCGTGTATATCTTTCCCGAATAAACACACTTGATTGAGTTCTCTTGAAAAACTCAAAACCAAATTCTCTGGCAGCAACAACAAAAGCCCCTTCATCAGGTGATTCTGCTTCATACATAATTTTTCCAGTCTCCGTATTCAGCTCAGGCACGGCAGACTGGCAAACTGCTAATATGCGGAAAAATAACAATATGACATCTGCATCGGGTTCTTTCATGAAATTCCCATCCATGAGACGACTATCCTCAAAACTAAATCCCTTTATTGCTGGTTTAGGATCTTTCTCATCTTTAGCAGTGACAACTGTCTCTAGTTCAATTTCTGATGTTCCTCCTCGATTCTCCCATGATTTACATCCTCCATTTCTATGCCTGGAACCATTAGACATTTCTGAATCCTGGTCCTCTAAGTCTATAGCCATTTGTTTTGCTGCTGCAAGTTCGACTTCACTAGCACGTGTACCATATGCAGTACCCGCAATTGAACATTTCAAATAATCCATCTGATTACAGGTCAAGGTGCCAGTTTTATCAGAAAGGATAGTATCTACTTGGCCTAACTCCTCATTTAAGTTCGATGTCCGTGCTCGTGCAGTATTGCCAGTATCTTCATCATACATATGTATGTCATTGTCAATGAATGTTGCCTGACAGACCTTCACAACCTCGATAGAAACATAGAGAGATATGGGTATTAAATAACCATAGAGAATGAGAGCAGTGATCAAATGGGCTAGCCCTGACTTTGTAGGACTTTTAGGATTATACAAATCTTCAGGATTCCAGGGTTCCATGTACCACCAGTCTGGCATTTGAAACTTTATCTTCACTGCAAAGCCAATAGAGCTTATCACTGAGATCAGCAAAAGCAGGCTGAAAAGAATGTATATAATTTTGTCCATCTTCTTTTCTATTTTGCTCCTTTTCGAGGGGGACTTTGTTGAGTTCTGCATGACTTTGCTATCAAAACCAGTGAATATTACAACTCCATATATAAAACTTGTATTCCGTAGCTTTGAATCTCTGAGAAGAACCTGATTTGGTTCAAGTGGATAAATCTGACGCTCATACTCAAAATTACCAATAAAAGTGTACAGACTGGGATTTGGGTCTTCACATTTTATAGTCCCAGTGAAACCCCTGAAAGCCACATCTTCATCCAATGGCAAGGTTACCTCCAAAGCTCTCTTTAGTTTTAAATTCGTCTCACCATCTAGGTTCATGGTCTCCACATAACAAATCCCATCATCACAATCGGTAGCCAAAAGCAGTAAATCAGCTGGGAAAAACTGATCCTTTTCCACTTTCACTATGTCCCCGACCTGAATATTTTCCCATGCTTTATAATCAAAAACACCATCCCCTTGATGAACTAGAGTTTTTGTGCTATTAACTTTCATGTCCTGCATAAATCTCTGCCAATCTTCCAAAGCTTCCTTTGCCATACTAATACCGACGACAAAAGCTAAAGGAAAAATCATGCTGACAGCAGAGAAGGGTGCAACAGGAGTAAGAGAAAGAATTGCAGCCAAAAGAAAGTAGATATTGGCAACTCGACGAAACTGTTCGAAAAGAGCCTTGGGCAAGAATGTGATAACATTGTACTTTGTAGTTGATATGTAATTTGAGCAATATTTTAAGGGCTTTTTCCGGTGCATGAGTGGTTGGTTGCAATGAACAATCCTCGAGTAGCCAGGGCCTTCCATTGAATGAGGGTCCTTGCCCTCATCGACACTTGGCCTTAGGCATGAGAAAGTGTGAAGATGGCCTCGCAGCCTTGCTCTTATTCTACCCCGTGCCATTCTGCAAGCTTAGGTTTATAAGCACTTATAATTGGATAAAAGCACTAACAGAAAAGCCAGAATCCTGGACTTCAGTGCAGGTGTAAAGGTATCCCTGTGGCCTAATTTCTTCTTGGTGTACCTATAGTAGAAAAAAGAACATTATAAATAAACTAAAATGAATATTAGCTGCTCAATTGCAACATTGAAAGTACATAATTATACTTCAAAAAGATCTAAACTTTATGCATTGAAAAAGGGTGCACTGAGGATTGCATCAATACAGATAATGCTCAGATTTTCTACTCACTCTTGAGAATGTAAGGGAGAAGGAAAGGTAAAACTAAGATCAGACGCGCAAGAACAATCTATATTGTCAATAGGTATAGAAAAATTAATAGAAGATCACCAGAATCAGCATTATCCCGTTCCGAGTTGGGAAACACCAGTATCTGAACTAAAATCATAAAGTCCACTCCGCATTCTCTTCAATACCCAAAGAGGAAAGGAAAAGTATTCAGAAATCACAATAAACAGAAAGAAATTATTTAGACAAGAAAAGGGGATTAACATTTTGACACAATGTCCAGCTGAAACCTCAAAAAAAAAAAAGCCATCACTGCAACGAACACCGATTCATCAAACATGACCTTTGACTCCACACTAAAAAAGGAAAACATAAAGGTCCCAACAAGCCAGGAACCAAAACAAAACCTATAACAACTTGGAACAATGACAACAGACATAAAGATGGAAAGAGGGGGTACCTTGGAATCAGGCAGCAGGACCATTCAAGATCAAACTTTGATAATCACCAAAGGAGCAAACATGAAAATAGGAGCTGGGTTGCTGCAGATCAACATAGACTAAAAGTGTATAGACAAAATCCGGAAGAAAGATTGTTCCTTTCTGCGGATAAATGAAGAAGAAAGAGAGAGACGAGGGAGGGGATTATATGATTGTGCTAGAGCTATAGATAGAGAGAAACTGTCTTCCTCTCTTTAACGTCTTCCCCTTCAATGCTAGGAATTTCCAGGATACATCCTCTTCCCAGTTCTCCATTCCCAGCTTTTCAAATATTATATTAAGTGTAGTAAAATTTCTCAGTTTTGTCACACACACTAATAATTTCTCCGTTATTCCCGTTTTTTTTTTGGTTTGGTTTCCTATTTTTCTAAGATCTCTTACACGTTACATGACCTGGCAAAGGCTGTTCGGGAGCCAATCTTTGCTCAAAACTGGCTATTTTGTGGGGCCTAAGCCTAAGGAGTCCTACTGGGCAAATTTGAACTATAATATAAATAAATATTTAATATTTTATTTGCAATAAAAACTTGAAAATAAGGAAGAATGGAAACTAAACTACGCATAAATTCTAGGGCCTGCTGGTTTGACAAGTGGAGACCAGTCCTGGAGTGAAAAGGAGAACCATTAACCTGCCAAAGTTTTAGGAGCTAATTTCTGTAATGGGATTTTATGGTTTTGTACCTGTCCCTTCACGTTTTAACACTTTGACTTTGGTCAAACACAACACAATTGGTCTTCTTCTTTTTTCATTTTCCACATTAACGCGTAGAATTATGGGACCCAACAACCATTACGATACCTTTGTTCAGTTCTCCACAACTTTACTACTGCATTCTGCAAGGGTGGGAATGCATCCACAGCTACGGCATGAACTGCTAGTCAATTAATGGAACTATTCATGTCCAACTTTCGGACGAGAATTCATCACATTAGATGGTTCTGATAAATTTAACAATAAACTTCAGTTAGATGGTTCTGATACCTTAAGAATTATCAGAAAAGAGGGGAGGGTCTCCCACGACTAGTTGTTTTTGGCTGGGAATATAGAATTCAACGTCTTTAACAAAAGTAGCAACCTGTTTTGTTTATTGCGCGTTGCGTCTGGCTTTGATGATCCGCGTCTTTCCAACATTCAGACATAAGCAGCTTCCATTCACTAGCATTTCATAGTCAAGTACTAAACCCGGGGGCCCTTGAATGCTTGGTTCCTTATTTTTAGTATAATTCAAGGGAAATCATTGTTAATTACAGAAAGAAAGTAATACAGATGCTTTTGTTTGCTTCGGACAGTTTGATTTAACGGACTGCATTGGAATTGGAATGCTTACTGCAACAACAATATATAATGTTGTGGGAGGGATTGATTTGAACTATAAGGTTTATTTACAAATTCAATTTTAAAATCAAACTTGTCAGAACTTTCAAAAAGAAGATAAAATGATTAATTTAAACTCTAATAACATTTTAGACCTATTAAAAAAGAACATTAATATTTCAAAAATATTTATTTTAAGTAAAACCTAACTCTCCATCAAGCTTCCATCAATTGTATCAAATAAAAATTAATTGTATCGAATATCGGCCCGAGCTTTGCTCAAGGGCGAGCTATGTCGAAAACTTGTCGATGTCGAATATCGGCCCGTGCTTTGCTCAAGGGCGAGCTATGTCGAAAATTTGTCGATGTCGAATATCGGCCCGA
This sequence comes from Erythroxylum incrassatum, assembly GCA_026546855.1. Classification (NCBI taxonomy): domain Eukaryota; kingdom Viridiplantae; phylum Streptophyta; class Magnoliopsida; order Malpighiales; family Erythroxylaceae; genus Erythroxylum; species Erythroxylum incrassatum. The sequence continues at coordinate 12,325,864 of JANVCL010000001.1, forward strand.
GCTTTGCTCAAGGGCGAGATATGTCGAAAATTTATCGATGTCAAATATCGGCCCGAGCTTTGCTCAAGGGCGAGCTATGTCGAAAACTTGTCAATGTCGAATATCAGCCCGAGCTTTGCTCAAGGGCGAGCTATGTCGAAAACTTGTCGATGTCGAATATCAGCCCGAGC
>JANVCL010000001.1:12340024-12353928 GCA_026546855.1 Erythroxylum incrassatum
AACTGGATGAGAAAGGTTTACAGATACATGGGTCCATATGTTTCCAAGAATCCTCGCTCGGCATACATAAACTATCGTGATCTTGACATTGGAGTTAACAACTTATACAACACCAGTTATGAGAAAGCAAGCATCTGGGGCAGGAAATATTTCGGCGACAATTTCGACAGACTGGTGAGGGTGAAAACTAAAGTTGATCCTTCTAATTTCTTCAGGAACGAGCAAAGCGTACCCCCTGCTCTCTCCTAAGTTGGTGAAGAAATAATTGGTACTATTTATGTAGTGCAGTGATGAATTTACTGCTCTGTGAAATTTGGGTCTAATAATTGGTCTGGGTCTCGTACCTACAAATTAATAATGATATAAAGTCTTCTTTGTTATAGTTAAATATTAATTAAAGTGAGATTCTAAATCTCCATTCAATTTTACTTTAAATATATAATAAATCACCAGCCTTTTATGCACATAGTTATTTAAAATTTGAAGTCAGAGTTTTACCTTCTGCAAAAGACCTACTCGATTTGAGTAGGGATTAATTTAATATAGACGGCTTAAATATATCTTCTTATAATTAAAACCTTCTTAAAATATCTCGCGGAAAAAAAAAATCAAATCATTATTATTCTTATTAAAGTTATATATTAATTACATAAATTAAAGTTGTCAAACTTAAGACTTCTTGCAAAGTTATCATTAATCCTTGACAATTGATATAAAATGCAACATCAATCAATTATATTGACTCTAAATAATGTATAAAATTATTTAATATATTTAAAATGTACTATAAATATGAAATTATTATTTATTAAAACTTTTTTATTTAACCTATAATATGACATGTAATATGTATATAAAATGGTTACGCGGAAGTCAAGTCCGTATAAAATATATACTAAATTAAAACATTTTTATTAGTTTTAATAATAATTAAAAATGATTAATTAAAATTTTTATTAAATTTTAGTAAAAGTATAGCTATTTAATTGTTAAAAACTTTTTATTCGATGTAAATAAATTAGATTTATATGGGAATTATATAAAGCTTATTAAGAATTGAAATTAATGAAATTAATCTTTTATATTTTTTGACCCTTTTGACTATTTTTAAAATTTTACAAAAATCTTATATAGTTGTAGGGTTTTTTAATTTTAACTTTTGATTATTACTACAGAATTAAATATAGTTTTAAATAAAAAATTTAATTTGTTCAAATTTAAAACTACGAAAATCGATTAACGTCAATCAATTAAGATAAAATAATATTGTTTTATTCTAAATTAAAATAAATTTTGATTGACCTAAAAAATTTTAAATCAAAATTTAATCGATTTATCATATTAAAAATTTTATATTAATAATTTAAGTTAAGATTGTTAAACTTAAGATTTCTTGCAAAATAATGCTAATTGACCAGAGAAATAAATTAATTTAATAAAATATAAATAATATCAATTAAATTAAAATTTTAATATATATGAATGCAATTTACTATTAATTGACATAAATTTCAACATCAAGTGGATATATGTCAAATAATATGTAAAATAATAAATAAATAAATTTCTTTATTATTATTATTATTATTATAAAATACCATTCTGTATGGGTCACCGGAATTTACCGGGGATTGAATTATAATATTAAAAAATCTATGAACTAAATTGGAAACAAAGAAAAATGTAAAGCTATGGACACTCCAGCGGCACACATCTTCAGTATTCTTTTCTTTATTTTTGTATCAAAATATTTGCATTCATTTATTTTTGTATCAATGAATACAAAAATAATATATTTAGAGGATGAACTAGTGTATCTTTATTTTTGTATCAAAATATTTGCATTCATTTATTACAAAATAAAAAATATATTTCTTTAATTTACTTCAAAATTGAACATAGCAAAGATTTAAATATAGTTATGTAATGAAATTTTAGAAAATAAATAATAATAATAATTTAAATTCTATATGTTAGCTATATATTAATTACCCAAGAGCTTTAAAATTGTAATTGTTAATTCTATAAAAATTAATGAATTTTGATAATAGAATAATATTCTCTTTTAAATTAGAGAAAATATCGATGTTTTCATTTCTCTTTTTCTTTTAATTCCACTTATATTTGATGTATATGTTAGATTCTATATATGCAATATAAAAGTAATTGTCAATGTTTTTATTTCTTCCAGTTGATTGTTCCCTCGGTACAAACTCTTATTATAAATTGTAGTACTTAGAGAGCTGTGAATATTTATTATTCTTTTTATTTGATTTTTTGATGTAATATTATTTAGGGTTAGTTACCAAAAAAGCCCAAACTTTTTTCAAATTTTCAATTATAGTCTAAACTTTAAAAAGTAGCAATAAAATACTCAAACTTTCAATTTTTTAATTATAGCCTGACGTTAGTCTCAACGTTATCTTTGCTGACATAACACTGCCATGTGCCAAGGAACCCTTGTTAAAGTTTGATTATTGAATAGATGTCATTTCATTATAAAATTGAAACGACGTCGTTTCAACAAGAGAAAATCACACGCCTCAATCTGTAACCTAAATCCAACATTCTCATTCGTCCATTCATTCATAGATCTTCAACATTTAAAAAAAAGAGCATCAAGAGCTAATGGAAGACTGTTGGCATATTTCATGAAATCTTGGCATAACTCGAAATGCTCTTCTATGGGGCAATAGTTTTTAAAAGCTTTTGAGCGCAGAAGATGGATTGCTTCTTCATCATCCAACATCTCAGCCCTATATAATTCTTCAACTCCATGGCATATTAGTACTGCTCATATCTAGTTGTTATGATTATCTTACTTCCATTGCCAAACCATTCACTTATTCCTGTTAATGATTGTAATTCTTTCAATTGATCTATATCATCAAGAATAACTAAGAGCCTTCTTTAGCATAGTCTGTGCTTGATCTCATCCATTCCTTTATAGATATTCCATATTCTCAAGTTCCTGTCTAACAAGGTTTGATGAAGAAGTTTTTCTTGTAAATGTGCAAGTCCATGTTTTTCATTAGTTCCCCTTATATTTGGAAGAAAGTAGCTACATTCGAATTGGCAAGACAGTTCCTCGAAGGCAATTCTAACAATAGTTGTCTTCCTAATTCCTCCCATTCCCCAATTTCCAACAATGTGAACATCAGCCTTCCTCCTAACATCTAATAATGAAGTTAGTTTCTCCATACGTAAATCCATTGCAACAAAATCCTTGGCCAAGCTAGAGAATCTGTTAATTGATTTTCTTAATTTGCTTAATATCTTTTCAACCACTTAGGGATTTAGGTTACAAATTGAGGGCTGTGATTTTCTCTCGACGTCATTGACGTCATTTCAATATTCAGAGTCACTTATTCTAATTACACTGACGTGTCTGATTAATTAAGATCCCTTGACACGTGACGGATCCATGTTAGCAAAGATAACAGTGAGACTAACGTCGGGCTAGAATTGGAAACTTTTAAAGTTTTAGTATTTTATTGCTACTTTTAAAAGTTCAGGCTATAATTGAGAATTTGATAAAAGTTTAGTTTTTTTATAATTAACCATATTATTTATTATACGATGAAATTGTAATATTTTAAATACCTTATATTGTTTTTTATTTTATACTTATAGAATCTTTTTTCATATTAATTGTGGTTATCATTTATATGTCAAATATGTGAAAGGTAATGTTAATATAAATTAATATTTTATTAATATTTTAATTTTTATTATTATGTTTTTAGAGATATAATTGATGTAAAATTATAAATTACATAGTATAATTTATTGAAGGACTATTTTGTAATTTTAAAAAAATAGAAACTATTTTATAAATTTAAAATTATACAAAATGATATACCGACTTTCCGTTCTAATAGTAATTATTAGAATATTTCTCTAATAATTACTAAATTTTAATTTATTCTTAAAAAAGGAACTAAGTAGTTTAATTTTTGTTTTAGTTGGTTCAGGTTGGACTTGTAGTCATTGGGGATGAGATCATCTATTCCCAATTCTCTATGTCATTATATGCTAACTTCTCCTGCCCATATGTTTTACAATAAATAAATAGGAAAGTATAAAATATGAACATGGAAGACGTTGGCACTGGAAGGGCACAATCATTATGGCCTCTCCTTCCCATCGGATCTTAAAGCCAAGGTTTTAAAAATCAAATCGGACAGGTTGGTCTGGCCTGAAATAGTTTGAACTGACCTGTTGTCTAGTTCGGTTTCATCTAATAACCTTTCAAAGTAAAAAGCGACCGATTTACTATAGAACTGGCCAATTTTTCAGCCAACTAGTCCAACAGGTCTGTCGATAAAAGGTTGGCTAATGTTGTTTTGTTCAGCCCAAACGCTCTCCTTGTTGGATTCACTCTCTCTTCAGTCACCATGTCTCATTGTCTTTTTCCGTTTATGTCAATCTTCGCCGCTACTCTCCTCTCTTCACCGTCCTCTTCGTAGTTCTCATCGCCACCATCTTCTGTAGGTAAATTTCTTGTCTACGTTTGCTTTTGCCTTTGATTTCTTTTAAAGATATTGTTAATTCTTGTTTGTATCTGAGGCATGGACTTGTTGTAGTAATATATGAATATTTGGTTTTGTGATTTAGGTATTTCTGGGTAGTGTGGGTCGTGCGAGTCAGAGAGTGAGAAGCAATCGGACAAGCTCCACACCTTTGGACACTATAAGTGAAGTCTAAATCAGTTATTCCTAAAACGGATTTGATGAATTTGGCTTCTGCAATCCTTATGATTTCTTCTAGAACTCAGCAAAATGAGTTTTGAAATCCATGAAATGAGTTATGGAACTAATATGTGATTAATTCCGTGAAGATCCAACTCCCTAATTGAAATAACCCTTTATCCTATTTAGAATGAGTAAGGATTGAGATTAATCTCTAAATGTTATAATTGTCTCTGTGACGAGTAATATACTTTAGGTAGAGATGGGCAAAAGTTTCTCACAATTCATACCATGCCTCACTATCTCTCTCTGTCTCTCTCTCTCTCTCAGATTCTGATTAAACGTTGTAAACAAAGTCACCTCAACACTGTGGCTTCAACTTGAATATGAGAGTTTGTTTTGGAGTGAAATATAGATTCTGGATTATGTTATTTAAGTTTTAGATATGTTAAAGAGATAATGAAATACATAATTTTTTTGGAGTAAAATACATATTCTGGACTGTGTTGTTTAAGTTTATGATATGTTAAGAGATAATGAAATACAGGATTTGTTTTAGAGTGAAATACATATTCTAGACTGTGTTATTTATGTTTTTGACATGTTAAGAGATAATGAAATAAAAAAATTATTTTGGAGTGAAATACAAATTATGGAGCTTGTCTACAAGAGTTCCAACTATAGAAGATCTCTACTTTATTCATAGTTATTGATTAATTAGCCTTCATTAACGTTGTGTTATATATACAATTTTGAATGAAAACTACACTAAATATTTTGGCAAGGTAACAGTCGACTATTTTAAATGGTGTAAGTAATTGCTAGAGCAAAGTTTAATAAGTGATTGTATTTGGTCTTTTGTGTATGTATGTGATTTTATTTTATTCACCATTATACTGATATTTTTTTAATGTACGTGAATTGATTTCATAGTGTATGTGATTACTGATTTGTGTTGGTCTTTAAAGGTGCCTTTTAAATGATTTCCTAACAAAATGACAAACTCACTTGTTGGCATAATTTTTCAATTAAAATAATTTGATTACCTAGAAGATGATACTTAGAAGAAGAAAGATTTTGAAATTAACATAATTTCAAAAACTAGAGTGAGAATTGTGTATTATCTAACATATTAAAGTTGTAGTTACTTTTTTATGTGAAATAAATATAAATAGAAATTTTGTAACTAAAGCTACATGCTGTTTAGATAGAAAATTCGTCAAACCTTAGATCTAATTCAATTTGGAATTGAATTGTCAATACTTTTAAGATTTGTTTCAGAGTTAATCAATATATTAAACAATACATGAATTTAGTTAAATCTAGAATTTTAGCTGATGACATATTTTCAAGGATTCCTCTAAATGTTAAAATAGGATCCTAAACAACAATTTTATACTCATGACTATCCTTTTATATATTTACAATTTACCTTAGTCAATGAGATAATGTTTATAAATTGTTAAAACAGGGTATGCTAAAGAACAATTTTAAGCTTGTGACTGTTGATGACCATAATTATTTTAAGTAGGAGGCTTTTTTCCTGACCATTGTATACCTAATTATTTTTTTATACCTTTTAGGTTAAATCATAATGGAGAATATAGAATCATTGGAAAAAGATTCAATGAATGTTGCATCATCTACTCGTGGTAAGTCTAATCCAGCATGAAATTATTTTTCTTCTTCTTAAGCATCTGATGGGAATATCCAATATAATTGTATGTTTTCCGGTAGAATATTTAAAGAGGGTGAAATTTATAGAATGAAAGAACATCTTGCTAGAGTTAAGAGTAATATTGCTTCTTGCAAAAAAGTACCACTTAATGTACGTGATATGATTGGAAAATATTTGTATCAAAAAGTAAAAAAATAAAGAAGCTCATGATATATCATTTGGAGATGATGAAACATCATAAGTACTAGATAAAGGAAAAAGGAAAGCTATTGTTGACATAGATTCTTATTTTAATTCAAGAACTACTCCTAGTTCTCAACCTAGTTTAAAAAGTGTTTTGACTGATAAGAATGTTGTTTTGCGATGTAAAGAGCATGGGCTAGATGGTTCTATCACTCATGCATTCCTTTAAATGCTTTAAATTCACCATATTTTCAAGAAACAATAGATGCTACAACAACAATATGTCCAATATTTAAGATACCTTCTTATTATAAGCTGCGTGTGTCTTTATTTCAAGATTTAAAAAATGAATGTTAGTTAATTGTGGATACATATAAGTCTTGTTGGGAATCGACAGGATGCACTATTATGGCAGATGGGTAGACTGATCAAAGACAAAGAATCTTGATTAATTTCTTGGTTTATTGTAATATTGAAAGAACTTTTATCAAGTTTGTTGATGCTTCTGATATGGTAAAAAGTACTAATGCTTTATCTAAATTATTTTATGAAATTGTCAAGAGGGTTTGATGTGAGCAAGGCTGCACATAACGAATATATTGATAGACACCGAGATAAACATGGCGTTAATCAAGACTTGATGTTGCCTCCTAACCTCGCAAGTCGAACTAGGCTTAAAAGATTCAAGGTCACGTTAAATTCATTTGTGGCTCGCGCGGTTGATGATGGACTCCGGAAGAATCAAGATTCTCACTCATAGATTCAATTTATCAGTTTGAGCCAAGTTCTGGGCTCGAATAGCACTTGACAGGTGCGTAAGCTAGGCGCGTATGCCAATGACCAGCAGGCCCAGACGTGCACTCTAACGCCCAGGCCAGACGCCAGGCGCGTCAAACCAAGCGCACTGCCTGTTCTCTTTTGTCTTGGGTTATTTTTCCTTCCTATGTTTAGGACGATTTGGGTCGTGTTATTTTACCTATTTAAGCTAGGAATGTTGGCCCAATTTTGAACTATTTTGGCAACTATAAATAGTTGCCTTGATATTAGTTTAAGAGTTACACACACACTTTTTGATAATTGAGAGCTTTGTTGCTGCAAGCTTTGTGAGGAATTTTCATCACATTCTTGTTGTTCCACGAAACCTAACTTTACTTATCAATTAATCTCAATTATGGCATATTGTTTTGGTTCAAATTTCTTGGTTTACTATTTGGTGTAGGTTGCTTGGACAATTCCGATCCTTGAGGTCTTGAAAAGTATCGAAAAACCTTGCGTATCTAGTTTGTTTAAAGGTTGCCGAATCATATCAAGATTAATCTCCTTCTGTGCACATATCATCTTGGTATCAGAGCGAGATCTGGAGGAGAATTCTTATTCAACTCCCTAGAAATTTAAGAAACTGCCACCCATCACCATCCAATTGTCGTTGGTTCATCAATTCAGGCATGAATTAACTTTTAGTCTAGGGCTTTCAATTATTCTTCTTGTTTATTTTGTTAAAATTTTCGCCTATATTAAAAAAAGTCCGAAAAAAGTTTGACAAATCGGGGTTAACGACTCTAAAGCATCCGGAACTGTATCACTTGAAGTGGTTCAATGACAGTGGGGAAGTTAGCGTGACCAAACAAGTGCTACTATCTTTCTCCATTGGACGGTATGAGGACAAGGTTCTTTGTGATGTAGTACCTATACAAGCTAGTCACGTTCTACTTGGAAGACCGTGGCTATTTAATCGTCGAGCTAACCATGACTGATACACCAATAAGTACTCGTTCAAGTTCAAGGGTGGAATTTCATTCTTGAACCAATGACTCCACAAGAAATTTATTTCGACCAAATTCAAGCCTTGAAAGGGAGATTGGGTTTGGGTAGTAAGAAGCAAAAAAATAAAGCCGAAAAGAAAGGAGATAATGGCTCATCGGAGAGAGAAAGCATAAGTGATCAAAAGAATGAGAGATGTGTAGGAGAGAAAAGTGTAAGGAGGGAAAACATGAGAGAATTGAGAGAAAAAAAGGTGAGCTTGTATGCGTGTGAAAAGGACTTAAGGAGAGCATATGGAGCGAAGAGAGCGTTGATGGTGATTAGACATAGGGATTGTTTTCTTTTGGATACTAAACCTATTGATGAATATTTGCTAAGTGTTTTTAAGTCTCTTTTGCAGGAATATGAGGATGTTTTCTCAGCGGAGATGTCAAAAGGGCTGCCTCTTTTGCGAGGTATAGAGCATCAAATCGAATTTGTCCCAGGAGCACAAATTCCGAATAGGCCGACCTATAGAAGTAATCCAAAGGAAACGAAGGAGATTCAATGACAAGTAGATGAATTAATTGCAAAGGGGCATGTGCGTGAAAGTCTTAATCCTTATGCAGTTTCGATCTTACTGGTATCGAAGAAGGATGGATCTTAACACATGTGTATAGACTATCGAGCTGTCAATAAGATCACGGTAAAGTATCGATATCCTATTCCTCAACTTGATATGTTGGATGAGTTGCATGGTGCATGTGTTTTTACAAAAATTGATCTAAAAAGTGGTTATCATCAAATTCGTATGAAATCTGAGGATGAATGGAAAATAGCGTTTAAGACTAAATACAATTCGTAGAAGTAGTTAGTTATGCCATTTGGTTTATCTAATACACTGAGTACCTTCATGAGATTAATGAACCATGTCTTGCGTGATAACTTGGGTAAACTTGTTGTTATGTACTTTGACGATATACTTGTGTATAGCATTACTTTGAATGATCATGTGGAGCATGTGCGTTGTGTGCTTGATACTTTGAGGTGTGAGAAGTTGTTTGCAAACCTTAATAAGTGTACTTTTTACATTGATAAATTAATATTCTTAGGGTTTGTTGTGAGCTCGAAGGGGATTAAGGTAGATGAGGAGAACGTGAAGGCCATTTGAGATTGGCCAACACCAAAGAGTGTTTTGGATGTGAGGAGCCTTCATGGCTTAACTAGTTTTTACTGACGGTTTATGAAAGACTTCTCCACCATTGCTGCTCCTTTGACCGAAGTTGTCAAAAAGGAGAAGGGATTTAGTTAGGGAAAAGATCAAGAGCATGCATTTAACTTGTTAAAATAGAAGTTATATACCGCACCCGTGTTGTATTTACCTAATTTTGATAAAGCCTTTGAAGTAGAATGTGATGCCTTTGGGATCAGTATAGGTGCTGCCTTAATGCAGAAAACAGGCCTATTGCGTACTTTAGCAAGAAATTGAGTAGAGCGTAACTCAATTATCCAATGTATGACAAAGAACTGTATGCAGTGGTACGAGCTTTGGAAACGTGGCGGCATTATTTGCAGCCAAAGGAATTTGTCATCAAAAGCGATCGTGAGACTCTTAAGTACCTGAAAGGACAAAGTAAATTGAGTGAGCTACATGCAACTTAGGTGGGGTTCTTGGAAACCTTTCCATACGTGTTGTACTACAAGCAAGGTAAGGATAATGTAGTCGCCGATGCTTTATGGCGCAGGTATTCCTTAATCTCAACTCCTACTTCAAAACTTTTAGAGTTTGAGCATCTTAAAGAGTTGTATGCCAATGATGTGGACTTTGCTAATGTCTATGCCGCTTATGGACATGGTACTTTTGAGAAATACTTTAGGTATGATAGTTATTTATATCGCCAGAGTTGTTTATGCATGCCTAATTATTCATTACGTGAATTATTTGTGCTTGAAGCCCACGGTGGAGGACTTATGGGACACTTTGGTGTCGCTAAGACCTTGGACATATTGTATGAGCATTTTTACTAGCCGAGAATGCGAAAAGATGTAGACTTTATCATCTGTAATGTACATTTTTTCATAAACTTTACCATATACATCTAAATAAATATAGATAAAGAATGCATATAAATAATTATGTCACTAAACTACAACCAACCGATTGACTGTATGACATAAACCAATAGCATCCTTAATGTGTAAATTTTGTATTATTTCATCTAACATGTAGAGAATAATTTACATTTATATGTCAATGAAGGATATCTTAATCATTTAGAACAATGATATATATCCATATTTGCATGGATATAATCTCTTAAATGCATATAATCTCTCAATCACCAAGTACCGTAAAACTTGTATAAAGTAATAATAATTAAATCATATGAGATTTATTAATAATAATATATTAATAAAAATATAAATTGATAATTTATATAGTATATCCACAATTCAATAAATCAATTAAGAACTTAATAAATTTTATAAATCTAATAAAACGAATATGAATTTATTGAAAAATATAGTATATATTAACCTAAATCAAAAATAAATTTAATGTAATTGCAGTAATTTAATTAGTGAATTTAATATTTTGGATTAAAAATAATATTTATATAAGCATTTGTACTTCAACAACATTTCATATATTTTTTTACAATTTTAAAATTTAATCGCAAAACTTTTAGATATAATAAAAATTAGAAATGAGATTATCTATATTGAATTTTAAGAAACAATAAGTTCTAATAAATGCATATTCTTTAAAAAATCATATATTCAATAATCCATATATTTTATATTTTAACATATTATTGATTTATGATGTCAGTAAGATCATAATATTATCTTATTAATTTATGAAAATTATTGATTTAGTTTTTATTCTTGATTTGAGACCACAAAAGTTGTTATATAATAGAGATTAATGTTAACTTGTTGAGGTTTTAAAATTTAATTTAAGAAAGAAGTTAAACATGAAACAATTTCTAAAAGTCACTAACTAAAAGGAATTTCTCTTAGTCTTTGCATGTGATCCTAAAGATACTTAGAGCTTCATGGATTTCATTTTAAAAGATCAAAAAAAGCATGGTTGTTCATTTAGAATATAAGAGCAAAATGAGATATGTCGAAATCAAGAAACGGTAGCGTGTATCAATGCTAGATTAGTGAACAGAATTGTATGTTAATTCAAGGAATCAGTGATGAGAATTTTTTAAGATTGTCTCAGATAACAAGGATGATCCAGGTTAATCTGAAGTTAAACGATGGATTTAAGTTTACTAGACTTTAGAACATGTTCTAACTTTTGTTTATAAAAAAATTAGGCTTTAAACTAAATTTGGGCTTCATAATCCATCTAGATCTAAAGTCCAAATGAGTCCAAACTGAGTCTAAAAATTAAAAAAATATATAAATAAAAGTCTAAGCTCAAATCTTTACTAAATAAAATATTTTTTAATAATAAAGGACATAATATTATATACATCATTCTATTGAAAAAACTTAAGTATAAATGATTGGAACCTATAATAACAACATATTCACAATTTGAAAACAAAAAAGTTCTTTATAGGATACATTTATTACTTCACTACTTTTGTAGCGCCCCCTTACCGTAGAGTATGCACCAGGACGCCCATAGATCATTTCGATACATCTCCTACGATAAGAGTGCGCTACGAACGATCACTACTATACTTCACATGGCATCATTATAATAAAACATAAATATTAAATCAGGAACTTTTTGAAACCAAAATTTTCTTCATTTCATTTTATCAACATCAGAAATTTATACAACTGTCAGTTTTTCACTATCTGTACAACGCTCCAAAAACCTAGTACAATATGCTACTAAAATAGGGAAAATACATTAGCTCTATCTAGGTCATCCCAAAAGTCCCAGCTGACCAACTTATGAGCCATGACTTCTCTCGCCAACACAATCTACACGGCTAGGAAAGTCCCTCTGGAGCTAGGAGTCTATTCTCGGTCCTAAAAAATATGTTGCAATTTTGGGTGAGTTTGCGAACTAAGTGAGGTAACCATCATCAATGGTTCACTCAATTCATGCAACAATCAAGCATATCACAGATATTTCATAATTTGCACATTGATAAAAAATACCATATGATCACATAAGCAACACTGATTTCATAATTGCACATTGATCAAAAATACCATATGATCACATAAGCAACACTTTTATTTTTCACATAAGCATAAGGCATTTTGCCTTTTTCTCAATAAAAGAGATTAAACCAAATGCATATGAAATGCTCATGTGACACTGTTCCAATTTATTACGGTGTCGTGACCGAGCACCTGAACTGTCCCAATATGGGCACATTAATCATTGAGCCTGAGGCTCTGAATCACTGTGGAGCTTGAGGCCCGAATACGATCGTTGAGCTTTTAGCTCTCGATGGCTGCTCCGGTCACAACTGTCATTATCTGATCATGCATTTATGTATGAAATGCATATGTTACGATTAAGCAGTATATATATCACAATTTATCACATCATAAGCAAGTAGGTTACACATTCCCATACAAGTAGCACTTCTATGTCATAACTCCCCAGTACATCGGACCATTTGTCCGGAACCCACAATCAGAATCAAAACTCAAACCCACCATTATTCGCCACAAGATTATAAACAAATAATAATTGAGAGAATCGTCTAGGTCACTTACCAATAGCTTTCGAGCTAATGCCAAGAAGCCTCGGCAACGTCTATGGGTTGACGTTCCAAAAGCACCTCTATAATAATTAAAGACACATCTATTACCAAGTTTACAATCAGAAATGGATAATAATGCACATGTAAAAATTAAAATGTGTACAATGCATGTTTGTGACATTCCTGGAATGATTCTATAAATTTTCATCACAAAAATTTCTTCTAAATTTTAGAAATTCATAGACACTAAAATCACTCAATTCGGATCTCTATAGATCCAATTATTGATAAAACAAGGACCAGAAAAATAATTACTCAGTCCCCTCACTTTGACCTAATCAATCCACGTCACTTTCATCTATAAAAATTCACAATTTCACATAGAAATGAAATTCAATATTTCACGAATTCGATGCCTCGAAAATTAAGTCAATCGGAGGTCGGATGAAAAAGTTATACACAAAAGAAGGCAAAGGGTCAAATTGGAACAAAAAAAATCAAAAAAACAGAAAAAAGCAAAGAAGAGGGCGCTCGCGATCGCATGGAGCACTACCGCGCTCGCCCTCGCGATCGCGAGGAGGGCTTCCTCGCCTGTTCCAATTATTCTATTTTTTTTCTTTCTTTTCCACCTTATTTCTCCTCTTCTTCCAACATGCATATATTTTGACCCAGAACTTCAAATTTTACAAACTTGGTGTCTATGGAAAGAGCAAAGAAATCTCTACAAGTTTCATGAAGGACATAAAAACCAACTTCACTTCTATGGGTGTCAAAAATGCAATCAAAGTTTCTGCCTCATCACACTTTTCCAAAAAAGTACACTATTCTTCTAAAAATCATATCTCCCCATTCCCTTTGCCAAAAATTACAAGCTTTATATCAAAAGAAAGATCAGAACATATGCTACAACTTCCATGAACAACT
>JANVCL010000001.1:12354217-12365555 GCA_026546855.1 Erythroxylum incrassatum
AACATGTTCTAACTTTTGTTTATAAAAATTTTTAGGCTTTAAACTAATTTTGAGTGTCATATTCCATCTAGATTTAAAGTCCAAATGAGTCCAAACTGAATCTAAAAATTAAAAAATATATATATAAATAAAAGTCTAAGCTCAAATCTTAACTAAATAAAATATTTTTTAATAATAAAGGACATTAAAAACAAGGAGTCCAAATTTCAATTGAAAAAACTTAAGTACAAAATAAAATATTTTAACTAAATAAAATATTTTTTAATCCTTAGAAGTTTCTGTGATTTAGGCAAGACAAGGGCACCATTAGGCAAGAAGAAGAATCTAAGAGAGGCGATGGAAGAGATGTATTGGGACGTTAGTTAAATCCTAACTTAACTTTTCCGTTAGTCCTCCGTTATAAAATATATATATATATAGAGTACTTTTTTAGCCCTTCAGATCCTCTTGCCCAAGTACTCTGGCCCTACCTATGCCAGAAGATCTAAGGCATCCAATAGGATAGGGCCAGAATGCCTGGGCTAGAGGATCAGGTCTCCATTTTTAGGGCCCTCGGTAGATATGTATCTTACGTGCTAAGTGAGACCAAAAAATGAAAAATTAAAGACAGTTTTTCCTCTTTCTCTCTTCTTTTCTTTCTCTTTGTTTCTTTAACTTCTCTAATGTTGTTTCTTTTATGGAGTCAAATGTTGCACTGCTCTATTATCTACCCATAACATTTCACTACTCATTTGATCTTCAGCAACATGCATTTCTCGCCTAAATTTGCATAACATGTACAGTCTTAATTCAGTCATACTAGAAATGTGGTTTATGACTATTGCATAATGCAACTTCCCTCATTATGCAATGGAATTAAGAAAGCACCGTTTAGGATCATTCACATATCGAATTTCAAAACATGCAGCATAGCTCAAGCCATTGTTGAACAAAGTCGTGCTAAGAGCTGTAGTGTTAGTTCTATACCTTAGACTGTATAGATCTCCATATTTGCAAGCTCCTCCAACCAGCAAACAAACCCACAAGCTGGATAACCTAACTAGTTTCAACAAAAGTCTAGGAGAAAAGAGAACATAATGAGAAGTGGAAAGTATCTTATATACCTATTATACTAGAGGCATCACCACCTTCATAGAAGGTAGCATGAGCATCAATCTAACCACAACCTTACCCTGTAATGCACACTGAGACTAAAGAAAGACAACCCACAAATGAAGTTCAAAAAGTGCTAGACTCTTATAGAAGGCACAACTTTTAATTACAACTCTAGTTTACTTCCTTAAAGTTAAAGAAAAACATATTAGAAAATTGTTATAACTTCTTTACAGATTTGTTTGTGGGCTACAGAATTAATATGGTGGAGAGCAAATGGGGATGATGAATGAATATATATAAAAAAAAGGGATGTGCTCTATTATGCAAGCCTCTGCCCTAAATCTTTGATAGATTCCTTTTCTTTTTGCACGTATCGAGAAATGTGAAGAATCTGTCACAAATTGAATTTTAACCTTTACCACATCTTTTATTTTAGTTAGTTCCGTATGTTTGGGGACGTGATCCTCTGTACCTACTCTGTATTCATTGCATCTGAGCCATCTATTTTTGTAGGTCCCACATAAATGAATGGTTCAGATACAATGGGTACAGAATAAGTACAGAATAACGGATACAGGGGATTTGAGGGTGTATGTTTTTGCCTCTACATGAGAAAGGATAATCAGTTGGTTACTCTATTTTTCTACTATAAGGTCCAAGTCTTGCTATTTACAAGTTTTGTCTTGGTAATGATATGTTATGTAGATTACAAAATCAAAAGAAAGGAGAGATAAAGTTCACAATCAATGGCCACTATTTCTTCAACCTGCTACTAATACAACTCTTGTTTAAGGTTACCGTAAGCGATGATCGCACTGTAGCCTTTGACAATGTTTTACCTGCCAGTTGGTCTTTTGACCAATCATTTAGTGGCCTCTGATGCACCTCAATGTCCCAACCCTTTATTGAATCAAACATTTACAAGCTAGAGTTTAGTCAAGTAAATTGTACACCAGTTAGAGGGCCACTAGTACAAATAGTTAGATTGAGTAAAAGGGCGGGGGGGCAAAAAAAAAAGTTATGATTCCTATGAAATACCCTTCTCCTCCCAATGAATGCTTTCTTTATTGCCTCCTTCCAAGCATATTCATAAAAGGCATCTATGCCTTAGGATAGACAAAACAATACGAATAAGACTTGGCCTGCACTGATTATGGCTTCAAAACAACTTTATCGTATTTCTGGCAATGGATGTTGAACCTTTGAATGATTGGAGTACAGAGGATAGTTAACATACACAAGAATGCTTGTAATGCATCATTCCCTCAATTAGTCCCTAGCAGCAGCCATGAATCTAGTGTTCGACAATAAGATACATATGCAACAATGAGAAAAGAAAGGCAGGGTTTAGCAATTAAACAACCCTGGCTGTTCTATATTACATTTCTATAAACCACTAGAAGATAGAAAACAGCTGATCAACCACCCCAACACCCACCACATATTTGAAACAAAAACGAAAATTTTGAGTGGAAGAAAAAGGGGAGATTCAATTGATAACTAAAATTTCAACTGTTCCTGCAGATGTGTACAAGTACGTTTATCACACTGTTAATGGAGGCTTCTACTGTTCATTTTGAAGTGCAGCGGAGATCCAATCTGATGCTGCTGCATGAATGTCCCACTCAATGTATGACGAGAGCGATAAAGGAGTTATGGCAACCTGGGAGAGAAAGGAAATCAGTAAACCACCAATCTTGGACATCATTTCTGACAAAAACTTGAAAGTGATTCCATCCGTTCCAAGTCATATTTTAACAACTAAAGCATTACAAACCAAGTTCATCAATTTCAGAATATTTTCAGGGCAATGGGGTTAAGATGGGATGTGTGGTCCAAAAGCAACTGCTGTTATGAAGATGGCTCCCATCCCAGCAAAAGCTACACTCTTACAAAATGGCCCCCAACCCCTCAACCCTCTAAAGCACAAAGAACCATTTCAAACTTTAGCAGTCATCCACTAAATGAGCCTCACAAGCATATAAAAGTCTCCGAAGTGAACCATTGACACCAATTACCACAAAAGTACAGTGTTTTAACTTACAAATCCACTTTCAAGAGCTCTGAAGTCCAGATCCTTATCAGTATCTTCTTGCTCCTTCTCCAGAAACTGAAAAAGTGATTACAACATTGCGTAGTACATCATCAGAAAGAACAGTTGAAGTTTGTTGTGGGATACAAATAAAAACAAAAAACAAGCAGGGTAGAACAGTTCAGATCCATGAAATTTTTCATCATTGATTAACAACATAGTGAAATGAAAATTTTCTGCGTAGATTCCTAAAATGAATAACAAAGAAACTCTATAAATTTGAGTTCCATTGAACCCCAAAATAGTTAGATATATTGTTATTAATCACCCTATTCCAAGTGTAAACTTGATCTAAACACTAAAACAATTACTAAACATATTCTGTGATATAGCTCCAGTACTTATGGCTTTGTCATCTTTTCCCTATTTATTTTGCTTACCTCCAAGCGAAAATATTTTTTTACTCGGTTGGTGTCTGATTTTCCTGCTGCCCCAACTGATTCAATCTCTACATTCTTCTTTTGAGTGGTTATGTGGCGAGCTGCACCCTGAGAAACATGAAGAAAAAATATGCAAGTTAAATGATAACAACCTTTTCCAAATGGAGGTACTAAGGACTAAAATGGCAAAAACACATTCCAATGTAGACACTCACAGCTGCTGAGGCATCCCTACTAAGCTGTGCAAGCTGCATTCCAAGGCTTTGCTGATTAGACATGAAATTTGGATGCCTGTTAGCTGAAATGGCTTGCCAATTCAGAATAGATCTCCGCATACTTCGCTTAGCCAGTTTGAAGCCCTGCAAAGTAAAGCACAAGTAAGGAAAGAGAGACATTCCAACAGCAATAGCATACTTTGTCGTGTGCAGAACAATGTCAAAAGATGGGACACACGTCCACCCTCTATGCTTCACACCATGCAAACAATCTCAAGAATATATGCATCTACAACCTTGTTGCCTGTGGTGCTACAGATTATGATCTCAGAGATGGCCACAAGCTTCTCAGAGAAACCCACTATGTCATACTAACTACTATTTTTAATGACATGAGCTGCTTTTTTTTGTTGGGTACTACCAGCAAACTTAGAGAAAAACAATTACCTTGTTTGTCGATGGAGAAGTAGGGATTTCTATGTTCAGTGAACAACTCTTCGGGAAAACCCCTTTTCCTATATCTCTGATAGCAGCAGTTATTAATGGTAAACAGATAGCAACTGCATCCTTAAAATCACTTTCCTTACTTTCATCCTTCTTCCTAGAATGCATTGCAACCACAGAGAATTACTTATGATCAATTTCAGGAATTAGAAATTAACAAGAAGGTATCAAATTTACCAGTTCAAGGATATTGATAGAGATGGGACACCACATATCAATGCTTCTCTGGCTCCAGCAACAACGCCAGAGTAAAACCTGGAGTATTTTCAAGTGATAAGTACAGATTTAAACAGCTTCTCTAAGAGAATATCAAGCAATTGAAATATTATTTGGAATTGTATCCCTAAGTTGGTAGGCTACTGTAAATTCAAAGAAGATGCAATTGAAACAGTTAATAGGAATCTGCAAATTACTAACATGTGATGACCACAGCTTGATCCCTGGTTAATTCCACTAATGACCTGAAAATCAAATTAAAGCAAGGGTTAGCTCTCCAGAAATTATTAACAATTTGAGTGTGTTCTCTTAGACATAACAATAAAAAAGGCTAACCAGCATTGGCTTTGACCAAGTAAACAATGCTCCAGATAATGCCAATGAGACACAATCCACTGGAGTCCCTGAACGACAAGTACCAATATAGAGGGCCGTATTATAATCAATTGCAACTAAAAGGTATTATATTGCAATGAAAAACTGAAGCTGGGTTCCAATTGCTGTAATATACAAGGAAAACATTAAAGGTAATCACCAATTAATAGCAAACAACATTGTCCTAAAAAGAAGAGGGTTAAACTCAAAATGCTTAGTGTTTCTATGCAGTTTTACAGCAGTAAAATGAAAAACTGTAGTAATTTGAATAATACAGATCCATGGTAGGTTGGTCCATTCCCGATGCTCAATTTCACATCCAGTAGCATCCACCATATTGGTAGTAATTGTGAATAACTCTTGGCATTTTCAAGCAGGGGCGTTGAGAGACTACATAACTATTTTCCCAGCTATATGCCCAACTCAGCTATTATAGACATAACTTTATGGTCACTAAGCCGGAATGGAGACTTTTCAGACTTTGGATGCATCAAAGCTCTCATGCCCTCTCACGCTCTTATGCTTGGTATAATATAGTTTGTAAAGGGTCCCTAAAACCAGAAGCTTCTTTCACTACTTGGCTTGCAACTATGAAGAGGTTGAAAACAAAAAACAGAATTGCAGGACCTGAAGACAAATTATGTGAACTATGTTGCAGTGACCTTCAAAGCATTGACCACTTTTACTTTAAGTGTGGTTATTCAGCCTCCATTTGGTCTAGCATCCAACACTCTTAGCCTCTACTATTATGAATCAAATTGGGACAAAATATTGGAATGGGCTGATCACAAATTCAGATCAATGGAGAAAGACAGAGTCTGCTTAAGCCTCAGCTTCAACAATACAGTCTAATCCATCTGGAGAGAAACAAATCAGAGAGTTTTTAACAAAATCAACACAGATAAGCATGTCTTAGCTCACAAGTTACATTGTTGGATACGAGAAACATTGTTAGCTCATTACATGCAAGAACAACTGAGCTTTTTCTATAGAAGACAATGGAATCTCTGAAATTAAGTTTTTTTTTAAGAAATGTTATAAAAGCCTTGTTTTTATTCTTGCTTAATCCACCTTCGTGGCTTAATGAATGAATTCTTTATCTTTCAAAAAAAAATCAATTTAATATCAAAGTTTGACTCTACCTGAAACTTCGAAAGCTGTGGCACCACCAACATCAGCAGAAGTTACCGCAACTGTTTCCCGTAGAGTCAAGGAATGACCTGCTACTGATTTGTCCCTAGACAAACCAATTCACAAACTAAAAAAATCGCAAAAAGTTTTCAATTTTAAAGGAGGGGACGATGTAGTGGCCATATAGACCCGTGTGGAATTCAATTTAAGGCAAAACAAATAACATAGTGCTCGAGGACATAAAATGAGAACCCATATATCCAAACTTGACATCCTATCCACAACACGACAAGACACCATGATTAAACTCAACACTTGAGCAAAAACCAGCTTACCCAAGCAAAACATAACAGCTGTATAGTCAGAGAAAACCCAGAGGAGCACAAATAGAAAACGTTTAAAAAGCATCCGAATAAGATAACACAGTTAGATAACTGACAAGTAACAGAACAAAATACAGTAAAAAGAAGAACCTACGATTGAGGAGCACAGACATGGACATTGTAGAGGCCTTCACGAACCAAAGCTTCAACAAGAAAGACTAAACCAGGGGACTCAATCCCATCACCGTTGGTGACCAAAACAATAGGCTTTGATGAATCTTCTGTGTCCACAGAGTTTCCAACACAGGTAGAAGTAGATTGCTCTACGGATTTATCATTCGAGTCACTTGATGGGTTCCCTTCTCCTTTTCTACTTAACAACACTTCCTGAAGATTAGAAACCAACCCAGGAGGCAAAAAGTTGTTCTTCACAGAAGTCATTTCTATGAAACCCCAACAAATCCCACAGAAAATACACAAACACACAGAAACGATAAGGCTTTTGGATGAAGAATCAAAACCCTAGAGAGAAGGATAGAGTAGAGGCAAAAGGTGGGTAATAAAGAGCTAAAATGAAAAGGGAGATAAATGGATAGACCGGGTCTAACGGGGTTAGGCTTGAAAGGAAGGAGCAGAGAGATTAGAGAGAGGGAGAGATAGAGGGCAATTGAGTTTAATGGTGACGATTAAAGAGAGGAGAGAAAGAACAGTTTTTGTGTAATAAAGATTCAAACTTGGAAAAGGGAAGCTTGTTTTGATTAAGCCTTTGGGTTGTGCTTTTTCAACTAAACCAAGTACATGGGGAGTTTAAAGATTGAATCTTTAATTGTTTTTCTAAGGTTGTGTTACTTTCGCCTTGTAGCATACGTGACTACCATGATTCATGTTTGGTAATAACCATAATCTTATCTAATCTAATATGATATCAGATGCATCCTTAACATGCAATGCAATGCAATGCAATGCCTGTATAGAAATTTATGTTATTTTTAGGTTTACTTGTGATCCCCAGTCAACATCAGTAATGTCCCCACACCCAATTTAACTAAATAAGATAAATCGTTTTTGTTTAAACTTTAAACCTAAAATAATGAAAATTTGTATTGCAATGACTGAAAAGGGACAAAATTTCTGTCATGGTTGGATGGTCTTGGATTCTTACATTACAGGTTAAGGTTAGTTCTTTTGTCGCTTCAATATCTAATCTCATTGTTTAATCAAGATAGCAGAAAATGGAATAAACAAGTATTAAAAGGTCTTGTCCTTTGTGTAGTTTATTGTAAGATGAAGATATTGCTATAAGCCTTGCATTAATTTCTCTTTTACTGGTTTGTCTTCACCCCCCAAGTGTCCGATTTCAAGAAATTTAAAAGCCTTACCTCAATCAAGCATCAAGTTAACAAAAGTCTAAAACTTTGAAAAACTATAGAAAGTGAGATGATTAACTTTAACTTATTTTTAGAAAAATGATAAAACGGAACAATGAGTTGAACCAGTCCCACCACCTGCCCTTGGTCCACCTTCATAAGGCCCTCTCAAGACTTTTCTATGCACACTCATTTCTGCATAATATTGTTGACATTAATTGACGACTATGTCAAAGAGGTAGGAGAGACAATTGTTTTTTTCAGCTTCCAAATTGAAGTATTTAACGTTAACTTTTTTTTGTTGATATATTTATTAATTTCTTTCAAGCCTTTGGCTGTATTTTTTACCTTCTAATTTTTTAAAATTTTGATTAGTATATAATTCTAAGATATTCCACTCAAGAATTGACGACAAACAATCTTCATTATTCTAACTTTTGAGTGATAATTTAAAAGTAAAATTTTTATTTTTTCTATGTATTTTTTGGCTTACTAAATAATTGAATGTATCATTATTAATTTGTCTTCTCAGACAAAATTTGCCCATACATACAATATTTGACAATGTTTACGTGGACAATATTCTTACTTTCAAGTTGTTTATTTTTTTTAATCTGTATGTATAACAAATGTGTGAACATACACACTCACACACACACACATATAAAAATATATTAAGATCTTATTTGGTAAACAACGAATTAGCCATTTTTTGACGGATTGAAAGGTTTTAGCTGTTTGACATAAGCTGATGGACATGTTTGATAATTAGCTGATTGGGTTGGAGGGTTGAACCTAATTAGCTGATTTTTAAAAAACTACTAGGTTGGAGCGTTTTGCTCTTTAGCTGATAAAAATTGTGCATTAATGACAATTGTGCTCATTGCCTCACTCTTTACTCTCTAGTCTTTTGGTATCTTAATCTCATTTTCTCCATTTTAGGATTCCAGCTCTCCACTATCGATGATAGTTTAACTCTCCAATGTCGACGACCAATCCCACTTTGTTGTTTCTAAGCTCATGTGCAATGTCTCGTTGCTTTCCATTTCCTCCTATAGGATATGAAAAGAAGGCTACAATTGATGATACTGACTTACTGGCCAAGGTTGAAAAATCATCCTCTAGTAATCTATTAATGTTGGGAGCCTAGAAATTTTGAACTTATATTAAAGGTTGGAGTTGATCCTAACATTGCAGATGGTCATTGATTTGCTTGAGCATCGTATCCCCTTCTTGTCCTAAATTTTGCTTTTTTAGACGTGTTTTTACTACTAGAACAATCGAAATGTCTCAGACATAGAAATTTTGTTTTTATTTGTATCTACACCCATTAATATCCATATAGATATGCTTGGTGTTTTTGGATTAAGTTTAGGTAGAAGTGGAATTCTTGACAGTAAGGATAAAGAAATTCCATAGACATGCTTGAACAATTTTAACCGATGATTACAACCCTTTTGTGGAAACTTTGGGAGAATTTTGTATACATGCTTGAACAATTTCAACAAATGATTATAGGCCTTTTTCTGGAAACTCCGTAGTTCTTAATGAGTTACTCTTTCACACATATAAATAAAGGAAATAAATACTTATGTCCTTATAAATTTTTTAAGAAATGGTCAAATAAGTCATTTTATATATAAACAGTTAATACTAAACAGCTAATTTTATCAAACATCTTTAAATAAACATTTTTTGTTATTCGCTAGTCAAATCAGCTATATTAATCCGCTATCAGCTAACTGTTGATAAAATTAGCTAACAACTAATGCAATTCTTTGATTGCCAAACAGGGCCTAAAATTGAAACTTGAATGGAGCTCCATTCTTTTGCTATGCAAGACTTGGTTTCTAAAATACATGCCATTTAGGATTCTAAATACAACATAAATTCCTACCCTTAAACAAATACAAGATGAATAGTTGATGTACTAATTGGTTTTTTATAGTGTTTTCATTACTCTTTACTTAAGTTGATATGTAGATAAATCATATCATATAAAGTCCTATTTAGATGGGGACGTCATCTTATTAAATAATTTGATGTAATATGATTAGGATAAATATATGATCTAGCTAGTTGATTTCAGTTAGCATTTTGACTTAACTATCAAGCCAGAGGTGCCTATAAATAGCTCATTTGAGCCTTGCTTTATACAAGAGATAGAGAGTACGATCACAACATTTAAAAGTGAGGGAAAAAGGGTTAGATTCTCATCCTTGTTTGATTATTTTAGGAATAGTTTGAGAGCTTGTTGATTGCAATATGAACTTTTGTTTTAACCCTCAAAATTTGTGAGACAATTTGTTGTTATGGGGGTGAGATATCATCTTTTTTCTATAAATCCTTATTAAATTTAGTGGATTTATTTGTCAGTTTGTCCCGTAGTTTTTTCCTCTACACTGGAGGGTTTTTTTTATGTTAAATCTTGGTTTTTGTTTCATCGTTAGTTTCTCATTCTCATATTTTTTCTGCTACTGTAGTAAGAAGAGTTATTTTTTATTGTTAATATTTGGTTGATCTTTTAAAGAGTTGTGTATTTGTCTCCTAACAAGTGGTATCAAAGTCATCGTAATGAAAGGTAGGAAAAACTTTATGGTCAAGTTAGCGTCATCAAATTACTCGATATAGAGGCCCATAATGGAGGACATTCTATATTGTAAGGATCTCTTTGATCCTAATGAACGGAGGTGTGAAGGATGATATTTCTTCAAAACCTGAAAAAATGTGAGACAAAGAATAGGAAAAGATGAAGTAGAAAACTCTGGGCACTATAAGACAATAGGTTGATATTAATATATTTAGCTATACATCTCAAGAAATAGATCCTTTTAAGCTATGGAAGAAGCTTGAAGGTCTATATGAAAGGAATAATGCTCATAACAAGCCAGTCAGACATTACCGGACCATCCAGGCAATAGCTTATTAGAGCGTACTGTAAGTCAACCTAGATAAATTTCCTATGATTGATTTGAATTGATTGGTTAAGCTTCCAATTATTGAATTGTTATGTTTTGTTTCTGAATTTCAGACTTAAAGTTCGGGGAGTAAATATTTGGGATTTTATTGGAAGTTTTCTGATTTGTTTAATAATTATGTATTATATATGGATTCTTAACGAAAGTTGAATGCCGAACTTAGGTCTAAAGATTATGAAATTCTGATTGTGTATTATGCTATGTGAATTCTCAACGAAAGTTGAATGCTGGACTTAGGTCCGATGATTATGAAATTTTGACAGTGCTTTATAAATGTGTTAATGTTGTTATTTTCTATCTTTTTGTGTGTTAATTTTCTTTTTTCTTGAGGTTTGAAGTTGTACTTAAGGAGAATTAATCTTGTTTTATGTGAAGGTGTATTTTGGAACAAAATAGAAAGAACTGCAACAATTTTGGGATAAAAAGAGTTGAGTTAGACGTTGACCCTAATTAGACATGGCCTCGTACAACAATCAGAAACGTAAAACACAGTAGGTGGGGTCGATTTTTGGAGGCAACCAACGCAGATTTTTTTTGGAGCAAAATTAAATTGAAGTTGGCGTTTGAATAGCAAGTGTTGGACCACGTCTCTGAGGCCCAACATTCAGACCCACACAGCATAGAGGACCCAAAACCGAACACGTATTGATCACAAATAGGGG
>JANVCL010000001.1:12375097-12386202 GCA_026546855.1 Erythroxylum incrassatum
ACAATGTATATTTGAACATTCCAGTCTGTAATAAATGATGAGGCATGGGAATCTGAATAAATGGGATTGATTGAATGCGAATATTGCTATATATCAATTGGAATTGTTTGCAAATGTTTTGTGTATTGAATGGGCCCGAATGACCCAAAGTGGATTGGTTTCTAACTAAAAAGGGGTATGAATAAAAGTGGGCCCTAATTGATCATTGAAAATGCTTTGATTGTAATGCATGAAAAACTATGTGCTGTCGACTTTTAATTTTATTTGGCTCAAATGGAAACTGGACTGCTGTACATGCCAGTGTTTCAAAAAAAAATTTGCATACTGAATTTGGATTAAATACTTTAGCATGCCACCCTCGCGGTCACGGCCTCGGATATCACCGTTGATATCGGGTTTGGGTCTTGCGGGAGTGGGATTCTACAGACTGGGTTAATGCTTCGGTATAAATTGGTTGCAGTGTTATCTCTTTTAGGTTATTTGTTTATGCTTTCTTTAGATATATAGCTTATCTTCTGGTTCTTTGTTAGTGCTAACTACACTTCTAAATAGTCGTCATCTGTTCCTGTGATTCCAATATGTTTTTAGCTGATTTCTCTCAGAGACATTTGTGCTCTACTGCAGCCAGTATGGAGAAATTGTGGACTCCATAGTAATGTTAGATAGGCACTCTCGACAGTCACGGGGATTTGAATTCGTAACTTTTGCTGACCTAACAGTTGCTGATGAGGTTTTAAAAGCAGAGCATGTTATAGATGGCAGAATGGTAACATAACACTCCTATTAGTTGGGTGTCGTAAGATACTAAGTTCCCAAAATTCTTTCTTCTTTCGCCATAGTGATTGTTAATCTTGGTCAAGAGGTTATTTGGTGAATTTTGTTGTTAGGTGGATGTCAAGAGAACAGTTCCAAGGGAAGATAAGAGCAATAATGGAGTCATACCATCATCAAACAAAATTTTGGTTGGTATCATCGTTGACTGAAGGTTAGTATGGTTCAACATTAACTGTAAATTTTCGATGGTTCCCCTTTCAACGTTGCTTTTGCAACACAGATGAATTGAGGGAACACTTCTCATTGTATGCTATCGTTGTTGAGCACCAAATTATGCTAGACCATCAACCTGGACGGTTTAGGGGCTTTGGATTTGTCACTTTTAATAATGAGGATGCTGTTAAGCAAACATTTTCAGCTGGCAGAATACATGAACTTGGAGGCAAACAGGTGTAGAAATTTGGTCTGAGTTTTGATACTACTGTTATATTATGTGTATCATTATTATCATCATCCTCCGAAGTCCCGCAATAAAGCAGGGTTTAGGAGGACAGATAGTACGTAGTCTTACCCCTATATTATAGAGAGGCTGTTTCCAATAAGCCCACATTTATAATATGACAAGATAATAGTGATGTAGGTTAAAAAGAGAAAGGTATATATATACCTGATGGTGAGCACAATCTGCTATTACCTGTCGCCTTGTAAAAACCTGCTTTTCTCATTGTTAGTCGCGCCATGAGTCTTCCATGATTAATGTATATAATAAATAATAATAATAGTATTATGTGTATGTTAAAAACAAAAACGTTGAGGCTTGATAATATAATATTTTGGTGGAAATATGATGTGGGAAAAAATGGAAATTAAGGTTTGAAGAATTGGGAATTTTACATTCAGGGAGAAATTGAGAGAGAAGAAGAATTCGGTTTTGAGAGAGAAAGAAAAGAGAATAATTTTGCAGCTTAAGGTGCCTCAACAGAGAGCAACCCTTCTTATCTTTCATTTCCTCAATTCTGTTGTAACAAACTTACAGCAAAGCAAATCTATGAAAGATTCTTCTTACATACAAATATAAGAAAAAGAAGATAAAAATGCAGAAATAACCAGAGGTAAAGGAGATGAAGTCTCGGACTAACAAACGGACAACCCAATAACAACCCCACTAACTTGCTAAGCCCAGTATGGATTTTGGCCTCTATCAATACCCCCTTGATGCAGAGAATCCTTGTCCTCAAGGATTAAACTGAGGAAACTGTTGCTGGATCTTGTAGAGACGTTCCCAAGTTGCATCTTCAGGGAATGAATTCGACCACTGAACCAAAATTTTAGTCACAGCATGATTGCCTTTCCTCCCAATCCTCCTATCCAGCACTTTCACAGGTTCTTTTGCAATTAACCCCTCAGAAGAAAATACAGGTAACTGTGATTGAGATGGTGACTCGCCAATGTGTTTCTTCAATTGAGAAACATGGAACGTAGGATGAAAACGGGAGCCCTCTGGTAACTTGAGAGTGTAAGCAACCAGACCAACCTTTGCAATAACTTCAAACGGACCAAAATACTTCGGAGCCAGTTTCATGGAAGACCTGCGAGCCACTGTTTGTTGACGATAAGGCTGCAGTTTGAGATAGACCCAATCTCCAACTTGAAATTCTCGTTCGGACCTATGCTTATCTGCCATATGCTTTATACGCTGTTGGGCTCTATGTAAGTGAAACTTCAACAACTTTAAAGTTTCCTCTCTAGCAGCTAAACTTCTATCCACTGTAGCAACAAGTGAATCACCAGTGAGATAGAGCATATGTAATGGAGGAGCTTGCCTATAAACAACTTCAAATGGTGTGATCTGTATAGCTGAATGGTAGCTGGTATTATACCAGTATTCAGCTAATGGCAACCAGTTACACCAATCCTTTGGTCTCTCCCCACACATACACCTGAGATATGTTCCCAAGCTCCTGTTAACTACCTTAGTCTGACCGTCAGTCTAGGGATGGTAGGCAGTGGATAAATTAAACTTGGTACCTAACTTCTGAAACAACTCCTGCTAGAAATTGCGGATAAACACCTTGTCCCTATCAGACACTATACTTCTAGGACAACCATGCAATTTAAAAACTTCATCCATGAACACTTGAGCAACAGAAAGTGCAGTAAAAGGGTGCTTGAGTGGTAAGAAGTGCCCATATTTAGACAACCTATCGACCACCACTAATACAGAATCGTAGCCATTAGACTTAGGAAGCCCTTCTACGAAATCCATACTTATGTCAGTCCATATAGTTTGTGGGAGTGGGAGTGGTTGCAGCAGGCCAGGATAAGCTGCATTGTCATATTTTTGCTTCTGACAAATTTCACATTCCCTAATTCTCATCTTGACATCCTTAGTAAGCCCCTTCTAATACAAGACAATAGATATTCTATGCTTTGTAGCATGCATTATAGAATGGCCACTAGTAGGACTACCATGGAAATAATCAATGATTTCCTTCTTCAACTGTTGGTCATTTCCTACCAATCCCTCTCTTTTCTCTTTAACACATTGCCCCTCCAAGAATACTTGGGTATTTGTTAGGATCTGAGGTAATTTCAGCAATCAACTTTTGGATTTTGGCATCAACAGTCCAAGAAGCTTGAATCTTACTTAACAAGTCAGTACTCACCACAGATAATGCTAGTAATTGGGGATGCTGGATATCAAGATTTCTAGATAAAATATCAGCTACAGTGTTAGATGCCCCCTTCCTATACACTACTGAATAGTCGAAGCCCATCATTTTAGTAACCCATTGTTGTTGTGCTGGAGTAACAGCATGCTGGTGTAATAAAAACTTCAAACTTTGGTGATCAGTCTTGATCATAAAGTGTCTGCCAATGAGATAGACACTCCACTTCTTTACGACCAGTAGCACAACCATCATTTCCTTGTCATAAATGGAGAGGACCTGATGTTTAGGGGCAAGAGCCTTACTAAAATATGCTATAGGCTTACCCCCTGAGTAAGGACTGCTCCAATCCCAAAACCTGAAGCATCGGCCTCCACACAAAACTGCTTGTTAAAGTCTGGTAAGGCCAAGACTGGTGCAGTTACCATGGCTCTCTTGAGTGATTCAAAAGCAACTGTAGCCTGTTCAGTCCATTTCCAAGTCCCCTTCTTGAGCAATTCAGTGAGTGGTTTGGCTGTGATCCCATATCCCTTAATAAATCTTTAGTAGTAACCTGTAAGACCCAAGAAACCCCTTAATTGCCTCACTGTTTTTGGTTGTGGCCAATCCAACATACACTGCACCTTATCAGTATCCATAAATAGACCTGCCAGTCCAATTTTATGCCCCAAATACTCAATTTTCTGAGCAGCAAACACACACTTGCTCTGCTTCAAAAAGAGCTGATTAGCTTGCAATATCTCAAATACTAATCTCAACTGTTGAACATGTGCCTCAAATCCTGCAGAATAAATTAATATATCATCGAAGAAGACTAAAATAAACTGCCTCAAGTATGGTTTAAAGATTGAGTTCATTAAACTTTGGAAGCTAGAAGGAGCATTAGTGAGCCCAAAGGGCATCACAAGGAACTCATAGTATCCCTCATGAGTTCTAAATGCAGTTTTGTGCACATCTTCCTTGCACATTCTAATTTGGTGATAACCTGCCCTCAAGTCAAGCTTGGTAAAATAAACTGCATTGGCTAACTCATCTAATAATTCATCAATTAAGGGGATGGGGAACTTATCTTGAATTGTCCACTGATTCAGCTCCCTGTAATCCACACATAGCCTCCATGTACCATCTTTTTTCTTAACCATAACAATTGGTGAAGCAAATGAGCTGGTGCTGTCCCTGATAACTCCACTGGCCAACATCTCCCTTATTTGTTTCTCAATCTCAGTTTTCTGAGCTGCTGGATGCCTATAAGGTCTGATCCTTACTACACTAGTTTCATTTTTTAGTGGAATACAATGGTCATGTACTCTCACAGGTGGTAACCCAGTAGGTGTCTCAAAAAGACTGGCAAACTCTTGCAACAAGGACTGAATTTGAGCAGACTGATCCTGGGTTAATTGTGAAGGACTCCCAGTAATTGCCATTTGCTGATCAGTAGCTAACACAAATGCACAAGGTGGTTCCTCCCCTCCAGATAATAAAGATAGAAGCAATTTAGCAGCCCTCTTTTCAGCTAATACCTTGGCAGCTGACAACCTGGTCCCCTGTAAACTACACTCCTTTTCCCCCTTGTTAAACTTCATGGACAAGGCATTGAAGTCCCAAATAATAGGCCCCAACGTTACTAACCACTAGACCCCTAAAACAGCCTCACAACCTGATAGAGGAAGAGCCAAGAAGTCAGTGGAAAAACTGTACCCCTGGGCTGCCCAGTGCACTCCTTGGTATCTACCCAATGTCTGTAGACTGCCTCCATCCGCAATAGAAACTGACATTTTTGGCCCATCAACCAGCTTTAACCCCACTTTCTTAGCCACAGCACAATCAAAAAAATTGTGGGTGCTTCCCATATCAATGAGAATGCTGATAGCATGCTTTCCCACAACAGCCTTCACTCTCATGGTTTGGAAACTAGATATGCCCAGCATGGCTTGCAAAGACACTACAGGTTGTTCATGTCCCTCAATATCTGCTGAAAGTAGCTCAGGATTATCCAAGCAATCAGAGAACTCTTCGGCTTCCACAACTTCCTCCCCAGTTTCAGTAAGCAACTAGTACAGTTGGGATTTCATACACTTGTGACCAAAGGTGTATTTAGCCCCACACTAGTAGCATAGGCATTTTTTCCTCATTTCCTCTCTCTCGGCATAGGTAGGTGACTTGGTGTTGGCTCTGTTTGGTGTAGGTAAGGGTGACCTAATAGGGCCAGGTGAGGTAGGTTTTGAGTTTTGGGACCAAGCTATGTTTGAGGGTGCTTTGGGTGTGGATAACAGGGGTGGTAATTGGTTCTGTTTGGAATTGTTTGCATTTAGATGGGAGAATGTAGTAGAATGTGGAGTGGTTTTATAAGCTGAGGTAGAAGTAGGTGGTTTCCTAGCTAGGGGATACATAATAGCTTCAATCCGTTTTGCTAGATGTAAGGCCTCATTCAAGGATTTTGGTCGGAATAATCTAAGGGACTGGGAAATGTTAGACTTTAAGTTATTGATAAAGATGCTTAGAGAGTAGGATTCTGACAGTTGCAACAAATTTAAGACACCCAGAAATTCATCATAAAACTGATCAACAGTGTGAGTTTGCTTGAGGCTTACCAGATCCGCCATGGGATCATCATAGTCTCCTGGGGAAAAACGTGAACGCATTTCCTCCAAGTAATCATCCCACCTCAAGTTGTTGAACCCTCCTTTGTTCTGTACAAGATACCGATGCCATTGCAATGCTCTCCCCTCTAGATTCAACATCACCACACGGACTTTGTGCTCCTCAGCCACTCCGGCAGCATTGCTCCAACTTCATGAGCCATCCCTTAAAATCGTCACCATTAAACTTGGGACACTCCCACTTGAACGTATGGTGAAAGCCCTAATCCATGTAAGGAGCCTTCGAGGAAAAAAACCCGTCATCTAAATCAATGAAGGTCATCTTCCCCTTACCGGTGTCTTTGTGTAGACCTTCAGAACTTTCTCCAGAAGTTGCCTTGGAACTGATCTCCGACAAAATCATCCTCACGCCAGCTTGGAACTCATCAAACTTGGCTTCAATCTTTGCATCCAACTTGCTATCGAGGTTCTCAACCACAGAAGTAAGTTGGGTCAAAACCTGTTGCAACTGAGATAGGTCCTTTTGGTCTTTCTGACTTCAGGTAGCTACGCCGTCCATCATACTGGTCGGAATCGGAAGGCTCTGACACCAATTGATGTGGGAAAAATGGAAATTAGGGTTTAAAGAATTGGGAATTTTGGATTTAGGGAGAAATGGAGAGAGAAGAAGAATTCGGTTTGGAGAGAGAGAGAAAGAGAATAATTTTGTAGCTTAAGGTGCCTCAACAGAGAGCAACCCTTCTTATCTTTCGTTTCCTCAATTCTGTTGTAACAAACTTACAGCAAAGCAAATCTATGAAAGATTCTTCTTACATAACGGATATAAGAAAAAGAAAATAAAAATGCAAAAATAACCAGAAATAAAAGGAAATAAAGGCTTGGACTAACAAACGGACAGCCCAATAACAAACCCACTAACTTGCCAAGCCCAGTATGGGTTTCGGCCTCTATCAAAATAAAGAAGGCTGAGCCAAGAAGACCAGGTGGTAATTATTGTAGTGCTGGAAAGTCCAGTAGTAGAATCAATATTTATTCAGGTGGATACAATGATTGTCAGAGTTTAGGCTATGGGTACAACGAAAAAATGGGCAGAGGACACGGTTGGTATGGCTGCTATTTTGGATACCCTCCTTGTGAAGTTTATGGCAAAGGCTTTCCTGAAGCTGCTACAGCTTTTAATGGTAGCTGTGGTTACGAATTATGTTTTGAAGGACAGGTAATGTATGCTGGTAGTAGATATGGAGGCACTGGTTTTCGTCTGCCTGGTTTGAATGGTGCTGCTGGCGGATATCTGGGTGGTAGAGGACATGGAAAAGGAAGTGATAGAGGGAATGTTGGTAGTGGCAATGTAAACAGGAGTAGGCTCCCTGTTGATGGCGTCCATGGCCAATGAAAGGCATCATCCGAGTACCGAGGCTATGGATAAGAAAGATTGATTTTCATGCTTGTAGGATTTTGTTTGGTCACACATGTTGGATTTCTTAGGATTTCATGGTTTATACGGTACTGACTTTGAACGTTTTACCACTTCGGCCTGGCAAAATCTTTGTGGGCTGGAGAGAGGGAAAATGAAAATAAGGAGGTCGACTCGACCTCATTCAAAAGAATTTATACATGAATTACGACAACGCAATATTATTATTATGAAATTAATAATTTACAAAATTGTTTTTCTTGAATTGCGACCATATTTTTTTATTTATATTTATATTTATACGAGTTTATTTGAAACATTATTTTTTACCTTTTCTAATGAAATAATATATTTTACTTTTACCTTTATTAAAGAAAAATTATATTTTCCGTTTACTATTGTTAAAAAATGTTATATCTTAAAGGGTAAAAGACACTATCATTCTTTGTTTTCACCCAAAGTTCTTACGTACTTAAATCGTGCAAAATTCTAATACTTAAAGTTTTCTTAGATTGACAAATTTTTTCACATAGATATCTAGAGATAATTAAGATTTAATAAATCAAACCATGAGGATGATAAAAGCATTCATTCTTACCTGAAATTGATGAGTTCAATTTGAGTTAATCGAATTTCAAGTTGATTCAGACTTTTTGCTTTTAAATTTAAGTCTTAAGTCAAACTCGAGCTTAGACTTCATAGTCCAACTATACCTGAAACTCGAATTTATCATATTACATGAAACGACATTGTTTTGATAATGTAATAAAATGATGTCGTTGTGTGTATTCATGAATGAAAAACGAAAAAAAGAACTTAGCCCTTTATCTTCTCTTTTAGCTTATTGCTCAAAGCTCATTTTTCTGTCCTTATTCTTGATTTCTCTACTTTTACTCCACTTGTTATTACCTTTGTCCTCTAGTAATGGCTTTATTTCCTTTTCCTCATTTAGGGTCCGGTTTAACCTTTCAAGTTCTTTGGTTAGTCTGACCTTTTGCATTATATTTCTATGAGTGTTTTCATAATAAGGATAGTTATGTTCACATATTATTTTCATTTTTGTGCTTTCTTTAAAAGGATCGTGAAATCTACGATATTCTTAAATATTCCATTTGCTTCTCCTAACATGTGTTTTTTAATTTTATATGTTCTTAATAGCTTAGAAATTTTGGGAACATTCTTTATGCTAGGTTTGGTTTTCTTTTCACACTATTGTTTGCATTTGTGGACATGAATTTGACAAATCGAGAGAAAATTGGTATTATTTTTTTGTGTTTGGCACCTTATAACATGTTTTATATGGACTTTTATTATATTTTTTCATGCTTACTTTATTTTCTTGTAGACGATGAGTTTGTAGAGTAAACACAATATTTAGTACAATTTTTCTCACATTTTTTTCAATTGCGGTGATTTTAGAGTCATTTTAAAGCTAATGCACAACAACCTTTTAAAAGATTTCAAAAGTTAATTCTAACTTAAAGATGATGAAAAGTGGAGAAGTTAAAGGAAACAAGTGCTCTTATCTTTCGCTCAGTTTGATGATTTAAGATATGTTACAAGATCGTCGCTAAAGTTAATATAAGATTGGTGCCAAGCTCATCTTTAATTTACAGAAAGAAATAGTGCCAAATTAGCACCGATTATGAATTATGTCAAGTGTCAGTTACATCTTGACTAGTAAAGAGAAAAAGTTCTAGAACAAGATTACTATCAATCTTGAAAGTGTAAAATAAACAAAACAACCAATCCACACACTCTCACTCCATGCCATTTTACTTTCTCTCTCTCCTCTCTACCCATTTTCAATATTCTCCTCTCCTTCCCTCTAGCATTCACCATCATCAGCCACCAACTACCACTACATCACCACTACCATCAAACCACACCATGCTCCATCGTCGGACTTGCTCAAGCCCAACATTGCATGCTACCTTTCACCTCTAGTCAAACCACCTATTTCCCTCCACCTCTGCCTAATGCCAAGCTCCACTATTGAACCACTCTACCATCGCTATTGGCCACTACTCCAGTCTACCATTATCCCGCGGCTCGCTTGGAAACTAGACAAAAATCACAATTTTCATTTTCCATATCTAAACCCGACCTGACCCAACCAAACCCAAATTGCAATTTTTTAATTCTTGTGATTTTTGAATTGTTTTTCTACTCTGAATTGCAATTGCATTATGTTTTGGTTATGTCATATGTATTTTGTGAATGGTTTGAATGTTGGAATTGTTTATGTGGGTTAGGAAATTTGGGTTTAAAAGTTGGAATTATTTTTGTGGTTTGGATCAATTTCAATGTAGTTTAGGAATTGTTTGTATGATTTTGTTCAATTTCAATGTAGTTTAGGCACTGTAAATTTATTAAGAAAATTAATGCATTGGAAAATTTGGGTTTGAAAGTTGGAATTATTTGTGTGAGTTGGTTCAATTTCAATGTAATTTAGGCATTGTCAATTTCAAAATTAATGAATTAAATTGTTAAATTGTTAAATAATTTATATTGAACATATAATTTACTAATTATTGTTTGTATATAAAAAGTATATACCATGCAATTAATCATTTAAAGATAGGATTTAATATATAATCAAAACATTGAACATATGTAATTAAGTTAAGAAAATTAAATGCTTGCATTTTTATATTGTTAATTGTTTAATTGTGTAGTTTATGTTAACTCTTCACTGTGGAATTAACTTGAGTAAGAAACTTAGAATGTTGATTAAAATTAGTGAATGAAAGATTGTTAATCTACTTCTATTATCGCATAAGTTGTTCATGAATTAAAGTAACAAACAGTAGACGTTATGCATCCTACAGTGACCAATGACCAGGACTTCCAAAAGCATGCATCCTCCAGCGAGCATTTAGGAGCGTGCTTCCACGAGCCACCTGACTAGGTGACTTTATCCTTAAGATGTAAAGAGACTAGCAAACAAAGAATGAGTTTCCAATGACTATATCCAGTGAGCATCTAGCAAGAGTCCATGAGTATGTGTCCACGAGCCATCTGATCAAGCGAAAGTGGCAAGAGGGGGAGTAAGGTGGCAGTAAGATGAGAAACTTGAGAGCATTCTGTTGAGGTGATATTTTACTATAGATTTAAGGATGCCAAATATTGCTTGGCCAGTTTGACCTGACTTGGGTTGACCGAGCCACGAGCTGCGACTGGTTGACTTGGCGGGAAGGAAAAAAACCATGTTGTTTTGTTAAATTTTTATAAAAATGACGTCAGGCAGGGCCGAGTTAAACTATGAACCGGCCTGCCTAGCTCGATCGGCCCATTTCCATTCTTAGTAGATAATATTAATTTATCTACAACGATGCGAATATTGTTTTAATGTGAAAGGAATCTAAAGACGGCTGTTGGAGTTATGGAAATATAATGCCCTGGAAAGCAAGTGTATTTACATGTAACTTTATCTTTTGCAGTTACAATTTTGTAATGAAAATATTTATTAATAATAAAACATAAGAGTTTAGTTTTATTTGTGAGAGCATTATATATCTAGTCATAAGGTACCACGATTCTTTTGTAAATAATATACATATACATAGAAATGCATGGGAAACATGTATATTATTAGAATCTAAATTAATTGATTCACAGTTGAATAATCAAGTTGGTCACTTGATT
>JANVCL010000001.1:12410903-12422747 GCA_026546855.1 Erythroxylum incrassatum
ATAGAGTTAGATTCACCAAAATTTTACTTATGGAAAATTAAAAAAAACTAACTCTAATTTTAAAAATGAATATTAAGTTAAAGAAAATAAATGTCTAATTATAAAAATAAATTCAATTCACAAATATTGAAAATGTTGATTATTAATAAATATTAATTATTTTGAAATATATGCGGATTAAGTATCCATAATTTTAATTTATGTATTTAGTTTACATAAATCAAAATATTAATAATTCTTATTGAATAAATTTTATATGTATTTTAAAAAATCTCATTTATTAAAAATGTTTATGATAATGTTATTATGACTACTCTACATATATTAAAAGTGAATTTAATTTTCAACTTACAAAATATTACATGTTTATTATAACAATTAATCATAATATAAAAGTAAAAATATAACATATATTTATAAGAAGCACAATTAACTTCAAATACCATTTTTACCCATTTCAAAATAAGATAAGTGTGTTGCACTTTTTTAGCTAGCTAGGTTCTTTAAATTTACATTACATCACTTTTAAAATTTTAAATTATACACTATAATTAATAACTATATGTGTAGTTTTTTTTCTTCTATTTGTTCCTTCCTTAGCTACATCTATATATATAAATACCGTTATATGTGTACAGTTGAAAAGAGTAAATTTTTTTTGTACTTTTAAATTATTGTTATAATGATTTTTCTTTATATCATATTTAGTATTTGATGATCATTGGTAGCTCTATATTTCTACTATATATATATATCTTTTATTTTTCAAGCGAGGCGTTGTTGGAGAAGTTGATAAGAAGTTTAGATAAAGGTAGTTATAAATTATCGTGTATTCATATTATTAAATATAACTAAAAAAAGGAGCATTTATTGTTAGTAGATTTAAGTCTGCATATGAGAATAATTAATTTTATTTATTTTTTTTGTGTAAATTAATTATTATCAAAACAATTTGTATTTGTAACAAAAATAAAATTATTTTAAACTCAACTATATTCAATTATTTCAATCTTCTCTACCAAATATAAGTATTGGACATAGAGATATACTTTTATATCCATTATACTATTATTAAAACTTTTTTATGGAATATAATAAAATTAAATACTTATTTGTACAGTATATTATAGTTTCTAATTTGATGTTCATTCTTTATAAAAACTATTAGTGAAATATTATAAATAAAGATAAGAATTTTAGATAAAAATATTATATACTTGTACTAATTATACATCATATAATTAGTTATATCCATTTTAATAAAATTTAGAATATTTTAAAGGTAGAAAGGAGTTGTAATCTTTCATTAGCTAGTAATAACTTTTATTTTAAAGTACATAATAAAAAATAATTTTTTTTTTTTTTAAGAAATCAAATGACGTACTGTGTTGATACCAAAGGGAAAGCAGTGTTCACACCAAAGCTAGCGAACTCCTAAGAACTAAAGCCTCAGAGTTCTTAAATATTCCATCTTTGGATGACAGTTTTCCAAGGATACCAAAAAATAGCGGGGCCTCTAGTTCTTAAAATGTCCCTGCTTGATCTGTTTGTTAAAATTCCACAGTGACTGAAAGCTCAATATGTCTGATTTCCAGATCATGTTGAGTTTAATTTCCTATGAGTATTTGTAGCAAATAAGCTTCATTTTTTCTGTAAACTAAATTAACACAACATCAAATAATTTAATTAGTAGAATTACTTGAATTATATGAAATTAATGCTTTTAAGCTACACTCCAAATGGGTGGTTTTGGTTGAAGAGATTAGGAGAAGCTCAATAATATATAGCTAGAGTTATTGCATGTACATCATGCCAAATTGTGATAAATTAGAATTTCTCATGTAAATAACAAGCATAGAAAGCTATCTTATGTTTAATTATTGTTGTTATTATTCAAATTTGTTATAATCAATTTGAAGTAATGAGCTGGGAGCATATTCAGACTTGGGTTTAGTGCAAGATCCCATTTTCAAAATCTTAATCATTAAAGAATAAAACAAGAAAATGACGAATGAAAAAGTTTTGTTTATGAGTAATTCTTTACTCCCATCTACTATTCGGTCAGGGGACACAAAAGCTCATCGAAAACATGAACATACGGAAAGACAATGTACTCAACACTTTATTTAATATATGTATGTCGGTAGAGACGAGACCAGATCTTATGTCTAATTTTACTCTATCTTATTCTGTCTTATAAAATCTTAGCCATTTATTTTGCGGGTCTCACGTGAGTCTCATGCGAGACTTATATAAATAAACGACTGAGATTTATTGGACACAAATAAGACACCATAATATTAGACAGGAGATCTAAACCCAGTAAAAACAAGTGAGTGTGTGTGATGAAAGATTGCCACTAACTCGTATCTCATAAAGTATGTTTCTTTAATACATTTCATTTCACTATTGACGAACTTGAGATATACTTTTACTTATGTTGGACAGAATTTCTCCAGGTGCTACACTACAAATTTGTACTAAAGGCCAGTATGTGCTCTTAAGTCGGCTTTTCTGTGTA
The DNA here is from genome assembly GCA_026546855.1 of Erythroxylum incrassatum. NCBI lineage: Eukaryota > Viridiplantae > Streptophyta > Magnoliopsida > Malpighiales > Erythroxylaceae > Erythroxylum > Erythroxylum incrassatum. The sequence continues at coordinate 12,413,425 of JANVCL010000001.1, forward strand.
AATACCATTATTTCACGGCTGCCACCAGGTGGGGCAAAACACTATTTTCACATTTTGTTGACTTGATGCACAGAATAATTAGAACCGTGAAGTCAAGCAACTAAAGCTTGTATTGTCCTTGGACCCCTGAGGTAGCAGAATACTAATGGGGTCAAATTCTGTTAAAGGTCCATGCATGCATATGTACATAAATTATGTCTCTAGCTAACTACTAGACATTGAAGTCAACTAATGGGAATGCTTCTTTATCAAGTTGTGCTTTTGGTATCGTATCGCATGATTTTATAGTCATGGTCTGTAATCATAACATCATCATTTTACGCTCACTTAATAGTAATGATGCAATCTAAAACTGTACTCACAATGAGAAGAGGAAGGCATCCTATCTACGATAATATCCTATAAATTTGAGCTTCTCCCTAGAAACATAGAGAAATGGCTTGGTATTATAGTGATTATTGGTAAGTTAAAAACAACATAGGAAGAAAACAGCTTTTAGCCATACATGTTCCAATTTAATCAACGCATCAATCATGCCACTGTAAAACGTAAAAAGCTGTGTAGGGTCTTTTAACCATCGTGGAAGGAATATACATAACAACCTAAATGTCTCTCTATCTCTTTCCATCTGTACAGTTTGTTACATACTTATATGCAAATGATCCTCCTTTTCTCCATGGGTACCGCTTATCTTTAGCTCTTACTTTATAGCAGCAGGGAAAGGTGGAGATGATTAAAAAAGGGGGTCTATTTTTTCTAGCAGGAAATTTTAAAAACACTTTGTTAAAAGCAAATAGACAATAAAGAAATAAGACACTTTCCTGTGGCTTGAGGAAGAGAACAAAAGAAAAGACAGAAAGTGCAACGTCATAGTTCAGCCGTAGGCTTCCTTTTGGTTTTGTGGCATTTTGTTTTGGACTCCTTTAGGATCACACACAGGATACCTTCTCATCCACATCTCTCTCTCTCTCTCTCTCTCTGAGTTTTATGACCTGGGTTTTCTTTATTTTCTGTCTTTTGGACTTACTATGTGGTTGTAGTTAGATTTTCTTGGTATCAGTGGAGAACTAAGGTTTATAGAGCTGATATGGGGAGGAAAATAATCGTCTAAGGATTTGGGCACCACTCTCTTTTCCACCCCTTTCTTTCTTCTTGTTTCTTCTGAGCTATCCAAAAAACCAAAAATTGTCTCTTTGCTTGAAACCAAAACAACGAAGAAACCATCAAGGTGAATGATGATGTGCAGGCTCAAATACTACTAATTTAGACATTTAATGGATCAGTTTCAACTTCTTTACTTTGGTTTCTTTTTATACATTTCTACTTTCAATAGTTTTTAGCTTTTTTCTAGGTTATGTTTGTTTGTGTATAGATCTTTTCTAGCACTTATAAAAAATCTAAAGATATATCGCTCAAGAAGCAAACTTAGGATCTCTATAACTTTCTTTGTTAGAGAAGATGATTAAAGGTTTGATCTTTCATCAGCAACATCAAGAAGAAAACATGTCCAATTTGACATCAGCTTCTGGTGAAGCAAGCGTTTCTTCAGGTAACAGAAACGAAACTGGCACCAATTACCCTGAACAATACCAACTTGCTCCTCCAACAGAATCTCTAGCACAACCTGCGAAGAAAAAGAGAAACCTACCAGGAAACCCAGGTTCACATATCTGCCTGATTTGCACCATTGTTTTTCTTTTATATTTGCTTATGTCGTATATACACAACCTACGAAGAAAAAGAGAAACCTACCAGGAAACCCAGGTTCACATATCTGCCTAATTTGCACCACTGTTTTTTTTTTTTTTTGTTGCTTATATCGTATATACACAACCTGCGAAGAAAAAGAGAAACCTACCAGGAAACCCAGGTTCACATGTCTGCCTAATTTGCGCCGCTGTTTTTTTTTTTTAATTTATTTGCTTATGTTGTATATTATGTTTACTGCTTAAGTTGTCTTCTTGTCTTTTCTGGTTCGGTTTCTTGACTTCAGACCCAGAAGCAGAAGTGATAGCATTATCACCAAAGACTCTGCTGGCAACAAATAGATTTGTGTGTGAGATCTGTAACAAGGGGTTTCAAAGAGATCAGAATCTTCAGCTCCATAGAAGATGGCATAATCTACCTTGGAAACTAAAGCAAAGAACAAGTAAAGAAGTGAGAAAGAAGGTGTATGTTTGCCCAGAGCCAAGTTGTGTGCACCATGACCCTTCAAGAGCTCTAGGTGATCTAACAGGAATCAAGAAGCACTTTTGCAGAAAGCATGGTGAGAAGAAGTGGAAATGCGACAAATGCTCAAAACGGTATGCAGTTCAATCAGATTGGAAAGCTCACTCAAAGACTTGTGGCACTAGAGAGTACAGATGTGACTGTGGAACTCTTTTCTCAAGGTAACTAACCAGCATATCATTTTAGGAAATCTATACAACAACTTGAGGCCCATTTTTGGGACAACAGTCACCAATTTTCATTTATTATGGATGTGAAAAAGCAGGCAGAGAGAATTTGCATTAAATGAGTTCGCTTAAAGAAGTTCCAGATATAGATAGGCGTTGAATCATTCTTTATAACATACTTGCAAGGAAACTTTTTAGTGTATGAATCAAAGTGAATTGTTAAATAGATTAATATTACGTGAAGCAGACTAGTGCTTAGCTAAGGATAGTAGAGGAAAGAGAGGAAGAGGGCTAAGTATGGAAAAAGTTAATTGCAGTGGCTTAGATGGACTATCTGTCTATAGTTGAAGAGCGATAGAAAAAGACAATGCAAATCAGAAAGTAAGACTGCAAAAGGAGAGAGAGAGTCAAAAACTTGCGTGGCATTATTGTCGTATGGCACTGGATGACGATTGCTTTTGTTTTCTTCTAATTAAGTTTTTGTTTTCATCATGGGGGGTTTTTTCAGGAGGGATAGTTTCATCACTCACAGAGCCTTCTGTGATGCATTAGCAGAAGAGGGTGCAAGAGGTATCACAAGAGCTGCAAATCCACTTATCCCCTCTCAACCTGATAGTTCAACACACCATAACATCAGTCTCCAAGTACCGAAGTTTAATACTAGTCAAGACTTCCATGCATTTTCACTCAAAAAAGAGCAGCAAAGTTTTAGCCTAAGGCCAGAGTTGCCACCTTGGTTAGCTTGCCCTCCAGGTCTATTGTCTGGTCCTGGCCCACCACAACAGACAGCCATTGATCTCTCCTCATCCTCCTCATCATCAATCCTCTCATCAAGGTTAAGTCAAGAGTACACACAAACCCACCAAGAATTGAGCCCAAACCCTAACCCTACTCTTGGACCCACACTACAACATTACCACTCTGCACCTGCCCCGCACATGTCAGCCACTGCATTACTGCAGAAGGCAGCTCAGATGGGTGCATCCATGAGTAGCAAAACTACTGGCTTGATTAGACCCCAACCCCAACAACAACAAAAACAAGCTCACGTGTCTGCAGATTCTGCTAGAAACAATGCAAATACAACTGGCTTTGGTCTGAATTTGTCCTCTTGTGAAAACTTAGGAAGTGGTGGTGGGTCATTTGTGCATGGCTTAGTTCCTTTCGGAAATAAAGCTGGTGCTGTGGTTCAATCTATTGTTACTGATACTGGTGGTGGACACTCTAGTACTCTTCTCCATGATATGATGAACTCTTTCTCTTCTGTTTCTGGTTTTGAAGGCGCTTACTTTGAAGATGCATTTGTTAGTGGGGTTTTGAATGCAAAGAATAAAGATGGAAGCTTCATTAACGACTCTATCTCAAAGGCGACAACAACCTTGCATGGTGACGTTGCCGGCGGTGGTGGTAATGAAGGCTTGACTAGAGATTTTTTGGGTCTAAGGCCTCTCTCTCATAGTGATATACTCAACATGGCCGGTCTTGGAAATTGCGTGAACCCTTCTCACGAGCTACATCTTCAGTCTCAAAAACCATGGCAAGGTTAGGTTCAACATGGGAATATTTTTTTATTCTGCCATATAGCTCTACCTGTTGCAAGTTTCTTTTAGTCTTTTGAAAAAAAAAAAAACCTCTCCTTTTGTTTCTGAGCTTCCCCAAGGGAAGGACTTCTCAAAATTCTGATACTCCTATGCCCTGTGTGCCAACTCCATAATTTTTACCTGTCTTCTTCATTTGTTCCATATGTGGTCTTACAAGAGAGGTATTATACAGCGATATTTTTCTTGTAGATAATTAGGAAGGAATGAGCGTAAATCTTTAGTGGTTCTAAGTTATATGGTATTACCTTAGAGGTAAAATTTTAACCCATAAGTTCGTCGTCTTAACGAGAGAGCCTTGTAGTAACGGTAAAAAGTACCTTCTTTATGATCAGAAAGTTACAGCGGATCACGGAAACATACCTTGACCAAGGTCATCTTTTAATCAATATTTGCTTTTGGATGAAAAAAAAAACATTATTATCAATCATTTAATTTTTGGTCTTGAGTTTTGATTATCTTAGCCTTCATTTAATTTCGTATATACCTATTTAGAAGCCACACGAGTGATACCACGCAGAACACTTTGTTCTTACCTTTCACAAGCTTTGTTGCCGTTTTACTCTGACTTGACACTATCTATGATCATTGACTCTCAGACAATTCAATCTTTTTATAATTTCTATTGATCCATACATGAGACAAGCTTTCGGTCTGTCACATTATGCAAAAGGGAAGTTTCCAATACAAGTAAAAAAGACAGAAATTGTGATGTGGTACACTAGATAGTGCCCTAAAGTGATGGTCCAATCAATGAAGGACAGTTTCCAGCTAAAACATAAAGAAGAGAGTCAATTTTTTTAATCTTGAAATGACCAACTTAGCAAACAAAAGACAAGTTAAGAAAGGAAAAGAATAAAGTGGATTATTTGTAGGCTTGGAATATACGAGTATTCATGTAATTAACATAGAAGTCCAAGACACATGCGGTTGATGTGTACAAAAACATCGGATTCTTCGATAAGAAAAGATCCCTAAAATGTGTATAGATGTACAAGTTAGCTTGATATGGATATCACGTTTATTTGCAGACCAAAAAAGAGATGCTCTTTGAGACCTTATGTGGGTGCAAGTGGGATTCAATCCCGAGGAACATCAGTCTGTGTCCATCCCCTTCTTATTAGAGAAACATCAAAACAAATGAAGGAGTCCGTATCCTCTGTCCAGTTTTACTCTGTCTTATTCTGTCTCATAAAATCTCAACTATTTATTTTGTAAGTCTCATGTGGGTCCTACATAAATGGATGACTGAGATTTGTTGGACACAATAAGACACCATAATATTGGACAGAAGATCTGAACTCCAAACAAAGGATCCTTAATTTTGTAGCATTTTTGATCTAGTGAGGCCAATTGCTAGAATTCTTAAAATCCATTTTATTCAACATACATGGAGAGTGTTCTGCACTATCAAAATGAAAGTTCTTCGCAATTGTTAGCGCTATGTTTAAATTATAGAAGTCATAAAGAGTATAATCTTTTTTGTATATTTATTAATTATTTACGCATAAATTACTTCGGGTGAAAAGACCTTACTTCTTTTCATTCAGTGCTGCCCACTTGTGGATGCTTGTTTTGGTGTGCACGTTTGTGTAAGAGAAAGATTAGTGTCATCAAGTAAGGTATGATTAGGCTATCATCAACAAAAGTATACTGAGGAAGATCATTTTTATATCAGAAAACCCAGAGATTCTTATCAATAAGATATTTGATATTGTTTGGTCAATTTACATAGATGTATGGGCTTCGCTAACTTTGGAGGACTACTTGGCACCTGTCACTATGGTTTAGTTGAGAGGGGAAAAAAAAAGTAAGAAAGGTGTAAGTTGGCAATAAAATGGGAATCCTCTAAGCTCATGCTTCTCTTTCATTTCTTTCAACGTACAGCAGGTTTGTATATATCAATACAAAGTGCATGTGACTACTTACACAGACAGGTCCACATAGAGATTGTTTTATATCATGCTTTTGCTGCTATAAAATGTAAATATAATGACCCAAAAGATAGTTTACAGTCGTTGAGAAATTTCTTTCGGCTTTCTGCATGCATATTGCATATTTTGGTTTGAATATTTAACTATATGTCTAATGACGAGCTATATATGTTTAGGTCTGAATACGTTCATTCACTTTGTTTTTTGGTACAAAGCATATGCATGCCCTCGTGATCTTTGCGTTTGTATATCAATGACTCCTCCAACACAGTTACTCTTTTTCTTTTTTTGGAAAATAACTTAGTTACTCTGGTTGCCAACAATCAACAAGGTTTTGTAAAAAATCACATATATCTGTGTTTGTGTAATGGAAAATTTGTTTTCAGTGCATGGTTGGGAAGGTGCTTAAATTGTATGGGCAGCCAACTCATCAAGTATAGATGTAAAAGGGCAGCGGTGGTGGGCTAAAAGGCACAGTCCCCAACTAACCTAATATATATAGTATCTTCGAGTGTGGTGCGAGTGCTTTGCTTTCATGCCTACTATGGCAGATTTGAATAAGAAAAAGAACATGGGTTGGTGCTGGGTACACTCTCTTAAAAAGTGGATGATCATCAAAGATAAGGGGGTGTCAGCAAGGAGGAAAGAGGTTTAAATGAGCTTGTTCACTTCACCTTAGTTATACGGTGACTTCAAAAACCTAGTTGACTTGTCTTTGCAAAAGATGCTGTCTCTTCCTATGTGCTAATAATACCTCCTTTTCTCTTTGACTTACCCCACTCTTACTCTTGCTCTCCCCACCACCCACCACCTCAGAGACAGCCACACCCACGTAAAGTTCCTTTCTCATTTTCTTTTGTTTACTTGATGTAATTTCTTTTGTTTTCTTTATGGTGTAATTTAAGGTGAGAGGAAATTAAAACAAGAAGCCAATGTTAGGGATCCACTTCCGCCAATGTCTTCATGTACAGTACAGGGTCAAATATTGGGCCAGGACCTTTAGCTCCAAAGCCATCTGCCAACTCTCCCCCAACATTCACCTCTACACCTGTTCAAAGTGGAGCCTCCCACTCTCAACAAACCTCCGGATACTTATAACAAAATCCTTTTCTGTTGTATACTCTGTTATACCGAATAGTCTAGAAACAAGCACCAACTTGTATATATTGTCCTAACAGTACACACATCAATTAATGGAAAAGAATTACATTTTCGGTCTTTCCCTGTTTGCTTTATTTTCATTCTCTTTCATGGTATCAGAGCTGTTGTATTGACTAACGTCAAAATGGCTCATGATTCTTCATCTTCTACTTCCACCCATATTCGACAGTCTAGCAGCACACCACTTCTAGATTTTTCAGCATTTGCAAAAACACTCAATTTCAATATGCCAATAAAGTTAGATAGGAATAACTTCATCAATTGGAGGGCACAAGTCATAGCAGCAATTAGAGCACTAGAACTAGAAGATTATATTTCACCTGAAATTTCTCCTCCACCACAGTTCATCATGGAAACTGCCTCATCATCCACAGAAGCTCCTCAGCTTGTTGCAAACCCTGATTATTGACTATGGCGAAGATCAGATCAGTTACTCCTCTGCTGGTTACTCTTCACAATAGGTGAGGATGTGGTTGGCCAGGTAAATCACTCTACATCTTCTCTTGAATGTTGGAAAATACTGAAAAGTTTATATGCCCAGACATCAATGGTTAGAGTTTTGCAACTCAAACAGCAACTATCAACCATTCAAAAAGGTTCTCAAACTATTTCATAGTATATTCAGAAGATAAAAACAATTGGAGATTCCCTTATGGTTGCAAGACATGTTGTGCCTGATCATGAACTAATTCTCAGTGCATTAAATGGTTTGGGACATGAGTATGATTCGGTGGTGGTTCTTTTAACCCACACTATGAAAAACTCAACTCTACAGGAGGTGCAATATAGTCTCATGATGCATGAAACTAGACTTGAACAACTAAATGCAGCTTCTCACACTTTGAATGTTTCCCCTCCTTCAACAAATTTTGCATCATTTAACAGAAATCAGTCCCACAAACGCAATAAAGGAAGTAGACATACCTTTCGAGGAAGAGGAGGTCGATAGCATGGTGCAAACAGACTCTATTGCCAATTATGCCAAAAACCTGATCATGATGCTCTCCGCTGTTACAAGCATTTTGATCAATCTTGGCATGAAAATCAGCAAATGCAGAATCAGTTTCAACCTCAAAATCATAGGCAGCATTCCTTACACAATGGCTCACCTTAAACCTTCCTAGCTCAGCAATCATCCAGTTCTGAACCATCCAATTCTTCTACCTGGTATGTTGATTCTGGAGCCACCAATCATGTCACTACTGATCTACACAACCTTTCAATTAGTTCCGATTATGGTGGTAATAATCAGCTCACAGTAGGTAATGGAAATTCTCTTCCTATTGCACACATTGGTTCTTCATACATTAAATTCCAAAACAACAAACACACACCACTATTTTTGAATCAAATGTTACATGTTCCAAATATCACTAAAAATTTATTAAGCATTTCCAAAACCACAAGTGACAACAAGATTATTGTGGAATTCTCTGACAAATTATGTTTGTTCAAGGATAAGGACACGGGGAGAGTTCTACTCAAAGGGATGCTGCGGGATGGCCTCTACAGCCTCGATGTTCCACCTTCTAACCATCATATCTCTCATCCGAAGCCATCTACCCCACTCTCTTCACATCAGTGTGCTTCTGCTCTCCATCATCCACCTCAAGCTTTTACTGCTAAGTTTTCTAAGAATGATGTCAATCTTTGGCATGCCAAACTTGGCCACCCATCACCTATTGTACTCAAGCATGTTTTTCATTCAATGCAAATTCCCTTTAATGTCAACAATTTACAGTGTTGTGATTCATGCAAGCAAGGCAAACTTTATAAATTACATTTTCAAAATTATGATATATCTGCCACTCAACGATTAGAAATTATCTATTTGGACATTTGGGGTTCCTCTCCTTTCTTATCTACTGAAGGCCATAGATACTATATAATTTTTTGTTGATGCTTATTCTCAGTTTACATGGCTATATCCTCTAAAACTCAAATATGATGCACTTGCAACTTTTGTTCAATTTAAAACATTCATTGAACTTCAACTAAACAGCAAAATAAAGGCTCTACACACTGACATGGGAGGGGAATATCAAGCCTTCCTACCTTTCCTTGCTAAACATGGGATCCAACCTCGATTTAGTTGTCCCTATACTCATCAACAAAACGATGTCTCCGAGAGAAAACATCATCATATCACTGAAACCGGCCTTACCCTCCTCTCTCACTCTCATCTACCTCTCCATTATTGGCTAGAGGCCTTCACCACTGCCACCTTTCTCATA
>JANVCL010000001.1:12422847-12433741 GCA_026546855.1 Erythroxylum incrassatum
TTAATTTTAACTATATTTTATTTTATTAATTATGCTAAATAATTTTTAAAGTATACCAATATGCAAAGTACCATTTTATAGGAAATGAGGCATCTCTTAAACTATAATTTGTATAAGAAATGCCAATTCTTTGAGAATATATGATGTGTAAATTGGATTAGATTATGCATGAATCTGAATTCCATAGATTTCATGTCAAACTTATAATCCATTTCAGTGTGAGATTAGGTTATACATGAATTTGTATCTTTCTAGATTTCTATATCCCAAACAAATTCAACAATGGAAACCAATATCAAAGAAGAATAAGATGAGAGAAAAGAGGAGGCAGAGAAGTAAAGGTTTTTACTTCCAAGAAAAACTATAATTCCATTAAAAATCGCCAGCCTTGCTATGACTACCAGTAAAATACCTCACTTATGGGCAATAAGCCAAATAAACTTACAAATGACTTTGAGTATCTTTTTACATCAATGGAGGAAAAGGAAAACATATGGCTTATCACCTTTTATAGAAAACTGCAACGCTAAACACCTCATATCCATGAATGTGAAGGAAACTAGGAAGGATAAAAAATGGGAAAAGAAAATGTAGCAAAAAGGAAACTAGGCTGTAAAGATTAGGTATAATGATTCGGGTAAACTACATCTGCTATGAATAAAGATCGTCTGATGTCGTCGATGTTGGGGCTCTTGTATGAGCAGGATGAGGTGGCCGCTCTGTGAGAGCATAGGTAATAGATGATGAATTCTCAATCAGACCTGCCACTCCTGCAGCTGAAGATTGGGCATTTGAAGGAAGGAAGAGATCATGCGTTTGATCCTTGTAAGTTTTCCAAACCTGCAAAAAAGTTTCACGTGTTATGAAACAAGGATTTTGATTCATGCTAAAATATCAGTATAAAGTATAAACTCAGTACTAGTTACTACCTAGAAAAACCTACAACCGCCACATCAGAGAAATGACTGGAATCAAAATTATCAAACAAACTTCCAGAAGAATGATATTGTAATGAGATGATAAAGTTCTTGAAGAACACTGTGTATCAATCATCAGCACATACATCAGAGGCATTAAACCATTCACGCACTTCATTGCAGTGTGCTCCTTATGTTGCAAAAGCATGCAAAACCTGAACCGGCATTAGATACAGAAATGCATGACATTAATTTACAACCAGAAAAAAATTATCTTCCAGAGTTGCTTTCTGTAGTTACATCAGCCCAATACAAACTAAAAATGCACGTAAAACCTGCCAAAATCTAGTTGCGAAGAGTAGAATAAATATCTAACTTCTTGACTTATCCTGCATTGCTGAAAAGTATTCTGTGGAAAAGGGAATGCAAGTCTGTCAGAAGATTTGAGTTTCAACTGAGATCAAGACAAGAGGAAAAAGCGCAAACTCTAATCTGAATTACCTGTGCACTATGTGGAAGGCAACGAGGACTTGATAAAATTCTCTTTACTCTCGGGGTTGGGGTAACTGTCTCTCTAGCATCATCTATATCTGAGTGAGCATATACCATGCCGTGTAATATGGATGATGAACCAACAACAAGAAAAGAAATCAAGGAATAAACTCAAAGAAATTTTTTTTAATAAACTAACGCAGACGTTCTGCGTTGTTAACACAGAACACAGACGTTCGTCTGCGTCAACAACGACGTAGACGAGCGTCTGCGCGACGCAGACGAACGTCTGCGTCAACAACGCAGACATGGGGCATCAACTTTATGGGCAAAAAAAATAACATAGCCTGTGGAACCAACCTGAAGAGGAGAGGGAAACGGGAGCAGAAGCAAAAACCAAGAGTCGGCAGGTTTCAGAAAAGACCAAGAGGAGAATAGATGTTTGTTTAAAACGTAATTGACGGAAATAATTTAAAAAAGAGCTTTCGGCAAAAGCTCTAATTTAAAAGTTTTTGAAAAACTTCAAATTCTAACTTTTGAAAAAAATTATATTTTGACTTTTTTAAAGTTATTTTTACTAAAAAAAATGCTTTTAAAGTTTACACTTAAACATCTATTTTTTTTTAAAAATAATTTTTACAGTAAAATTTTTTTTTTGAAATTTTACAAAGCTGAACCAAACACATACTAATATTGATATATTCTAAATATGGTCACTTATTTACTATTCAAAAATCAAGCGGAGAAGAAGACGTCAGTAAGCCTTTTTAAATGTCAGTTTCTATGTTGGTCTGTAAGTTACATCAACAAAATGTTAACAAAGATCATTGTTTGGATTGAATTATTTATTTATTAAAAGATTGAGCACTTAATTAAAATTTTTTAAAAATTAGACATTGAAATAAAAATATAATTTATAATTTCGTATCCCTACTTATCATAATAATGTATTCATGAAATGATATGCTTGAATAATACACCACCGCCACCACCATGATAACTATATAAAGTTTAATATAAATAAGAACTTAATTTCCACCATAATTTCTTCTTTGGATTCTTCTTGTGATGTTCTTTTTTAATGTCTCTAACACGGTATCCTTAATTTTTCTTTCATGCTCTTCATTATCATTCGAATAAAAATTTCCAACTAGAAGATCATAAAACATTATGGATAGTGTAGGGGATTCTTATTTTGTCGGAGGTAGTTCTGATGCTTCATTTTAATTGTTAGCTAATTGAATTGTTGCTATCCATAGTGTGTGTTCTGCACGTGAAAGTTTATAATTTTGCCAGACACACCATCCTACCTCTAGTGTGTCCCACATTTCTTTGCAGATATGCATCTATGAACCTTATCATATTCACTTCTGCTTAGGGCACAACTTAGAAAGAACTTAACCTTTGAGTTTAACTGAAATCGAGCTTTCTGATTAGCTGACCATCTGTCACGAGAGATGATATTGCCCTCGTAATCTGTTGGTGTATATGGAGCATTATTGATAATATCCCAAAGATCAATATGTGTGGATTCTATAAAGAGCCACATCATGTCCTTCTAATAATGATAATCTTCACCATTGAATGCAGAAGGTCTTGTGACCAAGGAACCTTCAGCTATAAAAACATGTAATTCAGTCATGGATCTTTGTCCTCACTTTGTAACAGTGTTTCTTTTGATACCAACTGAAGTAAATCACTTGTTAATATAAGAATCACATAAAGTATATCGAATACACAAGAAAGGGGGTTGAATTGTATAATATTTTTGAAAATATTAATCTTTTGAGATTTCTTGAATTTTTTTACAAAATTTAAATGATCACAAAAATACTTTACTAAAGTTGATAAGTAATGCAATTGCACATAATATTATCTACTCGTCTAACAACAAGAAAATTAAAAGATAAAGGTTAGAGAATAGACGTCGTGATTTTATACTGGTTCACCCCAAACCTTGGGCTACGTCCAGTCCTCAGAGTTTATCTGAGATTCACTAAACTCTTCAACTTTACAAGTATTCTTTCTACACTTCCATAACCTCTTCAGGTCTCTCTCACAAAGTATTCTTTATCTGCTATCTTAGTTTCTCTAGGCTCTAGCCTTTCTTTCTCTCTCTAGCAAAGATATTTTTTTAGCTTCACGTTATAAATATATTTGCTCTCTTTCTTTTGCACTTTGAATACAGAATTTCTCTAAGTGTTGTACAATCAAAAATTTCTCTTGTAAAAGCATTATTTAGTCTTCGACTTGGATTAGTATTTATAGCCTAAGTCTCCAACTGTCTTCTTTGAGAAACTACTTCTTAAACCTTGTAGAAACCTTTATTAGTTGAGTCCTGTAACTAACTCTAACTAACTGACTGAAGTTATAGAATATCTGCCTTTTGTATCATCTAGGATAATACTTCTTCTGTTATCAAGTTTTGTCTTATATTGCACTTCATTTGGTGTTGTGCTTCGTCTGGTGTTACACTTCGTCTGGTGTTCACTTGTATTATCTGTTGCTGACGTATTGTTTGGGATAACTAAGTGTTACTTTCATTTTTCTGTAGATTTAACAAACTTGTCAAAACAATTCATACATTTCTAAGTTTATTATTATTTGATTGTCATCAAAATTAATAGAAGTGAAGTCTTCTTGACTTAACAGAAGCTAACATTAAACATTAGCTCACGACTCCTTATACTCCAGAACAAAATGGAGTTAACGAAAGGAGAAATAGATCAGTTATGGAGATGGTCAAATGTATGCTGCAAGAGAAGGAGTTGCCTAAAAATTTTGGGCATAGGCAGCTAATACAACAGTTTTTCTGCAAAACCAACTTCCAATCAAAGCTTTGGAAAATAAAACTCCCTTTGAGGCCTGGTATGGGTATAAATCTTCACTAAGCTTTCTTAAGGTTTTGGTTGTGTGTGTTTTGCTTATGTTCCACATATTAAGTTCAACAAACTTGGCAAGAAAGCAATTCTAGGCATCTGTATAGGTTATAGTTCGGCTTTAGATGCCTACAAAATGTACCATCCATAAATTGGAAAAATGAGCATGATTAGAGATGTTCACTTCAACGAGGATGAGCAATGGAATTGGAAGAATATAAGAAAAAACAACCTTTTTGAAGAGAAAACAACAGACAAATGGCAAAATGAGATGGAAGATGATTGTCCAATCAAAGGTACAAGGCTAGTTTTAGACTTTTATCAAAGATGTAATAAGGTAATATGTGAACCTACTAGCCATGAAGAAGCACTTAAATACCATAAATGGAAGAAACTAATGGAGGAAGAAATGTCAATGATCTAAAAAAATAAAACGTGGGAGTTGTTTGATTAAACTGATGATAGAAAAGTCATCGGAGTGAAATGGGTGTTCAGAACAAAACTTAATGCAGAGGCCAAGCTCGTAGTTAAAGGGTACGCACAAATTTTTGGTCTTGTTTATTCTTACACTTTTGCTCCTATTGTCAGATTAGATACAATCATATTGTTGATAGTAATATCAACACAGAAAGGTTAGAAAAATGTCCCAATTAGATGTCAAATAAGCCTTTTATATAGGAAGAAATATATGTGAAGCAGTCAGAGGGATTTGTGAAGCAAGGTGAAGAAGATAAAGTCTACTGACTGAAAAAGGCTTTTTGTGGCCTAAAACAAGCTCTAAGAGCCTGGTATAGTAGGATAGATGAACATTTGTTGAGCCTTGGCTTTGTAAAGAGGTTATCGGAGTCCACTCTTTATGTGAAACATAAGGGCATTAACTTTCTCATAGTGTCCCTTTATGTTAATGATCTCTTAGTGAATGGAAATAATACAAGGATGGTTGAGGAGTTTAAGTAAGAAATGATGTAGGTTTTAAAATGACAAATATTGGTCTTATAACTTACTTTATTGGAATGGAAATCAAGCCAAGTAAAAATAAGGTGTTCATCTGCTAAAAGAAGTGTGTTAAGAAAATATTGAAGATTTCAAATGGATGAGTGCAATGCAATGAGCACACCAATGAATCAAAAGGAAAAACTAAGCAAGGAAGATAGTGTTGCTAAAGTTGATGAAGGTTACTATATAAGCTTGATTAGATGTCTAATGTATCTCTTTGCAACAAGGCTGAATATTCTATTTGTTGTAGCAATTGCAATCTCAAACAATCCAGTGTTTCATAGGAAAACTAAACATTTTTACGTCAAATTCTATTTTTTGAGGGTGGTGCAGTAAAATGGGAAAGTAACTTTAGTTTATTGCAAGTTAGAAGATAAGTTTGTAGACTTGTTCACAAAGCCACTTCCGGTTGGCAAGTTTGAGTCTTTAAGACAAAGAATTAGAGTTTGCAGTTCGTAAAGTAAGGAGGAGTGTTAAATGTTTACCTGAGAACTGCACGTGACTTTTATTTTTATTGTTTCAGATGTTTGAATAAGTATTCTAGTAAATAAGTTGTTCCTATTCTTTAAGAAAAAATATGTTTGTAATTTTATGAACCACTACTTGAGTTCCTGAATTTATTGATTTTCTATTTATTCCAAGTATTATAAATGTAAGGGATGAGAATTTCTTTGCTGACATACATACCTTTCTTCCCTCTAAACTTGAAAAATATTTTTTCTTCTTTCAATTTTATCTGCTACGTATTTAAGATCATGCTCGGGTTAAAAACTGAACTGAATATGTAATAGTTAATTTGGCTGCCTCCTTCCTGTAAAACTTGTTTTATCCCTTTGAAGATTCTAATACATTTTCAATTCGAAAAAATAATAATTTTCTCTAACACAAAAACGATTGGCCCGACGAACGGCTAGCAACTTTCTATTCCTATATGATCACTTTCAGTTTCTTTGTCAAAACTTTGTTGAATGACGTAATTCTCAGCTATGAAGCCTTCATCCTCCATTTGAAGAGTCAGTTGCTCCAGAATCTCATAAACTTCGAGCAAACCCTTTTGCACATTGTTCCCAGCTGAGAACATATAAATAGAATTCTTCACCTCAATCCAACTCTGTCCCGGGTTTTTCTTTAAACCCTTCGTTTTTGCCGAGGCTCTTACTTTTGCAGAATCATCCCATCTGCCACTGGCAGAATATATATTAGAGAGCAACATGTAGCTCCCAGTTGTCTCAATATTGAGATTCAAAACATGGGAGGCAGTTTCTTCAGCAATTTCTGTATTGCTATGCATCCTACAAGAGTTTAAAAGAGCACTCCAGACAAAAACGTTGGGTTCCATTGGCATGTTCTTCACAAATTTGATTGCTTCTTCCAAAAGCCCTGAACGGCCCAGGAGATCAACCATGCAAGCATAATGCTCCATTTGAGTTTCAATCTTGTACTCTATAACCATCTCGTCAAAAATCTTCCGGCCCTCGGTAACAAGGCCAGCGTGGCTACAAGCAGAAAGAACAGCAACAAAGGTGACCCCATCAGGCCTATTTCCAGATTTAGTCATATGATAAAAAGTTCTTAGAGCATTTACACCGAGTCCATGCATCCCATAACCCATAATCATAGAGTTCCATGAAATCAAGTCCTTGTTTTCTATTTTTTCAAATACTAAGTGTCCCTCCTTGAGACATCCACATTTTGTGTACATGTTAAGCAATCCATTTCCGACAAGAATGTTTCCGTCCATTGAGGCTCTAATCACATGACCATGGATTTCCCTGCCAAGCTTTAGAATTGCTAACTCTGCACAAATTGACAAAACAATAGAAAGAGTCACGGAATTTGCCATTACATTGGCAAGCTGCATTTGTCGGAAAAGCTCTAAAGACTCCTCTCCTCGCCCATGGGCAGCAAACCCACTGATTAGAGCACTCCAACTTACAACATTAGGCCTCAACATTTGACAGTCTTCTAAGCTCTTCAACTGCAAAAAGGCCCCCAGAGCCTCATCACATAAACCAGCCTCTGCATATGATGTTATTAAAGAATTCCAACTCACTATATTCTTATTCCTCATTTCCATAAACAAATTTTCAGCATCATTTACAGCTCCACACTTCCCATACACAGATATTAGTGCATTCTTCACAAATAAATAATCTTCAAACCCACCCTTTATGGCATATCCGTGTATCATCTTACCATTTTCAAATGAACCCAAATCAGTACAAACTGATAACACAACAGCAACGACTTCAGCGTTAACACCAACTTTTCTCATCCTCATCGAACGAAAAAAGTCAATAGTCTGTAAATGCTGCCCGGAACGAGCATGACTTGACATCAGAGATGTCCATGTCACAGAATTTGGCTCCAACCCCTCCGACTCCATCTTCTTGAATATCTCTAGAGCACCCCTGGAGTCATAATTGAAGGCATAACCCGAGATCATAATATTCCACGAAATACAGCTCCTGACGAGCATTCTATCAAACAAAATTCGCGCATCACGCATCCGTCCCTGTTTTGCATACATCCCCATGAGTTCATTTGCAACGTGAATCCGATTCTCCAAACCCATTTCCAAAACTTGCCCATGAATAATTTTGCATAAACTAGAACTACCCACATGGGCACATGCCCGTATAAGCAACGGAAAAGTGAATCCATCTCCAAAGATTTCTAGCTTTCGCATTTTAACAAACAGGTTGAGGGCATTTCCGAAGTCCCCATGAGACACATTAACTCTCAGAATAGAATTCCACAAGAGCAGATTCGACTTGCACTCAAAAGGGGTGGCATCAAACACTTTCCGTGCATCAAGTACACGCTCAAAACGAGCATAGACGGACACAACACGGGCAGCCAAGAAAGCAGAGAAATTGCTACCAGTGACAACGATATGGGCGTGGACTTGTCTGCAATGCTGGACACTGAAGCAATCACGAAGAAGAAGATCGAAATTATGGAGTAGCTCATTGTGGTTTATGAATTGTTGGTGAGATACGAAATGGGTTTGATAGTGACGGATGAAGGAGAACGAACAGCGAAATTTTGAAGAAAGATGACAAAGCATGAACGTCTGAAAATTTTTTATGGACCTTAAAAACAGAAGAAAGAAGATACAAAGGAATTTCTTTTCTATCTTTGCATAATTTTGAATTAATTCATCGTCTCAAACGAGTTACAGGTTTGTTTTTTCATAATTATTGGTCAAATTAGCCTTACCTCAGGTTTTTTCATCGATTAACATAATAATTACCTCGACCAAATTTAACCTTTGTTTAGTTAGGCTTATATTAGTAAAACTTTTATCAGTAAAATTTTTCTCTGTAAATTTTCTAAGAAAAACTTTTTTTAAGAAATCAGTAAATTGTTTGACTGTCATTTAAAAAAGAGTTTTTTTAAAGTGCTTCATACAATATATTGTTTGATAATATAAAAATAAAAATTAATTTTAATTTTAACTATATTTTATTTTATAATAAAAATTATTTATGCATATATATATTATTTAAAGTATATTAAACAATATATAAAGCACAATATATTAATTATTATATAATTTTAAACCATACGAAACATAAATCAAAATATATCTAACTAAATCTTTTATATAGATTATAACATAAATAAACTAATATAAAAAATATTAAAACATATAAAAAAGCTAATTAATAATATATAAATCTCAAAATAAATATCCAAGTTGAGTAAATAGTTAAATACATAATAAACGGGAAGATAAGTTTGTGAATTTTGTGGAAATTATATGTAAAATATAAGGGCAAATGGACTAAAAATAGACTCATTAATTAATCTGAAAAACCTACATAAAAAAGTGTTTTTTAGAAGCTTCAAAGTTGAGCTTATTAAAAAGTTGTATTTTAGTTGTCAAAAAAGTCATATCTATTAAATAAGTACTTTTTTATTTTATAGCCAAATACTCATTTTTCTTAAAAAGACTTTTGTGATAGAGAAAAGTTCTTATTTACCTCTCAAAAGTCCACCCAAACAGATATTTAAAGTCCTACGTACATTAAAGCAAAACAAGTATAGATATTTTTTTTCATAAATACGGGTGAACTGATTTGGAACAATCCCAAATGTTAACTACAATGCATTGAAGTTAATTAATGCCAAAAAGTTGAACCCAAGCGAAATCAATATATTGAATTGAAAAATATATAAAAGTATTTATAGATATTTTTTTTGCAATCTTCCATAATTACCTACTTTAATCACTATAAGCCTATTTTTATATTACTAACTGACCGATCCTATCTAAAACAAAAAGGACGCCAGTGATGATTCCATTAATACAAAAATCCTATATATGATCAAAATAAATTTTAAGTTTCCTAATTCAATAGTAAATTTCTCATCTCCTTTGCATTCTTGTGAGGCAACTTAAACCTAAGAGCATATACCTAACAAAAAGCTAAGAATTGGATACCAAATAATGAGAAGAAAATAACCAAACAAACTAATACAAGCATGCATCACACCTCATTAATCCTACGCAATCTCTATCTTAGAAAGTCCACTTCCATATCTTAAACCTCAAGTAAAACCTTGCATTAGAAACTAAAGTAATAGTTGTTTTTCCACTAGGAGCATTGCCTTAATCCCATCACGTTTCACTCTAATCCCAATTTTTGGAGTCCTAAGACTTACCTACCATCTTCACCTTAACTTTAGTCTCTTAACTTTATCTCCAATCTCACTCCGCTCTTTCTCTTCAAACCTGTAACGTACCACTTCTATAGAGCATAAGCTCCAACATATCAGAGAATATTCGAGAACATACACTATGAAAATGGTACATTAGGATAATAAAGCTAACTCATTAAAGGCATCAAAGATATCATGCACATCAAACATATCATAAGCATTCTAAATTTTCATTTCTTCTCATTTCATTCACAAACATAAAAAGTCACATGTGTCATTACAATTCAAAATCCACATACACATTACACAACATTTTTTTAGTTCAATCTCAGTATTAAATATATAACAAGAAATTGGATGCTAATACACAAGACTCTAACTAGACTCCTCATATTCAGTTAATCAGGCCTTTGAGTCATTCTCGTCCCCAAAATGCAAGTATTGGATTTCAACTATATCACCTTAGTAGTTAGAACTCCCTTAAACTTGAAAAACAACGTTGCAATTTTGATGAGTTTGTGAACTTAATGAGTGAATCATCATCAATGTATTCACTTAAGTTAGATCACAAAAACGAGTATATCAAAGATTATCATACTTCCACAAGCATATCATGTAAGCTAGCATTGCATATCACAACACATCCTCCATCAACATCAATTGTAATTCACTATTTCAATACAATTCTATAATTCATTTCAATTCAATCATTTGATACATGTAGGGATGTATATGTAAATGAACAAGTGTTTCCATTCTCATTTTGTTTTGTTGCGACCAAGTGCCTATCAATTCAATTTACTATCCCGTATCTGTTTTGGATACCGAGATCATTTCTGGCCCATATCTATTATAGATATCGAGTCCATGTTATTTAGGCCTGAAGCTCTTTTTCATAAACCTGAGTTCAAAGCTATTATCTACACATCAGTCACTCTAGTC
>JANVCL010000001.1:12437387-12456716 GCA_026546855.1 Erythroxylum incrassatum
GTATTGGAGAGGCTTGGAAGAAGGTTTGGGGCACTTTGCCCAGTGGGTGTCCGATAAACGGACAGACAAGCCCGTTTAACGGACCTTCTCAGGTGAATTTGGAGTGCTTGCCCCAGTGCGTGTCCGTTTAACGGATCTTCTCGGACAAAAATGGGCAGTTTGGCCAGTATGTGTCCGTTAAACGGACATGCATGCCCGTTTAACGGACAGCCTCGGGTCAACTCTAGTATATCGCGATTTTGACTAGTTTAGAGTCTGAATCTTGCGTCGAGGCCTCTAATATGAGTTGTAGATCTTGATGTCTTCGTTCCAATGGTGCAAAAACGAAAGTAATCCAACATTTTTGGGAAAAGTTATGGCATTTGAGCCAAAGTATGTTCAGATTAATTTTGGGTGTGAACATGGTTTACTCTTTTGGCCATAACTCCCTCGTCCGACCTCCAATTAAGGTGATTCTTAGACCAATGGTTTTCTAAGACATGTAGGTATCTCTCCATGAAAATTTGTATCATTTGGAGTTAAAATGAGAGAGTTGGCATTAGGACTGGTGAGGGGTCGATTTGGAGAGCATGATTAGAGTATGAGCCCATTGTAGTATTTTGATTATATTTTAAGCTACAGAACTCCAATTGAGTTGTTTCTTGCTCTAAAATTAAACAAGAAACTTAGAGCTATGCTTTATATGAAGAAGTCAAATTGAAATTAAGGTATTAAGATTTCCAAATTCTGCATACAAGTAGGAGAAATTAAGTTCAGGCGTGGTAACTGTTTTGTGTGGTGCACCATGGAACAAAATGTGAGGTTATTTTGATATGTTATGAGAATGAACTTGTAACGGATGATGGGTAATGATATGCAATGAAAAAAAATATGATGGCCAATTTAGGGTTTAATGAAATAACCCATCAAGGAATGAAGTTCAAGGTTCTAGGTGTTGAGGGTTTCGGATTAAGTAGTTGGATCCGAGGATCGGGTTCCAACATCTTTATGGTTTTTGGATCGATCGTTGGGTTCCGGTAATAGGGTCCAACAACTATTCTACCCTTCCCATCGGTATCGGGATGTTACACCTTGCATGTCTAGCGTCATGTAATACACACATAGTTCGCAAATCACTAATTTGTTTAATCATATGAATATACAATCATGCACATGTATATGTGTCATGTTTCAATGCATGCTCAATTGACTTTCTGGGTATGTATTCTCATACAAATATCTTGACCATTTAAACATTGTAGCTTGTATACAACTAGTTTGCAATCAGGTTTATACCTTAATTAAGCTTGATTTACTCCAAATTCATCAATCATAAATTCACCAAACTTTTCTAGCAATATATATTCATACAATTACCCAATTCTCATTCATAATTACCTCATGTTGTTTAATGCTCATTCATTCATATCTAATACACATTACTCATATCCTTAAGATTATGTTTGCATTCATAAGAACACTTTTATTCCTTTATCAAATAATAATTTCTAGATTTGGAGATATTGACATCAAAACAGTACATTCTTTAAGTTATAACATCAATTAACAACTTAAACTTATCAAGCTCTTAACCAATTAATCAAGCAACAACCTAGGTTCATTCCAAGACTTAAGCAAGTTCAAATACATCAATTTAGAGTAACTTTTCCTCAACTAGTTCAACATGCACACAAGGCTGGAATTAACATTCCAGAACTAGGCCCATGATCGTGGTGGACCATGCCGCAACCGTGACAGAAGCTCATGTAACAGGCCACAATTGTGAGGATTATGTCACAATCGTCACAAAAAGCAAGTAAACAGGCCATAAACTACTATTTTCATGCATTTAAAAATAGAACAGAAGGTAGCTTTTCATTCATCATTTTCTAGCATAATTTTACTGCCAGTACCACATTCAATTTATCCCTAATCAATCATCATAATTTTTTCCAACACATGTCATAATAGATCAGTACTTCGCTTACTTGTTCAGCTCAAATGCCACCTCAATGTATCAAGCCCACTTTGCCTCACATGTATGCAAGATCATCTCAGGAACAATGAGGGAGTAGGATGAGTTTCAGCATAGACAAAAAGAAGACAGTAGAATATGACTATCTTTCTGAAGAAATCGACAAGGTTTTTGAGATGATAATGGACATAATTTAAAGCAGAAACTCAAGATGTGAGGGAAGAGCGAGTTTTGGAAGTGAGAGGGAGAAGAAGGAGAGGCTTACAGTAGAATAAAATGAAGATGATTCTAGAAGAGTCTATGTCGTATGGTGTGGGTGTAAGATGAGTTTAAGGACATTTGTCAAGTGTCTAAGCCAGCTACATGTCCACTCTTTAGGCTACCAAATGTCACTTAGTTCTTTTGCCATTTGTTACTCAATTATCTAAGCCATTTGTCACTCAAGTCTACTGTCATATGTCACTCATTTTATAGGCTTAATCATCCTAAATTTCCACAAGTTAACTTATCTTGTCACTTGAAATTTTTCCTATTCTAAACGTACCTTTTAATCCTTCAATCTTCCAATTGTGACAATTAACTCCAAATTACTAATTGTAATCCATCAATTCTTTTTAATGGTAAATAAAAAACAAGACATTAGAAATGCACAATTATATCATAATCATTTTGAAACTTTCATATCCCAGAACATGACAATTGAGTGCAATTTTTCTAAATCAAAATTCATGTGTATATGCTCATATTAGGCACGTGAATGAAATCATAAAATCATATCCTAAATGCACCAAATTCAAATATGGTGTAATTCATGTGACTAGTTAATATAACACTCTAACTCTCAATAGTTTTGGAATCCAACTATTACAAAACCCTTTTTTAAATTCCCTCTAAACGAGTCATCAAGTTGTTGATCACTGCTATTATGGAAGCCTTCAACAATGTTATATTCTTTGTGACATTCATAAAAATGAGCAACACGTCATTTTCTAAAACTATATCTATATCGTATTTGCCTATTGTGGTTGATAGTTTAAACGAGTTTTTCGTTGGGATTCTTCATAGTTATTGTTGTTATTAAAGCATATATTTATTTTATGAAATTAGAGACAAAAAGTTATACGGAGGACGATTTTAAACTTTCATTGTAAAGTGCTTTAAGTAAAGCTAAAGTTTAACAAAAAAATTCAAATACATTCTTTATTTTTAGGCATGAATAACAACTACCTTATCTGAAAGAAGAAGAAAAGAAGATAAAATCATCCTACAAATAAAAACAGAAAAATAATCCAAAGGATAAAGTTATCCTAATATAATCTATAGATATTTAGACACATTTTCAACACTCCTCCTTGCCTTAACAGCAATAAACTCCTAGTTTGCTTCTCAATTCTTCAAATATGGCTTTTGAAAATGCCTTTGTTAGGACTTCTGTACTTTGATCATTAGTCCTACAGTAAAGTGGACATATTTCACCTTCTCTTTGCACTTCCTTTAAGAAAAACAACTTAATCTTAAAATGCTTAGTCCTATTATAAAAAAATAGGATTGTTTGAGATTGAAATGGCAACTTGATTATTAACAAAAATCTAGGTTGACTCATTTTACTCTATATGTAAACCTGCAAGGATATTTCTAAGCCAAATTGCTTGATTTATAGTAGCAGTGGCTGCCATATATTTTGCCTCAACTGTGCTTTAAGCCACATCATCTTGTTTCTTTGAACACCATGAGCCAAAGCTTAAACAATAACCTATTGTACTCCTCATACCATCAACCAAAGCTCTCCAATCACTATCAATCAGAATGTACATGAAATTTGAAATTTTGACAGTAAGTGTACTTAATTCCATAATCTACAGTATCTTTGACATATCTACAATTCTTTTAGCAGCTTGAAGATGCACTTCACTAGAACAATGCATAAATCATAAAAACATACTTACTGCAAACATAATATTAGGTCTAGTTGTAGTATGATACATTAAGCAACCAATTAGGCTTCTATAATGATGTTTGTTCATCTTATCAGCTCCATCATCTTTGTTGAACTTTTCTTTCAAGTTTAATGGAGTAGTAGTGTTTTGTAATCGTTTATATGAAAACTTTTAACTATTTCCTTATACTTCCTTTGGCATACGAAGGCTCCATCTTTATGTTGCTTAAACTCCATTCCTATAAAAAATTCATTAAGCCAAGGTTAACCATCTCAAATACTCAAAGCAATTCGGCTTTAAACTCCTTTATTATATTCTTATCATTTTCTATTATAAGCAAATCGTCAACATAAACAAAAACTATGATTAACTTGGCTTTTGTTTGCTTCACGTATAACGTAGCTTTAATAAGACTTTTAATGAATCTAAAGTTTTGAAGATGATTATCAATTCTATTATACTAGGCTCTAAGGGGCTGTTTAAGATCATACAAGGCCTTTTTTACCTTCTAGACCTTCTCCTCCTATCCCTTGACCCAAAATCCTTCTAACTAGTCCATAAATATCTCCTCCTACAAATAACCATTTAAGAAAGCATATTCTACATCTAAATTGTAAACTTTCCATCCTTTATACGTAGTCAAGGATAGTAACATTCTAATTGTATCAAGGCGTACAACTAGAGCAAATGTTTCTGAAAAATCTACTCCAAATACTTGAGCATATCCCTTCACTACTAATATGACCTTGTATTTATTTATAAAACCATTTACTTTATGTTTGGTTCTATAGAACCATTTAACTCCGATGGATTGTTTGTGTTATAGTCTATCCATCAACTTGCATGTGTCATTTTTGCAATCATCTTAAGCTCTTCTTTCGTAACATCTACCCACTTGTCATCCTTCTCAGCTTCTTTGAATTCTGTAGGTACTAGGTTGCCAACATTGCTTCTTTTATAAATTTCTATTAAGGGCCTTGTATCTTTGACTAGTATGTCATCTAAAACATCATCAAAGTGTTTTGGAACTTCTAAAAATTGCTTTTTCATTGGCTTCTCCCAACTCCATTGTTTGTCCTCTGTGAATTTGACATATCTGCTTACAAGAAATTTTCCATTTGGTGGTTGAAAAATTCTATAAGCTTTGAAAGCGTTGTTGTACCTAGTGAAAATACTTGGTTAAGCCTTTTTATTAAGGTTGTCTCTCTTAACTTGCGAGACAAAAGAAAAACAAACACAACAAAATTTTTTGAAGCTTTGTAAATATAGCTTGTAACCAAACTAGGCGTTAAACAAAGTTTTTAGATAAAACACTGGTTGGCAGCCTACTTAGAAAAAATATAGCAACATTTGCAGACTCTGCCCATAGTTTCTTTGGTAGTTCCTTTTCATGCAACATACGCCGTGTCATTTCCATAAAAATTTGATTTTTCTCTCACTTACACCATTATGTTGTGGGGTCTAAGGTGTAATAAGTTGGTGTTCAATGCCAACTTCTTCACAAAATATGTCAAGGACTTCATTTGTGTATTCTTTCCCATTATTTGATCTTATTGTGTGCAAACTGTAAACATTTAAAGATGATTTTTTTAGGTCCTCCAACATCTGTGTGCACCAGTTGCAACTTATGTGTTACTCTCCATATTGTTTGAACGAATGGTTTTATGACTTGCTTTTCATATTGACAAGCTACGAAATCAACTAACTTGTCTTCAAGTAATGGGACATCTCTCACCAAGACATGATCTGTATGTAGAAAAGTCTAGCATGATATAAACGTCTAACCCTCTTATTTCATGATTTAGCATTGCTCACAATGCTTGAAAAAGTTATTTGCTCGTCCTCCATCAGATTTAGAGCATAACTTTTATCTCTAATTTTCACCTTAAATGCATCTCTACCTTTCGCATCTTTGATCATACACCATTTCTTTTCAAATATGAATTTAAAGCATTTTTTAATTAGTTGTGTAACTCTTAGTAGATTTTGGTCAATGTGGCAAATATAAAATATTTGTGATATGCTTCAAACCTATCATACTCTCAATAACTATAGTTTATTTTCCCTTGATTGAGATAAAATCACCATTTCTAATTTTCACATCGAAAACAATGGTTTTATCAAGCTCTTTAAAGAAGTTTTAGTCATTGGTCGTATGGTTTGTGCAGCCATTGTCTATTAGCTAAGAATCACTTAAGCTGTTTCATTGTAGCAAAGCATGTTCCAATAAAGAGTTGCTCCTCTTGGTTTCACTACATGGAAACCTTTGCCTTATTAGGTTAAGACTTGGAGATATGTTCCATATGCCCTATATTACCACACTTTCTACACCTAACATCAGGCCTCTACCAACATTTTCTTTAAGGATGATTTGTCTTTATGCAGTATGGACAAGGTAGAAAAGCCTCATCCTGCTGCTTGTTGGAGCCTTCAATTTCTTCTTGTTGTTTTTCCTCTTATTATTCTTCTTATCTTTGCCTCCTCTCGAGTTTTGTGCTTTTATACGAGAAGCACCTTGTATTGCCTCCTCTTGTCTCATCATTCTTCTCTGTTTAGTGTTTGTAAAACATTTACTAATTCTCCCAAAGAGATGATTGACAAATCTTTAGATTCTTCTAATGAGGATATTTTGGATTCATATTTTTTAGGTATGTTGACAAAAATTTTCTACATAATTCTTTCATTAGGAAAATCCTTGCTAAAAGGTCATACCTTACTAATAATGCTTAGTAACGTATCAGTATACCCTTTAATAGTTTCTATATCATTAATGCTCTATATCTCAAATTCTCTGATCAAGTTGAGCACTAACATACCTTTGGTTCTTTCACTACCTTGATATTCAGATTTGAGATAATCCCAAATACCTTTAAGCACTTCATATTCTTCTGCTACAACCTCCCAAAGATCTTGAGCTTTAAGATGAATAGTTAGCCTGATAGCCCATGCTTTATAGTTGTCACCATTAAAAAATGGTGGTGAAACAGTTGTTGATGTTGTGTTAGCCTTCGTTATGGTTTCACTCAACTCACAGATCCCTCAAGATGAAAGGTTTGATAATAATTAGTTGTTAATAGAGAAAATTTTTATTTTATAAAATTGGAGATAAGAAATTATACAGAGGATGATTTTAAACTTTCATTGTAGAGCTCTTTAAATAAAGCTAGAGTTTAACAAAAATTCAAATGCATTCCTTATTTTTAAAAATGAATAACAACTCCCTTATCTGAAAAAATATAAAGTCATCTTAAATATAAAAATAGAAAAATAATCCAAAAATAAAGTCATCCTAATCTAATCTACAAATTTTTATGTATGTTTTCAACAGTTCTGTTGACATTGATATTGGTGGTGAGTTGGGAATTTAAGGTTATGTTTAAGGTTGAGATTTTAAGGCTTGAGACATTGAAAGATGGTCAATAAGAGTAGTAGATGACGTAGATAGCAGCTTCGGCAATGGCTTTAAATATGAGGCAACAAATTATGATGTCCATCACCTAAATGTAGTAGGCACAATAGTAACTATCATGTCTTCTTTTATGGTTCACTTGTAGGCAATGCATTTTCAATTGGTTTTCAAAATATGTTGGTATTATTTGTTTGTGCCTATCATTGTTACTTCACCATTCAATGTGGTTGTCCTCCTTCCATGCTAAATATAGCCATTTGTTAACACATTAAAAGATTGGGACATTAAATATTCTTGGACCTATGTTTAGCTTATGTCATGTATGACATGACACATAATAGCAGGCTCTTAGCTACCAAATCTTTGAACCTTTGACTAGGCTTTTGATTCAACAAAACCTAGAAGTTAGTTTATGGAGTTAGGTCCTAATTTAGTTTATGGAGTTAGGTCCTAATAAGGAGTGCAATTTTATAATCAGATATAAAGATTGATTGAATGCTTATATAATATCTTTCTTGGAAAAATAGTGATAGTTAGACAACAGTAAATTCCATAAAAGTTATTTTTGTGCTTCCTTACTAATTATAGGAAAAAAACTACCATTTTGGCTCTTAAATTTGTTAATCTCAGTCCAATTATATTAAAATTAAATACTTCTATTTAACTTCATTACATTTAATTATGAAAAAACACATCTTTTTTGTCTATTTATATAAAATATCTCTCTTTTCGTTAATTTAAATTCAATATAACATACCTTTTAAAACAAAGTTTAAGTTTACAATATTTCAATATTTACAATACAACTTAATATTATCATTTAAAGCGTAATTTTGTAGATGATATCTGTAATAATTTGTGAATATCTCAATTAATTTAGCTTTTTATCATTCAAAATATAAATTATTTATCTCTAATTTAAAAATTAAAAAATTACTTACTTTTCCTCTTTCAAATAAATTCAAAATATAAAATTAATGTAATAAATATCTACTTGAATATCAAATTAAAAAAATAATTTTAACATAACAAATATATTAATTTTTGAAATGAAAAGTTGAGGTATCTCACTAAAATTTTCAAAAATATTGATTTCTTTATAAAATTAATACCTTTTTAAAGCACAATCATTTTTATTAAAAAGCTAAATAATGTTGACTTTATTTCAAATTAATAAGGATTACAATAATTATAATATCCAGGGTTTCTCTTCCACATATTTCAAATGCCAATATGAACTTTTATTATTTATTTTCTATTCATTTATTAAATAAAACAACCAAAAACCCACTAATTATTATTCTCAAGAAAAAAACACATTGATAACATGACAAGAGGAAAAAGCAATTAGGGTTAGGAAAAAGAAGAGAGACAAAAAGGATTAAGAACTTGGATTCAACAACATAGAGAATGACACATTGATTCACAGTTAACATATAGTTTGATAAACCAGTTACACTTATTCAATATAAGAAAAATGAAGCTTAGTGATAGAAATTACTGACAGAACATCTAGACATTTCGTCGGAAAGCTAAGTTAGTAACGGAATTTACCGATGGACTAAGGGTCGGAGAAACGACCATAGGTAATAATTTACAACGAATCACAGAATGTCCGTCACAAATTTACCGACGAAAATTTTGTGTAAACGTCGATGAATATAAAGACTGTTATTTTGTTTTGTCTTCAATGGTGAAGTTACCGATAGATAAGATATGTCTGTCGGAAAACTTACTGATGGAATTGGTTATTCTGTCGGTAAGTTAATGTTGTCATTACTTATGGTCATTAGTTATTTGTTGATAAATCGAATAGATCTTAATGACGAACTTTGTTTTTCAGTTGGTAAATTTACTAAAAACTTTTTTAAATTTCCCTTCATTAAATTTTATTTAATGATGTTATGGTTGATGCATAATTTAAATAGTTATGAGTTATCTATTGATAATATTTTAATTTGTTTCAACATTTAATTTGTTAAAACAGAAAGTTGATTGATGATATAAAGTAAAAATTGTCTTAATTAATAATAAAAAATTATTTTGTACATAATAATTATTTGTAATTCATACAAAATGACTACAAGTATGCTATTCATTTGGTGATTGAGGATGCTTTGATTGCTGCAATGAGGTGTTAAGCCTCCCTTCAACTCGTCCACCTCATTATGGAGCTGAGCTATGTACTTCATCAACAGTTGCAACTGAGTTGCTAATGTTTGTACTGTGCTCCAAAGCTTATAGACTTCATTAGGTGCGGACTGCCTACTAGATGTTGTTATACTGGATGTGGAGGATTGCAAATAACATATATTCGTAAATGAACCTAAGCCAAATATCGTTCCATGACGGTCCCTACCACTTATTGTATGAAGATAGTTTTGAGTCTCATCAATATCTTCATACTGTTGAGACTATTGTTGAATGTTTTCTTGTATTTTGTCCTATCATAAGGCAATGTTTATGCTAGTAAGTGATAATTATTAAGCATTAATATTAAAGCATAAATTTCATATACAATTAGTTTCCTATATCGGGTGTTGACGAAGGTCACATAATTATGCTTTTTAGTGTGACTGTTCAAAAAAAGTTGACGGGGTGTAGGCTTCATGCCTATAGACTTTTCTTGCATCAAAATAAAATGTTATAAATGAACTACAATTTATAAAAATTTCGGCAGAATTTTCTCTATTTTTATGATATTTACCCTTGTTGAATAAAGAAAATAACTCAACAACATAGCCATATATGGCACCAAACATTTATAACATTATCATTCTTCATAATATATATTTTTATTCCAAAATTCACACATCAAATTAAATTGAAATATACCAGAGTCAAAAAAATCAAAATAAAAAGTAAAGTGGAGATATTTACAAGTCTCTCTGTATGCTTGTGGTGAGTAATAAATCTTCTAATATGTACAGGAAGACTCTCTCCTCCCGATCCTCCATATTTATTGGTCGAATTACGCTCTGAAATGGACATTGCCTCGGGTGATGTCCAATAATGCTGCCAACAACTCCATATTTGTTCATAAATATAAGGTGGTTGTACACCAGTCTTGCGTATCACACCATCAAAGTCTCGATAACGAGTATGTGCTCGTCTCTTCTATACTTTATAAAAGATTGCATCAAATTCAGAATCTTAAAAAAATTCCTTCTGAAATAAAAGGAAAAACATACGAAAAGTATTTATAATGTAATAATATTTATCTAATAAATATATACAAATCAATTAAAAATAAAAAAACTTTTTGTACCTCAAACTCCTGATAATAAAATTCTTTTATCGCCTGAGAGATATTCTTCCATATGTAACCCTCAACATCATTCTTCTCCCTGAATTTGGATGCCATGTTCCTTAAGCATGGTCTAGACAGAAGCAACCTAATATTAAAATAATTAATTTTATACCACTTTTTAAATTTAAACCTATAACCTAATTATAAACATATAGTGTTTCATGTATTTTCACTTACAGATTGTTAAAAATTGTGACGTAAGTTCTTCCATCTGCTCCTTCAGCTCCAAGCTAAAGGTCGTCTCCTTTATACTCAATGATGGGTATCTTTTATTTGTACTTATACATATGAACCTTCACCTTCTTAAACAATATTTATTGGTTCTTCACCTTCTTACACAAATTATCAACCAAACTACAATATAATGTTCAAATCATCAATTTCGAAAGCACAATATAATGTTTAAATTCTTAACAAAATCACAATATCAAGTTCAAATGCTCATCCAAATCACAACATAATATT
Source organism: Erythroxylum incrassatum (assembly GCA_026546855.1). Taxonomy (NCBI): domain Eukaryota; kingdom Viridiplantae; phylum Streptophyta; class Magnoliopsida; order Malpighiales; family Erythroxylaceae; genus Erythroxylum; species Erythroxylum incrassatum. Next base: position 12,448,463 of record JANVCL010000001.1, read on the forward strand.
TAAATTATTAATGAAATCATAATATAATGTTTATATCCTTAACCAAATTACAACTTGATGCTCAAACACGGGTCAATTTGTTGATTCACCATCATCAACATGAGATTTTGTTAGAGTTAATTTTTACCTTATTTTGACATCTTATATCAAGATGCTATAATTTTGATTGAAAATGTTTTTTTCTTCTCAAAATTTGCTTTATGCTAATATCAAGATGCTATAATTTATCTTTTTAATTATGTATTGTTATCTCCTAACTAAAACTTTGCTTTTAAATAAGAAACTGATGATTGTCAATCTATTAAATAAATATAATCTAACTACAACCGATGCTTATCCTATAATCTAAGCCCGATGCTTATCCTATAATCTAAGCATAATGCATTACAAAAATATCAATGTATGGGTTTTGTACCTCAATCGATGATTAAACCAGTACCTCATCCTAGTAAAAAACATAAACTGATGATTACTCATACAATCAAACCACAAACAAAAACCCAAATGATCAAAGCAGTACACAAAACCCACTTACTTCAATTGATGAATAAATGAAGACGCGGAAGGAAGAAGGGAACAAAAGCACACAGAAGGAAGAAGGGAACCGAAGCATGTGAAGACATAGAAGGGAACCTAAGAACGCACAGATGATGACGATGATAGAGAGCCAGCAGTAATAGAGAAAACAAAAGAGAGGAGAAAATGAACATCAACAAAGGGGGCGGGTTTCGGGGGTAAGTTAGATGTTTAACCAAAATGATGTCGTTTGGTGACAACATCTTTTTCGATTTATTAAAAATGTTGAAGTAGAAGCTAATGATGGCGTTTAAATTTTAATTTTACCGACGAAATAACTCTTCCATTGGTAAATCACCGATAGAATCCAGTTCTGCTGTTACACCCTGACTCTTTTTTTGTCTCAAATCATTCACCGCAAATTTACCGATGGAAATGTGGATTCCGTCGGTACACTATGACTCTTTTTTGGTGTCGAATAATTCCCCGCAAATTTACCGACAGAAAAGACTATTCCATTGCTACATTATGCCAGAAAATTTGTTGGGATAATTTTCCTCCATCCCTACCAACGAAAAATTTGTCCGTCACTAAATGTAAATTTTTTCGACAATTTTACCGATAAGAATTGATTTTCCGTCACTAATTGCCTAAGGTATTTTTACTGTCGAATAATAATTTAAGACATTCTTATATAAATCACAACATCGAGATTGACACATGAAATATAGAACATAACTACCTAAATCCACACACAGATGGGCGTCAAATTATGTCCAATATCTATCAAGATCTTGGGGTTGAAAGTTTATAGGTTTGGCCTTATTTTGTCCACCACATCATATTCACTCTTCTACGTACTTTGGTTTGTGACTGTTTTGTTTGAATACAGAAATGCTTCTTTAAGTAGGACAATATACGAATTATTAATGTGTTTCTACTTTCTACTATGATATTGTAGATCTAAATCATCAGTTAATATCTAATTCCTCATTGCATTTGAGATAGAAAAGAAGAGCAAGGCATAAACTACCTATGACAAACTTGATTACCAGTGGGACATTTCAGTTACTAGCAGGTGGACCTAGCTAGATAAAGGAATATCATTTTGCAAGTGTTAGTTTTTGTTGTATTATACAATTCAAAGCATTTCATCACTTTCAAACTATGAAGCACGAACATGGCAAAATGGAGTCATGTTCGTGTGTCCGACACGTGTTCGACACGAACACGCGATGGATACATGTCCATATGTGTTAGAATAAAAAATTATTTTCATTAGCTCGGACACAGTTCAAAATGGCTCAGACACGTCTTAATATGGCTCGTAACATTTTTATGAATTACTCAAAAATTTATTTAGTTGACATGGGTAGTCTTCCTTATTAAGAAATATCTAATTGTTACAACTTCTCAAATCCCTCTGGTCTTCCAGTTGACATGGCTCCTTGTTTTCTCAAGTTCTTCTATAGTGGTTCTATCTGTTCTTCATACGATGCTAGCTTTCATCTGCTCATTCATGTCTGCATTGGTTCTTCATACAACGCTGTCTTCATAACGTCATTCAGGTTTGTTAACGTCATGCCCTTCTTTGTGGTGTGGCAACGACTTTGGAATGGCTTTCCCATTCAAAGTCATTTTCATTACACACGATTTGAAAACCGTGTACAGAGTCGCGTGTTTCCACGACTCTATACACAGTTACAAACTTACAATACTTATTAATTCCTCTGATTAATAAGTATTGTAAGCTTCTGGTGCATCAATGGTGTTTACCTTCCACTCTAGCATTATCTTTCTTGAGAACATAAGATTTAAGTGGCGTGGGATTGAAATTCTTTTCTACAGATCCCAATCAGAGGTCATTCAAACTCCTAATTGCTTAATGGAATATATGCTCCATATTTTCTTAGAAAGGCTTATAAAGTACCAAATATGTATGAACTATCAAGATAATGGAAGTTTTGAAACACATTAATCAATATATATCATATTATGAATTTTGAATTTTTTCTTAATTCTAAATTTTATAATATATATATATGCCACGTCTGTGTTTATGCTTCATAGCTTTCAAACCATGATGATGTCAATTTATCCATTTGCTGAGCTTTCGGAACTGTCTCCTCTTTTTCTCTTGTCTCTCTCTATCTCTCGTGTTCACCAATGACCAAACCTTTCACTTTCATTCTTTAAATGTGCTGTTGTGTGCTTTTTGCTTCATCTGTATTGCATTATATTAGTATTCATTAATCTCTGCAAGCTTCAGTCCTTCGGCTTCAAACAAAAACTACCACTTAAGCCTCTTGCCACCTAAAATGTTTATTCATCTTACTTCACTCGTAGTATATCTGAATCTTTTCTACGTCCACTTTTGACGTGATGCATGCTTGCTTCTTCACGTCATTTGCTCCAAATGTTCTTTCACTTCCCTTCTGACTAATGTTACGGAAGAAATGAGAGATTCGGCGGGTTGATCACTTGTCATCAGTTTGGTTAAGAGTGAAATGGCCATGAAAGTTGGAGTCCTGCTGGTGATCTTATGTCTAGATGTGCGCGTTACATCCGTTCTTGGTTCTTCAGGTAATGTGACTAAATCTTTTAGAGTTTCTAACTGTTATTTTTCTTCTTTTCTTTTTTGAGTTAGTAATTGCAACGCCTATTAGTCGATGATTTCTCTCTGTGAATCTTTCTGGAATCTTAACTTGGAAAGAGTTTGAGGATCTGTGTACCACGGCAGAGTTTGTTTTTACAAGTAAAATACACCTCAAATTGGTTGGTGGTAGAGTTTGGTTTTTTGTTTCTTGGTTTCCCAATATCATGTGCAATGTGACCAATATCCAACTGAATTTGCTGTGTGATCCCGAATCCCAAGTACGAATTTATTTTATTCGTTACGTTTCCGGTTTCTTGATCATGCAAGATTGTCAGTTCTTGACCCTCTGGTACTTGTAAGACGAATTTCAGAGCTTTGAAGTCGTACTTATCATTTCCGAGCAGCGTAAGTACAAAATGGTTCGTCAAGAACTTGACAATCTTGAGCTGGTTAATCGCCGCTGTTAGCTGCAATCGGGTTTCATGATAACATCGAAAAGAGTAGCAATCGGTGTGTTGAATGCCAATGGGAAGTTCCTCTGAAACAATGACATTGTTCATATGGGTTTGTGAAGCTCTGTTTCACAATGAAAATTAAAAATTTTCCCTGGGAATTGGCATAGTTAATACATATATATAAATGATAACGCTTCAAGAAATTCTTGGCTTATTGTTCCCCTTCTGAAACTTTTATGTATATGAACTCTTTGAGTCTCTCTCATGTGGAAAAGATAAGCAATTTATGAGAGATGATCACGATAAGTATGTATGGGCAGTGATTTCGTATTAGGAGGCTATTTCTAGTTATCCACATAATGAAAAGCCAATATTCTAAGGTAATGGCATGTATATAATTTGGTTCTGCCTATACAAAAGCTAATACTTAGGTGTTTGATCATCAAAGAACACTTGAATCCACTTTGATTGATCCTTGTTCTTTTTCTTTCTTTTTTTAATTTAATTTTCATGGGCATAGATCCTAAACAAGCTCTTCTGAGCTTTGACAGCAAAAGACATGGAAAGTCAATGAAGGAATCTTCCTACAGAGCATCCCACTTTCCAGCATCCTTCCATCAACCTCCAACTAAAGCTAAAAAAGAGCCTGCTATACATCTTACGCCTTAAGAAATTTGTGGAGTATGTAGAATTGAATAATCACAGCTATTATAAATTTGAAGGGGTTTATCTTGTTACGGCCCTTCTTGCACATAATGACTTTAGGCCATCAAGCATTGCACTTGAACCTTCTATGGCATCTTTTTAAGGGTCTTAGCGAACAAATGGGTGCATGATTCTGTATATTCTTTATCAATTGTAAGTCATCGAAGTCACTATGCAAGGAAACATGTGAGATTGCCCGAACCAGCTTACTCTAGACCTCTGCATAAATATGGCAACAAAGGTTTTGAGTTTGCAACTGAAAAGACCCTGAAATCACTTCTCCATATATACACTAAATAAATCCTCACCGTGTATACTTCTTTGATATATATGTCTAGGTCCTTCATTCTCGCCAATCCAATCTCCATCTTCTTCTTGGAGCTGGGGTTCTTGTGCACCTGCTGCAGTATCACCTACAATTTCTCCAAGCCAGTACAATAGTATGAGAAGATTTGCTTTCGTATTCGATCCATACTTTGCTCTGTTACCATGTTTTCAAAATAATAATGTCAATAGCCTCACAATTATGCAATTTGTTGGCTGCAAGTGCACATTCATTCTCCTGCAAAGCCTCCTATTGGTTATTCCTTCAGGAAGACCAAAGCTCCACCACCCGTACATATTATGACTCTGCCACCTCCTTTGGCTAGTGGTAAGTTCCTTTTGCGTATGTATTTAGCAATCTTTTCATATTTGGTAGAATTGGGATATTAGAGATACACCTGCTTTTGAGTAATGTCCATGTCCTTCTTGTAGATTGTACATCAGTCACATGTGCGGAACCATTAACAAATACACCACCTGGATCCCCCTGTAGGTGTGTGTGGCCATTGAAAGTTAAGCTTCGTCTAGGTGTTGCAATCTATACCTTTTTTCCTTTGGTAACCGAGCTAGCAGAGGAAATTGCAGCAGGTGTTGCCCTTAACGATAGCCAAGTTCGCATAATGGGAGCAAGCGCAGGTAGAAAACAACTAGAGAAAAGCACGGTTCTCATTGCCCTAGTGCCAGCAGAAGTAAAATTTGATGATACTACTGCATTTTTAATCTACGATAAATTCTGGAGCAAGCAGGTCAAAATAAAGGCATCCCTCTTTGGTACCTATGAAGTACTGTACGTGCAGTACCCAGGTTATGTTCTGATCCTCACTTGAAACTTCAGTTTTACTAGTCAACTAATTCATGCATCATCCCCGAGAATGCTGGATTGATGGATAAAAGGAAAATGTAGCAGTCGTGAAAAGTCATTTATGTATGATTGACTTTGAATGAATCCTGAAGTATCTGCCAAAACCTACGCTACAAAGGAACATTTGTTCTCACTATGTTACAATGTTAAACATTTCTATTGTCCGCATTAGAAGTGGTCTTCCCTTCTATATCTAGTCTTTTCGCATTTATGGACTGCGTGGAACATTATATGTTTTATGTACGTCTAATCTGGTGCAACCTGCAGGTCTCCCACCCTCTCCGCCATCCTCATCTGCCATTTCTACTTCTGACGATTATCCATATGCTGGCCACGGCAACAATGGAAGGGCAAATAAACCTTTAGGAGTTGATGTGCCTAAAAGGAAGAAAGATGGGCTTAGCAGAAGCTCTATAGCTGTAACCTGGATCTCCACCTTCACCTTCTTGGTTATCTGCATGGCTATTTGCTGGCTTCTTCTGCTTAGATATGGAAGCTATTCTTATCTACGTCCACAAGTGCCACCTCCAGCAGTGTCATCCCCTGCAAAACCATCAGGTATAACTGGTTTGGCGAATTTACTTATTTTTTCATGCGATCATTCGAGTATTCTGTTGTATCATCCCCTGCCACCATCAAAGTATAACTGGTTTGACTAATTTACTTATTTTGTCTTGCGATCATATAAGTATTCATCTTTATACTAGTCAATAAAAAACTTATTGTTTCCACTCTATATTGCCTCCTAATGCAATATGTTACCTCAATATTTTTGTTGTTACGTTAGGTCTGAGGTTCCTTTTACCTGACTTTTTTGACGATCTCTTCCCATTCAATTAAAGCACTATGTTTTCTTTTTTATCGTTTTCATTTGCTGTTTTTGAACAGATGTTTACATTATAAGATCCATTTATTGATATCCAAACTTTACACTTTACAGGGACCTATACGCCTATGATTTCACCTCGTATTCCTGGTTCTGCATCGGTATCACTAAGTTCTGATCCCATGGCATATACAGGATCTGCCAAGACATTCAATTTGATAGACATAGAGAGAGCTACTAATAATTTTGATGCTTCGAGAGTACTCGGAGAAGGTGGATTTGGAGTTGTTTACCGTGGAAAGCTGGTCAATGAAAAGGAGGTGGCTGTGAAGGTTTTAAAGAGAGATGATCAACATGGAAGTCGAGAGTTCCTGGCAGAAATTGAGATGCTTGGTCGACTGCATCATCGAAATCTAGTTAAATTGATTGGCATTTGTACCGAGGGCCATGTCTGCTGCCTAGTCTATGAACTTATCCCAAATGGAAGCGTTGAATCACATTTACATGGTGGGGGAAAGCCTTATCAGTTATTTTGCTTCCTTATGTAAGGCAAACGTTTTTCACCTTCTTATTCCTTGAATGATTCATGTTGGTTTTTTAGGAGTTGACAAAGAAAGGAATCCACTTGATTGGGATGCTCGAATGAAGATTGCCCTTGGGGCCGCTCGGGGACTAGCCTATCTGCATGAAGACTCAAGCCCTTGTGTCATACATCGTGACTTCAAGTCCAGCAATATCTTGTTAGAACATGATTTTACCCCCAAAGTTTCAGATTTTGGATTGGCCAGAGCAGCAATGGATGAGGGAGACAAGCATATCTCCACATGTGTAATGGGGACTTTTGGGTATTATTTCACATAATATATGATTTTGATTTTAATATCTTCAGCTTCTTTGCAAGTCATGTTGCTACTTTCTGTAATTTTCCAGCTTCCACGTTTAAAGCTTATATTCTTGTCTTACTATCTGGTTCAGTTACCTGGCTCCGGAGTATGCAATGACGGGACATCTTCTAGTTAAAAGTGATGTTTACAGTTATGGTGTGGTCCTCCTTGAGCTCCTAACTGGACGGAAACCTGTAGACTTGTTACAGCCACCAGGTCAAGAAAATCTTGTTGCTTATGCTCGTCCATTTCTGACAATCAAGGAACAGTTAGAAACAATTATCGATCCAACTATCAAGTCAACTGTTTCACGTGATACCATAGCGAAAGTAGCAGCTATAGCATCAATGTGTGTGCAAACTGAAGTATCTCACCGACCGTTCATAGGTGAAGTAGTTCAGGCCTTGAAGCTGGTCTGTAAAGAGTTTGACGAGACAGAAATGCCTGATTCAAGAGATTTCAGTCATGAAAAACTGTTGCTTCTAGAGGAGAATTGTAAAGAAATGCAGAGCACATTGTACTGAACTTGTAAATTCGAAAGCGAATGAGAATTGGATCAAAATAATCTACTTCTTTCATTGCCTTCTGAACATACATACCTTGAGTGTGCTGAATACATTAGCTTGAAATTCAAAAAATACAATGATGATTGAAATGGACTGAACAAGCTGATTTATCTGCTAAAACAAGTATTCTATACTTACTACATTATAGCACAACTTAAACTTTACAATAGCACTAAATCAAGTTACACTCTGACACTTCTAGTTGATGCAAGTGTTGTTGAAAACTCCAAGTTTTTTCCTAAGAAACTCAAATCGATGTTTCCATAAGCACTTGGTAAAAAAGTCTGCTATTTATTCTTCTAAGGAACAATGTAGTAACTTCACTTGGTTCTCCTTCTCAACTTCTAATGTAACTCACCAAGGCAATGGAGACTTGAGGATGCTAATAGGTCCTCGTACCAATTACGAGGTCATGCTCCAAAAAGCTCAAGGCACAATTTCAAATTTATGCACAAGCTTTTGTTTCACAAGAACTTCAAGAAGTTTTGTTGATCAAGCTTGGGGAAGAGCTTAGGGAGAC
>JANVCL010000001.1:12489704-12500178 GCA_026546855.1 Erythroxylum incrassatum
ATTATTTTGCAATTTTTAAAAAGTTTAGGGACTATTTTATAAAATTAAAAAATATCCCGAAACGGTACCCGGTACCGACCGGTACCGGTACAGTTCCATTCCAGAGCCCAATCCGGTATCAAGTTCGGTACGGTATTCATAACATTGGATTAAAGTAACGATCAAAATACTCAATTACAAGTTACTTTCCTCCTCTTTTGTCTTTTCACTTTCAAGCATTTTAGTCATTGTGTCATTCACAAATCTCCTAAAGGACTTGACTTTTAGACTTAACTTTGCTTAATTGTGCTTTAGACCTCTTATCCTAAACATGCTTTATTATTAAAAAACACAGCTATTTAAGAATAAATCAACATTATTCTTAATATATTTAGGTTTAAGGTTGGAACGGATTGTAGAGCTCAGGCTCAAGCAATTCGAAACTCGAAAATTTTGTAAATAAAAGTTTGAACTTAATCTAAAGTCCAGTCAATTCTAATTAAACTTATTGATTTTGGGTCGAGCAGATAGACTTCTAACTGTTTTGTCATCCCCAATTATAAACTTCTACATTTTTTTCTGTTTGCGTAAATATCACAACAATTAATTGTTTGTGTTGGGTTCTTAGCCTTCAAATGGCTTGTATTCTTAGCATTTCCTCTAAGATTTATGACTATGTTAGTAAATATGTATTTATATGTAACTAGACAGAGATGAAAATATGTATAAATAACGACAAAATGTAGAACTAGGAATATATCATAGAAAGTAGTTCGTATCCTTGAAATTTTAAACGTAGAATTGTAACATAACAATTAAATCAAAATTATTTAATTAAACCACAACCTTGGCACCAGTCACACCTCAATGTTTATTTAATTAAACTACTAGCATTGATACACTTTCTTAAAAGAACTACGATCAGTTGTTACTGATGCCAAATTTCTCAGTTACTATGGTTTTAGATACGTCCATGAAGGAGTTAGTCACAATTTACTTCCAAATAATGTTAAGAGATTAGGTACAGGCTGGGAGGGGTGAGCATTAGAACATTTGTTTAGTTTTGCACATTTTTTATAAGTTTATGTACTCCTTGAGACCTGACTATTTAAGCAGCACAAAAGCACGTCCCCTCATCTCCCTTTGTTGGCACAACGTTCCAAGTTATTGGAATTCTGCCCCTTAAGCAGTTCTGACTATCAATGCACACAAAACTTGCCAGAGTAAAGGTGTGGAAAAGATTACTCTCAACTCTCCATTGTCCCAACATTAGTGTTCTTTCTACCAAGAACCAAGCAAATGGAATGAAGGTTACATACAGAATAAAGAATAACATAAAAGGAAACCAGAAGCTTTCCATCCTCTAAAACTAAAAGAAACTCTGCACATGGACACTCAATAGTTTCATCCCAATGTGCCTGCCTTACCAAATTCATTCTCTCCTCTGTCACTTGCGTGTACCATGGAGAGCACCCTCATGGAACATCGTCTAGCTTATGTACATGAGCAGCTTAACCGCAATCATTTCCGCAATCTAAATAGGCTTTTGACCAGATAGTGTGCTGTATATTTGTACAACTTCAATTTGGAAAAGCCTAAACCAATTTATCAGAAAAAGTACGAAACCCACGCTGCAATTGGAATAGCTGTAGTGACTCGAACCCCAGCCTTCATTGCGGTAGGTTATTAACTGCAAACAGCCGCAACAGCTAGTTTTTTCATGACATTTGGGCATGGATCTCCTCCAAACATTTCGGGTGCAACAGTTACTGAGCATGAGGTCTGCCCGACACAAAGCTGCCAAATGAAAGTTACATTAGTGTCTGGTCAGAAGCAAAGGGGACAATAACCATTCAGGATCATGAACAGTGAATTCAGTTGTAGGACTACGAAAAGGCAGTTACAAACACAGAGACAAAGAAAACTGTAGCATACCCTGTTAAAAGCATCATATGAATGGAAAGCATGACAGTTCCCTTGACGGTAGTTTCCACAAGTCCCTTCTGGTGTGCCAAAGCTTGCAAACTTAATAGAAGAAATTTTCTGCCCAGGGTCACATGACAAATGGACCTTAGGCCTCAACGGTTTATTCACCTTGCCAGAGGCTTGCATCTCATAATTCATCAAAGTTGGCTGCCACTCATAAATATCAGCACATACACTGTCCACTTCTCTCCTTAGCAAGGAAATTCCATTAGGATCTCCACCCCATTCTTCAAACACAATTAACAAGTTTCCGGTTGGGTTTAGCCATGATCGAGGAACATGATACCTGAAAGGTTGAATTTTTTTTTCTTTATGTGTTAATTTTCAATGGACTCTTCATGTGATTAAATGGAACTGAAAAAGCTAGTTAATACTTCATTACCATCTTTGGGAAGCTTCCTCACAATTCCTCAAGCATTTCGTCTCACTAAATGTTCCAGCATAGTTGCATTCACCACAACTTCCAGAGGCTTTATTTGCAGGCCAATAACGTCCAACACTTTGTCCATTTATCCACACCTGTCCTTTGCCCATACTAGCCATGTCTAATGCCAATGGGGAATTTCCAGCTGGAGCGTTGAAGGTAGTCTGTGAAAGATGGCATAAAAATATTGCTCCAAGACTTGTTATCATTTAACATACTACTGATCATCGAGAAATTTTAAATGGAAGTGGAATGGTACTTCTTTCAGGTATTGGTTTGACTAAAAAGTATCACATTATCAGAGCCACAATCCACTTGTAATTAAAACAAGGGAAGAATTTTCAAACTGCAAAGCTAACTCAATAAGTTGGTCCATAAACGACAAACAAGGATTGCCAAGAAAATTTGATAGAGTGCAACACTGGGAAGCACATATATTTCATTGTTTAAGAAGTTGGCAAGATACGGTCAAGGGGGATTTCAGATACTCACTTTGTACCACATCAGTGGCTGTCTTCTTGAAACTAAAGACCCTTGTGCCCACTCAACCGAGGAACTCCCGCTGAGTGAATGAAGGCTTAATGCCTCTCCTTTAAGACCAATCTGATTGCAAATGTAAAAACAAATGAACTTCAGCATAGCTGATGAAAAAAGAAAGTACATGGTGAATTTTAGATGAGAAACCTTGTATGTCCACTTCTGCCAAGACAAGTCCCTCCTTCCCTCGTTGAGACCATTCAATGACACTGGGCCAAGGACACCAGTACTCCATGTCTCAAAATGTGGACCAACGTTCTGCATCAAGTATCATCAACAGCGGATAAATGCACAAGTAAAGCCAATGTGGCCTCTCCATGTTAATTAGTGCAAACATGCATGTATATATATGTGTATGAAAGAGAGACACAAACCGGGAGACCAACAGCAACACTCAGAAGAGAAATTCTATTAATACCGGCTCTCATCTTCACACCTTGACTGAAGGTCAATTTTGGGAATTCCAAGCTTCCATAAACAGATCCTGCTCAGACTGAGAAAATATATCCAAACTTAATTTGGCTTATCAGGTTAAGACTGCAAGTAATATGTTGTATTGTACTCGGACAGAAGAAAGTGTTGCCTTCTTGCAGATACAGAAATATATGGCACTTCGGATGTGGATAGAGAACTTTTCAAACTGATATCATGAGAATGTTCTAAGTTGGCGTTTAACATTTTTCTATTTCCTACTCTTCTTTCATTCTTTTCTCTTTTTACTTGCAAACAGCATCCTCAAACAAAACTATGTGTACCTGTTCGTTGACCATTGACAAAAACGTGCAAAGCATGGCCTGCTGATAAAACAGTAAGAACAGGATCCTTCCCCTTTTCCAAGAATCCTTCATTTGAGTGAATATTCACACTGCAGATCCAAATTAAAAATGTCTAAAAACATAAATGCCAGAAGATGAAAAGATCAAGGACTAATCCAAAAGAATAGATGAACAAGCCAAGTTGTATGATACTCACTCAGTCATGTACCATAAGTAATCTGAACTGTCTCTGGTGGTATTTAATTGCTCCAACAACCCAGTCATCGTGAAGGTCTTATCACCATCAGAGCCAGGGTCTTCGTTGTACACCTGCCAAGAGAGTCCTCCATGCACAGGAACGGGAGTCATCTTCATGTTTGCAACTTGAGCACCAACCTGTCCAGAACATGCACTTCAACATTGTCACAAATAAAAAACAAGAACTCTTTCAATTTTCAGGGAAAAAAATATCATCCATTGCGGAAAACTATAGTAATACAATGTTGATAATGGAAATTGTTTTGATCTTTTCAGGAAGAAATCCTCACCCTTGCAGTGTTGTAAACAGTGTTTTTGCAGTCTGGAAGAATACTGATAGACCAGGGAGGTAGGTTGTAGTGCATGTTACCAAAAGCTACTTTTGCAAATGACATCTGGTTGTAATTTGCAAGGAATGCAGAACAAGCTCCAGATTTTGATTTGAACACATGAGCCTATATAATATTTATGAAACACGAGGGAAGGTTAACACCACTTTAAATTAAGACCACTTTAGAAAGAATACAAGTAAAGGTCACCTCTTCATAGTTTCCCAATTTTATCACGGTTGCATCTCCAGAGACTAGAGCTGGTTCAGCAAGTTTAATTGCTCTATGTAGATCTTTCAGATGGCCCCATTTAGACTGCCTTAAAAGTCCTGCGTGCATGAAGTAGGACCTAAACTTCAGAATTATGCAGAAGGAATTTAAAACTTACTCCAGATCATGACTACTAAATAGTCGCAAGAGTATCATTAAATGGAGGCAGTGTCAGTTATTGAGAAGAGACATCTTATTTCATAACGACATCAGCATTCTTGCAGAAAAGAATTAAGTATAGTGACAAAGATATTTCTTTCCACGAACATGTAACAAACACATACTTATTTTCCAACTCTGAGAAAGGATAATTTAGTTTCCAACTGAGGGAAGGACCAACCAAATAACGGGATATGCATGCGTCCAAAAGTTCTATAACTGTTTTAAACTTTGAACCATCAAAATCTCACAAGAGCCTAAAAGGACATAAGGCTTTTTGAGAATGAAGCTGATACGTAATCAGCTCTTGCCTATAACATATCAGGCTCTCATGATGATAATTAAATAATAACTCCTACACCTTCTACATTAAGGCTTAATCGCTGGTGTCAATGATAGTGCACATAGCAACAGGATATATTTAAGCAGCCTGTTCATCATAAGAATGCTAGAAAATAAAGAATCATTTTGTTCTAATCCTTTTAGACAGAAAAAACAGATTATGACTTAACAAACATAAGGGAACATGTGCCTACCATATTCATCAAGAGGAGCATCATAATCATAACTTGTAGCTATGAAAGGACCACCGGCAGTTCGACCAAAATTTGTTCCACCATGATACTGAAACAAGAAAAGCAGCATATCAAACTTTGCTTACCTACACTAGGATTCCGGAAAACCTATGGAGTTAGTAAATACTCAGAGAATAATCTAACCATGTAGTAATTAACAAATGCTCCTCCTTTCTGTATGAACCTTGCAACCGCGAATGCTAAGTCTTCAGCTGGCCGGTAAGGAACTGGACCGCCAAATTCCGTAAACCTGTACGGATAACAGGGAAAAAAAAAGTTCTCCATAAATTTCCAGTTTTTGGCATGAAGCATGTATACTAATTCTTACCATGCAGTCCAGGCCTCAGTCCACATCTTGGGCTTGTAAGGCTTGTTCGGTGAGAAGTAGTCACAATAGAAACCGTTGCAGGCATTAATCTGTCAGGACAGTGGAAAGATTAGAAATAGGAAAGCGCAGAAGCCGGAAGATTTAATCAACTCGAACTATAACTCGAGAAGAATATTTTCTAAAAATGAGGCAGACTCCAAGTACATTTATTTGGTTTGATTTGAAATGGTTGAAAATAATATACTCCACAGTTCATATTTACGAGAAAGAAAGAAATTTATTCTCTATGAACACCCAGAAGCCATGCTGACAATGGTCAATGAATATAATAGTGAAAGCACCATCATTATTAAGAAAAGACAGAAAGTCAAAGATATGGGACTGTGCAAGTTGGGCAGCTAAGCCATGTGCAGTGAGGAATAACGCTTCATTTCAAGCAACAACAACAGTGCTTCAGATCAACCATCTTGTTTTCTCTCTCCCAATTATTGCATGGTTGGATGTACATCAGAATTCAGAAGTTAATGGGACAGGTGATTTGAAGCACAACAACAACCCCACTTAAGGCAGTGAGGCGACGTAACATGAGGACCATGACCATCACTGAGTTGTATATGGAGTACGAAAAGAAAGGTTGACAAAAGGTATTACAAAAAGTTAAAATAGCATTAGTCCATAGCTTACAACAGGATCTGGAGCATCATCTTGCTTGCACATGACCCATGGGACACCCGTCCCCAGACCTACAGCCATATTTGCTGCCCATTTAGCATAAGCTTGACCAGGTGCACCAAGTTCATATTCTATGGGTCCATACTCATTCTCAATCTGCCATACATTGAAACGTAGAGAATAGAAGGAAAGTCACTTCCTCTAGTATATTTTCCGTAAAACCAACGGTAAAATCCAGATAAAATAACGGACTTCATATTCCCTTCGATATACAAAATCTGTTTTTTTTTTTTAATTTTTAAGCATCCAATAAGAATAACAAAGCAGTAATTTCGATACCTGGGTTAAAATAATTGGACCACCCTGAGACTCGTACAAACCTTCTGCTTTCATCATCTTAACAATCTTTGCTGTGAATCTTTGCATATGAGCCTGTATAAAAAATTTAATTTCGATAAGTAAATAAACCAATTCTAAAATGGAAGAAAGCCTTAACAAGGGTTAGTCTATATACATAAGAAACTGCAAAAACGCCTCACCTTGAAAGGGCGATTATCGGTTCTGAAACTGATTCCAGGAATGTACTTGAGCCAAACTGGGAAACCCCTGAAATTTAAGCAGGGGATTTCTGTTTAAGACTTCATAAGCGAATTGAGTTCTCAAAACTGTGAGCTTTGAAGTAAAGACGTTGGTAGATTACCCGAAATTCCACTCAGCACAGGCATAAGGTCCAATCCTGAGATGAACATAGAGACCTGCTTGCTGCACCAGCTTAATAAACTTGACCAGATCATAGTTTCCCTCAAAATAATACTGAAGAGACAAAAGTTGCAAAAAATTAGAATTCAAAAGTTGGAACTGTAAACAAAAATACCAAAGACAAATATGTTTGGTCAAATTACTTTTCCAGGAGAAGGTTCATGTCCATTCCAAAAAACATAAGTCTGAATCACATCAACTCCTCCTTCTTTGGCCTTCCCTATAAGATCTGGCCACATCTGTCATATTCTCAACCAAAACCGTCAGGCCAAAACAGAAAAACTTACATTTAAATGTTAGTGTACGTACGATAAAACAGAGACGGCAAAGAGTGTGCCCATTTGGAGAAGCTCCGAAAAACAGGGGAAAAGTTTTCTTTTTTATAAAGAACTTGATAAACAAGAGCGTGAATGAAGTACATTTGGAATAATACCTCAGGGGTGCTTCTGGGGTAGTGAATGGATCCAGATATAAGGATCCTTCTTTGGCCATTAATGGTGATAGCCCTTGAGTCATAAGAAACAGAGGCAGAAACAGAACAAACACATAAACCCAGCAACAAAACCCCAACCACATTGTTGCACATAGCAAGCTTCTTCAGGGTCATAACTATGACCCAAAGGATCCCTTCAAAGCAATGGCCTTTATGCTCCAAATATTTCCCCCTGAGCACACTTTGTTCAAAGATTCTTCACGTGAACAGAAAAATGTCCATATGCATGTATCAAAGAGAAATCCTAGAAAATCAACAAAACCAACAGGTTGTATATCCCTTTTTTGCTTTTAAGTCAAATGAAATAGGAGGGGAAGATGAGGTAAGAAAGTTTCAAACTCTCGGCAGTAAAACGTGTGTGGGAGAGTGAACAAACGAGTGGGAGAAAGAGCTGGTTCACTATGCTAAAAGGGGTGTGCTTTGCTTTGCAATTGCAGCTGCTTTTGTAAGCACTAAAATAGTGGGGGCTTTGACCAGGAAAAGGCAGACCACTTGGCATTTTATTGTTCGTCCTTTCTCCAGCTAATTACTTTTTCACTTTGTTGTTATTAATCGTATCAAAATAAGAACAAAATGTTAAAGGTAATTTTTCTTTGGCTTACAGCACAGATTCTCAGAGGCAAAGCAATCCCGAAACGGGGTTCTCTGTGTCCCAAATCCACGCGCATGGAGGACGTAAGTTTAGTCAAGTAACCAAGAATTTACACGTACATCTCAAAATTAATGTAACTATTTAATTATAATCCCTATTAGCAGTTAGCTCCTAGCTCCTAGCTCCTAGCCCTTAGGAGGATGCCACCAAATAAGTGAAAGTGATATTTTTAGTGCATTGACTCGGTTAAAGTGGAAACAATTCTTTACGAGGGAAATCAAATCATGGACTGTGGAATTCTTGTTCTAAAGATGGGTATTGATTTAACTTGAAGTACATGTTTCATAAACAAGTTGTACTTTTTTGAAACTCTTATTCAAAAGTTATGGTTAAATGACAGTTTTAATGTAGGAGGAGGACATGAGTGTGAAATTTGGAACAACATTAGCAGCCTCGTCAATAAAGAAGCCTTCAGTTGATAAGATTCCTTAATTATTAGCGTAAGCATGAAAACAAACCGTTCCCTTCATATTATATGTTTGAAGTTGCCACCTGGTGGGCAATAAGCAAAACGAAGAAGAAGAAGCTTTCATTTTTAGAAATTTAAAAAACAAAGGAAGGTTGCTTGACAAGAAGACAGACCGAGATGAAAAAAGAAAAATTAAAAAAATCATACTTGAATATATCATATTTGAAAAGGAATCTTTCATGCAACTCATAAATTAGTCAGGACAGATCGCCTGTTCCATTTATTCTATTATCACTTTTATTCCAAGCCCTTTCATTCATCCGTTCTAATAAATAAATGAAAATTGAATGGATAAAAGGGTTTGAGAATAGAGTGGAACAAAAAAAGGAAAACAGACGATCTATTCCTAAATCATATTTTCTGTATTCTCACCCACTCAACCATGCATGATTACAATCACCAAATCTCTGCCTCAATTTTATGATTTTCCTGCCAACCAATCATCATCAATGTTGAAACTAAATAGTTATTAACTATATCATAATAACCAAATAGAAAATAAACAACTATATCACAAACGAGGTAAGTCTAACTAGCATATTAACAATCATAAAAGAACTTAATTTGGTAACACAGGAGATCAAAGGTTCAATTAGTATTAGACCCATTAAGACATATGTTATATATCTTATTATTTTATTTTAGACATTTATTTAATAATTGAACTTTTAAGATAATGTTGATTCGTTTTAAATTCTAATCAAAATGGAATAGCATATTCTTTGGAGATTTGGTTGGTTGATTGCAGTTAGACTATAGTTGAAGGGCTGTCGTTTTTGGTGTGACTCAACGACAATTCTCATATGACCTGGCGGCTAAGATTTTAGAGCTATCCTGGATAATATTAAGCAGCTAATTATGTTACAATAGAACTTTATCTATTGCAGATTTTTCTAGGTGAATCACATAACCTAGGTTGAATTAAGTTACTTCTATAGGATTTTGGAGTTGCATTTAATTTGTAAATGTTGTAGCTTTTTGGAAAAAAAATTGCAACTATTTTTCTATTGGAGTTTTAAGTGATTTGGCTTATGTGTGTGTGCTTCAATTTTCTTTGGTAGTGTTGTCATTATTTGGGTGTGTGCAATGTTTCTCTTATGGATGCGTTATTGATTGGGTGGTTTTGCTACTGCTTTGTCTTGGCTGGATAATTTCAGTATGTATCATGAACCTAAGCTGAAGGGGCCTGAGGTGCGTTTCTTGTGTGTTGTTGAATGGGTATTTTTGCCACTAAGTTTTTTCTTCTGGTTTACATTCTGGGCATATATGTTGTGTTTTGGTTGACATCGTTTGACTAGGTACCTTTCAATTATTCGACGACAGTTGACGGTGTCCTTTGAGAGCTTTGCAGTTGATTTATTTTTTGATCTATGTACTCTCTCTGTGTTGTTTTTTTTAGAAAGTAACTCTCTCTGTGTTGTTGTTCTTCATCCTTCGTATGGATTTTGGTAAGCTGTTTATGTTGATTGTGTGGCTATCGATAGTGGAAGTGGTGTCCGAAAAATTCAACAACTGAATACGAAAGTACCATTGGCGAACAACTTTCCGATTCGTTATTAAGAAGCTGGAATTATTAAGGAAGTTATTTTTCTTTCCCAAGTATCTTTTGTTTATGTTCGTTGTTATTTCAATCATTTGAGTTGTTTTATTTTCATCCTTTATTATCAAATACTGTTAAGAAAATTCTATGTTGAGGTTAGTACGAGGCCGTTGTATTATTAGGTGTGATTTACTTTCACGGGTAGTGAGTATTGTTGGATCGCGTACGGTCCGAGTATTCAAAATACGCTGCGGAAAAGACCATACAACAACATCACGTATAATCGAAA
>JANVCL010000001.1:12529810-12542008 GCA_026546855.1 Erythroxylum incrassatum
GGAGCTTGAGAAGGAGTAGCCGCTAGGGGATGAGGAAAGAGATGTGCTAGAAATTCTTTAGAGGGGTGGAGATTCTTCTTAGAGCCTATGGAGGTCTAGAAATAAGAACATAATTGAGATTGGATTTTAGTGGGACTTACAACACGTCTTCCAGGACTTACCTCAAGAGAGTGAATGGAGTTACGGTTCCTATGAGCAATGAGAGAATTATGGAAGAACTTAGTATTGCGATCTCCTTCCTTGAGCCACTGGATTCTTGAGGATTGTCTATAAAAAGATTCCTGATCAGATAGAGCTCTATAGAGATCGCTTATGGATTCAGACTCCCTAGCTAGTAGGGGAGAAGAACTAGGAGAAACCTTCAGAAGGTCTTGAATGGAATTCAAAGTAGCTTGACAAGTCTCTACTCTGGCATTAATATCCCCTATCTAACTCGAATTCATGAGTTTAAGCACTTGCTTGACGTGTTTAAGCTTCTTTACAACCCTAAACATTGGAGCACCAATAATGGGAAAGGCCTAGGCTTTAGCAACAATCTAAAGGAAAGAGGGCTGATCAGCTAAAAAGTTAAAAAATCGAAAAAAGGAGGCATGTTTGACCTGAGGACCAATCGACTTCACAACTAAAGGAGAATGATCAGAAATAAGAGGGTTAGGAATAACACAATGGGAGAAAGGGAACTTTAGGCTCCAGGAAGAGTTAATGAGAGTTCGGTCTAACTTCCTCGCAGTGAAGGTATTACCTAACTGTTTGTTAGACCAGGTAAATCGAGAACCACAGGTATTCAAATCAAAAAGCCCATTAGAACTAACAAACTATCTAAAATCAGATTGACCACCCAAGACATTCAAGCTAGGAGGATTGGAATCCTGAGGATGGAGAATAACATTAAAATCACCTGCGAGCAACCAAGGAAGGGAACCTGCTGTAAGAGCTACATTAGACAGATCAGTCCAGAGATGCTGCCTAAGGGTTGAGCTATTAGCCCCATAAACACAAGAAAGCAAGAAAGAATCAGAGCTATGCCTAGGATGGATTTGCACATGAATAAACTAATCCGAATGACTGATAACAGAGCACTCTAAAATATCTGGGTTCCAGGATAACAAAATTCTGACATTTTTAGATTGATCTAAGCTGCTAAAAGTGACCCATCTAGGAAATAAAGAAGAACAAACTCGATGCAAATACTTAGAAGATCTAATTCTAGTTTCTACTAGACAGACAAAAGAGGCAGAAAGTTTTCTAAGCCATGCTCTAACAGCAAGCTATTTATTGGGGTGGTTTAAGCCCCTCACATTCCAAAAAGCGAACTCCATATCACCAAATCAGCTAAGCCGCAAGACTAACTACTTCAAATTTTTAGTGCCTTTCCTAGTCCTACGAACAGAACATTCCCCCTCAACCCATCCAACAGTCCCAGGACTAGCAGGTCTCAATTCTGAAGAAGGAGAGGGAGGTATACCTTGCAGAGCTTCGGCCAGGGAAGATGACTCCCCACTATCTCCACTGAGAACTTCATAAGGGTGGATACACTGGACACTCGTAGGAAGAATCAGAGCATGATTGACTTCACTAATCTTTGGAACCTGCACTGCATCAACACTGGGCTGGTCAAACAGAGAAGCCTTCGGAGGCTCCTGAGAATGAGTCGGAGAAGCACCAACAGTAGGTCCTGGCAGAGCCACTGCCTGGGGAAAAGGCAGCCCACTGTCTCCATAGAGTACTACAGAAGAAGGGCAGGAGTGGTCTCTTAGGGGAGAAATCATAACAGTGTTGGCCTCAATGGCCTCTGTTACCAGAGTATCCTCAACTTTGACCTGTTGAAAAGAACCTTCCACTGAATCATTCAGAATCGCTAGAGAAGAAGCAGGGGCGGGTGGCCACTCCTCAGAGTCTACTGAGCCATAATCCTGACCAGACTCGAGTTTATGATGAAGATCAGTGGCAAACTTCTGACCTGTGGGAGCCCATACCTTACGTTATTTGCCTGCTGGAGGCTGCCGTTCATACTCAATAGAGATTTCCTGAAAGGAAAGCTGGCCCTCCTCATCATACGTTGCCAATTGGACTGACGACGACCAGTGCTTCTTCAGATCCATTTCAACACATAATTAGGCATAACTAATCCGAGACATCCTCGCCGTCGGAGTGTCCATAAGCAGAGGGAGCCCCACCGAACTAGCAATCCTTCCCAGGCCTTCTTCAGTGTTCCAGTATTCAACTGGCACCTTATAGAAGCGAGCCCACACCAGAGCCTTTTGAATTTCCACCGCATCTCCACCGTTTAGACGCCATTGACGAAGGAACAAAGGCCGATCTTGAATATGCCACGGGCCATGCTCAACCACCGATTTCATACCTTGCTCTGACGCAAACCGAAAGAGGAAAATGTTGGCGTTAGTAATCAAGATGTCTTGAAGGCCAAAATCAGCCCATGCTTTCACCAAGGCACGATGCACCACTGGATAGGCAGGACGTTTGCCAAGAAAGAAACCGACTAAGGCAGTGTGAAATTTAGAAGCTCCTCTTTGCGTAAGCTCCCACGGAGGAATGACGTAAACTTGATTCTCTTTAATCTCCGGAGGATAGAAAGATAGTTCCTAAGTCGCGAAGGGGACCCCAATGCCAGCTTCCACGACTGACTTCCAGGTTCTGGGCGGTACCGGAGGAGAGGGTTGCTGAGAGGAGGTGGGGGGAGGGTTGTTTCGAGGGAGGAAGGTGGAAGACTGGGGGAAGGAGAGGGAATCGAGAGGAGACTAGTGGAATTTTGGAGAGGACGAGGAGAATCGGAAAGAGGAATACTAGGGTTCAAATTTTCAGAGGGGGGTCGAATTTGTTTTTGGGGAGACTTAGAGAGGGAAGAAGGGGCAAAGGGCTGAGGATAATGATGGATTAGGGAAGAAGAAGAAGCCATGACTGAGATGGACAATCTCCACCATTAGGAAGCTAACTCCGTCGGAATCGCTCACATGATCGCTCGCCGGAATCGCTTAAGGTTTACAATATTAAATTTTAGTTAACAAGATCATATTGAAATATAAAAATTTTAATACTATCATTTTGGAATAAAAATAAAAATAAAAATAAAATAAATATTATGGAAATAATTTTGTGATAATTAAAGAATACCTTAAGAAGATAAGAGACAATTTTCAAATTACTGAAATTGAAATGAAAAAAGTTATACCAAGTCCAAGAGTCCTCTATATTTAACTCTTAAATATATTCTTGTTATTAAAACCATCATCTTTGCACTTTCTGACAATTAAAAAATAAAAGAAAGAATATTGATTATTAGCCACCTACGATCTTTCCTCGTCTTCTCCATCCATTCCATTCCATTTTGCAGGCATTTATTATTCTTCTTTTTCTGTCGTTGTTGATAATTTGACAACTCATCGTATTTATCATAATATTTCTTAATTTTTAAAATATTTTTGATTGACTTCATTAGAGCATAAGAATATGCTTAAGAAACAAAGCACATTAAATGACTTCAACTTGAAAATTATTTTATTTTTAAAAGTTATTGGTTTAAATTATTGTGGAAAAGATAATTGAAAGATATATTAGCAACTTTAACTAGATAAGACTTATTCTTTTAAAAAGTTAGTATTAATTTTATCTTTTATTTCTATTTTTTGTTATTTACCTTGAATTTATATCCTTTTGGCGAGATTAATACTCATAGGAGTATGTTATCATTTATTACAAAATTTGAGTATTATATTATTCACTTCTTCGCTAATAATTTGAATTAACAAAAGGATATGTTTATCATACGTTAGAATTTTAAGTATTTTACGTTAGAATGTGACTTGATTAGTGGTTATATATATTATATTATATTATATATATATTATTAATATAATTAAAGAGTCATATTTGATCCATATTTATTATTTAATAATGAAATAAATCTCAATCGTTTATTTTAATCACTTGATAAATGTACTATATTAAAAGGTATATATATATAACCTGGTTCTCTCTCTACTAATTAAGGTTATAAAAGTTTTCCTTTAAGTTTTTTTTTGTAACTGTAAGAGAGTTAAGAGAGAAAAACTAATTTTAACCAAAAACATGATGAAGTTTCTTGATTTATCTACAATAATAATATCATTTGCATCAGGTGCACAATATTATATTTTAATTATTTGTGACAATTGCTTATTCAAATTCCTAAAATTATGACATTAATTTTGAATTTTCTATTGTAAAGATCATTTCTTTTTACATGGGCTATCAAAGTCTATGTTTTGGATAAATAATTTGTCCATCTGAAGTAATTTGTCTAGTGCATCAGCTTATGAACCTTTATTGGGGTTGTTAGGATTGACAAGTCTTAGAGCTTCTATTATTTCATCAATGTCCATTTATAGTATTTACTGTTATTAAATACTTCTTTTATGAAGTGACTACCTTAGGGCTTCTTTTTTATTTATTCAAGATATATAAAGGTTTTCATATAAATGGAAAAACTTTCTTTATCAAGTTTGACAACACGTTATTCAATGCAGAGTCCTTGAATTGTACAATAACCAACTCTCTATTATCTAGCTTATGTTCAAATATGCTTAAATAAGTACTTTTGTAGTCCAACATAAGATTGGTGTAAAAAAAAATTGGTTTTATAATTACATAATTCATCCACTTATCATCATTCTCAAACTCTTTTTGTTAAGTTCATGTCTATATACTTATTGAAGTTATTTTTTACTATTTTCATTGTTTCTAGAATTTAATACAATTTTATTTTATTTTAATCCCATATTATATTTTTGTTAATTTTTTTAGTGGTCTCATGTTAGCTTTACTTATGTTATTATTAAATTTTAAAATTATGTTTTATGTGTTAAAAATATACATGACATTATAAAATGATAGTTTATTGGTCACCAAAGTGACCAAACTTATTAAGTGAATCTTTTTATGTATAAACAGTCATTTATTCATAAAATATTAATGCATATTATTAAATTAATTATATGGATAAATGACATTTATTAGTTGATATACTTTTAGAATTTACCCAAAGGTAAATTAATACTTTATGACTAATAAACATAATAGAGGAAAATAAATATTCACTTGTCAAATATATTATGTATCCAATGATATTGATTGCATTTGATGAGTTTTGTTTGATTACCTAATAAAGTTTGTATGGTATTATAAAAAAAACATGCAATATATTCGAAATATCTAATTATTTGAATCTAATAACTTATTGAGCATTTCTATATTTGAATCTATTTCTCTTCATTCACATACTTCTTTTACGGTGTTTAATGGTTTGAACTTCTCTGAAAGGTGTAAATAAGCCAATTTTTATTTAGGTGTTTTGGATATTGATTTAGTATTGTCAGGAGAACAACCTACTACCATTAAGGTGGAGAAGACAAATTATAAAGCATCAGAAAGGTGTAATACATTATATCTTAATTTCATGTAAATGATTATTGCCAATAACATTAAGACTACTATTCTATTAATTGAAAGTGCTAAGGCACATCTTAAATTTGTGGAAGAATGTTTTCGTTATGCAAACAATTCTCTCACTTATACAATAATTACTGAAATCACGATCATGAAGTTTGATAGGTTGTGGTGCATGCAGCAATATGTTTTAGAGATGACAAATATTGCAGCAATATTAAAGACCTTGGATATGATAATTGATGACTCCTTCTTAGTGCAATTCATTATAAACTCGTCACCTTCTGAGTGTGAACCTTTTTAAATTAACTATAACACTATAAAGTACAAGTAAAATGTTAATGAATTGTCCAAAATGCTCATTTAAGAGGAAATAATACTGCAGTCAAGGAGTTCATTCAATTAACCTTGTGGGTGAAGGAGCTAACAAGATTCATAAGCCAAAGGCTAAGAAATTTAAGAAGAAAATGTAGGCCAAAGCGACACAAGTTTCTACTAATGTTGACAAGAAGGAAATAAAGGCAGATAAGTGTCATTTTTATAAGAAAGAAGGACTCTATTAGAAAGATTATCTGAAACGTAAGTTAGAAAAGAAAGGTACATATAACCTTTTATATGTTCTAACTAAACTTAATTGGAGCTCCTTCTAATGCTTGGTGGCTTGATACAAGTGTCACTACTTATATTTCTATTGTTATGTAGGGATTTCTTACAATATAAACCATAAACATAATTGAGAACTTTTTGCTCGTGAAAAACTATATGAAGGTCCTAATTGAAGTTGTAGGGACTTATCACCTAATATTAGATACAGATTATCACATAGATCTAATGTAAACTCTCTATGTTCCTTTAATTCTATAAACTTAATTTCTGATTTTAAAATTGATTAAATAATTTACTTATTTATTTTTATTTTTATTCTTTACCTTGTTCTATATTTATTGTATTTCTTACTTTTACATTTTTATTTATACATATTTATTTATTTATATGTATTTATTATTATTATTATTATTATTATTATTATTATTATTATCATTATCATTATCATTATCATCATCATTATTATTATTATTATTATTATTATTATTATCTTTTATGTCTATTTATTTTATCTTTATTTTTAGTTCTTATTTCTTTATTATTATAATATGTGTATGTATATAATATTTTTTCATGTGGGTCTATCAGAAATAACCTCTCTACCATTTAAGGATAAGGTTTACGTACTTTTAAACTTCCTCAGACTCTGCATATTAGTGAGATTTTTAATGGGTTGTTTTTGTTGTTGTAAACTTGATGAAAGAGGGTTTACTTTTAAGTTTGGTGATGGATGTTTCAATTTATTTAAACTTAATTCCATTATTAGTTGCGAACTTTTATGGATAATTGATATAAATTGAAACATGATATTAAAATTTCTAAATCCTTATTTTCTATTTATCATACCAATGAAACTAAGCATAGAATAAGAATAATATTTCAACTTACTTATCGCATAGACATTTGCATATATTTAATGAAAGATTAATAAAATTGGTAAAGAATGAAATTCTTCCAATTTTAGATTTTATTGATCTTGGTATATGTCTCAATTGCATTAAAGAAAAGCAAACCACATATAGTAGGAAAGGAGACATAAGACGCACTCAACTCCTTAAAGTTATACACACTGATATATATGGATCTTTTGACACTTCATTTTGGTGAAGAAAAATATTTTATCACCTTTATAGATGATTTTTCACATTATGGATATGTATATTTGCTTAATGAAAAATATCAAGTTATAACTACTCTTTAGGCCTTTGTAAAGGAGGTTGAAACGTAATTAGATTTTAAAAAAGTAAAAATTGTAAGATTTGATAGAGGTGGTGAATATTATGGAAAATATGATGAATCAAGACAACGTCCAGGACCATTTGCAAAGTTTCATAAAAAAAAGATATATGTGCATAATATATTATACGATGTATACCTCAGCAAAATGATGTGATAGAAAGGCGTAATGTAAGATTAATGGATATGATTAAGAATATGATGAATAATTCCTCATTACCCAAAACCTTGTAGATGCATGCACTTAAAACTGTTGTGTATTTGCTGAATAGGATTCCTATTAAGGCAGTATTTAAAACTCCTTTTGAGTTATAAACTAAAATCAAACCTAGTATGAGACATTTGTATATTTGGGGTTGTCTAGCAAAAGCATAACTTTAAAATTCATATGAAAGGAAATTATATTATCAAATAGTTAGTGGTTACTTTATTGGTTACCAAAGAAATCTAAAGGGTATAGGTTCTATTATCTAAACCATATTCTAAAAATAGTTGAAACAACTAATGTCAAGTTTATTGAAAATGATTTTTCCGAAAAAAGTTCATTGAAACTGATGAAGTTAGTGGGAGTACTGAAAACTATATTATGGATAATAGTTAAATAAAAGTTGATATTTCATTACTTATAAATGTCTCCACATCTATACCAAATATTATCCCAATATTAGAAGAACAAAATGATTTTGGACAACATTTGGATGAAACAACACCTCATAAATGAACTAACTTACAACCAACTGACATAAATGAACCACGTGGAATGACTTTAACTAAACTTATAATAATAAGGAGATTAGTTATTCTTAATGAATATTTGATTTATTTGAAAGAGTTAGAATTTGATTATGACACTAATAAGGATCCTATTTCATTTTTACAGGTTAGAGAAACAAGTTTGGTAAATGAATTGATGATATGAAAGATGAGTAAAATTAAATGACACAAAACAATGTTTGTAACCTCTTTGATTTTTCGAAAGGATCTATGTTAGTCAGATGCAAATAGGCCTTTAAGACCAAATGTGACTCAAATGAAAAGGTTAAATGATATAAAGCTAGACTTATTGCCAAATGTTAATACTCAAAAGGATGGAATGATTATAAAAAGACCTTTTGAACCATCTAAGAAAAAAAGACTCATTGAGAATAATTATGGAATTAGTGGCTTAGTTTGATTCAGAACTACATCAAATGGATGTGAACATTGCTTTTCTGAATGGTGATCTCGAGAATAAAGTTTATATGGATCAATATAAAGGTTTTTCCATAGAAGAAAAAGGTCATATGGTGTGTAAACTTAGGAAAATATATGGACTTAAGCGAACTTTCTAACAATGGTATATTATGTTTAATGATATCATAACATCTTTTGGTTTTTGAAAGAATATTGTTAATTAATGTATCTACTGAAAGATTAGTGGATGTAAGTTTTTATTCTAAGTTTTATATGTTGACAATCTTTTACTTGCTGCTAATGATTTAGACATATAGTATTAGACTAAAGTTTCTTTCTAAGAATTTTGAAATGAAAGATATGAGAGAGACATATTATGTGATAGGAATTACAATATTATGAAATAGATCACAAGGACTATTAAGATTATCTCATAATGACTATATCAAAAGAATTCTTGAGATATTTAATATGAACAAATGTTTAGCAAGGATTATAATAATACAAAAGAAGGAACAATTTAGTCTCATGCAATGTCAAAAGAAAGATATGAAGCGTAAACAAATAGAATCTATTCGATATGTTTATATTATTGGTAGTTTGATGTATTTGCAAACATGCATGAGACTGACTTGTTATCAGCTTCATGGTTAGAATGCTAGGCAAATATCAAAGTAATCCTAGTATAAACCATTGGAAAGTTACAAAAAAATTTAAGGTATCTCTAAGGAATAAAGAACTACATGTTCGTGTGTATAAACGACCTAATCCATTAGAAGTGATTGGGTAT
The DNA here is from genome assembly GCA_026546855.1 of Erythroxylum incrassatum. Taxonomy (NCBI): domain Eukaryota; kingdom Viridiplantae; phylum Streptophyta; class Magnoliopsida; order Malpighiales; family Erythroxylaceae; genus Erythroxylum; species Erythroxylum incrassatum. The sequence continues at coordinate 12,539,058 of JANVCL010000001.1, forward strand.
TTAAATTCTTTTTTTGATGGATGCATTAATAGTAGAAAGCAATGTGAAAAGCGTTAAACAATATATCATTACTTAATTCACTAGGAAGCAAAATTTGTTGCTTGTTTTAAGTCTACAATATATGCCTTATGGCTGCAAAAATTTATTTCAAGGTTTGAGAATCTCGAAGCTATTACTAAGCCAATGAAAATAGTTTTAAAGATATCGAACACTTTAAGAGATAAAAATCCAATTATATATTTAATTGAAAGGTTTAGATAAATCTAACATAACTTTTACTATAGGAGAGCATACTAATTCTTTAGTTTAGTAACTCTCAGCCAAGGATGGACTATTTTTCTATTATGTGTTTTATCAATTACCGAACATTTGTACGGAGGTATAATGCATGGGAGGTTAGATTAGGGGTTTTTGAGACTGATCCTTGTAGAGAAGGTGTCCCCTTGTCGGTTTTTTCACTCCCTGTTACCTTTGTGTGTTGTGTTTGTTCTGTTTGGGTATAGAGCATTGGGCGACAAAGACATCCTATTCTTCACGGTTTGGAAAAAACCGGCCGGTTTACTAGTTAATCGCTCGGTTTTCAGACCTAACCAAAAATCAATTCAATTTATACTAAATCTGGTTGAACTGACCGGTTCGGTTTAATTTTTACATCAATGACAACGACCCAGTCTTTGTGGCGGTTAGAGGCAAAGGGCGGGGTGGGGGTGAGAGGGCCTAAGGAAGTGGAGTTAAGGAGGAAGAGAAAGGTCTTAATTCAAAATGAATAAGACTCAAATTATATTTTAAAATAAATTTTGTACTTTTGACCATCACACATAATGACATAATACAAATCGTATCATACACGTTGACCGAAATACATATTTCTTATATAGCAAAATTTTATTTATCTACCATTGACCAAACGCGTTCAGTTGAAATTGAAACAATTTTCAATTTTGTTAAGAACAGAGTTTGACTTTTCAATCCTTCAGTCCTTTATTTTGACAAGTCAATAGCAACGCTTGATGCCTGCATGTACAAGACCCATTTAGCGTTCTCTCACCCATGTACAAAGAAACTTGAGCAGTGCGGTCACTTTCCGTACTCTTTCAGTTTTATTAACCTTAATCCTTTCTTCAAATTAAATCTGACTTAGGATTAGTTGAATCAAAATAAAGCATTATTTTATCATATTTGAATATAAGGGAATTGGTTCTATTTTTATTTTTCTGATATAAACTGCGTTTGGAGAACATGGAATCAGCTAAAAAGTTAGCTGATTCATACTTTTCAGCTGTTTGAAATAGTCAAACAGCTGAAAGTTTGTTTGGTAATAACATAAACAACTACCTAAACGCTGATTTTAGAGAAACTGCTATTGAGCAGTGTTTTGAATAACTTTTTCATTGGTGTGAGATTAACGATGTGAGAGTCCGGCGACGAGAGCTTCCTAACGGCAGAGATTGTCCATCTCAACTATGGCCTCTTCTTCGTCTTCCCCGATCCCTCGCTCTCCTCAGCCCCTAGTCCCTTCTTCTTCTTCTTTTTCTCGGCGCCCTTCTTAGCCACCCCTTAAACTGCTCCCTTCCCCTTCAGAAAACTCGAATCCTAATACTCCCTTATTCGATCCATCTCCTCGTCGCCCCCTCAATTCCTCCCTTCCCCTTTCGATTCACTCTCTTTCCATTCGTCCAACACCTGAATCAGCCATTTCTGCCCACCCTCCACAGAAGCCCCCTCCTCCGGTTCCGCCTTGTTCCTGGAAGTCAGTTGTGGAATATGGCACAGGGGTCCCCTCAGCGACTCAGGAATTATATTTCTTCCCTCCAAAGATTAAGGAGAACCAGGTGTATGTTATTCCTCCGAGGGAGCTTGCGCAGCGAGGTGCTTCTCAATTTCGCACAGCGTTAGTTGGCTTCTTTCTGGGCAAGCGTCCGGCCTATCCGGTGGTCCATCGTGCCTTGGTGAAAGCATGGGCTGAGTTTGGCCTTCAGGATATCTTGATAACCAGCTCCAACAACTTCTTATTTCGGTTTGCATCTGAGCAGGGTATGAAATATGTGGTAGAGCGAGGTCCGTGGCATATTCAAGGCCGGCCTCTGTTTCTTCGTCAATGGCGTCTGAATGGTGGAGACAAGGTGGAAATTCTCAAAGCGCCAGTGTGGGCGCGGTTCTACAATGTTCCAGTTGAATACTGGAACACCGAAGGTCTGGGAAGGATTGCTAGTGCAGTTGGCCTCCCTCTACTTATGGACACTTCGACGGCAAGGATGTCCAAGATTAGCTACGCCAGATTGTGTGTTGAAATGGATTTGCATGTGCACTGGTCGTCCTCTTTCCAATTGGCCACGTATGGAGAGGAGGGGCAACTCTCTTTTCAGGTAATCTCTATCGAGTATGAATGGAAGCCTCCAGCAAGTGAGCAACGTAAGGTCTGGGCACCCACGGGTAGGACGTTTGTCACTAGCCTTCATCAGGAGCTCGAGCGGAGTCAGGTTTCTGGGTCAGATGCCCTGGAGGAGTGACCAACTCCTGCTCCTACTTCTTCTCATGAGATGTCGCAGAATTCAATGGCTGGTTCTCTTCAACAGGTTAGCGTTGAGGCTAAGCAGGTAACAGAGGTCCAAGTGGTCAGTCCTGCAATGCATTCCCCCTTGCGAGTCCCTTCTGTTCATTCTTTTGACTTTCTCTGTGGAGTCACCGAGGACCCAGTTCATCAGGCAGGGGAACTGCCAGGGCCTACTGATGATTTTTCTTCTGCTCCTTCTGAGGAACCCCCGAAGTATCCCATGGTAGGATTGCTCCAACAGTCTAGTGTTAAGGATCGGCAAACTCCAGAGGTCAATGTGGCTAGTCAAGCACAGACTTTGCATACGACTGATCAGTCTCTCCAACCTTCTGCAGGTGACAGTGGGGAGCCATCTATCCTGGCAGAGCTTCCAACAGGTATACCTCCCTCTTCTTCT
>JANVCL010000001.1:12623979-12636938 GCA_026546855.1 Erythroxylum incrassatum
CTGAGCTGATAGTATTTTTAAGTATGGATTTAATCTTCTTATTAGACACCTCAATTTATCCACTAGTTTATTGATGGCAAGTAGTAGAAACAATGTGAGAGGCATTGTATCGTGATTCGAAGCCTTTAATACTTACCTTTGGAGGTCAAATCAAAAAAATTAATTCCAAGGATTGCAATATAGAATGCAACCTCGGGTCATCTCACTTAATTGAAACCTAAGCTAGCCTAAATGTCATGGAATGCAAACTAAAGTAGTTAGGAAGAGGGTTTTGATTCTTTTTAAAAAACAGACAAAATTGAACGAATTGTAAGAGAAATGTATAAAAAGTGTATTTAGATTTTTAGGAATAAGAATTTGAAAGTTAATAAACTATGATCAAATATGATGGAATCCTCTTGAAAAATGAGCTTTGACTATTATCGTTCGGAATAAATCTTGGTGGGAGTGAAAATCACTAAGTTTCAAATATAAACCTTAAAGAAATCTTTAAGTCTAAGGTTTCAATCAATGAACTCCATTTCTTAAAACCTTGTTGAATGCGTCTTAGTGTGTGCAATAGGTAAGTAAATGCAATTAGTCAATTTGGGATCTAGCACCATCTCAATATCAAACATAACTAGGCAGATAAAAGAGAGTTAACAAAATCACAAATAAACATATATGAGACTTCATATATTCAAGCTCCAAGTTTTACACAAATAAAACCCAATAACACATTTAATGTTCAACACTTGATTAAACTCTAATCAAGAAAAATCCAACTACAAATTACAAATCCTAAACTTAGGAGTTCATAACAATGTAGCTGAACATGATTAAACTACTCCCTTTTGAATCCCATTGATCTCCAGCCATTGCTACATCTTCAAGAGGAAAAGGTACTTAGCCAAGCATTACTCTAGGAGAACTCACAACTGGAAACCCACCAAAAGCATCCATGGCAGCAGCTGTCGATGAAAGAGTTGACTATGCAAATGGAGAAGAGGTGATGATGGATGTCTGAAGTTTAGAGAGAGCGAGGTGTTGTGTATATTATTTGTGTATCTCTCTGTCGGCTCTTAACCTAATATGGTAGGTTTTTAAACGAAAGATGATTTAGATTGGGTCGCACAATAGGTGATTTTCCTAAAAATGGTTGGGGTATGCGAAGGTTCGCCACGACGAACTTTCCCCGAAAGGTTTTGCTTCATTGCTAGTTCCTTCGCCATGCCGAACTTTTCCCGAAAGTTCAGCCTGGATTGCTTCATATTTTGCCACGATGACAGATACCCTTCGCCATGGCGAACTTCCTATTGTACCTATTCACTTGTTGACTTCACTTTAGCCTTCCTTGACTCTACATCTTCTTCTTGAGTCCCTTCTCCTTGAGTTTCCTACAATGAAAAATGGTAGTTTCCATTATCAATTGCTCTCAGAAAATTAATTAGTGCAATTAATACTAATTTGTGACAATTTTTACTCTCAAACTACTCAAAATGAAGGTATATACTCAAGGGTCAATTTAAGCATAAAATCTAGAAATAGGAGTCAAAAAGTGTATTAAAAGTCATGAAAATGTCGACAATTTATATAATAAACTTGGGCTCAATCAAATTTTCCCACACTTAGACCTTTATACTCCTAGACAAAGCTTATAAGAGCCAAAGAGATGCAAGTGCAAAAGAAAAATTCTGACCATGCTTAAAATAAGAGTAGGAAATTGGCAAAGAACATTTTCTCAGAAATCAATCAAAGTAGACTGAAAGAGTGCCAAGAAAATAAACACTATAAGAATTTAATCCAAGAGATTGAGCAAAAGAGATTTCACTCAAGACAAGGTGTTTGCTCTCATCACACTTGTTTTTGGGATAATTTCACTCTAAAACCTGCTTAGTCCATTCTTCACGATAAGCTTGTGATAGTTCTACCTCTCCACTACAAGAACTATAATCTCAAAAAATCAAAAGGACTTTTCAAGGTTGTAATGCATGGAAGGCTAGATGAAATGGGTGGAATGGATAAAAGAAGAAGAAATATGAGTACATGCACCGCAATTATGAAATAGATGTCAACAGTAAGACAATATTTACACAAATGACAACATAATTTATTTCTTAACTCTTTTTTTATTTTAACCATATTTTCTGTTGAGAACATATAGATTTTTTTAAAGAAATTGTTCTCTTTTTTTTTGCTTTTCTCAATAGTCAATTCCTTGAGATAACTAGAAGAAAATGCGAAATAAACTATTGACACTATAAGAAGATGTGTGCATGTGCTCAAAAATTATGGCTCAAGGGGCTAGCAATGGATAGGTGTTTATGAGGATTATGTTTGGGTCAACGGGGTTTTGAAAGAATGCCTCAATCATGTTGACAAAATTCTAGTTCATCACGCTTTGATCAAGAATTAAAACAAGTTCTAGAGAGATATGAAATTAAGCAGATACACACAAAAATGAAAGAATTCAAGCCCAAATATCCTTCCAACAGGGTTTAGAATCTCAATTAAACAATCTCGAGGTTTAAAAACGTAAAGTGCTACTTTCCAATGTACCCTCATCTGAAAACATTGAAAATGAAATTAGCCAAAATCGACTATCATTTAAAAACACAGATGGTTAGGGGTGAGCATTATTCGGGCCGGCCTGAATTAATTCGGGTAAGGAAATTCTAAAGTTCGGGTAATTCGGATCGGCTCGGGTGTTACCCGAATTATTTTCGGGCCGAGATGGGTAAGGGAAAAAAAATTCGGGCCGGCTCGATTACTCGAATTAGGTTTAAAAAATTATGAAATAGGGTAATTAGGGTAATTCGGGTAAATCGGGTCGGGATAATTCGAGTAAATCGGATAAATCGGGCCAGGTAAATAGGTAATTCGGGTAAATTGGGCTAGGTAAGTTTGGGTAATTGAAAGTTCGGGTTCGGGCCGGGTAAAGGAAAAAAAATTTTCAGGTAATTTGGGTCGGGCCCGAACAGTGAAAATTCGGCCCGAATTACCCGAATGCTCACCCCTATAGTTGTTGTTTTCAAAAACACAAGAACAACTTTGAAGTTTATAAAATCTTTAAGACACAGGAGTGAAAAGAATCTAATTTGGAAGAATTGTTGAAGCGAGGGAATTGAAAACTATTTAAGGACAGTGTTGCCGCGACGAAACAAGAACTCGTCGCGGCGAATCACAATTCACAGCATTGCCGCAGCGAAATAAGAGTTCGTCGCAGCAAAAAATTGCAGACACATTAGAAAAATGCAATTAACCTCAATTCCCAAGTTAACAACTTTAAACACACATATGAACTATTTAAAAACAATTAAGTGGCCAAAATTGATGCATGAAGAAGCTGTTTTGCTGAATTCAAAAAGATAGAACTTCCTCCCCCCAAACTTGGTCAAAATATTGTCCTCAATGTTAAACAAGCAAAGATAAAGCATAAGGGAAGAAAACACAAAGGGCAATTCAACATAACAAAAGGAAGGCAAGAGGCAGAAGAATTGAAAGGTTATTGATTAAACTAAAAGCTAAGCTATTTTCCAACTGGGGTAGTTTCTCCTCCACACTTAACAAACTAATGCACTAAAATATGTCACGATCAGTCACGAAGCATAAGTAAGTAAACAAGTGAAGGAAGGAAACAACCTGGGAGTTATGGAGGTTCCTGATTCTCCCGGTAAACCTTCAACAGATGGCCATGTTGTGGCGAAACAACTTCATCCACTCCTATGTTCGTGTCAGCCTCCATTATGCCAGATTCACCTTAAATGTTTTTCATAGAAAAATAAGAGTTAGCCTCAACGAACTTCCATAAAAGGTGTAATCTGTAAAATGCTAACTATCAAAGGTAAAGGAAAACTATCAATGAGTATGAAACTAAACTATCTAGAATGCAATCTAAAAGAAAAGATTCCTAACTTCATTTAGCAACAAAATGACAAAAGCTAACCTAAAGTACCAATTCTTGGTTCCCCAGCAACGACGCCATTTTGATCGGTGCCATCGTTTGATCTTAAGATCATACCCTTGGAATTAAATTAAAAATAATTTAATTCTAAGGATTGCAATATAAGATGCAACCTCGGGTCATCTCACTTAATCGAAACCTAATGAAATGGACCTATGCTAGCCTATATCCCTTTGAAAATGAGCTTTATCTATCATAGTTCAAAACTAATTTGATGGGATTAGAAATCACTAAGTTTGAATGGTAAACCTTAAAGGACTCTTTAAGACCAGGATCTTGATTAATGAACTCCATTTCTCAAGATCCCGTTAAGCGCTCTTAAGCCTTAAATGATAAACCTTAAAGGACTCTTTAAGTCCAGGAACTTGATCAATGAACTCCATTTCTCAAGATCCTGTTAAGTGCATCTTCGTGTGTGCGGTGAATTTGCCAATGCAATGAGTCAAATGAAATCTAGCATTAACTCAATATCAAACACAACTTGGCAGATAAAAGAGAATTAACAAGATCACAGGTGGACATATATGAGACATCATATATTTAAGCTCAAAGTTCTACATAAACAAATCCATAACACATTACATTGTTCAACGCTTAATTAAACTCTAATCAAGCAAATCTAACTACAAAGTAATAAATCCTGACTCAGAAGCTCATAACAATGTAGTTAAATGCGACAATGTAAACTACTAATCCAAACCGCACATTGAATGTCTAACATTTGATTAAACTATAATCAAATAGCTTTACTCAAGTTACAAATCTTAGACCTAGGAATTTATAAATCATAGCTAAACTACAGATTAAGCTACTCCCATTTGAAGCTGGGTAAACTCCAGCCGTCACTACATCTTCAGGAGAAAAGAAAAACCAACCACGCATTGCAACCGGAAGCTTCACAACTCGTGACGAATCCAAGCTACCCATGGTGGAGTCGGCAGTGAAAAATGGAAGAATAAACCTATGCAAAAAATTGTCCCAGGGAACTCCGGAGGGAACCCTGGGTGGTGAGGTCGTGACTCTGTCTTCTTTCTTCATTGTTCTCTCTCTCTCAATGCTCTCTTCTCTTTCGAGTGTCGATCTAAAGAATCCCCCCGTTTAACCTAATTCGGCAAGACTTTAAAGGAAGCAGTCAGGTCGGGTCAGAACAGTGAGAGAATTTTCAATTTAAAGTCCGGATATCCGTTTGCAAGTCGCGATGTTCTGGCTTGCTTGCCGTGGCAAGTTAATTGGTGGATGTTGCGACGTGCTATTGCGTGTTGATGCGCCGCGAGGTAGGAATTGGTGTACGCCGCGACGTGTCTTCTTTTGGATGCGCGCCGACGTGCATGAAGGGGCTCACGTCCTGTTGACTTTCTGATCTTTTTGACACCCTTTTCTCCTACAATACAAAATAACAATTTGTAATATCAATTGTCCTTAGAAAAATTATAATGCAATTAATGTCAATTTGCAAAAATTTTACTAACAAATTGCATAAAACATAAGCTCGCTGTAAGGGACTAATTTAAACACAAAATCATGAATTAAGAGTCAAAACATGGGCTCAATCAAGGTGCAAAACAGAGAAGATGCGCAGAGCACTGAAGATGCACAAAACACAGAAGAAGTGCAAACCACAAAAGAAGCACAAAAAAACAGAAGATGCGCAAAACACAAAAGAAGTGGAGAAACATAGAAGAAGCGCAAAACACTAAAGAAGCACAAATCACAAAAAGAAGTGGAGAAACACAGAAGAAGCGCAAAACATAGAAGAAGCTCAAAACACATAAGATGCTCAAAGCAAAACAGATGCCCAAAACACAGAAGAAGTGGAGAAGCACAGCAGAAGCGAAAAACACAGAAGAAGCACAAAACACAGATGAAGCGCAAAACACAAAAGAATCGCAAAACACAGAAGAAGTATAAAACACAGAAGACGCGCAAAACATAGATGAAGAGTTGAAACACAGAAGAAGTTCAAAACACAGAAGATATACAAAACACAGAAGATGCGCAGAAGAAGCGCAAAACACAGAAGAAGTGTAAAATAAAGAAGAAGCGCAAAACACTGAAGATGCGCAAAACACAGAAGAAGTGCAAAACACAAAGAATAAGCGAAACATAGAAGAAGTGCAGAAGCACAGAATAAGCACAAAACACAGAAGAAACACAAAACATGGAAGAAGAGTAGAAATAAAGATGATGCACAAAACACAAAAGAAACGCAAAACCGAGAAGATGTGCAAAACTTAGAGGAAGGGTTGAAACACAGAAGAAGCGCAAAACACATAAAAAAACACAGAAGAAGCGCAAAACACAGAAAAAAACATAAAACACAGAAGATGCACAAAACACAGATGATACATAAAACATAAGGAGAAGTGAAGAAAAACGGATGAAGCGCAAAACATAGAAGAAGCACAGAACACAGAAGATGCGCAAAACATAGAAGAAGTGTTGAAACACAGAAGAAGTGCAAAACACTAAAGAAGTACAAAACACAGAAGAAGTGGAGACAAACAGAAAGATGTGTAAAATACAGAAGAAGCAAAAAACACATAAGATGCGCAAAGGACAAAAGATGTGAAAAACATAGAAAAAGTGGAGAAACACCGAAGAAGCGCAAACCACAAAAGAAGCTCAAAAAGTAGAAGATGCGCAAAACACAAAAGAATGGAGAAACGCAGAAAAAATGCAAAACACAAAATAAACATAAAACATAAAAGAAATGGAGTAACACAGAAGATGCTCAAAACATAGAAAATGCCCAAAACACAAAAGAAGTGGAGAAGCACAGAAGAAGCGCAAAACATCTAAGGAAAAAACACAGATGAAACACAAAACATAGAAGAAGAGTAGAAATAAAGAAGAAACACAAAACACAGAAGAAGCGCAAAACATATAAAAAGTTTTGAAACACAGAAGAAGTGCAAAACATAGAAGAAGCGCAAAACATAGAAGAAGGGTTGAAACACTGAAGAAGCGCAAAACACAGAAGAAGCCCAAAGCACAGAAGAAGCGTAAAACACCGAATAAGCACAAAACACAGAAGAAGCCCAAAATACAGAAGAAGTGGAGAAACACAGAAGTAGCACAAAACACATAAGAAGTGGAGAAGCATAGAAGAAGCGTATAACACAGAAGAAGCGAAAATACGAAAGATGCGCAAAACACAGAAGAAGTGGAGAAACACAGAAGAAGCGCAAAACAGAAGAAGCACAAAATACAGATGAAGCGCAAAAGATAGAAAAGAGGAGAAATACAGAAGAAGCACAAAACACAGAAGAAGCGCAAAACACAAAAGAAGTACAAAACATAGATGAAACACAAAGCATAAAAAAAGAGTAGAAATGCAAATGAAGCATAAAATAGAAGAAGTGCAAAATACAGAAGATGCGCAAAACATAAAAGAAGAGGAGAAATACAGAAGAAGCGCAAAACACAGAAGAAGTGGAGAAAAACATAAGAAGTGCAAAACACAGAAGAAGCACAGAACACAGAAGATGCGCAAAACACAGAAGAAGTGGAGAAACACAGCAGAAGCGCAAAACACAGAAGATGCGCAAAACCCTGAAGATGAGCAAAACATAGAAGAAGTGAAGAAACACAGAAGAAGCGCAAAACACAGAAGAAGTGGAGAAACACAGAAGTAGCGCAAAACACAGAAGAAGTAGAGAATTATTGTAGAAAAGTAAAAAAGAGAAGAAGCACAAAACACAGAAGATGCGCAAAATACAAAAGAAGCACAAAATACAGAAGAAGCGCAAAACCCAAAAGAAGTGGAGAAACACAAAACAAGCACAAAACAGAAAAGAAGTGGAGAAATACAGAAGGACCGTAAAACACCGAAGAAGCCCAAAATTCAAAAGATGCGCAAAGCACAGAAGATGCGAAAAACATAGAAGAAATAGAGAAACAAAGAAGAAACACAAAACATAGAAGATGCGCAAAATATAAAAGAAGTGAGGAAACACAGAAGAAGCACAAAACACAGAAAAAGTTCAAAACACAGATGATGCGCAAAACACAGAAGAAGTGAGGAAACACAGAAGCACAAAACATAGATGAAGCGCAAAACACAGAAGAAGCGCAAAACATAGAAAATGCGCAAAACACAAAAAAAGTGGTGAAACGCAGAAGAAGTACAAAACACAGAAGAAGCGCAAAACATAGAAGATGTAGAGAAGCACAAAACATCAAAGAAGAGTATAAATAAAAAAGAAGCACAAACACACATAACACAGAAGAAGTGGAGAAAAATAGAATAAGCACAAAACACCAACGATAGGTAAAACACGGGAGAAGTGGAGAAACACGGAAGAAGCGCAAAACACAGAAGTGGAGAAACACAGAACAAACGCAAAACTCAAAATAAGAGGAGAAATACAGAAGAAGCGCAAAACACCGAAGAAGCCCAAAACACAGAAGATGTGCAAAATATAGAAAAAGTGTTGAAACATAGAAGAAACACAAAACACAGAAGAAGTGGAGAAAAACAAAGGAAGTACAAAACACAGAAGAAGCACAAAACACAGACAATGCGCAAAACACAGGAGAAGCGGAGAAACAAAGAAGAAGCGCAAAACACAGAAGAAGCACAAAACACAGATGAAGCGCAAAATATAGAAGAAGAGGAGTAATACAAAAGAAACCTAAAACACAGAAGATGCACAAAACTAAGAAGAAGTGGAGAAACACAGAAGAAGCGCAAACACATAAGAAGTGGAGAAAAACAGAAGAGACACAAAACACTGAAGATGTGTAAATCACAAAAGAGGCGTAAAACACAGAAGAAGCGCAAAATATAGAAGAAGTGGAGAAGCACAGAAGAAGCGCAAAACACAGAAGAAACACAAAACATAGAAGAAGAGTAGAAATAAAGAAGAAGCACAAAACACAAAAGAAGCGTAAAACACAGAAGATCCGCAAAACATAGAAGAAGTGTTGAAACATAAAAGAAGCACAAAACATAGAAGAAGCGCAAAACACAGAAGATGCGTAAAACATAGAAGAAGTGTTGAAAGGTAGAAGAAGTGAAAAATACAAAAGAAGCGCAAAACACAGAAGAACTGGAGAAAAACAAAAGATGTGCAAAACAAAGAAGAAGCACAAAAGACAAAAGATGCATAAAACACAGAAGAAGTGCAGAAACACCGAAGAACTGCAAAATACAGAAGATGCACAAAACACTGAAGAAGCGCAAAACACAGAAGAAACACAAAATACAGAAGATGCACAAAACACTGAAGAAACATAGAAGAAGCGCAAAATACAGAACAAGTGAAGAAACAAAGAAGTAGTGCAAAACACATAAGAAGTGGAGAAACATAGAATAAATGTAAAACACAAAAGAAGCGCAAAACACAGAAGAAGCTCAAAACACAGAAGATGCGCAAAACACAAAAGAAGTGGAGAAACATTGAAGAAGCACAAAACATAGAAAAAGTGCAAAACACAGAAGAAGTGAGGAAACATAGACGAAGTGCAACACACAGAAGAAGCATAAAACACAGAAAATAGCAAAACACAAAAGAAGTGGAGAAATATAAAAGAAGCACAAAACATCGAAGAAACATAAAACACAAAAGATGCGCAAAACACAGAAGACTTGGAAAGCACAAAAGATGCGCAAAACATAGAAGAAATGGAGAAACACAGAAGAAGCGCAAAACACAGGGGATGCACATAACATAAAAGAAGTGGAGAAACATAGAAGAAGCACAAAAGATAGAAGAAACGCAAAACACAGAAGAAGCGTAAATCACAGATGAAGTTGAAAACACAAAAGATGCGCAAAATACAGAAGAAGTGAAGAAACACAAAAGAAGCACTAAACACAGAAGATGCGCAAAACATAGAAAAAGTGGAAAAATTTAGAAGAAGCACAAAACATAGAAGAAACGTAAAACATAGAAGAAGCGCAAATCATAGAAGTTCAAAACACAGAAGATGCGCCAAACACGGAAGAATTGGAGAAACACAGAAGAAGCACAAAACACAGAAGAACCGCAAAACACAGATGATGCGCAACACAAAAAAGACGTGGAGAAACACAAAAGAAACGCAAAACATAGAAGAAGTGGAGAAAAATAGAAGAAGTGCCAGAAGATTCGCAAAACACAAAAGGTGCGCAAAACATTGAAGGAGTTGAGAAACACAGAAGATGCGCAAAACACTAAAGATTCGCAAAACATAGAAAAAGTGAAGAAACACAGAACAAGTGCAAAATACAGAAGAAGCGCAAAACACAAAAAGAAGTGGAGAAACACAGAAGTAGCGTAAAATGCATAAGAAGCGAAGAAACAGAGAAGAAGCGTGAAACACAGAAGAAGCGCAAAACACAGAAGAAAAGCAAAACACAGAAGAAGCGTAAAACACAGAAGAAGCGCAAAGCATGGAAGAAGCGCAAAGCATGGAAGAAGCGCAAAACATAGAAGAAACGTAAAACAAAGAAGAAGCGGAGATACACAGAAGAAGTGGAGACACACAGAAGAAGCGCAAAACACAGAAGAAGCACAAAATACTGGAGAAGTGGAGAAACATAAAACATAGAAGATGCATAAAACACAGAAGAAGTGGAACAAAACAGAAGATGTGCAAAACTCAGAAGATGTGCAAAACACAAAAGATGCACAAAACACAAAAGAAGTGGAGAAACACAGAAGAAGCGCAAAACACAGAAGACGCGCAAAACACTGATGATTCGTAAAGCACTGAAGAAGTGAAGAAAAATGGAGGAAGCGCAAAACACAAAAGAAGTGGAGAAACATAGAAAAAGCCTAAAACACAGAAGAAGCGCAAAACACAAAAGAAGTGAAAAAGCAAAGAAGAAGCACAAATCACATAATAAGCCCAAAACATAGAAGATGCGCAAAACATAGAAGAAGTGATGAAACAGAGAAGAAGCGCAAAACACAGAATAAGCACAAAACACAGAAGGAGCACAAAACATAGAAGATGCGCAAAACATAGAAGAAGAGTAGAAATAAAGAAGAAGCACAAAACTAAGAAGAAGCGCAAAACATAGAAGAAGTGTTGAAAAACAAAAGAAGCACAAAACATAGAAGAAGACGTGAAAAACAGAAGATGGGCAAAACACAGAAGAAGTGGAGAAACACAAAAGAAGCGCAAAACACGAAAGATGTTCAAAACACTGAAGATGCGCAAAATACTAAAGATACGTAAAACACATAATAAGCGCAAAACACAGAAGATGCGTAAAACACAGAAGAAGCACAAAACACAGACGAAACATAAAACATAGAAGAAGAGTAGAAATAAAAAAGAAGCACAAAACACTGAAGAAGTGCAAAACACAGAAGATGCGCAAAACACAGAAGAAGTTGAGAAACACAGAAAAGCACAAAACACAGAAAAAGCGTAAAACACAGAAGAAGCGCAAAACACAGAAGATGCGCAAAACACAGAAGATGCACAAAAAACAGAAGAAGTAAAGCACACAAGAAGTGCAAAACACAGAAGAAGCCCAGAACGCAGAAGATGCACAAAACATAAAAGAAGTGTTGAAACATAGAAGAAGCACAAAAAGTAGAAAAAGCACAAAACACAGAAGAAACCCAAAGCACAAAAGATGAGTAAAACATAGAAGAATAGTAGAAATAAAGAAGAAGTGCAAAACACAAAATATGCACAAAACATAGAAGAAATGTTGAAACACAGAAGAAGCGCAAAACACAGAAGAAGCGTAAATCACAAAAGAAGTGGAGAAAAACAGAAGAAGTGCAAAATATAGAAGAAGCACAAAACGTAAAAGATGTGGAAAACACAGAAGATGCGTAAAGCACAGAAGAAGTGTAGAAACACAGAAGAAGCATAAAACATAGAAGAAGAGCAAAACACAGAAGATGTGTAAAACACAAAAGATGCGCAAGATAGTGAAGATGCGGAAAACACAGAAGAAGTGAAGAAAAATAAATGAAGCGCAAAACATAGAAGAAGCGCAAAATACAGAACAAGTGGACAAACACAGATGTAGTGCAAAACGCATAAGAATTGGAGGACCATAGAATAAGCATAAAAACGCAAAAGGAGCGGAGAAAAAAAGATGCTCAAAACACAGAAGATGCGCAAAACACAGAAGAAGTGGATAAACAAAGAAAAAGCTCAAAACACAGAAAAACATAAATCAAAGGTGAAGTGCAAATCATAGAAGAAGAGGAGAAATACAGAAGAAACACAAAACACATAAGAAGAGCAAAACACAGAGGAAGCACAAAACACAGAAGAAACATAAAACACAGAAGCACAAAAACAGAAGGTGCGCAAAACACTGAAAATGTGTAAAACACAGAAGAAGTGAAGAAACACAAAAGAAGGGCAAGACACAGAAGAAACGCAAAACACAGAAGCAGTAGAGAAACATAGAAGAAGTTCAAAGCACAGAAGAAGTGGAGAAACATAGAAGAAGCGCAAAACACATAAGAAGCGCAAAACACTGAAGAAGTAGAAAATACAGAAAAAGCGCAAAACATAGGAGTGAAGAAATACAGAAGAAGTGGAAAATACAAAAAAAGTGCAAAAATAGAAGAATTGAAGAAACACAGTAGAAGCGAAAAGTAGATAAGAAGCGCAAAACACGGAAAAAACACAAAACACAGGTGAAGTGCAAATCATAGAAGAAGAGGAGAAATATAGAAGAAACACAAAACACAGAAGAAGAGCTGATCGTGGCTCGTCGTTTGATCCTAAAATCGATCATTGGAAACCAGTCAAAAATGATAAATTCCAAGATCGCAGTATAGTTGCAACCTCGGGTCGTCTCACTTCTTGGAACCGACAAAAAAGGTTTTAAAGCTAGCCTAAAAGTCAAAATTCAATTGAAGTTGATAAAAGAAGGGGGTTTTTGCAAGTTGATAAATACTAAGTAAATTGAAGAAAAGTAAAGAAAATAGTGTAATAGTATATTTTTGGATTTTGGGAGTTTCAAGACAAACAAAAGTTCAAATTAAGATCAAATTGGATAAAGTCCTCTTGAAAATGAACTTAGGCTATCGCGGTTCAAAATAAATTTACA
>JANVCL010000001.1:12639542-12649624 GCA_026546855.1 Erythroxylum incrassatum
GACTCCCATAAGTTCATGGCTACGCAAGACCATTATGTGAAAATGCGTAGTACGTTCTGTTTTGGATCTACCCGAACTATTTCTGATGTGCTTATGTGCTTATAATATGTTTGAATAAGTTTGATGCATTCATTTTTTGAAAATTGTGAATTTGACTACATGCTAAGACTTTGAGAAAAATGCGCTTTATGGATTTCAAAAGAAAGTTTTCTATGACAAGAAAAATGTTTTCAAGACTTTTGCTTATTCTTTTTATTATAAACTGTTTCCCACGAGCTGTCAAGCTCACCCCCTTTCTGTCCCATCCTCAGGTTATAGCTAGAAGATCAAGTGTTCGAGAGCCTAAAGGAATTGTTTCTTTTGTTATATTGTGGTTCTTGTAACTTTTGGGATTTGAGATTTCGGACTATGTTGTATTGTGGCTTGAGAGGCCATTATAACTTTGTAAAACTCTTGTTTGATGGTATGGAAAAAGGGAATGATGAAATTAGTTGTAAGTATTGTATTAAAGAGTGATGAAGGAAAAAAATTTTGAGAGTCTTATAATTTCCGCAAGAAAAGGAATCAATGATGTTCTAGGAAATTCCATAGGATTAAGCTCACGTCCATGATTCGAAGTTGGGCTCCGGTAACGATGCCCGATATATGTCCAAAGCTAAGACCGAGAGACTCAAGGAGGCTTTCTTTGCACATATAGGCCAATTGTGGAGAGGATGCAGTACACTAAGCCTATTGGAGGAGAGCTATCCGAATCACAGCCCAAATTGATTCATTTATCTCAAATCTTTGGATTGGACTCACTTGGGACTTGAAGACCATTGTATTGGGCTGCATATCATCAATTAAGCCCAAGAGGAGAGACGCATCTATGATCAGACTTGGGAGCGCGACAGACCAAGCCTATGCGTGTTTTTTATTATTCTATGTTGGACTTATTTTAAGTTATATTTCTTTTGGGCTTCTATGTATTATTTAGCCCAAGTATTTTATTATTTGACCTAGGTATAAATACTTATGTTTTAAGGTTGTGGGGGAACTTTTGATCATATTGTCTTCTGTGAGCCATTGGCCATGTTGAGAGGAGAAAACCCTCTTGTTCTTTTCAACTTAGGAATTGAATATCACTTATCAACTAAATCAGATTGTGGCGTGATTTTGATCCTAACAACTTTCTTGGTTTGTTCTTTACCTGTTATCTAAGTTGCTCGAGACAAGTTCTTCGTGAGGTCTAGTAGGTAAATTTGAAACCCTGTGTATCAGATTTAATTCTAGTTTAATTTGAATCTATCATCTTCTTCTTTCTTTGAATCCAAACTTTTCAATCTTTCAATTCCGTGGTGTGCGGTACAAACTCTTTGACTCCCTTTTTAAAATGATGATTCCAAATTTGAGAAGGTTGCTTTAATCCATAAATGGATTGTTGAAGATTGCATATTTTCCCAGCATTTTTAGAAGATGTGAAACCTTCAGGCTGTGTCATGTACACATCCTCTTCCAAATTCTCATTAAGGAAAGTCATTTTCACATCCATTTGTCAAATCTCGTAATCATAGAATGAAGCAATTTCTAGGAGGATGCGAATGGATTTAAGCATCACAACTGAGGAATAGGTTTCATAATAGCCAATACCATGAATTTGCTTGAAACCTTTAGCCATAAATCGTGCTTTATGCACTTGTACATTACCATCCATGTCAACTTTCTTCTTGAAAACCCACTTACACTCAATGAGTTTCACACCATTAAGAGGGTCATCCAAAACCCATACTTTGTTTTGGTAAATCGATTCAATTTCCCATTCCATGGCCTAAAGCCATTTGTCGGAGTCAAAGCCCATCATTGCTTCCTTGTTGGTGTTACAATTGTAGATTCTATAATATTTTGTAGATCAAAATGAGACTACTCTTGGTTGGAGAATTCTCCTGTGACTCTTGAATTTCTTCAAGATGTACTTTATGCCCACTGGTTCTTTTAGAAAGAAATTATCTCTTTAGGAAGACACCATTTCAAGCAATAATCACATTGTTCTTAGTGGGTTGTAAAAGTAGTATCCTTTAGTTTTCGTAGGATACCTCATGAAGAAGCATTAATCGGATTTAGTTCCAAGTTTTTCAAATGTTAACCTTTCAACATATGTTTCACATCCCTAAATCTTTAGAAAAGACAAACTATGAACCTTTCATATCCACATCTCATATGGTGTCTTTTCTACTGCCTTTGATGGATTTCTACTTAGGGTAAACACAGTTATTTTAAGAGCGTATTCCCAAAAGGACAATGGAAGATTTGCATAACTCATCATAGATCGAACTGTATCCAATAATGTTCAATTCCTCCTTTCAAACACACCATTCCATTGTGGTGTTCCAAGTGGAGTGAGTTATGTACTATTCCACACTTTTTGAGATGGCCATCAAACTCTCGACTTAAATATTCACCACCTCGATCTGATCGAAGGGCTTTTATTTCCTTACCAATTTGGTTTTATACTTCACTTTTAAATTCCTTAAACTTTTTAAAGGATTTAGATTTATATTTCTCCAAATAAACATAACCATATCTACTGAGGTCATAAATTAATGAAAGCCTCCTCTAGTAGTATAATTTAATGGTCCTCATATATCAGTATGTATGATGGCTAATAAATCACTAGCCCTCTGATTGTGTCGAGTAAAAGGTGCTTTAGTCATTTTCCCAATAAACAAGATTCGTATGTCTCATACAATTCAAAATCAAAAGAATTTAAAAATCCATTATTATGGAGCTTATGTATGTCCTTCTTGTTTATATGTCCCAAACGACAATTTCAAAGGTGGGATTCAAATCATTAGATGTTAACCTCTTAGTATTGATGTTAAAAACAGGCTTTTTTAAATTTAAAACATAAAGCCCATTTTCTAACTGGGTGCTACCATAAAAAATGTCATTATGAGAAAATGAAAAAAAATTGTTCTTAATTGTAAAACGAAAACCTTCCATACCCAAAAATGAAAAAGAGGCAATATTCTTGCTTATACTAGGTACATGGTAGCAATTATTAAGTTCTAAAACTATGCCTGAAGGTAAAGATAAATGAAATATCCCTACAACTAAAGCAGTAACTCTTACTCCATTGCCTACATATAGGTCCTCTTCACCATTTGCCAAAGTTCTATTATTTTGCAGTCCCTGCACATCCAGATAAATGTGAGAACCACAACTGGTATCTAATACCCAAGGTTTAAAACTAGAAGTAGAAAAATTTACTTCTATAACATAAATACCTGAAGTATAAGTGTTGTTACCCTTCTTCTTCTTCAGATTTTAAAAATATTTTTTGTAGTTTCTCTTCTAATGACCTGACTCATTACAATAATGGAAGAGATCATCATTAGAACCTTGTTTCTTAAAACCATTCCCCTTTTGGACCATAAGGACCTTAGGGTTAGGGTTCTTCTTAATGTTCTGCTCATCAATCTTAAGCATCCCATATAACTTAGTCAAAGATTTATTGAGATTATACATATTATGTTAGTAGCCAACTCTTGGCTTATAGGAAATCCCAATCTTTCCAAGTTCTCAACAAGGCTAATCATCTTAATGACATGTGGGCCGGTTGGGCCTCCTTTTCCCATCTTGCTCCAAAAGAGACTTCACTAAGAGATACTTCACTGTTTGATATCTCTTATTTCGTGCTTGTTCCTGAAACATATTTTTCAGGCTTGTAATCAGCTTATAGGCTTCCACATTTTCAAATTGCTTTTGCAAGTTTGAGTTCATAGTTGCCAACATGAGACAGCCAGCATCGAGGGCATCATCCTCAAGCTTCTTATAAACATTTCTTTCAATAAGGGGAGCAGTGAAAAGAGGTGCGCTTATGGGGACCAACTTTTCAATGACATAGTCCTTCTTTTCTTGCTTGAGAACAATTCTCAAGTTTCTGTACTAGTCTGGAAAGTTTGAATCATTCAACTTGTCCTTCTTAGGGACAAATCACAGTGAAAAACTTGATGAAGAGTTAGTGGTCATGATTATCTACAATAAAATGTGCAAATTTTTAGTGACATGCTCATTAATAAAACCCAATTCTTAACAATTAAGAATCTCTCACTATACTTATATAGCAAATGTCTCTCATAATGAGTATAGTGGTCCAAGATCTATACTTCCCCGAGACGCAAGTGAGCTTTGGCTGATTGCCTAAATCTTCGGTAATTAGATAAGCAACTATTTGCTAATTATATCATATATAACTGTTGGTTGTTGGGTGACATCTAATGTCCCGACTCCCAACTACATGCCTCAAGGTTCAAAACCATTTTGGTAGCCCCATTAAGCAAACCAATTCTCACTTATTAATAATTGTTACCCAGCTTATTAGACCTAAATAATTAAGAGCACCTTGCTTTGGCAAGTCCACTACTCAACGACTCAAGTCCTTGTAGGTGTATAATTGGAAAGGCATAAATTATTACTTAATATTGTTGAGGAACTAGGTTGATTATGAAATTGCTATATATGTCAATAAAGAAATTATGATAAAAGCATGACTAAAGCATTAATAATATGATAGAAGATGGCCCCTAAACTATAAAGATCTAATCTCCAATATGAATGTCATATAGCAAATGGATTGCCATCCTCGTACACACTAGTCAAATTTGATTCTTCAATTAACTTGAAAGGTACAATATTCAAATTAAAACTCCTAGTAATCTAATTATTACAAAAAAAAAACATGATGACGACAAGCAGGCCGTATTCAAAATTACATAAAAACATAAAGACACACAGGCTGTATCCAAAATGAGAAACAACTATGGGTCATACTATTCACCATTCATAATCAAGGAAAGATATCAAATATTAAAGCATATAAAACACCAATTGTAAGAAAACACATGAACAACATAAAAGAAAATTTTAGCAGAGTCAAGGGGTCGAGGTGCAACACCCCTAGCAATGATTTTAATTTTATTTATGAATTAATCTTATTAATGTGAATTAATTTTATTAATGTGAAACCCCTTATTCAATCACATTGAATTATCGAAAGAACCCATCATTCAATCACATTGAATTATCAAAACAACCCCTCATTCAATCACATTGAATTATCGAAAACCCCTAATTTCATGCAATTAAGCAAAATTCAATTTCAATAAACACAAGTGGCTCTAATACCACTAACAGAACTTTCGGATTCTCTCTCTCTCCCTAGCAGAGGATGATCTCCTTTAGTGTTTTGAGCATATGAAACTCTTTAGTCTATTATTCATCCCATATATCCACATATATAGGAAAAGCCTAAGGCCCAAAGCCCAAAGCCCAAATCCTAAAGCCTAAAGCCCAAATCTAATTTAGGCCCATTGAATGTTCAATTTACTTGGTGTGCGACCCTATAGGTTTATTCAATAGTAGCAGCAGACCCAAACTTCTTTTAAGCCCACAAGTTATAAGCGGTATTTAACAAGACATTATAACTACCCAATATTAAATAAGGTCAGAATACGACACCACAAATCGGGTACATTTTGTAATTGGTTCATAGGGCGTACACTAACAGATATAATATCTCCTTGTCTAAATCCTTTGGAGCTTTTAAAAGGCTTACTAGGCTGACCATTCACCAATATCTTAAAGGAAGGAAAGGTGATGCATCGTGATATCCATTGGATAAAGTTGGCTGGAAATTCCAAAGCATGTAAGAGGTTCAATATAAAGCCCCAATCAACACTATCATAGGCCTTCTTTAGGCCAACCATAATGATACAATTCCTGCTTCCCCTCCTTTTGGTGCAAGTCCTAATAAGTTGTTACATTAACATGATGTTATCCCATGTAATTTTTCCAGGTAAATAGGCACCCTGTGGAATGTTAATGTATTTGTTAAGACCTCTTTCGTTCTTTAAGCTAAGATCTTAGTAATGATCTTATACACAGTGTTATAATAAGAAATAGGTCTGAAATCTAAAAAAGTTCTTTGTTCTCCATTCTCTAGAGTCACAAAGGTGTGATTAATTATGATAACATCTGACCTTTGTTGAAGAATTCTAGAATGACATTAAATACCGTATTCTTTGTTAAATGTCAGGATTTATTGAAGAAATGAGGGCTGAATCCATTAGGTCTAGGTGCCTTGTTTGGATTTAAGGATCTTTAGGCAATCTCAATCTCCAAACTTGTAATAGGCTTGCTAAGTAAATCAACGTTTATAAGACTAATCTTGTCTAACATTATTTCACTTAGTAATAGCTAAAAAGAGGTAGCATATGCAGGAGAAGACAAGATATTTGAAAGCCACATGAAGCAACAAATCCTAGGAATTAAGAACCAGATTGTTAAGTTGTAATCAAATGACTGTATTGGAGTTTCTCTTGTTTATAACAGCTTTACGGAAAAAAAAGTTGCATTTTATCTCCACACTTCATCCAATCCATTGTTTTGTGAGAGAATAATAATATTTCTATTAAAATTCTTTTTTATAATATTTCTATTAAAAAGTAAGTAAAAATTACTTATGTTAAAATTATCTAATTTAATTCTTACATTTTAAAAATATATATTATATTTTAATTTAAATAAAATTTAATTAGTTTTAATTATATGCCTTTTTTTTTTTTGCTGTGGACCATTTCCCTCAACATATTAAATTACAGAATTGAATTTTTTTCTTAAAAATGACGCTCTCCCGTCGAAAAGAAATATCATCCCAAAAAACTGTCTCTTTAAAATAGTCAACTAAGAAGTTTTCAATTCATATTTTTGTGCAGCTAGAATTAAAGAGCTCCTTGCATGAAATGTCAATCTAAGCAACGGATATTTTGTTGGAGAATGAAATGTCAACCTAAGCAACGGTTGGATAAAACCTAAATCAAAAGCTTTAAATGGATTATGAGCTTAATTTCAACAAATATACGAATAATAAATAAACTGATACAAAATTTGGTTAATAGTATAATTTAATTTAAATTTTTTTACTCAAAACGCTAAGAATAAAAAGAAAAAAGACCCAAATTCAAAGTGGGACCCATTTCCTTAATTTGCTTGCCTGTGAAGTCTAAGAAACAGACCAGTTGCTCCTGTGTCTGTCTACAAACCCAACTACAAAAACCCAACCCTCCCCCACCCGTTCACTGGCAAAACTACTCCTCTCTCTCGCATTTTCACCAACAGTAAAGCAACGTTTTTTTCTTTTTTCACAGAAATGGCGAGACCACAACAGCGGTTTCGAGGTGTCCGCCAAAGACATTGGGGTTCTTGGGTATCCGAAATTCGTCACCCTTTATTGTAAGATTAAAATTTTCCGTTGAAAGCTACCTGTGTTTCGACATTCTATTTCCGACACTCCCAACTTTTTTTCCCCTTATTTTTTGGTTTTTGCAGGAAAACTAGAATTTGGCTAGGCACATTTGAGACTGCCGAGGACGCTGCACGGGCCTATGATGAAGCTGCGAGGCTCATGTGTGGACCAAGGGCAAGAACAAATTTCCCTTATAACCCAAATGAATCGCAATCATCGTCATCGAAAGTTCTGTCCGCCACTTTGACAGCTAAATTGCATAGGTGCTATATGGCCTCCCTACAGATAACGAAACAACGAACATCAACCCAAGAGCAACACAAAAAGACACCATTTTTACTTGTCAACGCTACACCAAATGGCATTGCCACCAACAATGAAGAATTGATCACTCATTTGCCAGAGAAAACGCCAGTGCAAACCCCAGAGACACAGGCAAACTGGGATATCAAGAACACTACCCAGCAGTTTAAGCCGCTTGAAGAGCAACACATAGATCAAATGATTGAAGAGTTGCTTGATTACGGATCAATTGAACTATGTTCTGCTGTTTCTTCTCAACAACTCTGATTTACAGCCCTAAACGTCACCATCTTTGGCATAGTCATTAGCCAATGGCAGTCATTTGCTAATTTAACCGCCTCCGTAGCCTCTTAAGTCACTTTAGTACTCGGACTCCTATCCCCTAGGCGAGTCAGATCAGGATATGCTTAGTGTACAGTTAAATATGTCAGAATTTATCATGTTCTATGAATCATGTTTTAGTTCCAGTGGAAGATATCTTGCATTAGTTCTGCTGCTTCCTGAAGAAAATTTGGGCTCAATAGCCAACCATGTCAAATGGAAAAGTGACTAAGCATTATGATGCAAAATGGTCCAACATGATTCCACTTCCAGCATTTAATTGTCATATGAACAGTACATGAACAAGGAAGAGCTGTTTTGAGCTTGATAACGACCTCCCTTTTTTGGAGTAATGAAACCACAAGTCCTTGCTCTTGCTGCTTTTTCAGAACGCAATTTCCAGAATCAATGATGCTTAAACTGGTCCGGCTCACTGTCACATAGTAAACAAAATTGGTTCCTCTAAGATCTCCCAAACGTTCATCTTCTCTGTTTACGAAGAAGGAGGCTCAAGAACAGGCTCCTAGGAAGTTTCAATTGGTGAAAATGTAACCGTTGTTGAATTTATACAACCTTTATTAATGATCACCGGATAGAATTGGTAACATGAATATTAGAGTGCTGAAATAATCTTCCTTGAAATGATAAACTACGAAAGCAACTAAGTTTCAGCAAAAACTGGAAAACGCCTTGCAATTGCACAGAACTTCTGTCAAAAGTTGTAAGAAAAAGAACGGGAAGAATTTGATAGCCACTGTGAATTTGGATCCTGAGATCTTTTCACATGTGAAATCTGGAACAATTAAATGCTCCACCCATAGCCTGCGAGAATTGCAGCAGATATCGTATTCCTCAGTAAGTGGAAACGTCGATTATTTCCTTCGCTGACAGGAAGGTAACTGACTAAATATAAATGGAGTTTGGAAACATAAGTTGGCGTTCCCTTGTAAAATGTTGGGTTCGACAGGATTTTGGAATTACGCAAACAGAGTCCGGCTCTGGAGTTGATATTGCTGGTCGAGAAAAAAAAAAGGGGGGGCTGAATGTGACAGAAATTAAAATGTGATTTTTTTCTTTGGTTTCATTTTCATTAAATAGTAGCACCCTAATTATAGGCTCTTTGTACGAGCAAACAGTGACAGAGAATCTTCGGAAGTACTTTGGAAGGATTTCGAAAAGAGTTAATTAGTAAGGAATAAACAATTAGTAGTTGATTGTTAATTTTCATTATATGCTAGTAATTTAGAAAAGAGTTAATCAGTAAGAAATAAAAAATTAGTAGTTGATTGTTGATTATCATTATATAGGACAGTAGTTTGATATTTCAACTTTTGAGGAATCCTCTATATATACCTTCCATTTAATAGAGGTTCCTTAATAATGACTCTTTAATTAATTATAATAAAATTAATTAAAATAAATAAATAATTAATTAATTATATTATAATTAATTAAAATATAATTAATTCATTAATTATAATATAATTAATTAAAATATAATTAAATCATTAATTAAAATAATGTAATTAATTAATTGATTAAAATATAGTTAATTGAAATAATTTAATTAATTAGTTAAAATAATATTATTTATTTATTTATTATAATTAATTAATTAAAATATAATTAATTAAAATATAATTCACGAGTGAATTTTACAAAAAGAAAGGGGATTTTGCATGAAAATGCATGTGTAGAAACATCACAGCAAAATGAATGAGCTAGAAGAAAACATCAAAACATTCTAAATATAGCAAAAGCATTAAAAATTCAAGCTAACTTGCCTATCAAAATTTGGGCAGATTGTGTTCTCTATTTAGTATGCCTAATAAACAATGTTATCAATACCATATCAGGCTTGGTATCGTATTAAATTTTGGAACGGAACTGTACCGGTACCGATTGATACCGGACACGGTTTCGAGAAATTTTTTTAATTTAAAAAATAATCCTTAAAATTTTTAAAAATTGCAAAATGGTCTCATATTGGTATATTATATTGTTGTACTGTATACTTTACTAGTTTATTGTTTATATCAACTATACTTTAAAAAATTTAATAATAAATAATATTGACAATTAATATGAAATAATAATAATTTTAAATATTTTACATATAAATAATAACCACAATTAATATAAATAAAGACAATTATCATCATTCAATTATAAAATT
>JANVCL010000001.1:12655009-12680388 GCA_026546855.1 Erythroxylum incrassatum
ACGCTACCCTCGCGGGGCACGGACTCGGATATCACCAACGATGTCGGGTTCGGGTCACGCGGGAGTGGGGTGTTACATGAAGTACCTAAGAAAAATATAATAATTAGTCATAGATTTGCGAGTGTCAAAGCAAGTAGCCCAATTTAACATAAAATGCCCGAAGCTAAAGAAGTAAGTTATCACAAAGCAATACACATAAAACTATAGACCCTTTAGAATAGTAGAGAATTCATTGTGTTGCTTGCATGAGTTGTTTGGTTGGTTTTTTCATGAATTAAGGGAGTTGTTGCACTACAAAGTATATGTCAAACATACTTGTTGTTAGGTAAATGAGCTAGCTAGTTAAACAGTAATAAGTTATAGTTTTAGAAATAGGTTTGCTTTTAGTACCTAATCTTTTGAAGTCATGGGAGTTGAGATTGGTATAGAGTGCAATAACCCTATTTCTTGAAGCAAGTCTAGTATCTACTTGCCATGATAGAGATTATAATAAAGGACAAGCTTGCCAATTCAAGACCCAAGAAATAATTAGTTGGTATGAGTTCTTTGATTTTGAAGGTATTATCTAGATATTGCTTAGTAGACTCAATAAGTTCAAGGTAGTTACCTACTAGTAGTACACCATCAATATATACCAATAAGATGATGAGGTGGCCATATTATATCTTTTTGAGTCATTGAGTGATCTGAATTTTATTATAAGAAACCATTAAAATTCAAAGTTGAAGTGAGTGTAGAATTGCACTACCTACTTGCTTGCTTCAAGCCATAGAGACTCTTCTTGAGGTGACAAACCATATTGGATGTGGCAATTCTAGTATAGGAGGAGGTTTTATGTACACATCTTTATGTATATCTCCATGTAAGAATAAGTTACTAATGTCTAACTAGTGTAAATGTTAGTTCTCTAATGCTACAAGTGTTAGCAAGACTTTGATGGTGGTTGTTTTTAACAATGGGAAAAGCGTTTCTATGTAGTCTAATTGATATGTAGTTAATGGATTACAAATTTATTCTATAACTTATAGTGATTAATGCTATGAAATTCTTAAGACGTTCACTTTAGTTCATATTTGGTTTTAGGTGCAATTTGGAAGTGAAAGAGCTTAAGTGAGTCAAAAACATAATTGTTAAGTCGTCTTCCTCAGATTCACACTCATTTGTCTTCGTGGAACAAGAAGAAGAAAGATTAAAAGAAGAGGAGACAAGAAAATGCAAAAAAATGAAAAGTATATGTTGCAAAAAAATGGCTTACGGTTATGCATCTAATTGACATGGTTGTGACCATCATTGCACGCCCATAACTTATTTTTAATGGTTGTGACATCCATGTCACACCTATGCAAAGGAGGCTCATGGATCACGACCGCGAGCAATATAGTTATGCCTCTGACTTTGTCCAGCTATCCCCAAACCCTACTTTTTAGTGGAAAAACATTGTTTTGACAGCAAAATGATATAAATAGTTTGATGAATCGTTTCGGAAGGATGAAGAAGAGAAGGGGCAAAGCATCATTCCTTTGGAGACCCATGGTGGGCTAAGCTTCCTGACACCGGTTCGAAGGTGATATCGACACTGAATACCTCGTTTAAGCATTCTCTCCATTATGTTTTTTGTTCTTTCTCTCTTAGGAGTTGATTATGTTATCTTATGTTTATTGAATTGGGTATTGCGTAAAAATGATTGAATACTCTATTTGATTGTTTTTACGTATGAACCCATTGCCAGAATTGAATACAATATGTAATTGTTGTGTTTCTAATTCATTTATAGCAACTAATGATTTTAATTAGTAAGGATAATATAGCTTAGGTTAAATGACCCGAGCTTGCGCGGTTTTTACCTTGATTAATCTATTTTCCTAACTCGTAATGCAATTGTCCAATTAAATATAGAGAGCTTGTTCTAGGTTGTTCAATAACTAGGTTTAATCAATGAGCTCTTCTTAATTAACATGCCCTAATGTAAAATCAGGCTTAACAGAGCTTGTTGTTAACCTACGATTAATAGTTGCTAGACGAGGTAAGAGAATAACAACTAAGTGAAGTATGCTTAATTGTGAGTAAGTCGAGATTGAACTGATGATTGGGTCCCTCACGCATTCATTACTTTTCATTATTTTTTATTTTTTAATTTGTTTTCATTAGTTTAGTTTAGTTTTATTTTCTTATTTGAAAAACAACAAGCCCCTCCCCCTCATACCTAAACACCGATTGATTTCATTTTAAAAGCTTTACACACACTCTCTATGGGATCGACCTAGACTCAACATTATTATAGTTATAGGTCTAGTTATTTTAAGTAGTATTATAATGCACTATGTCAATTTTGCCATCATTTACGGGCAGTGTGGTGCTTTAGTTTTTATTCTTGATTTTAATTGGTGTTTTGTACATATTTGTTTATAATTAGTTTCTTTTCAGTTATTTCTTAATCTTTTCATTTTTTGTTTAGTTTTGTGTCAAAAACTTTTTACATAGAAGGGAGTATATCATTATTAGATATTATCAATGCTTTTATTGAAAATTTTCCCACAACTCATATTCCCAATCCTATAACCAAGCTCGGAGTGATCAACCAAACTTTAGTTATGGATGGGATAACCATTAAAATTACTTCCATGATAGTTTTAAAATGCATAACAATTCTCATATAGACTATAAGCTTCTTATTATGACTCAAGTCTATCTCTAGAAGAATTACGTAATGTTATGGCTACTAACATTAAGTACTCTACAATTCCAACAAGATGGAAGGCAATTTTGGCAAGATATAAGGTCTAACGTCCAAGATTTGGAGAGCCAACAAAACTCAAGTACATCTTTGGAAGAATTGGTTAATGTTATGACTGCTAATACTTTGCACAATTTCAACATGGTGTACAATAATTCTAGCAAGAAGTTGTGATGCAATTCTACCAAGATACAACGTTGAGAATCCAAAACTTCACAAGCAAGGTGCGTCAAATGATGGAAGCTCTCAACCTCCTAGTATCAAAAAGCGAAGAAACGCAACCATCTCAACCTGAGGAGTACCTAAGGGATGTTAGTGCAGAGACCTTACAGAGTGAAGAGGAGCTTGAGAATGTTGAGAATACTACTCAAAGAATTGCTTGTGAAGAAAAGTGAAGAAGGAGCTAGAAGTAGAAAATGATAAGTGAAGAAGGAGCTAGAAGCAGAAAATTATCTATCATTTAGTTCAAAGGTAAATACTGAGTTCCTAATTGTTGTTGAAACTAATCCCTCACCTTTACTTAGTAGATTGGAGAAATTGAATAAGGAAGAGAAAGGTGAAGAGATATTCCAAGAGTGCAGGGACTCAGCAGAGATTGATATTCTAAAGATAAGGAGGAAATTAAAAATGAGAGTCATCGGCCTAGGCTCTATCTTGAAGAACCACAAGTGGATGAAGTGCAAGTGACACCTGAAGATCATAATTTTTTCGCGTGATGAGGAAAACAATAAGTCGAGCCAGGGAAGTTTATTTCTTTTCCTTTATATTTTCACATTTCATTCTTATATGCATGTGTGATTTTAAGTTGTTTGTTTCTTACTTGTTTTTAAGTTTTCAACAAAAAGAGAGAAAATCAAACAAATAAATAAGCAAATATTTTCTCTTTTTCTATTACTTCTAGGACTATATAATCATGATTATAGAGTGCATTGGCTAGAAGAATCCTTGGAAACTTAGCATGTACTTTTACTCTTGTGGTTGGTCAATATGCATTATCTTTAAAAGAATAATGACTAGTGGTAGACACAAGCTAGTGAGATTTTGAGCCCTAATAAACTGATACATCCATATCATTGTCTCTTGTTTATTTGTGACCTTTATAACATATACATCCTAACTTTGATTTGATTTTCTATTTTATACCAAAATTTTATCACACGCATTAACATGGAAATGATATAGGCATTCTTAATTTTATAGACTACATTAGTCAAATAGTCAACCCATTGAAATGAATTTTTCTTTGTTAAACCCCCTTGAGCTTTATTATCCTTTCTTTTTTAGCTAACCACATTACTTGCCTTAAACCTAACCAATTTTCCTACCCAAGACTTAAAGCTAGTGCAGCATTTATTGATTATTAATGATTGTGGATGTACAAAATTCTAAGTGTGGGGGTGTGCACTTATATGGGTTAGGTATATTTGTCAAATTTTCATATTATGAATTCCATTGTAGTTGTAGCTTCTTTCAATTTGTATTGACAAAAAAAGAAAAAGAAAGAAGAAAAAGAGAAAAGGAAAAGAAAAAGAAAAAATGTTTAAAAGTATTAATGAGGAAATGCATTTGTTTTTACAAATTTATTCATTATTAGTTTCTCCTCCTAAAGTTGTATGGAATGGTTGATTTGAGTATAATGCATATAAGGTAGGTGTTTTTTTGAAGGATCATTATTTACGGTTATAATGTATTGTTTGTTATCAATTGTGTGAGCGATTCCTTCTAATTCCTTATGCTTCATGTGGTTTGTGGTCTAAGATCTTGAATTTAAGTTGTGAAACATAGTTTTTGTATTCATTATAGCTGATGGTACGCAGTTTTGAATGAATGTTAGTTTTTGTGCTTGATGTCATATTAAATGTTTCTCTTGCTTCACTAGCTTTGATGGATTTTATGCTACATTACCCAAATACATCTCACCTTACCCTTGCCTATATTACAACCTGAAAAATTCTTTTGATTCAGGAAAATGATGTGAATCTTAGTAGTGGAGAAATGAAATGATATGCAAAGTTATGGAGTGTCTTGATCGTGAATAGTGTTTGAGTGTACCTATGAATATATCTTATTTAAACACATTTTGTCCAAGTCCACCTCTAGATTGCTCCGTTTATAAAGGTAATGATTGTTGATTGATCATGAATCGAAGCGTTGAATGTTGAGATCTTGCTATGATTTTGGAAGTTATTTCTCTTTACTTATGACTATCTATTCTTGGGAAATATTGAAAATGAGTAAATTTTTTGGGTTGTCACTTTGATTTTGAGATTTTGCCTGAGGACGGTCAAAAAATAATTGTGGGGGAAATTGATACGTGCTTAATTGATTATACATTTTTTCACAACGCTTAGTTATTAATGCTATGAAATGCTTAAAACATTCACTTTAGTTCATATTTAGTTTTAGGTACAATTTGGAAGTGAATGAGCTAAAGTGAATCAAAAGCACAATATTTGAGCCGTCTTCCTGAGATTCACACTCATTTGTCTCTATGGAGAAAGAAGAAGGATTAAAAGAAGAGGATACAAGAAAATGCATAAAAATGAAAAGTACATGTTGCAGAAAAATGTCTCACGACCATGAAAATTTTATCATGGGCATGACCACCATTGTCATACCCATGACTCATTTTTGCATGGACGTGACATAGTCGTGAGCCTCAACTAGGATATTCACGGCTATGAGCAATATAGTGACACTTGTGACTTTGGCCAACTATCCCCAAACTCTACTTTTCAGTATAAAAACATCATTTTGACGGCAGAAAGATATGAATAGTTTGATGAATCATTTTGCTAGAATGAAGAAGAGAAGGGGCAAAGCTCCATTCCTTTAGAGACCCATAGATGGCTAGGCTTCCTGACGTCAGTTCGGAGGTTAAATCGACGTTCAAGAACTCGGTTAAGATTCTCTCCATTATTTTTTTTGTTCTTTCTCTTTTAGGAATTGATTATGTTATCTTTTGTTTATTGAATTGGGTATTGTGTAAGAATGAGTAAATGTTCTTTTTTTATTGTTTTTATCTATGAACTAATAGAATATAATATGTAATTGTTGTTTTTTTTCATTTATAACAACTAATAGTTTTTGATCATTAAGGATAACATAGCTTAAGTTAAATGACCCAAGCTAATCTGGTTGTTGCCTTTTTTTTCTAACTTGTAATGCGATTGTCCAATTACATCTAGAGAGTTTGTTTTAGGTTGTTCAATAGCTAGGTTTAACTAATGAGCTCTTCTTAATTAAACATGACCTAAAGGAAAATTGAGGTTAACAGAGCTTGTTGTTAACATACGATTAATAGTTTAGTAACCTTATGACCACTTATGATCCTCAAAATGAAGCTTTAGATATTAGTTATCTTATTATCCATTATGTTGTTGAGTAAAAGAAATTCAAAAACATTACATAGATAAACTAGCTAAACCTAAACTTAAACCTAAATTAAAAAAAGGTAACACATCTAAAAATCTCAAAGAACTCGGTCATATGAGTGGAATGAGGAGTCTTGGGGATGTTATAAAGAGTATGAGATATTTTCTTCTATAAAAGGAAATATTATAAGAAATTGTACTATATAAAATACAAAGTATGGAAAGAAAAAGCATGAACAGTTTGGTAATAAATTGTTGACTATTATTACTTTTGAATGTAATGTTGTAATAGATAAATCAAGTTCCTTCTAACTAGACAATAGAGCTCCTAATGATATTGTTTCCATGATGCATAGGTTTATGTCAAAGAGAGGGCCAATAAATTGATAGTTGCTAATAATAAAGATGTCGATGTAGATTTTTCTAAGAGTTGTTTGTTTGAATCTTGATACATGATTTAAAATTATTTTGTATAGCACATTCTATATATTTTCTTTCAAATAGAATTTGATTTATGTATTTTTTCATAAAGAAGGCTATAATTTTATAATAAAGAATCTAATGTAAAATTGTCTTTTAATGTAAAACATGTTGGTATAACATTTTTATCATATGGTTTATACATGATAAGTTTGACTTTTGATGATATATATGAGTTTTCATATTTTTTTAATATGTTATTACCAAAAGACCTTTGATAAAGGAAAATTCCTTTACATAAGAGTATAAAAGATTAAGCCACATTTCTTAAAAAGAAGTAAAAAGATTGATAGAGAAAATATTCTTCTAATTCTTTATCTTAATAAATAGAAAACATGTGTCGACTTTTATAGAGGCAAGTTGACCAAATTAAAGAAAAGTGGTTAACTTATAGCTCTAACCTTCTTGAAATAATTAATATTGATATTTGTTAATTATATGTACCCATTGATGATTATTCTCGATTTAGGTATTTTCAAACTTTCATTGATGATTATTCTCGATTTAGGTATGTGTTAAAGAATGGACCTCTCGTTTACAGACGCGTTTTCCATGGCCTAATGAACCAAATCCCATTAGAACTCCGAGGTTAAATGTACTTGGATGGGTGGCCTCTTTAGAAGGCCTCGGGAAAAGCAAAACCGTGAGAGCTTGGCTGAGCCAAGGTAGCAGACAATATCTATATGCGGGTGATCTGGGATATTACAAGTGGTATCAGAGCTGGTACCTAAATTGTTGTGCCAGCTAGGCTGGACCTCAAAGAGGGCTAGACCCCAAGGGGGTGGAGAGTGTGAGATCCCACATCAGTTGGAGAGGGGAACGAAGTATGTCTTATAAGGATACGAATCTGTTTTCCATGGCCTATTGCACCAGATCCTATCGAAACTCTGAGGTTAAATGTGTTTGGGCGAGAGTAGTTCTAGGATGGGTGACCTCCTGGAAAGGCCTCGGGGAAAGCAAAACCACGAGGGCTTGGTTGGGCCAAGGCCCAAAGCAGACAATATCTGTAAGCGGGTGATCTAAGATATTATAATATAGCTCAATTTACTGTGTCAAGTAGTCGTAAACATAATGATTGGTTAAAAGGCATATTCATACCCTAAAGGATATAATGAGTAGTATACAACAAAGATGAACATTTCAAAATAACTATAGGTGAGGCTATTAATATTGCCTTATGCATTATAAGTAGAGTTTTAAGAAAATCAATATATATAACACCTTTTGAGTTACAAAAAAATTAGAAGCCAAATCTCACTCGCCTTGAAGTTTAGTGTTGTCCTATTAAGGTATGTTTTTATAATCCTTATAAAAAAATCTTTTCTCTTTTGGCGTGTTTCTATTTTATAGGTTATCTAGATCACTCTAAAGGCTACTGTTGTCTATTATAAAGAAATATGATCTAGAATTATAGTCATAAATAGTTAAATTTATATAATATAATATGTCTAATAATTTTGATCATTTTGAAAGTTCATAAGATAAACATACTATTGTAGTTTCATATCCTTTGCCCATTTAGTTGACATTAGTAGATTTTAAACATAATGTAATTCAAGTATATGATCATGAACCTCACATATGTCGAATGAGGTTCTTATACCATATGATAATGTTAACATTTTTATTTAAAGAGATATATTAGGGTGAGAAAATATCTATATCTTTTGATTGTATAATTTATTTTGATAGGAATAACAATTACACTAGACATGTTCTTGATCTAGTTTTAGTTTCAGATGTTTTTATTCCTTATACAATTTTGTGTTAGGATTCATTAAGAGAGAGAAAATGTAGTCCATGAAACATAATCAAGTATAAAAACTTATAGATTACCTTAAATTTATAAAAATATTGGATATATATTGGTTTATAAGACCAAAAAGGACTCTTAAGATAAGACTGAGTTGCTTAAAGCAAGGCAGGTTACCAAGTGTTTCAGTTAGAAAGACATAATGTAATTAAATATCACTTTTCTCTTGTATCTTCCAAAGATGGTTTCAAAGTGAGCTTAGAAATAGTAGCTTTTTATGATATGGAGCCATATCAAACGGATAATAAAATCATTTTCTTTAACAAAAAAATTTTATGAGGACATCTATATAGTATAATTTGAAGGGTTTCAAAAGGACAACAAAAGTTATTTTGTTTATTAACTGAGGAAATCCATATATGAATTAAAAAATCTTCTTATTAATGGTACTTAAATTTTGATAAGGTCATAATCTCATTTGAATATATAGAAGATAAAACTGAGAGGTTTTTACACTACAAGGTTAAAGGAAAGATCATATTTCTAATTTTGTCATAATATCTTATTTGAATCAAATGACTTTGGAAGTTGCATGAGGTTAGGCAATTTTTGTTCAAGAATTTTGACCTGAAAGATAATGTTAAAGCATCATTTGTCCTACATATTTAGATTCACAAAGACACATTTTAAAAGTAGTTAGATCTCTCTTATGGAGCATACACTAAACGTGCAATGAAAATGTTTGATACATAATGTTATAACCCTTTTGCAACATTAATCTACCCTAGAGAGATATAATCTTTGACAAAATATCTAAAAAACAAAGTTAGCAGAGAGCTCATCAAGAATGCTCCTTATTTTAGTGTAATTGGTAGCCTAATGTTTGCTAAGTTGTGTATTAGGCTAAACATTACATTTATTATTAAACAATTGGATAGATGTTTATTTAACCTAGATATAAACTATGAAAATACATTTAACTTTCTCGAGCTATATATAATTTGATGAGATATAGAGAGATATAATGTTATATCTCATAATGGATTTATCTAATTCAATTTGATGTATAATGAAAGAAATCATATTTTTATATTTTAGTTTAACATAAACTTTAGAGAAATCAAGTAAAAAATGAGACATGGTATATTATTAGTCATTCAAATTCCATTGTCGTTTTATATACTAAAATTTCTCATTCATTCCTATAAGATTATTAGATGTGGGTGATTATATTGGATCTCTAATGTATAATATTTTTGATATCTTCTGTTTTCAAAAGTTTTGCAATATTTGATGATGAATTTTGATTATCTATAAACCAAATAGCTTTCAAAAATTTAACCAATACATTTTTAGTTGACCTTCTTAACCTTTATTATTTTCCTATACTAAAAATATGATAATTAACATTTTCTAAAAGGAGAAAGCTATATTTATTATTAGAAATTTATTAATTGTCTAATTTTTAAATTAAAGCTCAAAATAAATTTGATCTAGTATAAAAATAATTAAGTAGCTCAATAAGTAATCTAATTAGGTTGGTTTGAATTCTAGTGAAAAATGACACCTTACTAGTGTGAGTTAGGTATTTATTGAACTTGTGATAGAGAGATTCAATAAATTTATTGTAAATAATTATTAGCTCTCTTACACTTTTTTAAGTAATTGTTCACATATACCTAAATTATCTAACCTATTAAGAATTCTATAAATTAAGAAAGGTGTATAAAAACCTTATCAACAATTTTATAACAAAATTTGTATATATTGATTAAGAATTTAAAGAATTTCTTTAAATTTTGATGAGTTTACTTAAACATTCAGCATCTTACTCAAATAAAAATAAAACATTAGACTAATATATTTTCACATTATTTCAGCTTATTCATTTTCATAGTTTGTTTAGAACTAATCAACAAAAATAATGGTAAGTTTAAAGTACTTAGATGTATAGAAGTACCATTCTCTAGATGTATAGAAGATGTAAGTTTAAAATTAGTGGTAAATAATCAATAAAATTAGTGGTAAAATTTCACATTTTCTATTTTTATTTTTTTCATTATTTTTATATATGCCTTAAATTTTGGTATAAACTAAAATTTAAAAAGCTAGCTGGTAACGAATAGGGATATAGGATTAGCATTGTGTTTGTATGTTTCAAAGCAACTGAGAAGTCAAAAGTAGACTAGCACTAGTTTCAATAATGGAATAAGCATCGGACTCATAATATAACATTTGAGGACATACAAAAATAGAGTTTTAATATCCCAAGGAATATATTGAAATAGACTTTCACTTTCTTTAAAATTCATATATGTAACCTTAGTGATTACATACTTTTATAGGGGTTGCAAAAGGATAAGGTGGTTTTCATACTATTCTCCTTATATTGTCTTCTCATGGTAATAAAACAGATCTGTCTCCTTGCCTATGTATGTAGGTCATATATTAGTTTAACCATGTAAATTATGTGTTTTTTAATTTAGTCTCTTCATATATAGCTTCTGCTTATGCAATAATTAGTAATAGTGCCTAAGGTTTATTGTCAAGATGTCTTTCGTAAGTTTAGTATTAAGCAATTCAATAGATTAAATGATTTCACTCTATGGAAAGTGAAGATGAGGGTAGTTCTTATTTAGTACAGATATGCAGTAGTGATGGAAGGAGAAGAAAATTTGTCAAAGAATTTGGGGGCATTAAAAGGAAAGAGATTTTAAAAAAGGTGCAGTTTATTATACATTTGAGTTTGGATGATGAAGTCTTGAGAGAGGTAGTTAATGAAACAATTGTTGCATTATCATGGAAACAACTTGAAAGTAAGTATTAGAAGAGATCTTTAACAAATCATTTACGTTAAGAGAAACATTTGTATACCTAGAGGATTAAAGAAAGTGCAAAGGGAAAAAGATTACGTTAGTAGTATTAATTTCATCATCTTAGGTTTATAAGGTGTTGGGGTTAAATTTGATGATGAGGATAAAGTCATAATCTTTTTATGTTCCTTACCTAATTTATTTGAAAACATTGTTGATAGAGTGACAATTTTTACCAGTGTTGTGAAGGATTTATTTATCCAAAAGAATTTAAGAAAAAGGTCTCTTGCATATATAAAGAAAAATCAAATGTGGGTATGGTTATTAACAAAGGTAGGAACAATGAATGGGATTTTGAAAATAGGAGAATGTCATTAACTAAATTGAAGGCTAAAGTTATTTGATGCTTTAACTATAAAGGAAATTGACACTTTAAAAGGGACCATCTACAACAAAAGAAGAGAAATGAGAAAAAGGAAATAGATAGAAAAACAAGTTTTATTATAGTATAAGAAAGTTTCAATAGAGAAAATGAAAGAGGAAGTGATGTTATGACTACAACTAATTTTGATTTTAAAAATTGGCAGGTGGTGGACATTGATGCATCTTTTCATATGACATTCAATAAAAAATAACTATGTTTTTTTAAAGAATGAAATGGTATTAATAGATTGGATAAATATGTAAAGCATGATTTCAAATGTAGTGGTTAAATATAGCTTAGAATGCATGATGGAATTGCTAGAACATTGGATGTCTAGTATGTTCATGAGCTTTAGAAGAATATGATTTTCCCAAGCACCCTTAATAGTCAAAGGTATAAGTCTTGTGGTGGTGATGATAGCTCAAGGTATTAAAGGGTGCCATCACTATAATAAAATAAAAATTACAACATGGAATTTATATCTTAATAGGCAAAATAATGATGGGATTAGTTGTTATATCTCAATCATCAAGGTAGAATTATGATAGTATAGAGTTATGACATTGTAGTTTAGTTCACATGAGTGAGCAAGGCCTCAAGCTATTAATTAAGAAATGGTTATTAGATGGAGTTGTGACTAGGAAGATGAAGTTATATTCTACTAGCATCCTTGATTATATTCATTCAGATCTAGAGAGTCCCGATTTGGTTCAATCTTATAAATGATGTAATTACTTTGTCACATTTATTGATGATTACTTAAGAAAAGTTTGGGTGTATTTTCTAAAATGGAAGGATGAAGTACTTATAAATTTTAAAATGTGGAGGAAAATGATTAAAAAACATACTAGAGTCAAAAGACTCATAACTAATAGTGAGTTGGAATTTTGTAATAAGACATTCGATGAGTTCTAAAAGAAGTAATATATAGTGAGGCACCGTAATGTACACCATACACTATATCAAAATGGAGTTATAGAATGAATGAACCAAATACTCACACAATGTGATTGATACAAGTGATCAAATGGTATACTTTTGAAACATTTTTTAGTTGAGGTCATTAGCACTATTGCTTATCTGGTGAATAGATATCCATCAATTGTAATAGATTTTAAGACTCCTCAAGAAGTATAGTACCATACTCCTTCTGATTATTTTAACATGTAGATATTTAGTTGCCTTGTTTATGCTCATGTTTATGATGATAAAATGGAGTATATGATGATGAAATGAATATTTCTAAGATATTATGTTAAAGTTAAAAGGTGTAGATTATGGTGTACTGAAAAGGAAAGAACTACAAGGTATATTATTAATAGAGATGTTACCTTTGAATAATAGACTATGATTAACCAGAGGAAAGAGCTCGATAATCTTACAAGAAAAAAGGATCAAGGTTTTGACCGAATGATGGAGTTTGAAATTAAAACTTTAATATCGTGAAATTTTAGTCCACAAATGTATATGAGGAACAATCAAGAAGTATAGCAACAAAGAGGACAAGGAGTGATAATTATGAAACTTACTAGGTATTTAGCTTATATAGATGTTGCTGAAAGTAATCCTATAACATATGCCTCAAAAGTAGATGAAATCATAGATTATGGTGAACCACATACTTATGGAGATGTAGCAGATAGTAAAGAAGTAGTAGAATGCTCAATTGGTATGAATGAGGAGAAGCAGTCTTTAAAAATAAAAAGAGACATAAGAACTTATACTTTTATTTAAGGATGTAAAAGTAGTGGGATGCAAATAGGTCTTTAAGAAGAAAGAAAGTATCTCTAAAGTTAAGCCAACTAGGTTCATGGTATTATTAATGGCACAGGTTTTTCATATAGAGAAAATTGATTACCATAATGTATTCTCAACATTTGTGAAGCATAAAACCATAAGAATCCTTTTAGCCAGGGTGAGCATATCCAATCTAGAGTTAAAGCAACTTGATAAGAAAATTGAATTTTTAAATGGAAATTTAAAAGAACTTGTTTATATTTCACAATCAACTAGGTCTCTTCACTATGAATAGAAAGACTATAAATTTTTGTTAAAGAAATCCTATATATAGGTTGAAATAGTCATCAAGGCAGTAGTACAAGAGGTTTGATGCATTCATATCACTATAGTTTTGTTTAAAATTATTTTGATAATTACGTTTATGTTACTTTCGGAAGATATCAGTTGGGTTTATAGATCTATCTTTTCCCATATGTTGATGACATGTTAATAGCAACTAAAAATAAGGCTAAAATTAACAACCTATAGAGCATCTTGAGTAGTGACTTTAAGATGAAGGATTTGGGTGCAATAAAGAAAATTTTAGGCATGAAGATTTGGAGGGATAGAAAAGGTGACTACTATACTTTTCACAACAAATGTACAATGAAAAGAATCTATAGTCTTTTTAAATGGATCAGTTAGAGTTGGTTTGAGTCCTTTGGGAACACGTTTTAAAATTGATATTAGTGACTTAGAGAAGGATTATATAATGCAAGTTTCATACTTTAGTGTAGTTAGGATTATGATAAATTTCATGATTTGTATGAGACAGATCCAGTACATACTATTAATGTGGTAAGTAGGTTTATAAGAATCTAAGAAAAGCTTATTGGGAAGCTATTAAGTGGATGATGCAATACTTAAAAGGTATTGGTAATATTTGATATGTTTATGGTTTTGATGACATA
Organism: Erythroxylum incrassatum; assembly: GCA_026546855.1. Classification (NCBI taxonomy): domain Eukaryota; kingdom Viridiplantae; phylum Streptophyta; class Magnoliopsida; order Malpighiales; family Erythroxylaceae; genus Erythroxylum; species Erythroxylum incrassatum. The sequence goes on from JANVCL010000001.1 coordinate 12,669,278, forward strand.
ACTAGAAATATTATTAGTTATACCAACTCTAATATAAAAGATATCTTTTAAGAGGAGATTATTGACATGTTATATCTTTACTTTATTTGTACATGCAATTAGTTGAAAATTATCACTTTAGTCGACAATTGCTTTATTTACAATATAAGTATAATACATGTCATTAATGAAAGGGATTAAAGAAGGGATGAAGTTATATAGTATTGTTGTGGAAAAACTCTATTATTTACTTGGATAATTAAAGTGCATTAATTTTAGCTAAAAGTCATGTCTATCAGGAGAGATTAAAGCATATTGATTTAAAATTAAAATTTATTCAAAATATCATTGAGGATAAGGTATTTTCTATGCAGTAAATATTGACAAATGATAACCCAATAAATATCTTGACAAAGTTTTTAACTGTACAAAAAGGTTTAAACATAACTTGGATTTAGTGAACTTTCATATAATTTAAAGCCCTTAATGGCATATATGGCTAGCATAATTCTTGGTTAGATATCAGATCATTCAAGTCAAGGTAGAGAATTGTGAGATATGTGTTGATTTTTGATGGAGAGTGAAATTTTAGAAACTAACTATCATCGGATAAGGACATATGATAGGTATAAAACTTAGTATGTTTTCTAGAAGTTTAATAGTGTTTTTAAGTGTTTTCTTAGATGATAACTATTTGTTTAGGGCTTAGAATTGGGTTCTTATTAATATTTTTATGTTTTAATTGTTCGTTTATTTAAGAGCAAGGATTTAATCTAAATTTTTAAAGGGTTGTTTGATGTGTTTATTAGTGAGTCGTCGTCGTCGTCATCAATACCCAATTGAAGTACCGTCGAGGCATGGGGTTTAGAGAGGTCTGATAGTATGCAACCTTATCCTTACCTAGTAGAGAGGTTATTTTCGATGGACCCACATACAATGTGTCATGAAGATCTTACAAAATTATAAATGGATGTGCATACATATCTAAGAGATAAAGTAAAATAAATCAATCGATCAAATGAACATAAAAGATAAGAAAAACAACTAAATAAAAAAATACAACACAATGCAAATAAATACTAAAAAGAAATAATAATCGTAATATTGAAAAAATAACGAGCAAGAGTAGTAAATATAACTTAAAATAACGTGCATTTAGAACATATCTAAGATTAGCAATACTACAGAGACCCGTACCGACCATGAAAGACCCCTACAGAAATAATTTTGACCAGGCATGTCAAAACCTTAATTAGCTACATAGGAACCAAACTAAGCTATACACCTTAGAAGGTACATACTACACAATAAATGCAAAGGGCATAGGTTATTGTAACCTATAAGAAAGTGAACGGTGTTTGATAGTGAGTGAAAATAGGAAGATTTGAAGAAAAGATGAAGAAGAACTTAAAATAGGAAGATGCACAATTGTGCATGATGTTGCACGATCGTGCATGACTAGCTGCATGGGAATAAGCCTATTTCATGATTATGACAGAGATTCTGGATAGGAAGCACAATCGTGCACAACTTTTCTAGCACAAAAAATTTTGTATTCTTAACATTTTTGGAACCAAAACAAGTGGGGAAACCTTAGAAACCTCAAAAAGTACTTAAGGAAAAGCAAAAAAAAAAACACAAAAAGGATGTTGCACATCATAAACAATTAGATAAAAGTGGACACTTCAAGATCAACTCCATTTTTTTCGAGAATTTCCAGATCAAAACTTAAAGTTATTTTCTTTCTTTTGCTTCTTGTATTTCATTTTCTTGGATGTTAATTTTGATTAATGGGATGTTGAACATGATTATGAATTTTTAAATCTATATTAAGGATTATTCTTGAACTGTTTCATTTAACTTTATTTTTGTTGAATTCAATATATATTAATGCTTTGTGTTATATTTATACTTGATAATAAATCAAGAGATTGAATCAAGTTATATATGTTAAGGTGCACAAAGAGAGTTGATAATTTAATAGACCTACAAATATCATATTAATAAACAAGTAAAGAGAGATCTTAATTGTGAGTTAATTATTTTTTTGATTGCTTTAAACCTAATTAAGTAGTTAGACAAAGTGCATTCAAGTTGCTAGGTGACTAATCAATCCTCATGGGAACGATATCTTTTTTATTACGAGTTACGAATTGTATACATGTAGTAAGAATTTTTTTACATATAAAACTATCAACAACATGGGATCAACACTGGGCTCGTATGAGTTAAAGTGATTGAGAAGTTAGAAGTAGGTCGAGGTTGATGTCAAGAGTGGGAAAGGCATCAGACTCCTTACACAAAATCTAAAGGTGCACTAAAATAAAGTTTTAATGCCCTTAGGAATTTATGAAGATAGAATTCTTTTTTCCTTGGAATTCTTATGTGTAACTCTGATCTAATCAACAATTTGATAGGAGTTGTATAAAGTTAAGGTGGTTTTCATATTATTCTCCTTATATTATCTTCTTACAGTAATAAAATAAATTTATAGATAAATATGCCCAGAGAAATATGTTCTTTAGATTAGAGAGGTGTTTAATGATCTCTAGGAATTATAAGAAAGCTACCATTCTCTTAAAAACTAGTTGGAACTTAGTGTAAGCACTAGTGTATTTTAGTAACCTGATATTTTGGAGCTAAGATCTCGGGTTACCCTCTTTGTATAGATGAGATTAATTTTTACCTTCACATAATATTTGCATGACTCAACTTTTTAATTCTCATGCTTAGTTTAATAATATTTTTTTAATTTTTTTTGGAAAATAATAATAAAACACATCTTTCTCTTACCCTCAGTTTTAGGTTACACGTTGATCAAACTATTTAAGTTTTATATTTTTGTTTCCTTTATTTCCTTCTTATATAATTTCTGTTTTTGCATCAATTTTTCTTTATTATTTGATGATTTAATATATCTAGAGACTCACATTTTATTTAATCCCGTCATTGTCATTCCTTCTGAAGCGAGCAATGTTCATTTGCCTAAGGAGAAGTAAAAAAAGTCTCGTCGTTAGCTTTAAACATAGCAATTTACGGTCTTAATATCATCCTAGAACAAAAGCAAACCATAGCTTTCATCGTAATTTCATTAGCTTTAAACGCAGCAATTCACAGTTTTGTTGTGTCTTGCTGCTACATAATAAAACCATAGCTTTCATCATAAGATTTTCTACATCCAGTGTGTCTGGATGTCCGATTCCACTTGCTTGATTCAGAAAGGAAGGCTTATTTATTCATGTTCTTCACTACTCCGTACCTTAAGCCATTTTTTCTAGTCTTAGCTCTAACGTAGGCATTTTGCTTACCTGGATAGTACTGTTTAAACTGAAAATATTAGATCTTACAGCATGCATTTTAAGAATACAAAATATGTTTGCTTTATGGGCATTGGCGTCCAGTCAGTGTCAATGACAAATCATGATTGTACATTACCTGTATGGGAATTGATTTTGCTCGCCACAACCATCAAAAATATTAAAGCGGTTTTAGTATCATGATTAGTTTTTTCAACTTTTGATTCAGCAAAAGTGATTAAATAATAGCATGCTAGTGAGTTTACCATCATTGCAAGTTTGAACCTTGGGCCCTTGGGAGGGGCAATTGATATTTCACCTGACCAACCACTTCCTCTCCTGTTAACACCCACTTCCTCTCCTGTTAACACCGAACACATAAATACGTATATGAAGCAATTAATTAATTTATATACTTTTTCTAAATTTATCGCCCGTGAATGAACTGATTACGTAATAATTTTAACTTGTTTTAATTAAAATTGCTGTTAGAGATATGATATATATCTACTTATTTTTGTTTTGACATTTTTATTCATTGGACCTATAAGATATTGATTAGACACTAATAGCTAATCACTAGTCCTTATTTGACTTAGGATTCAAAAAGTTATTGGGGATGATCTTTTAGTTGTTATAAAGCTTGTTCTCTAATTGATGTATATCTTGGTAAGATGTGTGGATTATGACCATGTGGTTGCTGGGGTAGTAATGGAATTTTGGTGGGTGTGTGTTAATTGAATTTTGAAAATATAGTCGTGTGTCCATGAGTTTTGTATTGGTGTTACACGGTTGATTGATTTTTGGTTGAAATATGTGTGTCTTGTGTCGTATGGAGTGATTGGAAATTCTTGGTGTTGGAAGCTTGCGTATGAAATATTTGATGGTGTGTGTTGCAAGCTGTTAATTATTCATGTAAGAGTCAAGCCTTGATGTTCACAGTTTGGTTTTAAGTTGTTGGAGTAACTCAAAGTTGGACAACTTTTGAGTATTACGTGTGGTTTATTGGCTTGGGAGTTTATCGACTTTGCATTGATTTGTTTGGGAGCTATTCACGCTGAACGTTCATCTCCTTGAGTGTTTCACAGCTGGGCTGTCTTCAAGGATTGGGTGTGTCTTCTATTGTGAACTACTTGTTAATTGAGTAGCTGTGAACTGATTCTGAAATTGGCATGGATCAGCCTAATAGGTGGACAATTATTCAGATATATTCCAAGAAGCTGAACCTATAGGGAAGTCCTTCTTTTATCTGAAGTGTATTGTTATTCTTTTCTTAGTTGATCGATCACTTGAGTTATTTTAATTAATTATCTTTCATTAAGAGTAGTAGAGACAAATCCTCTTTTGAGGTTAACACAAGTTGATCGTGTTATCGGGTGTGAAAATCTTTCACAAGAAGTGAGGTTGAAAGCTAATTTCAAGGAATAAGTGGTTTCGGCTTAGTAAGGCCCTGTGTAAATCTATTGTACTTTCGTGAAATTGATTAAACTGGGTGAGGGCTCTGAAGACGTAGGCAAGGTGTGTCGAACTGCGTTACCAAATTTCGATATTGATCTGTTTAATTTTGTATTTATTTTTCTATTTTCATTTAGTCCAAAAAATTAACAGCTATTGATACAGTTATGTTATACTTAATAACCGACAGATATAGTTACAACTAACTACGATAGAACTTTACAAGTAACTACGGTCAAATCAAAGTTTTTATGGAACTACTACGCTCCTACGGTTTTTTTCAATTGGTATCAGAGTGGGTCACCAAATCAGGGCTTGGTATAGCAAATTGGTGTAGATTCGAGTTTCATAAACATGGCTACAAGAGAGGGTGCATCGATCACCAAGCCACCACTATTAGACAGCTCTAACTATCCTACATAGAAATCGCAGATGAGAGTCTTCATTTAGGCACAAGATACAAGAGCATGGAACTCGGTTTTAAATGGCTAGACATATCCAGTGACGGCTAATGGAAAGGAAGAAGCAGTGTTTAAAGATCCATCTGCATGCAAAAGAGTTGAAGAAGAGAGGGTACTTAAAAACTCACAAGTAATACATGCAATTTTCAGTGGCGTCGATGAAGGAGGCTTCTCAATGATATCGGCCTATGAGTTGGCTAAAGAAGCGTGGGATACTTTGTAGACTATTCATGAAGGATCCAAATCTATGATAGCATCAAAACTTAAAATGTTAGCTATAAGGTTTGAAAAAATAAAGATGAATGAAAATGAAACTACTGGGAATTTTTTGAAACTAGTCAAGAAGACGTTGAGATCATTACCTCCAAGATTTATTTCAAAAATTACAGCAATTGAGGAGGCTCATGACATCAATGACTTGTCATTGGAGAAGGTAATTAGAATTCTTACCAATTTTGAAATAAATTTGTTAAGGGGCAAGCAAGAAAAGAGTAAAGGAACGGCACTACAAGTTGAAACTAGAAGAGGCATAAAAGATGTAAAAGATGAATCTGTTGAGAATGAGGATATAGAATTATTGACAAGAAATTTCAGCAAGTGGTTAAAGAAAGTCAAGAATGATAGATTCGAGTTTAGGCAAAATGGTGGAAGTTCATCGAAAAACAACTTCAAACAACAAGTCAAAAGTCAGAACAGTGAAAGAAAAGCAAGGAGAATTCAATGCCATGAGTGTTAGGGCTTCGGACATATACATGCAGATTGTGTTAATACCTTGAAGAAGAGAAAAGGGGAATCTTTTACTAGCACTTAGAGTGAGAATGAATCCGAAAGTGAATATGCTAGTGAAGAAGCAATTGCAAACGATGATGTATTAGTTGCTTTGTATAGCAAAAATCCGATTGCATACTTAACAGTAACTAAGAAAGAAGTAATTGAAGACAAAAAAGGGGGCAAATCAGAAAATTTCGAGAAAAATGGAGACAAATAAGGTCAAGGTGCAATATCAGATTATGACAGTGATGAAAGTGGTTCAGATGATAAAAGAAAGAATATTTATGAGGCTTACGAAGTGATGTATGAAAAATGGGTGAAAACATGTAGAAAGAATGAAAAGTTGAAGAAAGAAAACTTCTCTATGAAGAACATTATCCAAGATTTCGAGAAGAAATTGATGGTAGCTTTAAACAAGCTTGGTAAAGCCAGACTAAAGTTAGCAAGTACCGAAAAAGGTTTGAGAATGCTGAATGGAGGCACATAAAAGTTAGAAAAGTTAATTGAAATTGGTAAAGTTAAAGGGAATCTTCAAGGTATTGGTTACAAAGGAGAGTGCTCTAAGGTGAATTATGAGAAAATTGATATATCTAGATCTACTCAAGAAGAAACATTGAGGAAAAATCGAAGATTTGTTCCCACATGTCATTTTTGCGAAGTTATCGGGCATATAAAGGCAAAATGCTACAAGTTACTGCAAATGTTGTTTTAAAGAAGCCAAAACTGAAGGACCCTATATTGCTCATATAATTTTCAGAATCAGCTTTTAGTACCGAAATCCACTTGGGATAGAAAGGGTCAAAGACAAGCACAAAGACATAGTGAAGGAAAAACAAAAAATTGTTTAAATTCAAAGTTAGTTACTACTTTTGAAGAAACTATTCAGACTGAGGATAAGTTAGTTACTTTAGATGAAGAAATCAACAAGACAGTTGATGGTCGAGATAATGCGATGAGCAATAAGCCCATGTTTGAATTTCTTCGAGAGGCACAGGGACTATATGCTTTACATTTTTGAAGTATAGTTTGATGTTATTTATAAAAAGAACCAAAAGAAGGATAAAAGGAGTTATCATTTAGGCTTTCTGAGTTTTTTATTTATGGGCTTTCTATGCGTACATGAGGTTATGCTTGATGATGGGGTTTTTTAACTTAATGAGTCATATGTGAATGGCTTTGATGCAAGTAATAAAACTTTGGCAAGTGTTTTGACTTGTAGTAAATTGTCCTTCATTAGAGTAGTAGAGAAAAATCCTCCGTTGAGGTTAAAATGAGTCGGTCGTGTTATCAGGTGGAAAAATCTTTCACGGGAAATAAAGTTGAGAGATAGTTTCAAGGATTAAGTGGTGTTAGCTTAGTAAGGCTTGTGTACATCTATTGTACTTTCGTGAAAGTGATTAAGCTACGTGAGAGCCCCGTAGACGTAAACAAGGTGTGTCAAACTGTATTACCAAATTTCAGTGTTGATCTATTAATTTCGTATTTATTTTTCTGATTTTGTTTGGTATAGAAAAATTAGTAGTTGTTGATATAGTTACTTTATATCTAGTAACCGACAGATACATTTACAAGTAATTACGACAGAACCTTACAAGTAACTGTGATTAAATCGAAGTTTTTGGGAAACTACTACACCCATACGATTTTTTCAATTAATGATTTTTTAATCATTTTTAGAGTTACTTTATGTCTTCATTTATTTTTTAGATAAATAGAGTTCAATTACTCCTAATAATTTAACTATTTCAAAAAGATTTTATGATCCAGTTTGGGCTCATACTATATTGTTCTTGGAATAAAAAATCACACCATTATGTGTACTGTAACAAGCATTTGAAAGGTGTGAGAATCACTACATTAAAGAAGCATTTAGTTGGGATCAAAGGTGAAGTAAAGACTTGCAAAAAAGTGAGTCATGTTGTAAAATGTTAAATGAAAACTTTACTTGAAGAGTATTAGCATGAAAATGATAGAAGATAAAAGGAAACTACGAAATTGGTTGTAAAAGTTCTTTTTCCAGTGGTCATAATGATAATGGAGATGTTAAAGGTGGTTGTATTCCTACCCAAAAACAAGGGAATGTTTCACCTAATATGAAGAAAATAAGATGACATCTATCTTTTTTTTGGCCATGAATAGCTCTTAGAACTCAACCATTAATTTGTAGTGCCTTAGAATCTAAACAAGTAGTTCAGAATGTGGACATGACAATGGCTAGATGGTGATATGATTTGGGTATATCATTCAATTATGCCCAATTTTACTATTACCAGATGGTAGATGTTATTACCTATTATGATCTAGGATATAGGGCTCATTCAATTGATGACTATAGAAGTAAACTTCTAAGCATCTCTTTTTATGAAATAAAAAGTTATTTGGATGAAAAAAGAACGACTTGGGCTGCTTATAGATGTTCAATTTTGTATGATAGTTGGACAAATAGAAGATGTAAACCATTTTCAAGTTTTTTTTAATTTATTCTACCAAGGAGACAATGTTTTTGAAGTATATTGATGCATCTGGCCTTGTTAGAAATGTTGATACTCTATTTCAGATAATTAATTAAGTTATGAATGCATTTAGGTTAGAAAAAATTGTTCAAGTCATTACTAACAATGATTTTACTTACAAAGCATTTGGGAAAGATTACAAAGTAGGTATAATTCTTTTTATTGTGCTCCTTATGTTGCACATTGCATTAACCTGATGTTGAAAAATATGATATTTTCCTATCATTGGTGAGACTGTACAGAAAGCAAAGAAAGTGATCACGTTTATCTATAATCATACATAGATCCTAAATTTGATAAGGAAAGATTTTACCGTTGGTAGAAATTTATGTCGTCCTGCTATAAGAAGGTTTGCAAATAATTTATTATCACTTTAGTGTTTTTTTTATGAAGAAGGAGTTAAGGTAAATATTTATAAATGATAAGTGAATCGCATCACAATATGCTAGGTTTAATGCTAGAGTTGGGGTTTCAATAATTATACTTGAAGATCATGAATTTTGGTCTAAGTGTCATTTCTATTAGAAGTTTGTGAGCCTTTAGTGAGAGTACTTCGTCTAGCTGATAGTGATGTGAACACAACAATAGGTTATTTTTATGATGCCATAGAGAGGAAGAAGGAAGCAATCAAGGTCAATCTAAAAAATAGGCCTTCTTTATGCATACCTTATCATGTAGTCATCATTGAGATACGAGAAATGTAACTTTACTCTTTTTTGTTTGCAGTTAAGGCATTATTGAATCCTAGTGCCTATATTAAATCAAATTTTGCAAAGAAAGCTGAACTTAATAGGGAGAATAATATTAATTATTATAACAATTGTTATCTATGAGATGATGCAAGATCTCTTAAGCTCACAATTGAGGTTTATAAGAATGCTTCTGGTGATTTTGAGATGTCTATTACTATTCATCAAAAAGACTAGCTTAATCTAGGTATATATATTTTTTCACTTTTGTTACTTATTAAAAATTAATTATCATTTTATTTTGTTTATAATATTACGTTTGTTGTCTTACTTGGTAGGACCAATTCAAGATTGGTGTTCTAAAGATTTTCAATTCAAATTTTAAGTCAACACGAGAGTGCAATAGGGTATGAAAAGAATTGGAACACATTTGAATTCATCAATTCCAAGAAAAGGAATAGATTGGAACACAAAAGAATAAACGACTTAGTCTTTATTCGATACAACTTAAAGATTTAGGAAAGGTAAGTTATTATCACCGTTAAGTTGAATACAATTTCTTTTAATTTTTTAATAATTTAATTAATGTTTTTTGCTAGGACTCGTAGTAAAGTAGACCTGTATAACCAATTTACCTTGACTATATTAATCTTTTGACATATTGGGTTTCTAAGGAACCATGTTTGATAGATGAGAGTTACTTAGAAGATAATCCTAGATGAAAAGTATTGACATATCATTTGAAGCAATAAATTTAAATGATGGTGATGATGAGATTCCTCTCATGATGAAGATTTTGTATCAAATTAAAATTTAAATTAGTGAGATTTGAGTAGATACTTGATTGAATGAACTTCTAGGTTTCTATTTCTTTTCTTCTTTTAGTTTCACTTATATTTGATATATATGTTAAAGTCTATATATGCAATATAAATATAGAAATAACTGTACAAGTTTTTGCTTCAAATTTCACCTCTAGTTGATTGTTTCCTTAACAAAACTTGTTGTAAATTGTAATACTTAGAGAGTTATGGATATTTATTATTATTTTTATTTGAGAAATATTATTTATTATATGATGAAATTATAATATTTTAAGTACTTTATATTGCTTTTAATTTTATATTTTTATGATCTTTTTTCATATTAATTATTTTTATTATTTATACGTCAAATATGTGAAAAGTAATATTAACAAAAATTAATCAATTGTTGTTATTTTAAATTTCTATTATTATGATTTTTAGAGACATAGTTGATGTAAAATTATAAACTTTGTAGTACAATATATTGAATGATTTTTTAATTTTAGAAAAAAGAGACTTTTATATAAATTTATAAAATTACTCGAAACAGTATATATGTTAAAGTCTATATATGCAATATAAATATACAAATATTGTAAAAGTTTTTGCTTCAAATTTCGCCTCTAGTTGATTGTTTCCTTAACAAAACTTGTTGTAAATTGTAATACTTAAGAGAGTTATGGATATTTATTATTTTTTATTTGAGAAATACTATTTATTATATGATGAAATCATAATATTTTAAGTATTTTATATCACTACAAGAAAATTGAAGTTGAGCGACAGAAATTATCGACGGAATTTAGACATATTCCGTTGGTAACCTTGTTTAGCGACAGAATTTACTGAAGAAAAAAGTCGTCGGAGATACAGCTGTTATCCTGTTGGTAAATTTACCTACGGAATTGCCGGCGGTATAAAATAAAATTTTTTTTCCAGAAAATTACCAACGGAATTGGCTATTCCGTCTGTAATTAGCAACGGAAAAAATTCCATCGCTAAATCAAATATTTTACCAACGAAAAATTTTTGCATCGGTAAATTTGTTGAAAGCTATTTCTTAAAATTTAATTGCAAAGTGTTCAGTTTTTGTAGAAGCTACCTTAAAGATAACTTCATTATTTCAAGTAAAAGATTTGAA
>JANVCL010000001.1:12705348-12720602 GCA_026546855.1 Erythroxylum incrassatum
GCATTTTTGACTATGTTGGAGAGAGATTTTGAATAAATGTTCTTCATGAGAGTTGTAGGCTAAGATGTCATCTTTCTGACGGTCCAAGAACCAGCTCAACTGGATATCTAGATTGAAAGTCATAACACTCGCCCCAAGAAGGGTTAAAGTCAATTTAGGCCATGATCATGGTTTATTACGAGGCATGTTTGCTCACCACCTCTAAGAAGTGTTAGTAAATTCAAGATTTCAGGGTTTTAAGTGCAATGTTCAGGACTATAAAAGTCGGACTCCGGTAACGGGGTCTGACAAAATCAATGTTAAGTATCTGTAAAAGTTCCTAAGGTATACCTGCAAAGAGACTCATTCACTATAACATTAACATCGTCATAATCTATCTTTTTAATATTCCACTCCATACATGATTGGAAGCATCAATTTCAAGGATTAGATCATCATTATCAGAGGGTAAAGAAAGCTAAGATAGAGTACATCAACAAATTTTAATTTTCTTTACTTGTTCAATCCAATAAGGTGAAAATTCAAAATTTTGATCTTTTAAAAGCATTTGAAAAGGTTTTCTTATATCAGCTAAATTTTGAATAAAATCATATTCATAATTTAATACACCTAGAAAACTTTGAACTTGTTTCTTATCTTGTACTCTCTTAGGGAATTACGAAATTTTTTCAAGAATGTGAGGTAAAAGTTTAACACCCACACTATCTATTTCCACTCCAAGAAATTCTATTTTTGTTTGACATATCTTAGCTTTTTTCTCTAAAAGAGCAAGACCATTTTCTTCACATAAATCTGGAAATATATGAAGGTGTCTAATATGTTGAGAAATATTATTGCCAACAATTAAAATATTGTCTACATAACAATATATAAAATTATGATATTTTAAAATATTATTCATTTTTGTTTGGAATCTTTATAGGGCATTTTTTAAATCAAAATGTATTACTAACCACTCATAATGATCTTGTGAAGTAAAGAAAGTAGTCTAAGAAACACTATCTTTATTCATTTTTATCTATCAAAATTCACTTTTACTGTCAAATTTATATTTAAAAAATTGTTTTCCACTTGTTATATTTATTAATGTTTCTTTATGAGGCAAAAAATATCCATCAAATACTGTATTATCATTTAATTTTTTATAATTTACCACCATCATTGCTTTATTTCTAAGTATCTCTACATGGTTTCTAACCATAAAAACTACAGAGGAATGTGGGGATTTACTAGATCTAATAATTTTTAGGTTTTTTAGTTTAAAAGTTTTCTTTAAATTCTTCTTGATCTTCCGGATATGAGTCCTACTAATTATGACCTGGTGGAATTGGCAGAAGACATAGGTATTACTGTGGATCAATCCATTGGAGAGCTGGCTACTCATCTAATATTAAGAATGTTTCACACAGGTGGAGTCTTCAGAAGGGGGTACTGTAGAACATGTATGAGCCCCCTTTGATGGAAAAATAAAATTTAATAAGGATTTGGTTCATCTCACACAACTTTTTGTAGAGAGCTCATCCTCCAGTTATTCGTGATTGGTAGATTTTGGTTCCATAACTCCTAGAAACACTTAATGCTAAAGATATTATCTACTGGTCCATATTTTTACGAAGATGAATAATATGATGCATATCATTTTATCACGATCGAAAAATCAGAACATTTCTCTATTACGATGGGTACGAAGTTGAGGAAAGAATTTTCTAAGCTCAACGAAACTGATATCCACTATCACAGAGGAAAATGGAGTAAGGACTATTATTTCTAGCATAGAAGCCATTATCAAAAAAGGATTCAAAACCCACGCTGGTAAAAGTAATTTTTTCTTACTAATGATAGCTTCAGCCAAAAAGACCTCAGTAGTTGTAGAGAATTTTGTTAAAATGAAAATTGGTATGATCGAGAGAAGAAAAGTTAAATCAAGTCTAGAAGCACAAAGAAGATTCTGCCACCTCAGAAAGCAAACAGAAAACATTTCCAGCTTGTACAAGTGGCATCAAGTCTTTAAAAGCAAAAGAACAAGTTGAAGATTCTTGAGTCAATACTTATAATGATTCAGATTAAAGTCCACAACGTAAAGATAAAGCAAGAGATAAGGAAATCTCCTATCAATAAAAAGCAAAGATAAGAGAATACTAAAAGGCTATCAAAAAAATTTATTATTTTCTATTAACAAAAAGATTTGTATTAAGAACTGATAATACTTAAGTAAAAGCATTTATTCAAAATAATTTGCCTTCTAAACCTGAATGTAAGAGATATATAAGATGGCGAACTCTATTAGCTGAATATACTTTTGATATTGAAATTATTAAATCTAATAATAATATTCTTCCAGAACATTTAACTAGGGATGGCAATCACCGGAAAAGAGATATTTGATCTTTTAGATCAAATGCCTAAAGATATAGATACCTGTCAAGCACATATAAAAGATCTACTAGATATTGCAAATTTCCCGTCGATATTAAAAGAAATAGCTTAATTACTTCTCTCTTTTTTGCCATGTATGGAAAGCAAAGATAAACCATTACCACTACTCAGAGCAAAAACTTTATAAGTTGCTCAACCAGATCAAGATAAATGAAGATTTCGAGTCCACAAGATCTTTACCGATAAATAAATAGATTTAGCTAAAGATTGTTACTCTTGATAATATTTCCTTACGACCAGATATTTCTCGTAAATCTCAGACATAAAAAAAGTATCAAGATTGAGAGCTCTTCTAAAAATCATCTGACTATTTAAGCACACTTCAAGATAACGAGAGACTATATTCTCTGCAACATCATGACACTTGTTATATTGATATTTTAGGGACATGTACTAGATTGAACTTTTTGCAAAGAACTCATCCTCAAGCTATTCGTGATTGGCATGATTTCGGCACCATAAATGCTATCTATTTAACTAATCCAATGTTTCTAGAGATTTCTTTACTTCTTAAATGGATTCGGGAATGAGTTAAATTTTGTTATTTGAACAACCCCACAATAACTCCTAGAGACACTTTAATGGTAAAGATATTATCTGCAAGCCTGTATTTTTAAGAAGATGAATAATATGATGCATATCATTTTATCATGATCGAAAAATCAAAACATTTTCCTATTATGATAATTAAGAAGTTGAGGAAAGAATTTTCCAAGATCAACAAAATCAATATCCACTATTGCAGAGGAATTGGAATGAGGACTATTATTTCTGGCATGAAAGCCGCTTTTAAAAAAGGATTTTGAATTTATGCTGATAAGAGTAATTTTTCCTCGCTAATAATAGCTCCAGCCAAAAAGACCCCAGTGGTTGCAGAGAATTTTGTTAAAATGAAAATTGATACGATCAAGAGAGGAAAAACGAAATCAAGTCTAGAAGCATAAAGAACATTATGCCACCTCAGAAAGTACACGGAGAACATCTATCCAGCCTGTACAAATGGCATCAAGTCTTTAAAAACAAAAGAAAAATAGGAGATTTTGGAGTCAATACTTATAATGATTCAAATTAGACTTCAAGATAAAGCAAGAGATTAGGAAATCTCCTATCAATAAAAAACAAAGATAAGAGAATCGTCTCATTGAATACAGGGAAAGAGAATCTCTTAGAGATAAGGATGGACCTCAAGAATAGATAAGATGTAGTTTTTAAGTTTTAGATTTGAAATTCGTTTGTAAACTTTGTGTATAAATAAGCCTAACTTCGATGATGAAGGGCATCACTTGTATGCATCACTCTTTGTAATATTTCTTTTTGTACTCTCTTCTTATGAAAAAAAAACCTATATTCTGCAGCTACAATTTATATTTTTCATCTTAAAACCTTACTCTCTAATCTACGCCTTAAGGTAGGAAATCAAATAAAGCTATGGCGGACTTTGCTAAAAGAGTCGTGGAAGGTAGATACCTCTTGAAGCTAGAGTTGGAATGCTCGGTAAAAGACTCGACGAAAACCATGTGAAGTTATGATCAAAACGCTAAAGAAATAGATACAGAAGCATAATGAACCATTTAATTTGAAAATTGTAATTTTGTTTTGCATATTATTTATGACTTCTTTTTTTCGAAAAATTTTTATATGGATTATTTAGATTAGATCTATATTTTATCGATTCTATAAACAAAATAATTACTTCTTTTCGAAGAAGTAAATAGATAATGATAAGAAGCAAGGCTAGAAATGGTAGAGAAACAAAAGGTTATCAGAGTAACCGATTGCCTTTTAACAGTGGGCAGTGCCCCGATTTTTGGACTTTTATGGTCAAAGCTGAAAACAGTTGAACAATTTAACCTTTCCTTGCCAACTGAAACTCACTTCCATTTATATTCTCGTACGCGTATTCTCCCTTTACCGCATTACGAACCTGGAGAGCTGTTTCGGAAGACCAGGCAAACTTCAGCAATTCTTTGCAATTGCTTTCTGTCCTCTTTCAGCCCAACATAGGAAGAGTGAGTGGTAGGGAAACCCCATGGAGGTTGATAACTATTGGCTGAATAATGGTAAAGGTGCATAATTTTATATGTTGATCACAACTCTAATTGGCTGTAGCACAACTATTATTGGTTTAATGGGGGTTTGAGACAACTAGAACAACGAGATGACTGCATAGGCACTGAGGTGACAAGGTTACCATTATAAAGAAAGTAGGTAGATCTATTCATGGCACTAAAATTATTGGCCGCTAGAGGATGTAGCAAACCAACCCCGGGCCAAGCCTACAGGCTAAAGTAGCTCCTCCAGCTTAGAATAGAGGCAAGCCAAACTCGGCTGAAGGCCAGTTCTACTACGTACTAACTGAATTAAGATCCTAAGACTCGTATGAATTGAAGATAGTAAAACCGTAGAACTTTTCATTCTTCTGACAAAAGCATTTTTACAAGAAAGCAGAAACGCTGCAATAACTTCAGAGCAGCTGCTTCCCTCAATCATCACAAAATAAATATAACAGAAGCCACATAACAAGGGCGGGCAGAGTCAAACTCTGCTATTTTTCCCAACCTGTAGCTGATTTTAAACGCTATGACCCTAAGCAGTTAAAAAAAAGCCTAATTCCACTAAGTCTTCAATCTCAATGTTGAAGTTCTATCAGGAACAAAAGAAGAAGCTGGAGGACGACACAGTCTTTGTCTACTACTTTTGTTTCCAGAACCTGATGGGCAAGATGTCAAAGAAGGAGCTGTTATAGAACTAGACGGAAAATACCTACTTGAATGAGTTCTTAACTTCTTTTCCTCTCCGTCTACCACCCTATCATCCGATCTAACTTGTCGAATTTTTGTTTCAGCCAATTCTGTTGGAAGAACACAGTTGCAGAAAAGACCTGTAGAATGAATCAGACCCAAGATCATGATCAAGCTTGAAGTGATTTTGAAGATGGCAGCTATTTTGGCTTCCAATATTTTACCCCATAAAACTAGGAGGAGGATCATTATTGATGACACAAAACTATAGAAGTCACACTAACGTCAAAATTACAGGTACCCCCCTTTAACAAGATATATTCAGTGATAGTATTAATGAACAAACAATTTATGCAAACTATTGAAAGCATACAAATAATCAAAATGCCAAGATGAAAAGCAATAAAGTAAACCAGTTTCCCAGCCAACAGAGATGTCAACAAACAACTATATGAAATTAAATTCAAAGGATGTGAAAAAGAAGAAACCAGATGTTATTCTAGACCAAAAAACTGTAGAAATCTAGTAAATTGCAATACCCAGAGAAGAACCATCTGACAGAAGGACCGAGAGAAATGACAGCTAAGATTCTCCATCTTGTATTTTACTTTACTTTTCTAAATTTGCTAGAGTGAAAAGAAGTTTAAGTTGTTGCAACAGTCCCCAAACTAGATATCAAAATTACAAAAAAGGTTGGAAAGAAAATTGTTGTAGATGTTAAAAAGATCCTTCTATTTGTGAACAATTAAACAATTAGGCTTGGTCAGTATGCTGCCGCGGCTATAGGTAAAATCAGAGACTATTGAGAGGTAACAAAGGAGGTATTAAATTAATATAATAGGAAGTGGCTGTCTAGTTTTTAGTGTGGCAATGGCTGTTTACTGTCCATATACGCGGGTACATGCATATATTTTCAGCAAGTGCCTGATGCATATGCAGTGACTTAAAATAGATTCAACAGTAAAACAAAAAGTTTGAGGACATCCAGTTTTGCATTTCATTAGCTTATTCTACTACCACAAGCATAATGCTTTATTATTTTTACTTCAAGGGCGCTAGTAAAGGAAAATCCGTATTTGAAAGAAGAAACAAGATGTAACCGGATTGTTACCTAATCGAGCCAGACGATTAACCCAGCTAGGGATTGGTTTGCCGGTCAACTTTACACAGACGTCATTGCAGAAATGATTACAGTTCTTGGAGATAAGATGGTATGTGTTCCCAGGGTAGTCTTGAGCTAGTTTCTCCATGAATCCGCGAACATCTTTAGGACCCAAATCAGTCCTACCTATTAATATTGATTTCCTGAAAGTGAAACCAGGGCATTGCTTCTGTTCAACCTCGAAGATCCCTGTGCTTGAATGCTCGTGTGCTCCAAAACCGTATTCTACTCCATGAACTACAAAGCAAGAACGACCAAAAAAATTTAAAACAATAAAGAATGAGGTAAAAGAATTCAAGCTTATAGTATCGTCTGCACTTAGCGAAGATATATGTAGAAGAAAAATGGCAATTGAAAACCTATTACGTTTTAGATCGTAAGATAAAAGATGTGTCCCATTTCAAAGAACAAAATCAACGAAAGCATTTTCCTTGGCCAGCCATTGAAAATAAGAAAAAACAATCACATCAAATGTAAATCAGAGAACGTGACCAATCACCAGTTATTTCCTCTCTCTTTCAATTTCTAAGCGGACAAACACCTAAAACTCCGATCTGAAAACACATCCAACTTCATTTCAAAAGTCGAATACATATGATTAAAATAAGCTTTAGAAAATCACAACACAAATTTTTTGAAAAAAATAATAACTTTTCATGTTAGACACATCGCGGAACTTGGATCAAAAACTAAAAACCCACATAAAAGTTTTACTCTTTTCGCCAAAAGGAAAGACAAGGAACCAACCTTGGACGCCAGAGTGATAGATTCCGAGGCCGAGCCAGTAAGCATAGCCATTGATCGGAGTCAAATCATACACATTCAAGTAAACCGGAACTTTCCCAGACATCTTCTTCCGATTCATCAACCCCATTTTACACAGCATTGTTTCTTCTTAACCCGAATTCCTTTTATCAACTTCTTTGTGTCAACAACTACAGCATTTTTTTCCGCCAACAGTAGTAATAAATAATTTGTACGAAACAAGAAAGGCAACGAATCCAATGTTAGTGGCCTTTTTCACAGGAGGGGTGGGGAATTTGGATCTACACGGACTCGTTTTAGCTTCAACAGAAAGCGACCTCACCGACACCAAAGGAGAGAGCATCAAGAAAATTGGAGGAATTTTTGGGGGCAGATTAGGAATATCAAGAATTGAATAATTATAATTGTATTATTTTTTTCCTAAGTTAAATAGTTTACTTTTTCCTAGGGTTTAAATTTCAGGGAACGGTGTCGGCAGGCGGCGGGGGTTGAGGGGTTTCGAAGGAGAAGCTTCTACTAACATTTCCCCCAGCCCCGTACCCGTCTGTTCTTGGTCTGTGTTTCTCGTTTTAGGCTTTTTTGATATTTTGTTTTGTGCACTCGATCAAACAATGGTGGTGTTTTTATCAAAAAAACAGCACGGAAGTCTGTGCGAGTTCATAGTTCCGACAGAAAATCTTGCCTAATTACCATAAATTGCCCCTCGTGGCAGTCCCGTGGTGCTTGCTTTTTCTTACGGTAACCTTTTTAGAAAACAAAAAATTACATGCTTTACCTCTTCTAGGGTTTTTAGCTAGGATCTTAGGTTTAGGATTACTCGGCTAAATTGTAATCCCTAATGCAAATAAAAAAAAATATGTTTGTTTTTATATATCTTTTTTTTTCAAATTCAGTAAAAAAAATTTTGAAGCTTTTTGAATTTTGTTTTTTTAATATTCATAAAAAGATTATTTTATTTGCTTTTTTTACAATCTGATTTAGTATAAATTAAAATATATATTATTTAATATTAATTATTAATAAAATTGATAAACAAATTATTTTAAAATTATATATTTAGTCATTTAGAATTATAAATAAATTTTTTTAATAATTAAATTTAATAATGGTGTGATTAAAACAAACTTGGATCAACAGCAGCGTTTACTCTGATTTCAACTCTCTCGCCGTACATGTAATTTGATAAGGTAATGTTTACCCATATTTATGTTTTTTGTTTTAGGGGTCCCATATTTACGTTGTTAACAAAACCTAAACGGAGAGCTTTTTAATGTTAATATTGGTCTAAATTGACATTAAATGTTTCCAATTTTGATGATATGATCTTCTCCTTGGACATTAATTTCATATTTGACTCTATTTCAAGAAAAAGAAATCAATTTTGTTGCTAATTTTACTTTCTTAGCTAATAAAATCTTTACATGTTATATATTTTATTGATATTCCGTCAACTTGAAATATTTAAATTCTTATTTTTAGGTTTTTATGATATTTTTATAAAACAATCAAACTCATTATTCATTAACAAAGAGAAGTTCTTCACCCTAAAATTAAATAGGGTACATTTGGTTTTATTTTTACTTTCGTTACCATTTATTACACTGAAAAATATTAATTTATTTACCGCTAGGAGTGTGATTGGTGCATTTTTTTCCGTAAATAAATCAATGTTAAATCTGGAGAAATTAAATTTCTATTATTAGCCCACGTCACATAACTATGTGAATTGAAAGAGAGAGTGTCACCAAAGATGCTGACGTCTTAACCTTGTTGGTGGGGAGTATATCTGAAAGGGACTGACTATATAGCTTGTTGGTATTAAATCCTTTGTAGAATGATAAAAATTAAAATACTAATCTCATAATGTTAAATAATTTTCTTTCTTCTTCTTACTCACCGTGTTTTATCTTTTTGTTCCATTATGAATAAGGAACAAGAATTTTGTGTTTTCATCAATTACAATTGTTAATTTTTAAAGTTACAAAGTATTTATTTTATTAGATATATTCATTTTTAAAAGACCATAATAATGATACGGTGAAATGATGCAAGAAAATAACATTTAAAGACCGTAAAAGAGAAAATAGGTTTAAGAAAAACTAAGGTGAAGTAAACAAGAATGAAATGATTTTTGCTATAACTTACCAAAGACGTGGCCCGCAATAGAAAATTTTGATCTACTAGGATATATATAAAAGATTTCATGCAGAGAGGTCTTTATCATTCTCTTAAGCCTTTTAAACATTTTTCTTCCAATCATCCATTCTATAAATGGCCTTAATATTATGATGAAGTAGTCATTCTCTCCAAGTTATTTGCCCTAATTAAGTAGCTTCTTACTTAGTCTATTTACTTTATTGTATACTATTAGACTTCTCTAGATCCCGCATTCTAGCTTAACTCTCACAGAATATTGTTGTTTTGAAAAGATCATAATTGTTTAAAAAAACATAAATTTGTATTTTTATCAATTGTGAGAATTGGTTTTTAAAATAACAATAACATTTTTTTGCTAGATTTATTTTATTTTAAGTTTCGTTCTTCTTATATTTCTTTTTTTTATTCTCATCATTAATAAAGCCAACATTGTACTAAGACATGGATGTTATAGACATAAGTTAACTATAGAGTCTTAGTATAGTTTTTGACTGATATTCGATATCTTTTGTTCCCAGTAATGATATTTTCATATTAAAATAAAGATGTGACTTATCCATTATAGATGGAAGTATTTTCATGTATGCTTTCATAAGTAAAAAGCGTGGTATAACTTATATTATGCTATTTTTATACAATATGAAATTAAATGTTCAAATTATCAATTATAGGTGGTAGTATTTTTTGTACGTATACATGATATTCGATATATGAAGTTCTAGAATATTTTGTATTGAGACATAGTATTCTTGGTACTTAGATATAGATTCCCATATTGAAGTGAATGTGTTAATTATATGTAATGAGTGTTAGTACTTTGTATACATAAGAGTGGTATTGAACGTATGAAGGGTGTATGTAATACTCTTGGTACTGAGTGATGGTATTCTCGTATTAAATTGAAGATGTGACGAATCTATTATAAATGGTGGCATTTTTTTGTAGAAAAGTGAGGTTTTTAATATATGGATTTTAGATATAATAAATTCCTAGTATAATTTGTATCGATTTATGACATTCTTTGTACACAATGATGATATTCTCGTATTAAACTAAAGGTTTAACTTATTTGTTATTAGTGGTGGCATTTTTTTGTAAATATACATGATATTGAATGGAGTTGTTGTATAGTCACTATTAAGGCATAATATTTTTAGTACTCATACATAAATTCTCATATTAAAGCGAAGGTGTTATTTATTCATAATAAGTATAGGTATTTTTTTAATACATAACAGTGTTATTGAATGTATTAAAGTTGTATATGGTTTTCTTTTCACTTGGTATTGGTATTATCATATTAAATTGGAGGTGTGACTTATCTGTTATAAGGAGTGATGTTTTTTCATACAAAAGGGTGATATTGAAAGCATGCAGTCTAGGTAGGTTTTATTAAAGCATGGTATTCTTTGTACTAAGTAACAATATTCTCATAATGTGTAACTTATCAGATTCATCTGGTAGTATTTTATGTAAATAGGTATAATATTGCATGTATGAAGTCCTAGTATAGTTTGCGTTGAGTCATGGTATAATTTATATATGATGACGGTATTCTCGCATTAAATTGAAGATTTGCCTTATTTTTAATGGGTGGTGATATTTTTGGTACATTGAAGGTATGAATTATTTCTAATGAGTGGTGGTTTACATAGGCATGATATTGGATGTGTAGAGTCTTATAATAGTTTGTATTAACACAAGATATTCGTTGTATTCAAATATAGATTCCCATAGATAAAGTGAAGGTGTTACTTATCTATAGCGAGTGTTGGTATTTTTGGTAAATAAGAGTGCTATTGAATGTTTGAAGGCTATACATGGTCTTCTTTATACTGAGTGACGAAATTCTCATATTATATTGAAGGTGTGACTTATCTATCACGAGTGTTGGTATTTTTTATACAAAGATATGGTCATGGTTTTATAAAGTCCTAGTATAGTTTTTTAGGCATGATATCTTTATACTCAGTTACTATATTCTCATACTAAAATGAAAGTGTGACTTGCCTATCATGGATGATAGTATCTTATATATATAGGCATGATATTGTTTTCCTAAGATGGAAGTACATATAATTTTAATGTATTTTATGGTTTATTGTCAATATAGTATTAAAACTTGTTAATAAATCTTTCTAAGGTTATATTAGTTAAATCATCAAAGGTCAAGTTCCCAAACCCAATCTTAAATTTGAAGGTAAAGTAAGTTAGTGTTTCATCTTTGCTGTCACCCAATACCATGCTTTTCTACAAAAATATCATCACTTATAATAGATAAGTGAAACTTTTAATTTAATATGAGAACACCATCACATAATACAAAGAATATCCTTCAATACCACTCCTACATATAAAAAATACTAACACTAGTTCAAGATAATATGCCAATAAAATGAGTGAGTGTAAAAAATATTATGCTTCATTACAAAATATACTAGGTATAAGTATAATCATACCACATTTACATACAAAAGTTTCCATGATATATTAAGACTATGTAACTAATGTAAAAAGTGGGTTTTCCATGGTCGAGTTTATAAAATGTAAAGATTTAATGTGAAGCTCACTAATTTATACACACCTATGCATGAAAGTGTGTCCATAAAATACTATGCTTAACATGATTAACTATACATTTATTTGCTCATCCATGCAATTGCTTGAAATTTTAAAGGGACAATATGAAGCACATGCATGGTAAATGATCATGCATTAATATATATGCATTAAAAGAATATTGTTAACTATATGTTTGTGTGTTGAACTAAGTTATTGGTATAAAATTTGAAGGAATAAATATTAAGGACATAAATTGACACACTCTTATGTGTAAAACCATATTTTTTGAAGTTTTAATACACACAGTTGGGTATATGCCCATATAGTCAAAGTGTTCTTGTTACCTTTTATGAACAAACAATGTGAAAGATACAAATTGTGTATCAAATTGTGTGGAATTAATATTTGATTTGACACTATTTATTATACAGTCATATGCTTAAATGTGTTTTCGTTGGAATTATTGAAGGCACTAGTTTAAAGGACAAGGATTGATACATGAACGTTTAGTAAACCATGTCCATTATAATAATTTATAATGGACATCACTAATAAAGTAAGTAAAATACCATATACAAAATTTCCTTAAGAAGCTTCATAAAAACTCCTCTCACCTAGTACAATAATTAGGTTTTTTTTAAAATATCATTATAGGTAACGAAGTAATTTGTTTTTTCTAAAGCTTTTTTAACCTGCCATCTAGTTTAATCTAGCATCTTGTTCTTCATTTGTTAGTGCTCAGTAGAATCCAAAATCAAGTAGCCCAGATGTTGTCATCATTCCTACTCATTACATGTTAGAAGGTAAATAACAAGGTTGTTGGAGTATCAACATACCTAGCTTTTAAATATCAAAGTAGACATGGTAAATAAATAATATCTCATTTGCCTTATCTATCTTAATGAAGTTTATATATGTATACAACATTGTTATAATATATATGTTTACTAATTCATTTACACTTGTTTTATGTAAAATTGTGGGTTTATTTAAAAAGACTAAGTTGGTGAGATATGGAGATGAGGATAATATGGTCTTGTCGATTTATAGTTTTCATAGTATTAGGTATAAATCCATTACGTGTAGTCTATCCTAGTGATGTTTTATTAGTAGATATCATTTTGATTAAATAGATGTGTTGTATGATAATCTTTATTTGACATCCTGAGGTTAACATTAATGTTTTGATTCTAAGATTTCATAAAAGAAGGACAAATGTTGGACCTCAAACTTTTGGTGAAAATTAGAAATATAAAAATGAATTTAAATTAGTGTTTTTGTATATGTATTGTGTTGTAGATGAATTTGTGCTTTAAGAAAAAATTAATGAGAAAAGAAGTATTGGTTTTGATGACTTTGAGAATTGAGTAGATTTGTATGTGTTATGAAATTTAGAGTGAATATTTCGAGTTAATGAAAGTTAAAGTGAATAAGAGGATTGAAATGGAAGTTGAAAAGCAAGAAGTGATTAGTGGAAGTGTTAAATTTGAAGAATTAGGAAAGTTTGACTTTTTAGGGATGAATAGTTGACTTTTGATTTAGGCAAAATTTGATAAAATGATCTTTATGAAACTTGTAGTGTCCGTTGAGAGCTTTCCGTTGCTATAAAGTATGCAATTTTTCGATATCGGGATCAGAAGTTATGAGTTTTCGAAGTTAAGTGTATTTGGCTTTGTTTTGGAAAAATGTTATTAAGTATAGATTTGTGTGTATTGTGCTTTGAGGCCGATCGCCGTATTGATGTGGTTGGAATTGGAGTAAATGATCTTCATGAAAGTTATAGGGAATTTGCACAGCTTTAAAATGATGTATAGTTTGTAATTTTTGGATGTGAGAATTGAAAAATATAGAATTTGGAAGTTTGAATGTGGTATAGGATGACATTATAGTGGGCAGAAACTTCGATCGAAAATTGACTTAGCTAGAGGTTGAAGTTGCTTTGAAGTTCTTCATGAATATTGTAGAGCTTGTTTTTATCTTTCCATGGGTATAAAGCACGAAATTTTTGGACAAGGGAGTAGAAAGTTATGATTTTCGGAAGTTCTGATACTGTTTAGTGTGAAGCCGATTGACCAGCCACCTTGTGTGGACTTTTTGACCTCTTTAGAGACCGATTTTGTCATTCAGTCCTTCATGAAAATTGAAGATCGTTCTTTTCTCTATGAAATAGACACCAATTTTTCCCAATTTGGAGTTCGGAGTCAAAAGTTATAAAAGTTTGAAGTTCGAATGTCAGATTTGGAGGGTCGAGCGACCTGCGCGGCCGAACGACTCGCACGGGCCGAGCGCCGGGCGCTCGGGTTCATCGCTTGGCCGATTGGCCGAGCGGCATTTCTGTCGATTTTTTGTCAATCGACCTCGCTCCACTCTTTTGAGCATAACTTTTTCTTCTGACATCCGATCGACCTGATTTTTGAAGTGTTGGATTCCTAAAACATTTTTCTATCTTTCCATACTAGATTGATCGGTTTTGACATTAAATTGAAAAATATTGATTACATTAAAGGGAGCTAATCGGTTGTAAAATTCTGAACAACGTTCAGTATTTTGGAGATATCTCGATCGGTAGAGCTCCGATTAAGTTGATTCTTGTTGCAAATTAAACTAGAGACATAAGGCTACAAATGTTCTGAAATAACCGAACGACAATTGAGCCTCTAAGACTTTCAAATTCTGGAATGAAATTAGGTGTAGTGCTAAGTCTCGGTTCTGAAGAACATACTTCAGTATTTTGGAGATATCTTGAGCTATAGAGCTCCAATCGATCTTATTCTTGAAGCGTTGGATTCGTAAGACATAGAGGGACATTTCTCTAGAAGAAAGTTTTGTCAAATGGCTTCATTTACCTGATCGAAATATTCAGACAAGATGTCAGTTTTAAAGAACATTGAAGGGGCAATTTTGGAAGTTTACTTAAAGGGTTAAGTTTATAGGCTTAACTGGAGGGGCATATGGGTCATTCCTCATTCATTAAATGACATGGAACTATAAAAGCAAGTGGGCTGTCGTCCTTCCCTTGTTGAAGGATGATACAGAAAGAGCAAAATGAAAGAAAGAAGAAAAGAATGAGAGAAAAGAGAGGAAGGTGGACGATCGGTGGAGGTGGAGAGCTTCTAAGGTTTGGTTTTCTCCAAGATTCTTGAGGGGTTTTGATGCTTTTCAAGAGGGAAAGTGAAGAGAAGCATGAGATCTTCCTATGGAGTCCAAAAATCCGAAAATGGTGGAGAGAGAAGGTAAGATTCGAAATTTTGAGATTTGTGAATTTTGATGAGTTTTTGGTTAAGATACTTTGGAAATGGTATGGGATTATGTTCCCTAAGGTCAATTTTGGAGATAGTATGGTTGAAATTGTTTAATTTTGGATATTAATGGATTAGGGTTTTTGTCTTGAATTTGGGGATTTTGAAAATTTGGAAGTTGTTTGATTTAGA
>JANVCL010000001.1:12727992-12738952 GCA_026546855.1 Erythroxylum incrassatum
CCACCTGTGACCAACCCGATTTTGGTCGCTATAACTTTTAACGACCATTTTCTTATTTTTAGCAACCATTAATAATAATTACTGAAACTAATTTTTCTTATAGTGTATTTATTATATATCGTTTTTATAGCACATTAATATACCTCAAATCTTTTCTCTTACTATTTTAATGTCCAATTCAATATTTTAAATACTGATTTTCCCTATCGCAAATGCCACCATCTGCATAATGCAGTGACCCCTGAAAGTAAGTGATGTATATTATCCGAGATGTAAGTTTGACAGTGGTCAACAAAAATCTACGTGAATGGATATGGAATCTTCTAATTTTTCAGTTTTTAAGAATTTTAACTTTTTAATTTTTTTAATCTAATATAGTATGAGTAAGCACACATGATAGCCATGTATCTAATGAATTTACTGAATGGAC
Source organism: Erythroxylum incrassatum (assembly GCA_026546855.1). Classification (NCBI taxonomy): domain Eukaryota; kingdom Viridiplantae; phylum Streptophyta; class Magnoliopsida; order Malpighiales; family Erythroxylaceae; genus Erythroxylum; species Erythroxylum incrassatum. Next base: position 12,728,423 of record JANVCL010000001.1, read on the forward strand.
TTACCATGTCAGTATTATTAACTGGGAGTCTAATGACCCATAAATTTCACACACAAAAAGAGCAATTTAGTGACATGGTTAAGGTTTGAATTAGCATTTCAAATTGAGTAAATTTTATACCTTTTGTTGTAATTTTTCCCAATTTTTAAAAAACTAGATCGAAAGTTAAACTAATAAGATAAAAATTTTAGGATTTAAAAAGGTTCAATTAGCATTGGAATGTCATAAAATCGATTAAATATTAAATAAAATTAAAAATTTTAAAATATAACTAAAAGAGAATTTCCTTATTTATTGAAAATTTTAAAGTTTAATTGAAAAATGAGGATGAGAATGAAAAATAATTGACTTATTTTGATTTACAAAAATTGATTAATTTTAAAAACCGACCAATTAAGTAATAAACTGATTAATTTTAACGCTAAAAGTTATTAATGTAAATTGAATTGAAAAATTAAAAACTAAATTGAAAAGTCAACCTGTTCAAAATTTTCATAGTTGAACTGATTGAGTTTTTTAATCATTGACTTTTCTTAAAAAGATCTGTATCTTTACCTTTTAATTTAATATATGTACAAATATTTAAAACTCAATATCTATATCATTATTTTAATAAGTTTCAATCTCAAGTTTGTTTAATCAATAAATCGTACATTTTACTAAAAAAATATATACAATAACATTTATTCCCTAACATATGTTTGAGGAACTCAATCGGAATATCAAACTTATCCATATAACCAAGCTCAAATTTAAAGATACAGTGAAAATGAAATGTCATTTTTAAAAAAATATATGACTCAAATTGAATAAGTTTCAATTACAAACCTTTTTTTGGTAGATGAATTTTTACACATTCTACTTTTTCGATCTAAGCAAAACCTTAGATTCCTTTACTCTGAAAAACACTATGTACCTCTCCCAGGGGATTATAACTATCAAGAAATTCAAAAAGTTAGGGTTAATTATCGAAAGAAAATCTCAAATTTTACTAAATTTTGTAATTATAATATAAACTTTAAAAAATAACAATAAAATACACAAATACTTGATTAAATATCTTTTTTCTTTTTAACTCATTCTTTATGTGTGATTCATTAGATTCTCAAATATGTTGACAATGTATACAAATTATAACCTTAAATCTTATTTAAAATTAAATAAATTAATCTCCTTTATTTTTGTTTAATTTCTAATTAAATAATTTATATCTATAGATCAAGATTAACTAACCTTTTCGTAGATGATTTTTCGTATAATTTAATCACTTCATTATACAATATTCTTATTAAACATAGAGTATAGAATTAATGTCTAATTTATTTTAAATGTAATTATATTAGTTCTCCACCGTTAGTTATTGATTCAATAATGACATTTGTAAACTATTTACAAAAGGTCATTTCACCTTGATCAAGAATTTTCCAAATCAATACTAATATAGAACAATGAAACATTCTCCCTAATTACATTAGGGTGATGAATTATATCTTAATAACTTAACTATCTTCATATTGTTCATGTTTCATCCAATGATTATCGATTGAACTATGCATGATTAAAATATGTCATAAATAATATCAAAATATAGTAATCCCTATATAAGATAACTTTAGAGATATCAAATCAAATGATCACTTATACAATTATCACAATAAGAATTTCTGTAGACATCCAAGTAATATTTTAAATGGATTTCTCATATGAGGTTAATTCAATGAATTTGTTATTTAACAAGTATTTACACGTTTGTTTAAATATGTCTATGCTTTAGTCTATGAGATCGACTACTTCCTTCATAAAGAAAAATATAATATGTATTAGTTTTTTTATATTCTATTAATGTCCAATCTTAATAAAACAATGACTATGAACAATTTAGAAATATTACATAAATACAATATGAATTTCTTAATTATAATTTCATCATAATTTTATTTACAATGTATAATTATCTTATAAAATTTATCATATACATCTAAATATGTACAATCATTAAAATATTACCAACAAATGACTCTTAAGACTATAAATTAACAGAAGCCATAATCATCTGACCAAGATTCGTATTCTGAGGTTACTGCACTTATTACATCATCATCATCATTATTATACCCCAAAGTTATGCAATGAAGCAGGGTCTAAGGGAGCTTGATAGTACGCAGCCTTACCCCTACGTTGCAAAGAGATTGTTTCCAGTAGACTCACATGCATATGTGACAAAATAATAGTGATGTAGGTTAAAAAGAATAAATATTTAAAGACTGGTAGTAAATTCATTTATATACCTTTCACCTTGCAAAGACCAGCTTTTCATGTTGCTAGTTGCGCTATAGCCATCGTAGGAATCTTTCCCCCACACCTGAAGAAGAAAAAAAACTCCCTAGGCTGTAGGGATGAGTTGCGAGGGATCTATGGTATGTCGTTTACCCTTATCCTATCACGCTAGGCTTTTCTAATTCTAGCTACTGTGGCAGTGAAGGCCAACTCTGATATATCCCTCTTGATCACCTCCCTCCAGTTCTTGTAAGGCCTCCCTCTTCTCCTCTTGTAGTTATCAAGGATTATTCTCTCGCCGTGTCGAACCGGAGCATCAGATGATATCCTGCTCGCATACCCAAACCACTTAAGCCTTTTCTCTCTCAGCTTATCAGTAATCCTACCCACCTATAAATTTGGTTGAAATCTCCCGTCTCACGTGCCCTATCTCGTGCTAACTTAAAAATTCTTTGTGCTCCTTTGACTGTATCCAACTCTCTGTACATATTCTCATAAGCTTCTCCTCTAACCACTAAGGTAGTCTTTTTCGCTTTTTGTTTGGCCAATCTATATCGTACTTTGTTTGTTACTCGCTCTACCTTGGTAGCACTTTCCAACAAATCTTTAAAAGCTCACTGCTTCACTTTTACCGTCTCTTGAACCTCGTCTGACCACTATCAGAATTCCATTCGCTCTCCCCATGTCTCTTAAAAACCCCTAGGAGTTTTGTGGCGATTTCTCTCATCATGGGGGCTACTCCCTGTCACATCTGATTCGCATCCCTATTCACCACCCATGCTGTATTATACCTAGCTTGAGTCTTAGAATGTTCCACCATGTTCCCTTTTAGTCTCTACTATCTGATTTTGTCAAATCGCTGCGGGTGATTCAACCTGCAATAGTTTACAGTCATCCGCAAATTGTGTGGTGGGTGATTCAACCTGCAATAGTTTTTACACACTAACCATTAAGTTAATTTATACAAATTTCCTCGAGTGTAAATTAACCGATGCCATAAGCATCTGACCAAGATTCCCAATATGAGGTTACTTCACTCATTATAGTCATCAGCAAATTTTGGTGGGTGATTCAACTTGCAATAGTTTTTACACACTAACCATTAAGTTAATTTCTACAAATTTCCTCGAGAGGTGCCCCAATTCTAGGCAAAATAACTCCACCTGAGGCACCAAAAACATTCCCCGAGTCATTCCTTGATACTGAAGATTAAATATAAGCAGGGGGGTCAATCAGAGTAAGAGATGGAAGAAAAATGGAGAAAAGGAAGATTGGGCTAGATTTTGTTCTTTTTTCGAATACATTAGTGTCTGACGTAGAACTATTGCTTGTGAAGAATAAATAGTTCGAATATTTTATTTTTTTTAAGTTTAGATTATAATTACAAATTTTAGTGAAATAATTTTTGTATAATTAACCCAAAAAGTTATATTTCTTTTACTTCGGAGCAACGAATCTGGCTAAAAGAGATGGAATTGAACAAAGACAAATGACATATAATTGTAAAAGACTAACCAAATAGCATATTAATCAGTAAGCAAAGTCAGCTCTAGTTCAGTAGAAAACAAAGTATAAGTTTACACTGTGCTAAAGAATTTATGAAGTATACAAAATGCAGGGATATCATGAAGTATACAAAATGCAGTCATCATTACTGTTCAGGTGAGAGGGCTACAGGTGAATATCATGACTAGCGACTACACAAGCCTTCCACGGTTCCACGGTTCCATCAGAAAAAACCACACAAGCCTTCCACGGTTCCTCCATACGGTGAAAATCCTCAAAAATGGGAGACATATGAAGCTCATGCAAAAGCCTACATCAACAATATCTATCTGCTCAATGGCTCTAATTGAACTTCCATACGTCCCAATTCTTGCGGTTCCTTTTGTGCAAAAGTTCCATTTGGACTCAAGAGATCAAGAGAATCTTCATCGGGCTCATTACCCAACACCCAATTACTTCTCCCATACATTCTGTCCCTCATTTTCTGTTTTTCTCGATACTCCAAGTACATGACAATTAACGCAGCAATTGAAAACCAAAGTGTTAAGGCCAAAATATATCCGCGGACGTTTTCGCCTCCATACCTATCTCCCAAATGCTTCATTCCAGTGAAAAGTGATGCTATTCCAGCAATTATGGTACTACGTCCAATTATAATGTGAAAATACTCCCAAAGCAGCCTTTTAGTAGAAACCTCTTCTCCTTGAGCAGGTTTTTTAGGTCTCATGGAAGCATTCACCGGTTGCACACAAGCCAAGAATATAGTGGTGAGCCCAAGCTTGACATGCACTGAACCGACATAGAAACCACGGAGCTCAGCCACTGCAAAAAGAAGGCCAAGGAGGACTATAGCCAAACCTGAGTATTGTAAGTAAACATGACTTTGGTACCAGCCATCCCCCTTGCCAACATGCTTCAAGTATCTTGCTGCCAAGATCCCGCCAGGTAGTAAAATACCCCAGGCAAGGAACATCATGAACCCATGTACAGCCAAAACCGGTCTTAGATCTTGCTCAGCCTCTGCAGAACCACGCATAAGCAACACCAGGACAGGCCTTTGACTAGTAGCAGAATGCATATTCCTCTCAGTTAGATGCTTCTCAGACCATTTAGTGCCCATCGCCCACACCACCTTAAGAGGAGTTGTTGGGTCAATGATATTTTTACACTCTACCCTGTCATCACTGGGAGTACATGATGGTTTGAAGGGCCGTGTAAACTCTAAAGTAATGACACCATTTTCTGAATTGCATCTGACACATGTCAAACTCTCGTTTGTTGGATGTATACTTGAGGCATCCCGTCCACTAATCCAATAAGTGTTTACATGCCCTTTACCATTATCATCTACCCAGCCGACGTAAGCATAACTATTAACCATTCCAGCACCAAATCCAATAGCAATATAACCACTCTTTTTCTCACCACGAGCTGCAATAGATATAGAATCTTCTGACAATGTCCAAAAGAATGTAACTTGCTGATCATCCAAAAATACACTATTGTTGTACATATCAGATAAACCCCCTTCAACAACCTGAACTCTCCAACCCATTTTCTGCTGATACAAGGAGTGATAATAGACATGATCTGGAGTATTCCTATCAGGTGCCCAGACCAATTCCATTGGATTGGCTGGAACACCCTCAGCTTCAGGCCCTCCTGCATAAATGGTCTCAGTTTGGTCCCTCAATGTGGCATTTCCACCAAGCTGATCGGAGGTAATGTAAAATGCAACATCATGTCCAGCTTGAACTGAAAATTTTACTGGCACTCCTCTTTCAACTCTCAAAACTGGAGCCTCCTTCTTATTAATGTACAATACTTTCAAAGGATGGGGTGGATTAGGATAAAACATAGCAGGACCACTAGTAACAACAAGAGGGACATTAGCATCAGCAACAATCACATCTTGGTCCTCCTTGTCTGCAGCATCAAGTGGCCCTAAGCACTCGCTAACCTGCTCAGATACATTAAGTACAAGATGCCCATAAGTGACCTGAGCTTGTCCTCCATGATTCTGAGGTAGATAGTAAGGCCGAAGTAGATCAGGAGGCCTCATCAATCCCAAAGCCCATATAACAGTCATATTTGAAGTATGATTCACTGCTACATCATACTTCTTATCGATGGAAACCAAGGGTCTCCTATACCTAACAAATGACACTCCATCCTTTCTGTGCCCATAAACCAACTCTGTGTTATTCACCAGCCCAACCGAGTCTAAACCCTCATAAATTGTATCAGGACAAACACCTTGAGCAGAACCATCCTTGTTTATAGTACATTCACTATACCTCGTAATATAAAAATCATCAACAAATGGTAAGCCTTCCTCCGTAATTCCAGTCACGGCCACATCTCCACCCACCATTAACTCCGAATTGGAGATCAGATTCGCCCATCCAAACGCCATATAATACTGCATTCCAACAGCAGCCTCCAATCCGATGTCAATAAAACCCTCATCCACACTTAAACTCCACCGAAGCCTATAATCTTTAGACAACACTTTGCAATTATCAAACATTGTTGGGACCGAAAAATTCCGAGTCATCACACCCCCACTACTATTCTCATCCTCAGACAGCGATGGAGGCACACCAGGGCTTAACTCTGAATTCAATGCTGACTCATTTGCAAGAACAACATGACCAAAATCAGAAGCAGAGGGTAGGTCCCAAACGGACAAAACTTGGATCCTGTCCCACGAAACATTTCTCATCAAATGCACAACAAAAGACGCGTTTTTGTACGTCTCATTGAGCTTGTTATCAGAAACGACAAATCCTGCAGTCATGTTGGCGAAATAGGGGCCGACGGCGGCCCACCAGTAAACGTCGGAGCCGGAAAGCATGTCAAATTGGGAAACCCTTAAAGAGCAATCGTCGAGGATGGTTACTCTGCCACGCAACTGGTGCTGGACCATGGTGAAATCGGATTCGAATCCAACGTAGGGGCTGGTCTTGGGGCAGGATTGAACCGGATCCCCATAGCAAAATAGAGATAAAAGCGCCAAGTTGAAGAGACAACTTAACCCTAACCCAAGAATACCAGCTTGGCAAATGCAGGGCCACATGATCCTGATCGGATCTAAATCTCGCTCCGGATTACAAGTTTTCACAATCCAATCGAGGAAACAAAAAAAGAAAAGAAAAACAAAGAGGTGAATGAGAAGAAATTAAGAGAACAACTAACCTGACAGATAGAGCCGGCAAATGAGAAGAGATAGAGAGAGAGTTGAAACGGCGGCAGAAAACGAGTTTCGTCTCTGGTCGTTGGAATCAAAAATGGGGGACGCATGAGGGGCAATTTTGTCTAAATATCATTTTTAATTTCGTCGGAGGGTTTTTTACTATTAGAAAGCATGTACTAATATTTCTCAAAAAAGAAAGCATGTATTAAGTAAACACAAAACAAAAACAATATACCCCTTTGCACAATGACTTCTAAGCTTTGCGAGAGTTGAAGGAGGGTGATTAATGAATATAATCTTTCCTAGCTATTTTTATAACATGAGCATGTGATTTTCTAGTCCTAAAGGAGCAACGAATGTACAAAATAGCCTTTAACATTCACTATATTTAAATTGAACCCGAACGTTTGTAAAACATTCAAAATAAACCCTAACATTTGGAAAACATTCAAAATAAACCCTAACATGTGTATTTAAGCATAGTTTTTTTAAAAAATTTTATGGACATGAGACCCACCAGATGCTAACGTAGGTCCCAACATCTTTGGGCGAAGAGGAGGAGATGCTGCATTTTGTTGAACACAGCACTCCTCCCTCAGCTTTGAAGAACAAAATGTAGTGTCTCGTATTAAAACACTACGTTTTGTTGACTCAACTCTCCTCGATGATGCAACGTTTCGAAAGATTTTGACGTATCGTTTCGAAAGATAGTATATGTTTCTTCCCTCCTCCAATTCCTATTTTTCACACAATTCCTCATTTGTCTGTAATTATTTCTTATTGTTGCAATTGTGTTCTTCCTCAAACAATTGCAACGTAATTATTTGTTATTGTTGTCGCACACACCAAGCAACTCAACTCACATGCTCATAGGGTGTCGATATCTACATTTCATCATGGTAGGTCCATTGTTATCTGCCTTTCAAGTTTTATGTGGTCCCCTAAATCTACTTTTTTGTGTGCTTGTTTATAATTTGCATGCTATGGTCCCCTATGCTTGTTGTGGTGTTAGATGTAATTCGTGATCCCCTATGCTTGTTGTTCAACTTGGCCTACCAGCTTAGGTCTCACTAAATGCTAATAATGGTGTCACTAATGTTGGACCTCGAACTTTTCTTGAAAATTAGAAATTATTAAATGAAATTAAATGAGGAAATATAGTATGATTTCTTGAAATAAATGAAAAGTATAAATGAATCTATGAGCATTTGATGAAATGAAAGATATTTGGTTTTCTTTGTGTTTTGCTTATGTTTGATAAAAAGATGAAGCATTGTGTATTGTGTTTGGATGTGGAATTGGAGAATTTGGGTAATGTTAATTGGAGAAATTGCAATGATGTTTTGAGGATAATATATGAAATGGATGTTTTGTGTATGATTGTATTGCTTTATAGATAGTGTATGAGTTTGTGTATGACTTTTGTGAAAGAAAAATGAGTATGCGCATATTCTTTATTTTTGAGTTTGATGTTGGGAAATGGCTTTGGAATAGCTTATTGGAAATTTGAATTGTGTTTGAGATGAATTGGATGAAGTGTATGTGGTAGTGAGTGAAGATGTAAAGTTGATGCGTTGGAATGGTGTTCAGAAACTTCAATGGCAAAACTGTACTGGTCTAGATGGATTTAGCCAAAGTGTTCTTACTGAAAGTTGTAGCTTATATTTCTAGCTTTCTAATGCCATAAAGTATGCAATTTTTCGATATCGGGGCTAGAAGTTATGATAATTTGAAGTTTTGATATTATTTAGGTGATTGTTAACAGGGCAGAAACTTTGATTGAAAAATTGACTTAGTTAGAGGTTGAAGTTGCTTTGGACTTCTTCATGAAAGTTTTAGACTATGATTTTATCTTTCCAATGATATAAAATTCGTCATTTTTGGGCCATTGAGTTAAAAGATATGATTTTTAGAAGTTCTGATGCTGTTTAGTGTGAAGCTGATCGACTAGCAACTTTGTGTGGACTTTTTGACCCCTCTAGAGACCGAACTTGTTGTTAAGTCTTTCATGAAAATTATAGATCGGTCTTTTATCTTTCCAATGGTTCCAAGTTTGTAAAATTTAAAGTTCTGGGTCAAAAGTTATGATGTTTACAAGTGGTGGTGCTGTTTAAAGTTTTTGAGGAGCTTGTCGATCGGTCATCTTTGAGTACATTTTTGACCCCTTTAGAGACCTCAATTGTTTTTGAGTTGTGCATGAAAATTGTAGAGCTGTCTTTTATCTTTCCATAGACACCAAGTTTGTCAAATTTAGAGTTCGGAGCCAAAATTTATGAAGGTTTGAAATTTGGACGTCAGATCAGGAGGGCCGATCGACCCACACGGCCGAATGCCTCACGTGGGCACATCGCTCGGCTGATTGGCCGAGCGCCCACCGCTTGGTCAATTTTTTCTAGTTTTTGGCCGACCGATTGACCTCCACTCTTTTGATCATAACTTTTTCGTCCGACCTCCGATCGACCTGATTTTTAAAGCGTTGGATTCTTAAGACATTTATCTATCTTTCCATACCAGATTGATCAGTTTTGATATTAAATTGAGAAAGATTGATTAGATCAAAGTGGGAAGAGCGGTTGAAAAAGTCTGAACATCGTTTAGTATTTTGGTGATATCTCGATCGATAGAGCTCCGATTGAGTTGATTCTTGCTCCTAATTAAACTAGAGACATGGATCTACAAGTTATCTAAAGGAGCCTATCGACAATTTAGCCTCTAAGACTTTCAATTTCTAAATTGAAGTTAGTTGTAGTGTTCAGCCTCGGTTTTGTAATGGTCTAAACAGACTTCGGTATTTTGGAGATATCTTGAGCTATAGAGTTCCAATCGATCTGATTCTTGTTGCAAATTAAACTAGAGACATGGATCTACAAGTTATCTGAAGGAGCCGATCGACAATTTGGCCTCTAAGACTTTCAATTTCTGGAGTGAAGTTACGTGTAGTGTTTAGTCTTAGTTATGTGATGGTCTGAAAGTATTTTGGCCATAACTCTTTCGTCCGACCTCCGATCGATCTGATTCTTGAAGCGTTGGATTGGTAAGACATAAAAGAACATTTTTCTAGAAGGAAGTTTTGTCAATTTGCTTCATTTACAGAATCGAAATAAGGAGTGTCAGGTTTTAGTAAGGACATTATTGGAAAGTCACTTAAGCTTTTAATTTTCAAGGCTTAAATGTAAGGGCAAATTGGACATTATGCACTCATTAATGGCAAGTTGGTAAATGAGAAAAGTGGCTTTAGTTTAAGAAGAAGAGAGCTGTCGTGGGACTTAGAAAAAAAATAAAAGATAAATAGAAGAAAGAAGAGAGAAGAATGAGAGCTTTCGGTGGAGAAAGAAGAAGACAAGCATAAGGTTTGTGATTTTTATGGAATTCTTAAGGGGGTTTTGATGCTTTTCAAGAGGAAAGATGAGGGAGAAGATGAAAGCCTCTTATGCAGCTGTACATGGCCGAAAAAGGTGGAGGTTGAGATAAGATTCGAATTTTTTTTATCTTTGAAATTTTGATGGGTTCTTGGTTTAGATACCCTGGAAATGGTATGGGATTATGTTTCC
>JANVCL010000001.1:12743902-12756607 GCA_026546855.1 Erythroxylum incrassatum
ACGAGAAGCATCGTGTGAGGGCTAATTTGGATAAATTCCATTGGGAAAAATTGTTAACCCTCAAGGGTGCTTATTACCTCGAGGAAGTCAAACAATTTTATGCCAACCTGAGTACGGTAGCTGGAAACAACCACCAGTGCTCACCTCAAGAGTTAATGGGGCATCGGTATTGAATGGACTTTATTCTTAAATAGACAATTATCATTTATTAATGACAATTTTCTCTCGATTCAAGAAACATTTTAATGAGTAAAATAAGTCCCAAACTTTAGCCAAAGGGCCAATACTACCTCACTCCTAAAACGTCACCAGGAAAAGAGAATTGTATAAAATAATCAAATGGAATATTGCTAGAAAATTAAATTCCGACAATCAGCACAAGAACTTCCACACTAGCAATAATGATGGCAACTCGAATTTATTTAATCTAGTGTGTAAATTAACTTAAAATTTATATCGAAGAACTTTAGACTTGGTTGTATCAACCCAGTATCTCCAATACCAATTATGCCAACCAAAAAATGGTGCATAATTACTTTATGTCGTATTGGGTTATATTAGTTAGTACAATAAAGTATAAAAATATCGAGTCAAATATGTAACCAATGTTGTAGGCTTTGAAAGGGTTATTAGGTATTCAATGTTGGTACACTAAATTATAATTACTTTGTACTATATTGGTTTACTTTAGTTATTGTAACCTACCTCTTTAGACGTATAGAGGCATAAATTGTTGGATGAAAAATTATTAGCTGATAAGTAAATTAAGAGTAATAAAAGATGAGCTCAAGAAACTTAACATAAGGCTATTTCCAAACATTGAGGTAAATATTATAGCAACGAAAGAATTGCTTATATCTATTCAGGATGAATGCTATAACCATACTTCGTATACTTTTCTTAAAAACCAAGAGCAGCAAGCGTTAGTGAACAACATTCAAGCCTTCATATTATTCAGGAAAAAATAAAAAACAAAATGGCCTAAATAAGGTGTTCTCAACATAAAATTCCTCCATCACATGATGTTAACACAAAGGAATTATGATAAGATCAACTCTTTACTCGATTCCTGAGGGAATTAATGAAACAAGCAAAGAATGCTTAAAACTATAGCCTTTAATTACTTCAAATCTCTTCTTGGGGAAGATTCAAAGTGTGAACCTTTTATACATGAGCTCATCATCTTTGTAAACTGAAGTTTAGATCCTTCTCAAATTGATTTTCTCATTAAATTTAATGCTTTTAATATGTAAACTACTTGTTTTAGATTTATTCCTAACAAAGCCCCAAGTCCATATGGTTTGAGTCCTTCATTCTTTCAAAGAACATGGAATCTCACCGGAGATACTTGCAAAAGTTGTGTTGGATCTTTTTAAGATTAAAATAAATGTTCAAAAAGCTTAACATGACCTACAATTTTCATGTTCCTAAAAAGGCTAATTCCTCCTCTATACATAAGTTCAAACCTATCTCTTATTACAATGCAATTTATAAATTCATCACCAAGATCCTAGCTTAATGGTTAAAAGCATTTTTGAAGCTACTCATCAATCCTTGTCAAAGTACATTTATCTAAGGAAGGAATATTAGTGATAATAATCTTCTTGTTCAAGGATTCTTCAAGGATTGCAACAACAATTACTCAATCAAAAGTTGCAACTTGAAGATTGATTTTACCAAGGCTATTGATTTATTGAACTAGAGATTAATTATCAATAGCCTCTCTGCTTTTGGCCTTCCCAAGTTATTCATTGAATGGATTCAAGCTTGTGTAACCATAACATCCTTTAGCATTCTAGTGAATGGTAAACTTACTATGATGTTTCATAGGGCTAAGGCCTTTCCTTTATCCCCTTATCTATTCACCTTAGCCATTAAAATCCTCAACAAGCTCATTGCTCAAAATATAGAGATGAGACGCATGTTCAAATATCATTACAAATAAAAACAAACGAAAATCTTTAGTTTGGATTTTGCTAGCAATTTGTTTATATTTTTTCATACTAATCCTTATTCACTCCCTCAGCTCTTTCTTTAAGTTGTCAGGTTCGTCTATTAATGCTAACAAAAGTATTCTATGTCTTAATGGTAGCCTTTAATGTAGCTTCCCTTAGTAATATCTTAGGTCTCCTTCCCTAACAAGCCCCTTCGTATATTTGGGAGTCCCTATTATCACTAAGAAACCCTCTTTTAGAGACTATGTTCCCCTGCTTGAAGTAATCAAAAGGAGGATTTGTAACTAGCAATTTTGTTTTATTTCTGTGTAGGAAGATTTCAATATATTTTATCAGTCCTAAAAAACCTTCATATTCATTACAGCTCCCACTTGGTGCTTCTAAAAAGCCTTATCAAAGATATTTTAAAAAAATTATCAAAAATTTTCTATAGTCTAGTGATGTTCTAAAATCCTCCTCTACAAAGGTTAAATGGACTAATCTATATTGCCCTAAGGAGGAAGGGAAGGGGCCAGAAATTGTGTCAATAAAATTAATGATCCAGATGCTTATCTCAAAAAGGATATGGAAACAATGCAATGAAAAATAAGCAATATGGTTTAGATGGATCCAAATATATTGTTTAGCTAAGCTAAGGTATAACTTTAAACAAAGAGCATTCTTGGGCATGAACCAAAATGCTAAGGATGAAGAAATAGCCTAGAATACAAAAGCTTGATTGGCAATGGATAAGACACTTGATGTTAGTATGATAACTGGCGTAATTTAAAGCCACCGACATAAAAGAACTAATTGAATTCACTAAGGTTAAGATTACCTAGCAATGCAAAAGTGAAAGAAATCATATATAAAGAGGAGTGGTTCTATAAAAAGAAGGGGGGTGGGCGGCAAACTTGCTAGTTATATTCTTGACCCACATTCTTATAATTATATAATTTGGTGCTAATCCAATAAATTCACATTGGAATCTTACTTGAAAATGTTTAGCAATAACATCACAAGGTTAACTAGTTAGATTTGGTATGGATCAAAGCTTACTATCCAAAGTCATGTTTATATTTTGGTTAGCTATTAAACAAAGATTGAAAACTAAAGTTAGGCTTAAAAGTTGCTGAGACCTGACTTGCCAACTCTATAAGGTCCTTTCAGAATCAATAAACCAATTTTTTTTTTTTTTTGTAGTGCTAGTATTCTTAAGCTTGTGGAATCTGTTTCTTCAACTTTTTAATTGTTCATACTAGGAAAGGGATTGGCCAAATTTGTAATCTAAAGGAAAAGGAGTAATCAAATTTGCCAAGGTAATTCTTTCATCGCTTTGTATTTTATTTTCAAAATTATAAATTGAATTAAAGAAGTAACAGTGCCCTCTAAAGCGGATGAGAAAGCATCTAATTAAAACACAGTTGGAATTTGCTTAACCCTACAGATATAGTATGAGAACATATCCTAATTAGCTTATTTATCTTTTCCCTTATTTAACTTTATTTCTCTTATTTACTCTTAATTGTTAGCTTATTTTTGGTGCACTCAAGGTATCCACTGACGGAATCAGTGACTAATCCCTTCGCTGCGGGAACATCTCCAACACGGGAGGGCTACAGCTGGCCCAGGAGCTTGCTGCATTCCCAAGGGTGAGGATCGAACCTCCAACCACTTGGTTAAGCGACGAAGGCATGTACCACCTACGCCAACCCACTGGATTTTGTTAGCTTGTGATTAGATATTTATGTGTCTAAAATCCTTCCTTCTTGCCTAACTCTATTTGTCACCTTTATAAAGCCTTTAGCTTTCTTTTATTAATGCATCAGTTAATTTCCAAAAAAAATTTAAGAAAGTAGATTGGAAAAATATTTAAACATTTAAATTTTATTTTAATAACTACATTTATTAAAATAAACATAAAATATTTTTAAACATAATAACCATTTTTAAAAAATTTTTGTGTTTAAATATTTTTCCAATCTACTTTCTTAATTTTAATCATAACAGAGGACCAAATTTTTATTATATAAAAATAATAGACTATTTTATAATTTTAGAAAATAATCTAAAATAATATTTATTATATAAAAATAATAGATTATTTTATAATTTTAGAAAATAATCTAAAATAATATCTGGTATTAGTGGGCAACAATACTGTATTGTCCTGTCCTACTATCAAAACTAGTATAGGTTGTACTTGTACCTTTATTTAAAACTCAATTTCTACAGTTGCTTTCGTTTTTCAAACATGGTTTTTATTTTATTTTTATTTTTAATTTATTATTTATATTATTATTTTTTTCAAGTCTTCCTATTTGTTTGTCAGCAATAGTATATAACATAATCTAAATTTAATTTAAGTATAATAAACAAGTAATTATTAGCGGCTCCTCTTTATTTTTATTTCTTATTTTAAATTTTTATAAAATTATTTATTTTCATTATTTAATTTATTTATATTTTATAACATATGAAATAATCTTATTATTGAATAACAAAACTATTTAACTATTAATTAAATACTACTAAAAATTAAAATTGATATAATTTAATCATTCAAGTCATTATTAGTTTTAAGTTCTCTGCAAAATTTCTAAGAGAAAAATTTATAATAAAAGGCTAAATTTTAGTTATTTAATATTAAGAAAATATTTAATAATTTCAAAAAATTAGCTAAACTACTTCTGATTTTGACGAATGTTAGTACCTAAATTTGACAAGCCACGGTAGAGCCTTAGCCAACCAAATTCTACGCCACGGTAGAGCCTTAGCCAACCAAAGTCCAACATGAACCCCCTCCCAAAAACTATGTTTCTTCAGTTCAACCTTTTAAAATGATGTTGTGGACTGCAAATTTAACAAATTCAAGAATAATGGCATCATTTTGAAAAGTGAAACAAAAAATGACATTCTTTATAGTGATTAAATGAGCTCGAGTCTTACCAAACATTGGATACTGTATGGTACAATACTCGAATCATTCCGAGTTTAATACGGGATTCCCAGCTTTGACAAGGATACTAAACAGAAGTGGAAGAAAAGGTCAATTCAGACAATTAGTTGAAAACATGTGCCATTAAGGACACATCTACAAGAAAAGGTATGAGATACCTTGCAAGGGCAGTGGAAAAGTCAATTTTCACGGCTAGTGGCAAAATGTCAAACATTTTACAACAGTGAGCATACCTTTTCTGTCCTTGAACTCGTTATGCCAAACTCTACAAAGTTCGAGCCTCTCATCCAGCTGCATGAACTCTTTATGCCAAACTCTACAAAGTTCAATCGACTCTTGTAAATATCTTATCTCCGTTATACAGAGTTCCTCTAGGTTGAAGGTTTGAAGCAGTTTGAGCTCGGAATCCAGTTAAGTGCAAGGCCGAATGTGGAAACCCACAAAAGTCGAACTGCAAAGTAATTCATCTCAGGATATTGTGCCACATCACTATAATTCATCTCAGGATACTGTGCCACGTCACTATCTTCTTTGCAAAAGAATGAAGTGAAGAACATACAGCTATTTACCCTCCCACCATGTGAGAGAGGGAAAGAGGGGCAAGAAGGAGTACGGAATATGGGAGTAGGAACTAGAAATTAAGCCTAGATAATAATACAACCCATCCTAAGAGCGGTAATTCTTCCAAACTCCACGTGAATTCAAATCTGTGTTCATCAAGAAAAGAACAAACAGTTCAATTCGTGAAGATGGAGCACAGAGGGGGAAAATGTAATAAACAAATTACTGGAACAAAACCAACATAAAACAATTGAATAAAAAAGGAATATACAGATAGGCCACTAAGCTGATTTACACTGTAATATACACGACCGAAAATTAGTGGCTTTCATATTTTGTTTACAGGGAGTAAAATATTTAAGAAAGTAGAGAACTAGAGAGAAGGAAAAGACAAAAAGATAAGAATCTTCTGATGCCCAAAAGCAATGTTGCATCCTTGAAACAACCAAACAGCAATACAACCAACAAGAAAAAGACACAGATATTGAATAAATAACATCAGATGTAAATTGCAAAGACTACATTATTATTGAAGCACTAACTGCACTAATTTACAAGGAACTCAAGCTACAAAACCAGTTTAAGTTCCGGTTTAAGTAGCAAACGAAGTAAGTCAACACTAGAACAATAATCTACTTTTGCCAAAGTATACAAAGCGAATTTCAAGTCACACACAGAAGTAGTCTACAAATATTCATTAATCTTTGCCACATTATTTCCTTTCAATTAGTATTCTGTCCATTGTCGACACCAAGACCGTATAAGACACCAGCATACCTCTCCGTGGTGCCATCGAAGAAGTTATCCCTCAACTTCCTATATGTGCAAGATGTGAGTAAACTATCAGATCCTGCTTGATGGCAAACGCCAACTCTTTCCACCTCCAACAACTCTGCAAGCTTGTTCAATCCACCATGCAGACTATTGCAGAACTTCATCAAATGCTTGATATCATATATCACTGGGAAATACATATTGATCAATTCAAAGAATCCTTCTTGTGTGTCCGGCAAGCTCCTGCAAGTCAAAAGCTTAAGCAAGTACCCGAAATCATAGCCACTATGGAAAGTAACCCAATGAACGCCATCATTCAAAACAATCCCGGATGACATCAACAGCTCACCAAACCGGTTAACATCAATACCCTTTTCACTGTTCTTCTTAAAATCAATCCCACACTGGCGTAACAATTCAATAGAATCACTAGCAAAGATATCCTCAGTTATGTTAAACTCATGGAAATTGAATTGCCAAATGTAGAACTCATCAGTTCCACAAGTGGGCAAATTCCCGTTCTTATCAGAGAACGTGAGACCCAACTGGATTAATTTCAACATATCAACGTTATCTTTCAAAGTTTGGTAGTTATAATCACTGATGTTCTTAAAAGTTCCCACAGGACGCGAGACCACCCCAGGGAACTCCGTATCCATAGCAACATAATTGTACTGATCAACAATATCCCGAATCAACAAGAATTCTTCCTCCAAATTATCGTTCCACACCTCTCGAATTACGATGGAATCGCCTTTGGGTATAATTGACATTTCCAATCCACCAATTAAAAAGCAAAAATGGTAATTAAGAGCGTAATTTTTAAATCCAGATCTGAAATCAAAGAAGCACAAATACTCAACACCCTGAAACCTGAAGCCGGCAAAAGACTTCCAAAGCAGCTTCGTGGCTGTAGTCTAATCTAATATAATAATAGATCTGCAAAGACATAAAAAAACCACAGGAACAAAAGACTTTAGAAGTTCAGAAGCTTAACATCAAACCCTAGAAAGCCAAAGAAAAGAAGAAGAAAAAGAAAATAGTGAGGAGAGAAATGCGATCTAACCTGGGAATCGAGAAATTAGGGTTTGTAGTAAATAGATCTAGAACAGTGGAAGAGAGATTTTGCTCTTCCTGTAAAAGAATTGGAGGTCAATGAAGAATAAAGCACAAGGAGAGAGAGACATATACTCTGGCTGTCGTCTTAAAACAACTGAATGGACAGTGCAAGTAAAGGACAAAGTCGAAATTGTTCTAGATCTTTTGTTCAGTTTTACTCTGTTTTATTCTGTCTTATAAAATTTCAGTCATTTATTTTACAGATCTCATGCGAGATCCACGTAAATAAATAGCTAAGATTTATTAGATACAATAAGACACTATAATATTAAACAGAAGATCTGAACTCAGTCAAATCACCGAGTTCTCAAGTCACCTAAGCCTTTAGAAATTATTTTACACAACTCCATTTCCCATTCCCAAAATTGTCATACATATTCAAATAATATAAGAACAAAAAATTAAAGGAACTGTTAGAATGAAAAGGGTCTTACTTATTTTTCCATATCAAAATTTTCTATTGGTACCAGTAACTTTCAAGAGAATCGTATCATTTTTTATCACCCCCTCTTAACTTTTTTAACATAAATAATGTTAGTCACATTTAATTTATTTACCATTATATTTATGACATTATATCTCTAGTAAAGTTTCACATCCAACGTAGCATTCTCATTTCTACCACCATTATCTTATAATTATGCACATATTTGATTGGTTAATACTTTATTCCATAGAATATGACTAGCCTAATCTCTAAACTATAGAAACTATCTTTAAGTTTGAGTGGTATCTTCTTGTCACATAAAAATCTTAATGTACTTTTCTATTTAAGCCACCTTGATCTAATATGATACAATAAATTATGTTTTCATTAATTTTTTCATTAATCTAGATGATATATCGTAGACACTTAAAACACTCATTTTATAGTATAACTTTTCAACCAATTTTTACCTCCACATCAGTAGCCACCTCATGTCTCAAAAAACTACACTATACGTACTCAATCTTAGTTATACTTAATTTAATTTAGCATATTCCTCTAAAGTTCAATCTTAATATTAACATCCTCTTTTGACTCATCTACTAAAACTATGTCATCAGTAAACAACATATATCAAGATACATCCCCTTAAAATATTCTTTGTAAACTCATCAATTATTATTGCAAACAAAAAGGAGCTCAAAGAAGCGCCTTAATTTAGCCAATATTGATAGAAAATTATTATGCATCATCTCATGTAGTTCTTACTCTATTTTTCATGTAGTTCTTACTCTATTTTTCAAACCTTATTATTAAACCATCTATTTTATGACACTTTGATTGTTTTGTAATTTAATGTGATGTTTTTGTAATTTAAAAGTAAATTAATTAAAATATTATTTAAATAATTTTTAATTAGGTAAAAAATCATTTATTATCTTAATGAGACGTTTTGTTGATTGAAATCACCATTTCATTCCTAATCTATTCTTAGTAATAGGTTATTCCCTTATTTGGTTGAAAAACATACAAAATATGAATTTGAGGAATAAGCAAACTCATCTTCCACTTATCTTTAACCATTTCAAGTGGGTTGAAAATAAAAATGAGAACTTATTGAACAAAAATATCCTTAAAGAAATCTACATAATTTTTAGTTATAAAAACATAAAAAAGAAGAAGAAGAAGAAAAAATGGTTTTTCTTTTCAGAAATAACATGACAAGAGAAGAAAATTAATAGCAACAATAATAATTTAGTTAGTAAAAAGTAATAAATATTTTGATCTTTTATTAGTTATTTTTATTATTTTAAAGTTATATTTTCAAAACATTATATCATTATTAAAAATTATTAAAAAATCAAATTAAATAATACATATTTTATTATATTTATCGTCTATTTTATTCAGATTACTATTTTTGCATTCAGCTACTCGGTTCTCTTCTTCTCTACCTGCTCCCCTTCTCATCTAGTGCCAAATTCCTTAGACGTAATTTCGAAGTCCCTAAAACAAAGTTGAGACTCTCAAATTAAGATAATCCCAAGATCTATCTAACTCGAAAGGAGATGCAGAAAATGAGAAAGCAAAAGGGAAAGGAGGCGTCATAGATAATGAGGTTGTAAGAAGGTTGAATAGAAGGTGGGCCGATCGGCCCATTCCTAGATGTCGACCTAACTCCTACAGGTACTTACTATATAAGTTCATCACCTCATCATGATAGGGGTACGACTCTAAAACCCTAACATTCTTTATTCACAGCCACCAAAAAACCCTTACAAAAAGACTAACTTAAGCATCATAGGGGCCTATCGACAATCAACCACCTGGTGTGCCTTATATTGTTTTCCAGGTATTTCCTAACTAAGGTCAACCAAACTCGTGGATCCAAGAAATGGCGCCCAGCCTCAACAAAACTAGACAGAACCAGTTGGCATCCACCGTGGGGCCGGGCGTCAGGGCACCACGTCCAGAAGCACTCAGATCAGTCAAGCGGCGGCAATAAATCCTGATGTGGTCGTTGTCGCGGTGCTTGCGCTACAACGAATGGGCTTGCGATTACCTGCCGCCCTTCCATCGATGCATCATGATCCCCAGACCCAGCCTCCACCCATTATCCAAAACCCTAGCACAGACGAGCTACCCCCCCCCAAAACCTAAATAACCAAATGCAATATTCACATTCGCATGTTCAACTACAACAATCCCAATACCGAGATCAAGAAGCACAGAGCGTGGCCCTAGAGGACGACGCTGGAAACAATTCACATCCTCACATCTAACATCCCCTCAACATGAACCCTCATACACTCCAACAAACCTCCCTCACCCAAAGACAAATAGAGGAAGTGGTCGATCTACTAATTCGCCAAACCTTATGATCTTAGGCGGAACAACAACAAACCCCCGCTCAGCAAATAGGCATGATGGTCGATCGCCATTCTGCTGAATCTCTTGAAAAAATCATAGACGACCGAATCAATATGGCCATGAATTCCCGTCCGGATCAGCCATCCACACAATACTGCTCTCCTTTCATTCCGGAGATCCTAGATCGCCTTCCAGCGGTCGGTACTAAGATACCAATGCTTGAAAACTACACAGGAAAGACTGATCCCCTCGACTATCTTCAGCACTTCCAATCGATGATGAACCTGCATTGCATTCCCGATGCTATTCAATGTAAGGCTTTCTATACAGCCTTTCAAGAAGGAGCCTAGTGATGGTTCAACAGTTTACCCGCGCGTTGCATCAGTTGTTTTGAGGATTTCAAGTTGTTGTTCCTCAACCAGTTTGCTACGAGTAAATGGCCACAGAAGACTACCTTGGAAGTGATGCAGTTGACCCAAGAAAGGAACGAAAGCTTACAGGAGTTCATCACCCGGTTTAATAATGAAGCTGTTGAAGCCCCTGATCTCACCTGCTTGTCCATGTTGGCTGCCCTTATGAGTAACCCAAGGGATGAAGAATTCAAGAAGTCATTGGCCCTCGATCAGCCCAAGTCTATTCAAGAGAGATAAGAAATCGAGTGGATAAATATATCTAGCTTGAGGAAGTGTTGAAAAATATGAAACGTAGAGCAGATGACCGCTGGCCGAGTGGCAGAACAGATGATTCACATAAGCGACAGAAGAATCAGTCTAGCTGGAGAAAGCCGATCGACCGACAGGACCAACGACGCGAATCCTTCAATCCGCTCAACAGGCGGTATGCGAAAGTTTTGGAGGTTATGCGAGCTGAAGGGGAATCCCTTCGAGAACCTAATAAGTTGAAAACTCCCCTAAAAAATAGGATTCTACTTTATACTGTTGTTTCCATAGAGATGTAGGTCACGACACGAAGGATTGTTGGGACTTAAAACGAGAAATCGAGCTCCTTATCTAAAGGGGACGGCTAGGAAGATTTTTGAAGTATGGGTAATGAAGATAAGGGTGGTCATTCTGACAACTGGCAAAAGCCTTGGAAACAAAATGACACGAATAATGGAGGGAGGCAGAATAGGAATATGGACAACCGACGCGACACGAGAGGACAATCCAGGGCTAGAGGTGACCGAAATGCCGAACAGTAGGATGACTGACCGGTTAGAGTAATAAACATGATTTTTGATGGTAGTGCAGTAGGAGGGTCCACCATTAGAGGAAGGAAGAGGTATGCCAGGCAAATCGCTGAGGACCTATCAGCAAAGAAAAAGACACAAACTGGTGAGGTGATCTCGTTTGACGAATCTGATCTGGCTGGTGTCAGCTGTCCTCATGATGATGCATTAGTGGTCACTTGGAATATGGATGGTAGCGAGATAAAACAGGTAATGATTGACACAGGCAGCTCAGTCGACCTACTATATTACAATGCTTTTAAGCAGATGGAGATTCCAAAGGAGCGATTATTGCCAATAGAAGGACCCACCCATTTGTCCGAGTCCTCTTTAATGTAAAATTTGGACAAAAGCCATATCAAGTAGAGAAGAATGTTGAATTCTTGATCGTGAAGTTTGTAGGAGCATATAATGCAATTATTGGAAGAGCCACCCAAAACGCCCTCAGAGCTATCATCTCAACCTACTATCAAGCAATGAAGTTCCCAACATCCCACAGAATTGGTATTATCAGGGGTCAGCAAAGAATCGCTAGAGAATGCTACTTGGCAGAAACAAGAACCTTTGAGGGAGCGGTAGTTTTGATGAGTTCTCTTAATGTAAGAGCTGAGGAAGAAACTGAGAGAATAAATCTTGCAGAAGAAACACAGCAGGTCATATTGGATGAGGATGACCGATCCAAATTCATAAAACTGGGCTCTAAACTTGAAAAAGGGCTAGCCAAAGAAATCACAGATTGCTTGGTAAAGAACAGATCGGTCTTTACCTGGGTACCGAGCGACATGCCTGGAATTTCTCGAGCAGCAACATCTCATTCTTTGGGTATTCGGAAAGACTGCAAGCCATTCGGACAGAAGAAGCGGTGGCAAAACAAGGAGAGGCAAGAGGTGATTGAGAAAGAAATAGAAAAACTACTTGATGCTGGATTCATTCGGGAAGTCAAGTACCCCGAATGATTGGCGAACGTGGTACTAGTGAAGAAAAAAATAGAAAATGGAGAATGTGCATCGATTTCACTGACTTGAACAAAGCGTGCCCAAAGGACAGTTTCCCCCTACCAAAAATCGATCAGCTGGTAGACTCTACATCAGGGCATGAGCTCCTCAACTTCTTGGATGCTTTCTCTAGTTATAATCAGATACAAATGAGTCTCGAAGACGAAGAAAAGACGGCTTCTATAACTGACCAGGGCACGTATTGCTACCAAGTAATGCCGTTTGGTTTGAAAAATACAGGGGCTACTTATCAGCGGCTCGTTATGGAAGTTTTTAAGAAACAGATCGGTCGAACAGTTGAGGCTTATGTGGATGACATGGTAGTCAAAAGCAAGACG
>JANVCL010000001.1:12811856-12826467 GCA_026546855.1 Erythroxylum incrassatum
ATGAAGTATATGGGAGATGGAGAAACATATGAGGAATTAACCCCTCTACTATATTGATCAATCAAATGAGAATTTCGATGACGAAATTTCTTAAGGGGGAGAAATGTAACATCTCATCCCCATATTAAGGTTTAAGACCCGAAATTTCAGTACAAGCAAGCTTAAAGAGAAACTAAAACAATTCATCGCAACTTCTGAGTCTGGCAAGGTAAGATAGTTCCCTCTAGTATGATCGTCCATTTTGCTGATAATTTTCTGAAAGACTGGCAGATTGCTTAGAGTTGCTATGAGAGGGTTAGAGAAACAAAGAGCAATTCCTGCTCTAGTGTTTCAGGTTGGAGTCAACCACCGGAAGATTTTATGAAATGCAATGTGGATGCGTCTATTTTTAAGGAATAGAATGCTACAGGTTTTGCTGCTATACTTAGGGATGCCAGGGCCAGTTTTATAGCTACTCTTTCAGGGCATTATTCATCTTTGTTTGATCCAGTCATAGCCGAATTAATGTCGATACGGGAAGCACTTTAGTGGTTGAAGGACAAAAAATTGACCATGTCATTATGGAATCGGATTGCTTGCTGGCGGTTCAAGCTATTAAAACTTCTTCGTTAAGTTATTCAGAGATTGGAATGTTGGCGTTTGATTGTCAAACGCTTAAGCGACAATTCCTTCACTTGTCTTTCCAATGGACGCATAGGATTGCTAATAAGACGGCTCATTCCTTAGCAAGGGTAGCCTTATTCCATGCAAACCACCAAAGTTGGGACACTAGTCCTTCTTTACGTTCTATTTTATAGTTAGAGCAATCTTTTTGTAATGTCGCTGATAGGAAAAGGCTCGTAAGATCCACGTGTATGGGGTAAGCCTGTCGGTTTGGGTTAGATCTTTTGCCTTTCTTTGTTTTCGATACTTTTTTTTCGTAAAAAAAAAACTAAACATCATATACCACCATACTAGCTATACTCTTAATGTATATGTATATGTATATATTTACTTCATTATTAAACCTAGGATAGGAATATTATAAGATTAAAGAGCATACATATTTTGTCAAAAATAAATAAAATTAATAAATATAATATAATACTTTTACTAACAATTTATTAATAAATATTAAGCAAGAGATTAAAGTAATTAAAATTTAATTAATTCACAAAATTAATTTATTTTTAAGTTTTATACAATATATAATTATTAATAATAATAAGAATATGATTGTATTAACATTAATAGTTAAACAAAATTTTATTCAAAAAACTAATTAAACATTAAAAACAACAAAAAATAAAAATCAAATCAAATGCTTCGTATACTTGAACCAAAATTAATTAATGTATTAATCAACTATCTGTTTTTATTTTTTTTGGTCTTTTTATTTTGTTAAAAATTTTGTTTGTTTGAGTTATAAAATGTGCTTTTTTCTTCTTTTTTCTCATAACCTTATTTACTTTCATTTAAATATATATTATGTAATTATTAATAAGAATTACAAATAATTTAATTTAATATTATATTTAATTAAATACAATTATTTAATAATTTATTTGTTTTTAAGTAAATTTAATATTTATTTAGAAATATAATTAAATTTAAAATATTTTCAAAATTTATAAAATTTTGATTTAATAATGAAAAATATATTTAAAGTAAAATTTAATTTTAAAAAAAATAAATTTAATTTATTAAAAATAATTTTTTAATAATAAAATTATATTTATATTTATATTTATTAACATTAATAATTAAACAAATTCTTATTTTATTTAAAACAAAAAGTAAATATAAAAACCACGAACAAGCAAACGGTTCTTTAGTACGTTATAATCTTTACTCGTGGACACAACACACGGGATGACTACTCTCGAGCATTGTCTTTGACTTTGTGGATAGATCTATAAAAGCCTATGATCTAGCACGATCTTTTGGGAACATATTCTTGAACGGTGGAGATCCAAAAGAGGGATGTGGACCGTGCATCGTGTGCATTGAAAAGGAGCAAAAACTCAAGAAAAGGTTAAGCAGTCCAAAGGTTCTCCTTACAAATGATCATATTATCATGTTTTCTCATAGTACTTCTCGCGTGCTTGTGAACAGTAGTAGTCTCTGTACATTTGATTTCATTTCACGGGACCACACCACTTCTAATAAACTTCGTGCTCTCCAATCGCAAGCGCGTCTCTGAATCCCTAACACTTTTACTTTTAGTACTTATCATTTCCTCATTTCAATGTTTGTCCTTTGCAGCTACAGCTACAGTCTCCTTTTGTTTAATTCGAAGGCTAAGTGAAATATTTCTTTTTATTTAAAATAAAAATTATTTTAAAAAATGTACACTAATTAAAAAAATAAATGAAATATTTGATATGTTTTTATTAATTATATTTTAAAGTATCTTAAAAATATAATTTGTATAATTAAGATGTGAAAAATTAAAGAATAATTTTGAAAATAAAATTATAATTATATATGAAAAGTCACAAACGATACTTATTTTAAATTTTTAAAATTTTTTAAAATAAATTTTATTTTAAATCAAAGAGAAAATTGAAAAAAAATTTACACACATTTAAAAAAATTGTAAGCCAACTCAGATAAATTGATCATCCAATAACCGGAATTTATTATTTGTTTCCGTTTAGGCTTGTTATTTATTTTTATGTAAGCGCGTGAAAGAAACCATCTCCTCTGATTACTGGGTTTGAAACCAAATCAAATCAGCCCTGGATTTGGTCCAAAGACGTGTGGCTCTTACGCTCAGTGGCAGAAAGTGACATGGAGTTTGTCTGGGCTTTGTGGGCTGACGTCATTCTTATGACCAGTGGGGTCCACGAAATAATGTAAAAATATTTGGTCAACATAGGATATATAACCAATCTTTGTACATGTCATATCCTGTGCTGCTGGTTGTATCAAGCTTTCGTTGAAACGCCTGATCCAATGGAAAAAAATTATTCCATCAACCAACGTGTAGGGGCAAAACCAGTTGACATGGGTCAGTAAAGCGAAGCAACTTGCTTACTTCTGCTCTCTCGGGGACCACATCAACAAATCTTGAATCCAACAGGTAAACTTGATTATCCTAATCCTGCCTGCCAAAGTTTCGAAATGTCGAACACGCCCCTTACCTAGTTTTCACGAAACGCTCAAAAGAGTTGCCTCCGCCCTCTCCAACTATTTACAAGTAGGCGTTACTGTCCTCATATTATAAATAAAAAAGATATCCATTGCCATATGTAGCTTCCTGTATTCTGAATGAGGGCGTCGAATCGAATTTTCTTTGGAAATCGTCCTTCAGGCTGGATTTATAAGCATCAGCTGCAAGTGGTATTTTCTTCTCTGTTCTCTTAAGGATTTGGAATATACAGAAAGGTATAGGAAGAGAATGGGGTTTTTATATATTTTTTGGTTTTTCCTTGAAGAGCTACTCAGAGTCAGTAAAGATTAAATTCTTTATAAAAAATTTTATTAATGAAACAAATAGTACATTAGGAAAAGGTTTATCCCATATATCATACGAAGAAATTACAATTCTATAATTATACAATAATTTAAAGTATAAATGTTATAGATTATTAATTGTCAATTTAGTAAACTTTCTCTCCTATTAAACTAGAAGTTCTTTACGAGAGATTAATAGAAGAATTTCATTTTTCACTATATTGAGAAAAGGGAATTTAGATTTGAATCTTTGGTCTAAAAACGAAACTCTAATAATAAACAAAATCGAGTCCTAAAGTAAACTAACCGAATTTTGAATGGATGTGAATTCTACATACACATAAGAATAAGAAGCAATCGTAGAAAATGAGATTATGGGGAATATCTAGATAAGAGGTGGGGCGTTAGGGTTGGTGGTAGATCAGGTCATTGAGGGGAGAAGCAACCGTCAAAGAAAAATGTTTTACTTAAAATTAAATTAAATTAAAGAATTTAAAATATAAATAAAATAATTTTTTAATTAAAAATAAATTATTAAATAAAATTAATTAATTTATAATAATCAATTTATTTTAATGAGAATTATTAAAATAAAATAAATTAAAAATAAAAATTATTCAATTTAAATTTTTTCTAAGATATTGAATTATTGGTAAAGAATTGTGAGTTTTAAGGAGTAAACGTAAGGCGGTAGCTTTGGAAATAACGGAAATCAAAATATATTAATAGTATCTACTTGGATATATGATATACATGAGAAACGTTTGCTTTAGATACAGTATGTGAAACATGTGTGCGCGCTGATCTTTAATTCGACTGATCTGTTTGTCTGCTGCGCGTGTTGTTTGACGTTGACGCCGTTCCTTTTCATCATATTTATTGATAAGCCCGGTTCAAATGACCTGCCCTGTTTTTGACCTCTTTGTTAAGCCTCTATTTATTATTTTTTTCACAGGTTCCTTTCATTGTTTTGCCCTTAATTAGAGACCCAATGAGCTTATTTATGTGTGTTGTCTAATAATTTTCATTTTTTAAAGAAATTAATCTCCATAATTTTATTAATAATATTATTGAAAGAAATTATTTTATTAATAATATTATTGAATGCGGTAAATCTTTTTTCTTTGTCTCATTTAAGATTTAACACGATATTCTTCGTAGTGTTCATGGCATGCATGGTATGAAACTAATTTTTTAAAAAATTTTATTTTACTTATTCATAAAATATCTTTATCGTTTGAAATTATTTTTAAAAAATATTTTGTAATTTTAAAACACTAAAATGTCTACTGATAAGTTTTTATGGGATTATTTAAATATAATTTGTCGTTAAAATTATATCAAAATAATTATATAAACTTTATCATGAATTTGACAATATAAAAATAATTTATTTTTAATCTTAGGATGTATTCTACATAACTTTCAATAATACATGTATTTTTAAAAAATAAGTGAAATTATTATCTTGTGCATGGATTATTACTTTCATCTCTTATGAATTTACCACGTCTCTTGTTAAGAACTTTTCATCTTCTTTATTTACTGGATTCATAGAATTTCATGAACTTTTTTACATCATAGATTGTTCAAATTCATTTATATTATTTTCAAAAGCCTTTGCCTTCCTCAACTTTATAAATTCTGAACAGGGAAGGAGGAGATAGAAACATTATAAAGATACAATAAGTTGGTCATGATAATCTTGTGAGTTTGAATTATCTTAAACTAAGACAAGGTAAGGCAATCGAGAGTAGGTTTTGCAATAGAATTTTCTATTTTAATAAATTCTATACTTCATTGTAAAATAATCTAACATGTAAGGTTTGAAATGGATGACAAATACATGCTATATACGATGGACCAGGAAAATGCATTTTCAGTTAAAATGAATTTGCAACGTAAAGTCAAAACAAACCAAATATAGGTTTATAAAATCATCATCATCATTGTAATGCATTACTTTTACAGAACAACCAACTCATTGCTATATTCAACACCCTCAAAAGCTAAATTAAATATTGTTCAGAAAATTTTTGATCCATCTCTCAGGGATACTGGCGTTTCGTTTTACCCCGATTTGTTAGGACTCCGCAGAAAGAGAAACATATATAAATAATGACCTTGGATACTCATACTTGACAGCCTATTCACTTCTTATTAAGATTATATACCTGCAACAGCAAGGCAGAGTGTGAGACTCAGAGAGCGAGAGAGGATGTTTGCGGCACAGAACGGGCTTAAAGGAGACCCCAGACTAAAGGGTATATCGGAGGCCATTAGGGTCGTGCCTGACTTCCCTAAACCAGGTACTTGCTTGTTTCTTAGGTTTATGGCAAGTGTTTTTTTTTTTTGGAACTGGCTAGCCGTTGCTTTCAACTGGTGAAGTATTTGCAGGGATAATGTTCCAAGATATAACAACGTTGTTGTTGAATCACAAGGCGTTTCAGGACACGGTGGACATCTTCGTTGATCGTTACAGGGACATGGGCATTTCTGTGGTTGCTGGTATACTTTAAACATCACCGTAGTATATATTTTTTTCTACGCTTGCATTTCGCTTTCCCTGGTTAACGTTTATGGCTAATAAGACGGATATGTGCGTGTTTTGGTAGTTATGGTTGCTTTAGTGCCGTGAATTTTGGCTATATTTGCCTTTCGTTATCTTTTCTCTCCATTTTGTCCCCTTGTTCATGGGATTCCTTGGCTTTGGTCTTTCTTAACTCTCCTCTCCGCAGTAGCGGGAGCTATTTCGGGATTCAAAGAAAAGATGTTGAGAACGTCTCAAATTTGTAATCCCCCCTTTGCGACAATTATGGTGCCACTCTTCTGAGCTTTTGAAGTTTAACCAATGTATTTTCAGAGAAGAAAACTTATACAGCTGTTAATCATTTATAAACTCACTGGTGTTTCTTCAAGCCTCAATGCCAGTTCTAAAAGGCCTGGCTTGCGAAGTGATGGCTGTAGGACCGGCATAATGTGCATAGGTGCAATCCCGTTGTTTTAGAATGTTCGATTTAGAAGTTAATGTTAAGACTTGGAGTTGGTATGCTGGTCTGTCATTTTTATGTCTTTTGCTTCTTCAATAGTGTACTAAGTTCTCAAAAAGAGAACATATCAACTATTTGTTGAGCATCCACAACGGAAATTCAATATGCTTATCCTTGAAACAATAGTTAGTGAACATCCTCCTTTTGAAAGTTATAACTTGATGAGAACAGATAAGCATCTCAGCACATGAGGGCACCGCAGTAACGATTTTCAGTTGTAATATATTCAAGGATTGACCAGCATCCTACTGAACACTGAATAGGAATTGGGAATAAGTTTATGTTGTTACGGAAGTCATGATTAATTCCATACCTACTTTATTTTTTCTTTCGTTGGTTCTCATTCTACAAAATTCCTTTGTAGGAGTTGAAGCCAGAGGATTTATGTTTGGTCCGTCGATTGCCTTAGCTATTGGTGCAAAGTTTGTTCCTTTGAGAAAGCCCAGAAAGCTTCCAGGTACCTTTTGCTAGAATAACGGGATGATGCTCCCAATTGTGTTATCTTAGGGATTGATCTGTGCTCTAGGTTCATAAAATTCTGTGTAGTTTGAGAGCATGTGAAGCTGTTACATAAAGGGTGTTGACAAAGTCAGAAAGGTATTTATTGTAATTGCAATTCTGCAATTAATGTCATGGCATAGTATGCTGCTCCAGATATTAGTTTTTCCTACTTGCTTGGGAACAGCCAGATCTGGTGAGACCTTATTTTCTCAGTCAAATCGAATTCAGATGGACTTATAGTCTTGTTTTCCATTCA
The DNA here is from genome assembly GCA_026546855.1 of Erythroxylum incrassatum. Taxonomy (NCBI): domain Eukaryota; kingdom Viridiplantae; phylum Streptophyta; class Magnoliopsida; order Malpighiales; family Erythroxylaceae; genus Erythroxylum; species Erythroxylum incrassatum. The sequence goes on from JANVCL010000001.1 coordinate 12,819,102, forward strand.
ACCATGGATTTGCTCGCTATTTAAATTTATGGAGTTTAAAAATTGCTGCAAGAAAGAACTCTGACAGTGCTGTTGAGAAGATGGAAGGAAAAAGTTTTAACTATCATATACATCCATGACGATAGTCAGTGTTCCTCTCTCTCTCTTTCTTGTGGGAACAGTAAAGAAAGCAAACTGTTTCATTGTATAAACTTATCAAGTTCTCTTGATGTATTTCCTATAAAAAGGGATCTCATTAGGAGTCTTCAAGATCTAAAAGCCATTTGGTTCTGTGGTTCTAGTCTTAAATATTTCACTCTCAAGTTAAATTTTGAAGTCCTGAGTATTCCATTGAATGCGCAGGTGAAGTGATCTCTGAAACATACGTTCTGGAGTATGGAACTGATTGTTTAGAGATGCATGTAAATGCTGTAGAACCTGGTGAACGTGCATTGATAATTGATGATTTGGTAGCTACTGGTGGGACAATGTCAGCAGCTATAAGACTCCTGGGTATACCATAATATATGTTGAATCCAGATTCAGTTAATTTTCAATTTTTAGCCTGGAATTTGTAATGTATCTTATTCTTCTATTACTTCTGTACTTATTCTTGTCCTACTATTTTCTTAGAACGAGCAGGTGCCAAAGTGGTTGAATGTGCATGTGTAGTTGGGCTGCCTGAGGTTAAGGTAATGTTTGAATTTCCAGTATGTTTTTTAGTGGCTTTTTCAAAGATCTTTTTGCATGACGAGTTAAATGTTCCACAACAGGTTGTTGATGCTCTCTTGTGTTTCTCATGAGACATTGGCAGATCTAACTGCCTTCTTGATTTCTACATTAATTCAACCGTTAAACTAGTTGATTTGCATACTGGTATTTTGCTGTGCATGTACTTTATCACAAACTCGTTTGAATCACTCATTGTATCTTTTCTCTTTGAAATTGATATACTTTCAGGGGCAGTGCAGGCTAAATGGGAAGCCACTTTACATTCTTGTGGAGCCGCGTGGGATTGATTGGAGGTATAATTGCTTCTGTTTTGCTATGATATTGTGGTCAATGTGTTGTCTATAGCCACTCCTCAGTTTTGTTTGCTCTGAAAAGTTGGTTATACTGCAAAGTATTTAAAGGGTGCCTAGTTGTTAAACCTTTCTTCGAAAATAGGCTGCTGAGCTCCTTATGTTCTTGCTGGCATAGACATATAAATAATTAGGACAGTTGCACCAATATAATGAATTTATTTTCGAATTCCAATAGACAGGCATGTGATGATGGTTCTTATTTTTCTGGTGATTGCCATTATAACTCTTTAAGCACCACAGTTCTTGATTCATTTCACTTGCAGATCTATGCTTGGGCTAAGTGGCTGAAGAATGATAATTGACCAGTAAGTCATGACAGGCGTGTAGTTTTCCATTGCCTTAACAATCTCTTTGCTAAAATCATTTTCCCTGTAAGATATGTGAATCATTTGTAGGCTGTGCTATTGCTTTCTCTTTCTGAATAAAGACTTGACCGAGGATCCTATTTGCTCGTACGATTTAGTGTATATTTGTTTATATCATTTTTAGATTGTAGTGTCCACATTGGACGTTTCTCATCTTGTTCTTTCAGCTAATTTATGATTTCATATTGACTCCATAAAACCCGTACAATGATCGCAAAAACTCTTATTTGGTGTAAAAGAATGTAGATGTTCTATGTTCAACATTTATGTTACAAATATGGTTTTCATCCCACAAACCTTTATTCCGCAGTTGTGAACATATTAATGAGCATCTTAATTGAATTGAGCCTATTTCAAAGTATAAAGAAATAGGAGACAAATTTTAATGGGAATCAGGATCGTTCCTATGGTTTTATAGGTCCGGGACGAAATTTAAAAAAAAAGCCTCAATAAATCGACAATATATTTAAGTTTATATGTTTGTATGAAATATAAATGACTCAATTTATATGTATACATATTCAATCAAATATTAAATGATCATAACATCAGCTAATATCTTACAAATATCATTAACAATAAAATAACTAAAAATAGTAACAGCATCAATAAACTAGCAATAAAAACAATCAAACAATAATATTAGATTGCAAAACACTAAGAAAATTACACTACTATTAAAAAAAACAAAGAGCAACTATTAATGATATAGACCGATTAATTTTAACAAATACAAGAAATTGACAAACTTAGAAAATAAGTTAATACAATATCGACGTTAATGATAAATTATAAATTAATTATAACATATTCAAATATTTAATAAGCTAAAAATACATTAAAAAAACTTAACCTTTAAATTATACTCAGAACTTAGAAGACAGGATTGTGAAAATTTTTACTGCTAATTTTTGAGTTGAAGTATCTTAAATATATATTAATAAAAAAATTAAAAGATAAAAATACACCTAATACTTCAAAACTATTTATAAGTATAACATGTTACCCACAAAGTTAACTTATCAATCTTGGAACTTCCATAGTATAACATGTTACCCACAAAGTTAACTTATCAATCTATGAACTTCCATAGCTTCCACCAACAGCTTCCAACCTTCCACTAACGTTAACTCTTGAAAACATCAACTACACCAACTTTCTAATCATTTATTACTGCCTCTCCATTAAACACATTTATTACTATCTGAGGCCTACGACGACATGTTTAAGCCTTGAGGCTTTACACTGGTTGAAAACCTCCAACGAGGAGTGGATCAGAAAATACGGTGATTACAAACTTACAATAAGTGCTTTCTTGTTGGGAATAGCGCAGGAGGTAACCATGTTGGCTTACATGCCGCTGATCTTGAGCCTTTGAAGATCAAAGGACTGATACAGTGATATTGCAGCGGGGGACTTGAGAGGTCGGAGTAGGTAACAAAACATGAGGAATGGGACCCTTTTTTATAGTGAGCCCCGGGTAGGTGCCCTGTTTGTCCTTGGCCAGGGCCGGCACTGATGGGAATTCACCATGAACTTAATAGGTTTGTGGAAGTGAGGATTAGGACTCTCTTGCTATTACAATAGTTGAGAATTAATAGTAGAGCTCTTACGTTGAATAAAAGAATAACGGAATAAAAATCTAGGGAATTCTGTTATATTTAGTGGATAAGTCTTTTGAAAATGTCATATTCAAGAAACCTTGATTTCATCTCTACTCTTTATGCTTCTAAATTATAAAATGAACTAGGCTCCAAAGCAACTTGTAAGAACTTGAGAACTTATATAAGAAACATAACGCTCATAGATGTCAACTAAGAAGGAAATCATTTCGCTTGGAATAATAAATAGTAGGGCAAGTGGTAGATTAGAAGGAAATTGAACAAGGCTTTGTGATTACATGTCGAATACACTAGAAATTTAGAAAGGATTGTATCTACAAAAAGTATGTGACTAGCTTTTAAATTGAATGAATTAGTATATAGGATTGGGGGAATTTAGTTGAATTCAATTGATGCAATAAAATAAAACTAAACTTGGAAGACGATTTTAATCAAATAGTACAAAATTGAAAGGGTTAATCAATGAGTTTTAGTCCAATTCAAGGGTCAATCTTGAACTTCCTATGAGTTTTCATTATCAATTGTCATTTTGTTCTTATAACTCTCTTTGAAAACTATTAACTATAGATTAACAATAAGCTTATTTAATCCCAGTTTTTTGTTACATTGTATTTAACTAAAATAAACTCTTTAATTAGGTTTAGCTATTAGACAACCCAGTATCAGTTCTTTAGAATTACGTAAGTTTATTTCTAACCCTTATTGATTCTTAGTATTTATACCACAATCCACTCATATGTGAAGTAAATCAAGCGTTAGTATAAACTTTATGTGCAATATACAAAAAGCACAAGAAGGGGGATTGAATTGTGTTCTTTTTTTTCGTGAATACAATCACTTATATATTTTTGAAAACTTGCTTTAAAAAAACTATTAAGTAAGAATATCACGATATATTGCAGTTAACTTTTAAGTACTCGTATAAAAACAATAAGAATAAAAGTCAAGAGTTTGAGAGTAGAAGTTGACATAACAATTTTATTCTGGTTCACCCCAAACCGTGGGCTACATCCAATCCTCAGAATCCTTTCTAAGATTTCACTATACTTCACAAAGGTACAAGTATTCTTTTTTCCGAGCCTCTTCAGGTCTCTTATAGGAAGTATTGTTTTTCTCATTTAGCCTCCTTAGACTCTCATCTTTTCTTCTTTCATACAAAAAGGTGTTTACGAGCTTTGTTACAGAGAATAATAGCTCTCAATATTTAGCACAATGAATACAATGTTTCTAGCTTTCTTAAAATCTCTAATTCTTTCAAAATCACTAACTTCTGCAGTCTTTGACTCTGACTCGTATTTATAGCTTTCATCTTTAACTGCTTCTTGATAACCGCTTCTTTCTTCTTGTTTCTTAATCTTTGATGAAACAGTTATTCAGTTGAATTCTGTAACTAACTCAGACTAATTAACCATCCGACGTGGTATCGGGCCTTCGTCTTAGTTTTGTTTTAGCTTCGTCTTTCTTTCTATCATCTCATTTTCGCTTCCGCTTTGTCTTAGTTTCCGCTTCATCTTAGTTTCCACTTCGTCTTACTTTTGTTTCTTCGCATCATCTTACTTTTGTTTCTCCGCTTCGTCTTACTTTCTAATAATATTATTTGATTTTTATCAAAATTATTAATCGTGAAGTCATTTTGACTTAAAAATCTCTCCCTTTTTTATGATAACAAATAATCAAGGTTATTAGAAAGATAGTATTATTTATAAGACGATATACAATTGAAAAAAATTGTAAACTTTTAAACTCTATACATTTCTCTTCTTCTTCTCTTCTTTTGTTCTTCTCTTCTCTTTCTCCCCTTATCTTTCTCATTTTCTCCTTTCTCCCCCTATTTGTTATTGATAAAAAAAATTAACACCGAAAATGTTTCATAACCTCAAAAAACATTTTCTTCATTTTAGTGCAGAGTGACTTGAGGTCTTGTCGTATATATTCTACTTTCTAATGCAAGTCACCCACTTAAGCATGCAGATCATCAACCTTGTCATTAATTTCTCCATTTTCTTCGACTAAGGGATCATCATGCTTCTGTTGTACCACTTCAAGACCAATAGTAGTACTATATGTGTCTGAAGATATAACATTTGGTCCAATGATTGTAAAGGAAGGAGGTTTGAAAGATAAGTTTGGTTCTGGGAGATCAAGGTCATCAAGGCTAGGTAGTCTTGGGACTTGTCTTCCAAATAGGTGTAGTACATCTCTAAATGAAGACACAAAACTCAAGGGTCTAATGTGCATGATTAAATGCACAAGAGTCTTTATGTTGTAATTGATATCTCCAATCCTGATGGTTTTGTACTACCCTTCTGTTATTCTGCCAACTACATGAGAAGTTTCCTCAGTGGTTCGACGACCACAATTACTTCCTGATGCCTTTGAAATGTGATGGGAAACATAGGTTCCTTTGTGATGGGCTGCATAACATGCCTCATCTATATTTCTCACTTCATTTGCAATTTGATCTTCTGTCAGATCACTCGTCATCCCTTTAGGATACATTTTCTTCTTCCCCTTTTCCTCATTGCGAACAATGTAAGGTCTTGGCTGAATGTCAGGTACAATCTTTCTCAAGGTTCTTTTTGTGACTTGGAAAATAGTGTACTTCTACTTGGTCATCTATGTTGGGTATGGTTTGGATCTCTCATCCCGCAGAACACTATACAACCTTATCTCTCCGTCATTCAACAAATATATTGTACCACTATTTACCAAGATTGGTTGAAATTGTACCTTGACTAACCTCTTCAGGGGTTCTCTAATGATTATAGAGCTGCTACTGCTGACAGGTTGAACTTCTTCAATAATCTTTATTTTTAAACCCTTTTTTCTCATAGGTTGAGAAGGATTAACCTGTGTTGGACTGTGTTCAACTGACCTTTTCTTCTGCTGAACAGCAATAGGAGTGCTCTTCTTCTTACTGGTTTTCTACTTCTTATTCTCTCCAATCAGCCTAGGAGTTTGTTGTTGAAGTTGAGGTTGAGAGTTATTCTTCTCAAATTCTAACTTCCTCTTAATTTCAGTCTCTTTAGCCAATCTTACTGAATCTTCGTTCAAAATTGAGACTAAAGACCTGGTTGCCTGCGGTGCTTTCTTCTCAGAGTCTCCAATATGAGTCAACTCTTTTCCTTTCTTTTACTCTTTTTGACGTAGGGTTCATACTATAGGCAACCTTTTTGCTTGCTTGGGTTTCTCCGAAAGGAGTGTTTCCCCCTTTCTATTCATGGTCACTTGGGCCTCTATCTTTCGCACCTGTCTTTCTTCTTTTTGAGAAACCGTATTACTTTTTCGTACATCATCTAACGATTCTTCAATCCTTCTGTGGATATTCTTTCAGTGGATTGAGATTTTGATTTTCTTGTGGGAGTTCCTTTTTTAGCACGCTTTCCCTCAATTCTTGCTATCGTCTTAGAATCTGTTTCTTCTGTTTCTAGATTCTTCAAGCCCATTCTACTAATAGTTGAAGAATTGATGACGCTTTTGATATTCATCTTCATCCTATTTCCTCTTTCTAGGAGAATTAAAGAATCTCTATGTTGGGCCCTCGCCCTTGCGAGTCACATGCCAACGTCCTATGTGACATCTAGGCGCGTATCCCACAAGGTTGGTGAGCCCTCACCAGGTCACACCTCAAAAACAAACTCATCTCACTTAATTCCGAACAGATTTTTGGGATAGCTCATAAAGGAATTTCAATCATACTTCTTCACAACATTTGTTCCCCATTGCCTTACGATTCTAATGACACCAAAAACGCTCAATTTGGTTCAGAAGTAAAGAAGTTATGACCAAAACACTGTAGGGAAAAAATAAATCAAGACTGAATACTATACCCAATGTCACTTCAGAAATTGAAAATCTTAGGGCCCAAATTGAAAATTTATTCCTTCAGATGAGTTATAGATCCGAGTCTCTAGTTTAATTTGAAATAAAAATCAACTCGATCGGAGCTCTACAGGTCAAGATATCGCCAAAATACTGAAGCATGTTCTGAAAAATATCCAGCTTATACTCTTATAAATGATCCTCTCACTTTGATTCAATCCATCTTTTTCAAATTAATATCAAAGCCTATAAATTTTTTTAAGAGGTAGAGGAATGTCTTAGAAAACTAACTCTACAAAAATCGGGTCAATCGGAGGTCGGACGGAAAAGTTATAAGCGAAATAGTGAAGGAGGGTCAGCTGAGCCGGCAAACTTTAAAGAACCGGTCGCAATCACGACGGCTCGCGATCGCGAAATGACTCTTCAATTAGTCATTTAGCGATCACGAGGCTGTTGCCTTCGATTTTTCTTTTTTTTTAAAAACCACTGAAAT
>JANVCL010000001.1:12847049-12862331 GCA_026546855.1 Erythroxylum incrassatum
TTATCAATTGTTGGTATATGAGATAAATTTCATGATTTATTTATCATGAAATGATCATGACAAAATGGACATTTTCATGAATACTTCGATGGTTAAATTACACATTATTTATTTATTTAAAACTTATTATGTTTCAGTTTTCTTATTTAACTTATATTTTTATATATTTATAACATACAAGTTACACTATACGTTACCTTAATTTTTTAAATTTCATTCTAAATTTTTACTTGCTAATTTTACTTTTTCATTTATTATATTCTTACTTTTATATTTTTAATATGACATATTTAAAGCTTTTTAATTAAATTTCCATTATATATTTAAATTATTTATAATTTAATTACTAATTTTAAAATTTTCCATATTTCTTATACATTAAAATTATATAATAATATAACCAAGTACATATTTTAAATATTTATAATTTAATTACAAAATTTTCTATATTTATTTATAAATTAAAATTATATGATAATATAATCAATTAAATTCTGCTTGAACATTGGGTTTACGTGTATATATTCATAAACGTTGTGTTAATGGGATGAAAATATAGATATATTGTCATTTTAATTTTGATAATTATTAGTGATCAAATGTTGTAGAAATGAGTTTTAGAGTTCGAAATAGCAATAAAATAGTGTAACCTCTCATTTTCATGTTGATGGCGTTAAATAACAAATTTTAGATTTTTGTAATTATATTGTGTTACAAAATTATATTATGTTAATGTGCCACATTTTTATAATAATGATATCTTCATTTTTCAATCATTATTATCTTGTTTTGTAAAACTACAAAATTTTTTGCATCGATTGATATATTAAACTTTCAATTGCACTTTTAAGCCTGGAATTTTGAAGAAAATAAATTAATGATACAGTTTTACGAATGTTTCATCTATTAATTTTAATAATTTCATAAATTTTGTTTATTTTAAATTGTTAACGATATATTATAAGTATGTTTAATTATGTTACCAAAATATATTATATAATATTCACAATATTTCTTTATACATTAAATAATTTTAAATAATATCAGATATTAACACTTTTATATTATCTCAATCAACTAAATGTTTATAACTTTATGCAAACGTATAAAATAAATTTATCCACTTTTTTAGACCTTCAGTAACTATGATATTAACTTTCTCCAGACGTATTAAATGAATTTATCCACTTTTTTAGACCTTCATTAACTATAATATTTAATTAGTAACAAAAAAATTTTCAATTTTAAAACTTTATTTCGTCTCTTGCTTTTTTTCACTCCATATTTTTACTAACTAAATTTACTTATTTCCTTTTTATATTAAATTTATATATTTTTATTATAAATTAATAAATCTAAATATTCATTATCTTGCAACGAAATTTTAAATTACAAAGTATTTCTTTATTGTCAACTTATTTTCTTTTCATATTCTACCTTTTATATTTTCAATATAATGTATTTAAATCTTCTTTATAAAATTTGCCTTTCATATTTAAAATTTCTATTATTTAATAACTACTATTTACATTATAATTGATTAAATTAACTCGGCATTACTACTGCGTATTGCGCAGTGTTACTTTGCTAGTTTAAGCTAGGAGGATGAGAACTTGAAAAGGAATTGTTGAAATACCAAGGGCCATTCTCCAAAACTTTAAGGGTCGTCTAGTTTTACTTTTATTTTTCTGTTGTGATTTTTAGTTTTTATTTTCTAATTTTTGTTTTCATTTTTCTTTCAAATAAAGAAAAATAAGCTTAGTTGTTAAGTCTAATAATTGCATATTATATAAAACTTAAAAATAAATTATTTTTATAAAGAAAATAGTTAAATAAAATTTATTTAATCTCTTGTATACTATTTATTGAGAATTGTCAGTAAAAATTATTATATTTCATTCAAATAAGTAAATAATTTTTATTTATAAATTAATATTTATTATTATTATTATTATTATTATTAAAGAGTACTTTTGGAAGTAAAATTCTAAACATGCATACAAAGTCAAGAATGACACTTATTTTGAATAATTAAAATCTATCTAAAATGACTTTTATTTTGGATAATATTATTTTTTAGTCAGGAGTAAATGTATCATATGAAATAATTGAATTTAATTATGATCTTATTGGATTTATTCCAAATAGTGTAATTGAATTCAATTATAATATTATTGGATTTGTTCCAAACAGTATAATTAAATTCAATTCTTATATTACTTTATTTATTCTAAACAGTGTAAATTGAATTCAATTTCAACTTCATTAATATAATTAACTTCAATTCGTTAATAAATTTATTTAGATGCTTTCAAACAGCCTCTAAATATTTAAAAGAAGAAAGAACGAGAAGGCGCAGGTGTATCATATGCTGCTCGCTCATTGTCCAGACCAGAGCCTCCTGTCCTGCTACAGCTCCTGCCTGCCCCTACTCCCCTCACCATCTAAACAAACCACATATCATATTATTACCATCGCCATCCTCCACTTCTCCAATTTGATCGGTCGAAACAACAAAAAGCACAGATGAGATGAGACCTAACCTTAAAATATAAACAATTTCCAATTGATAACCAAGTTAAAATGAAGCACACTTCAGCCGAGGCAGTTCTGTCTTCATCTCCGGTCACCTCCACAACTCCCGACGATTCACCACCCGCCAGCTCCTCCATCCCTGCCGACGACTTGTCTTTTGCCTCCTCCCGAGATGGCAGCGGCGCCGCTCAGGAAACCGTAACCATCGATCGACACAGCGAGTATTCCGCCCTGTGCCGATGGACCGTTCACAATTTTCCTCGCATAAAAGCAAGGGCACTATGGAGCAAGTACTTCGAGGTGGGCGGTTACGATTGTCGACTATTGGTTTATCCGAAAGGAGACTCTCAAGCTTTGCCTGGTTATATCTCTATATACCTTCAAATCATGGACCCTCGCGGTTCTTCCTCTTCTAAATGGGACTGTTTCGCTAGCTACCGTTTGGCTATCGTTAACGTTGCTGACGATTCCAAGACCATTCATCGCGATTCGTGGCACCGATTCTCTACCAAGAAGAAATCTCATGGTTGGTGCGATTTCACACCTTCCTCTACTGTTTCCGATTCCAAATTAGGTTATTTGTTCAATTCTGATTCCGTCCTCATCACTGCCGATATTTTAATCCTTAACGAATCCGTCAGTTTTATGCGTGATAATAATGACTTGCAATCGGCTTCCTCGTCCACGATCTCGTCGTCTGTTGTTGCGGGACCTGTGTCTGATGTCTTAAGTGGGAAATTTACTTGGAAAGTGCATAATTTTAATTTGTTCAAAGAAATGATTAAAACGCAGAAGATAATGAGTCCGGTGTTTCCAGCTGGAGAGTGTAACCTGAGAATCAGTGTGTATCAGAGCTCTGTTAACGGGCAGGATTACTTGTCCATGTGTTTGGAGAGTAAAGACACGGAGAAGACAGTTGTCTCTGATAGGAGTTGTTGGTGTTTGTTCAGAATGTCAGTGTTGAACCAAAAGCCTGGCTTGAATCATATGCATAGGGACTCTTATGGAAGATTTGCTGCCGATAATAAGAGTGGGGACAACACTAGTTTGGGATGGAATGATTACATGAAGATGGCGGATTTTGTTGGGGAAGACGCTGGGTTTTTGGTGGATGATACTGCTGTCTTTAGTACTTCATTCCATGTAATCAAGGAGTTCAGCAGCTTTTCAAAGAGTGGGGGTTTTATTGGAGGGAGGAGTGGAAGTGGGGCGAGGAAGTCTGATGGGCATATTGGAAAATTCAATTGGAGGATTGAGAACTTCACAAAGTTGAAAGATCTTTTGAAGAAAAGGAAGATTACAGGTCTATGCATCAAGAGCAGGAGATTTCAGATTGGGAACCGTGATTGTCGTCTCATTGTTTATCCCCGAGGCATGTTCAAATTTATTTTCCTTGCATATTGCTTATTTAAGTTATCGGCACTGATTTTCATTAAGTCAATCAACTCTTCAATAATGATGTCCAAGATGAGATCAAGGTTTATTCCATCCCAATCTGGTTAAATGATGACTATCTGACATCATTTTTCATAGACAATACTAATTTCTTATTTTTGATCATGGCCGTTTTGGAGTGCACTTACTGCCAAAGTTCATTATGAATTATAAATAATATGATCAGAGACTTGTTGGGTACCACAAACTGTTGCTTGCTATCTGTACTCTCAGCCCCAAAAGTAATATTTTTCTCCATGGAATGACATTCATGTGAGAAATGAATGATGGGGTGATTATTAGTCTTAAATTCACTTTAACATGTTTTGTCCATCTGCCATTGTTTCTCTCGATCATTGTGTTTTAGTCTTTTGTTGTTTCTTACCTCATACTAGGTAAGTAAACTGGTCTCTCCTTGCATGAAATCATGTTTTCTTTTTTATATTACATTTCTTGAGTTAAACGGAACAGACTGAGAGTAGTTAGTTGTGTTTAGAGAGTGCACTGACGGGAATTTTTGTATCCTCGGTGGTATCAGGGCAGTCTCAGCCACCATGCCACCTTTCAGTGTTTCTTGAAGTTACAGATTCACGAAATACCTCTACTGAATGGAGTTGCTTTGTAAGCCATCGTTTGTCAGTTGTGAACCAAAGAATGGAGGAGAAGTCTGTCACAAAGGAATCTCAGAATCGGTATTCCAAAGCTGCAAAAGATTGGGGTTGGCGTGAATTTGTAACGCTTACTAGTTTATTTGATCAAGATTCTGGGTTTCTTGTACAGGACACTGTTGTATTTTCTGCTGAGGTTCTCATTCTTAAAGAGACATCAGTAATGCAAGAACTTAATGATCAGGAAACTGAATTAGCTAATGCTGGTTTCCAAATTGATAGGGTTCATAAAAGAAGTTCATTTACATGGAAAGTTGAAAACTTTTTGTCCTTCAAGGAAATTATGGAGACCCGAAAAATCTTTAGCAAGTTCTTTCAAGCTGGTGGATGTGAGCTGCGGATTGGTGGGTCGTCATATCTCTGATTCTGTGCTCACTGAAATGAGGTTAGGATTTTCCCGTTTCACTATCCAACTGATGGTACATATTCTTCTGGTGCAGGTGTATACGAGTCCTTTGAAACTATATGCATTTATTTAGAGAGTGATCAATCAGTTGGTAATGATCCAGATAAAAACTTTTGGGTCAGATACAAAATGGCTGTGGTAAATCAAAAAAATCCTGCCAGGACTGTGTGGAAGGAGTCTTCCATTTGTACAAAGACCTGGAATAATTCAGTTTTGCAATTTATGAAGGTATCGGATATGTTTGAAGCAGATGCTGGGTTCCTTGTGCGTGACTCTGTAGTCTTTGTTTGTGAAATATTGGAATGCTGTCCATGGTTTGAGTTCTCAGATTTGGAGGTTGGTAATAGTTGTTTCTATCCATCATTTATTTTTCTTGCGATTATATCCCTATGGACTCCTGCAAGTCGTTTGGTTGTTCAGAATATGGAGAACAAAAGTGAGATAAAAGAAAATAAAATTTAGAAGATAGAGAGATTGTGAAAAATGTGAGAGAAGGTGTATCAAACGAAAAACTAAAAGAAAGATGGTTTTGGGGAAGTGACATTTTACAATGTGGGATAAATAGATAATAACCATACTGCCAGTTATTTTCCAGAAAATATAGACTGCGAGTTACCATGCAAATACATGTCCTTTTATGTCATTGTCTTGCTCGTACTGAAAGTCTTGATCTCCCTAGAACATTGTTGATTATATTGTGAGCTACTATTACGTAATCTTGCATATATATAGTTTTTACATCTTGTGCACTCCTATATTTTATAGGGGAAAAAATCACTTCCTATTTGGATATTTGCTTTATTGCACTTGGCATTGATAGTACATTATGTGAATTTTCAGATATGACTGGCATCCTTTAAAATTTTGAAGGTGTTTCTTTCCATTTTCATGGTATCACACTGACCTGTTTTTTTTTAAAACTTTTTCATAACTTGTCTTTTTCTTTTTGTTAATTTGAAGTTTCATAGTGTGACCTTCCTTGTTTTCCAGTTGTCACCCACACAGGGGTACTTAGAGAAACTTGAATATACTAATGTTTTCTTTTATAATATCTTAGAGGACTGTTTCGGATGCATAATTAATCTGTGCTTCAATTTTTGTAACCTGACATTCTTTCAGTGTATAATAATAGGGATCACCATAACTGATCTGGACAAGATGGATCTAATATTTTTCCTAAAAGTTTCTTCCTCTTCTCTATGTGGTTAGGTATTGGCATCTGAGGATGATCAGGATGCTTTAACAACAGATACTGATGATCTCATTGATTCCGAGGATAGTGAAGGAATAAGTGGAGATGAAGAGGACATCTTTAGAAATCTTCTTTCTAGAGCTGGGGTTCACCTCACTTATGGAGACAATCTGTCACAGCCACAGGTTACCCTGAGAGAAAAGCTTCTAATGGATGCTGGTGCCATTGCTGGTTTTTTGACTGGTTTACGTGTTTATCTTGATGATCCTGCTAAAGTAAAGCGCTTGCTTCTTCCAACCAAGCTTTATGTTGGCAAAAAGCCCACAAAGATTGATGAATCTTCACCTAGCGTGATGAATTTGTTGATGGGGGACAAAGTTTTACAGCCCGAAATTGTAGATCTGCTTTTGGACATTATGGTTGAATGCTGCCAACCTTCAGAGGCAAATTCTAATGGTGATTCGATTAATGGAAACTCCAAGCCTTTTGTATATGGGAGTACTGCACCAAGTGCCCTGGAATCTGAGAGGGAAACTCGAGCAACAGAATCTACTCAATCTCCTGTTTATGGGAGATTGGATTCTAGTTTAGATGATTCTATAAATGCATCTGCTGTACAAAGTTCTGATATAAATGGGATCTACATTCCTGGAAAAGCTGTTCCTGTACAAACTATTTACCCACCAATAGCAACAATAGTAGATTCTATGGAAAATGCTTCTCTGCGCTGTAAGGTATGTTTTTTTACTGCTTAATAATAAGCTTCACGGCTTGGTTTTTGTCCTTTATTAACCATTTAACAAATTGAATGTTTAGACCAAATGGCCAGAGCAGTCGGAGGAGCTCTTAGGATTGATTGTAAACTCACTGAGAGCCATTGATGGAGCAGTTACTCAAGGTGGTTCTGAGCCAAGACGAAGACCCCAGTCTGCACAGAAGATTGCTCTTGTCTTGGATAAGGCCCCAAAGCATCTGCAGCCTGACCTTGTAGCTTTAGTTCCCAAATTGGTAGAGCATTCAGAGCATCCTTTGGCAGCTTGTGCACTTATTGAAAGACTCAAAAAGCAAGATGCTGAACCTGCGCTGAGAATTCCTGTAAGATTAACCTTTGGGAAGCATCTATTTCATTGATTTTGGCATGCTCGCGTTCCTTTTGATTTTAAGGTTTACATGTTAAAATATTAAACTTGTAATAGGATTCCTGAAAGATTATTTTCAGGAACATATTTCATAGCTCGTAAGGCATATATGTGTAGCATATTGTGTTCCTAAGTTGTACACCTGAGAAATTTTATACAGAGAATCAGCATTTTTGTATGTTGCCTTCATCTTGTATCTATTACTTGGTTGCACCAACATACTTGTTTTTGTGTAGGCTCTCGGTGCCATTAGTCAACTCGAATGTGGCAGTGACGAATGGGAACGTGTTCTTTTCCAGTCTTTCGAGCTTTTGGAAGACTCTAATGATGAACCACTTGCTGCAACCATTGAGTTTCTATTTAAAGCTGCATCCCGATGCCATCATCTTCCTCAAGCTGTATAAGCTCTTATCTACATTTTTCATATGAAAATTTTCATTATTGTTAAGCTATATATTCTTATTTCAATATATAACTTTATTTTCTATATCATTTAGGTTAAATCTGTTCGTGTTAGGCTAAAGTATTTGGGAGACACTGTTTCTCCTGTCGTGCTGGACTTTTTGAGTAAGACACTAAATACTTGGGGAGATGTTGCTGATACCATACTTAGAGATATTGATAGTGATGATGAATTCGGAGATAAATCCACAGAATTAACTCATGGAATTTCCTTTTTTCCTAAAATTGGGCCAACTTCTGATGGTTTTCATGTGGTGGATAAACAGAACATTTGTGTTAGTTGTCATTTTTCTGATATTTACATCTTGCTTGAGATGTTGTCTATACCTTGCCTTGCGGTTGAAGCTTCTCAAACATTTGAGAGAGCTGTGGCTCGAGGAGCTGTTGTGGCTCAATCTGTAGCAGTTGTTTTGGAAAGACGCCTTGCTCGGAGATTAAATTTCAATGCCAGATCTGTAAATGAAAATTTCCAACAAGCACTAATCAATGCAGAAGCCAGTCAACAATTGAGGGTCCAACCAGATGACTTTACTGTTGTTCTTGGTCTTGCCGAAACATTGGCCCTTTCTAATGATATTTGTGTGAAGGGGTTTGTCAAGATGCTTTACACAATCTTGTTCAAATGGTATCCTGATGAGTCCTATAGAGGAAGAATGGTGAGGAGACTTGTTGATTGTGCCACCAGTACAACAGATAATGGTCGTGATTTAGAATTATACTTAGATGTATTGGTCATCTTAATCTGTGAGGAGCAGGAAATAGTTAAGCCTGTTCTGAGCATGATGTTGGAGGCTGCTGAACTTGCAAACGTTGATCGGGCGGCACTTTGGCACCAGTTATGTACTAGGGAAGATGAAATTATTCGCATAAGTGAAGAGAAAAAAGTAGAAAGTTCTAACATGGTTCAAGAAAAGGCCAGCCTGTTGCAGAAGTTGAGTGAATTTGAAGCCACTAACAACCGACTAAAGGTTCCTGAACTTGTAATATATTATGTTTATTTAGAATAATTGTAAACCTAATAACTTTTGGCTCTTATGCTAAATTAATTCTTGTCATGAAATAACAGTTGGAATTGAGGGCTGAGATGGATGGGTTTGTTCGGGAAAAGAAGGAACTTTCTGAACGAAAGCAAGAAGTTGAAAATCAGCTTGAGTGGGTGCGTTCAGAACGGGAGGATGAAATCAGAAAACTCAAAGCTGAGAAGAAATCTATTCAGGATCGTCTTCATGATTCTGAAGCACAACTCACCCAGTTAAAATCCCGAAAACAAGATGAACTGAAGGTAGCATATAATCTTCATTTCGATCATTTTATTCATGGTCCTTCTCTGCTGCATATTTTACTGTTGAGAATAGATTCAGTTTACATGTGTGCTTTCTACCTTTGTAATCATATCCTTGTTTTTGCACTTTTTTAACAAAGGCAGCACTCTTTTCTGATGGTATTTGAAGATGATGGCATGAATTTGACCTTTGGCTTGTTCCTTTATCTGGCTTGCTGTCCTACTGTGTTGGGATAGCTGCATTTGCTACAATGACTTTGCATTGTAACAAACATTTACTTAAGCCCTGAAAAGGTTTTTGTGTTAAATTGGTTTTGGCAGTCTCATTTTGGTTGATATCTGATTCTTAATCGATACCCTAAGCATATGTGGTTGGGTTTATTTTAGTAAAATGATGCTTCTGAATACCTGCTAATGAGGATGAGTTAATCAGAATCAGTTTAGATGAATAAATGTATATCTGTCCTGATTATTGCTTAGCTTTTTACTTGTTTCTTGTTATTGACGTACCCACATTGATTCCCTACCTAGTTTCCTTCTTGAAAGTGTTTTATGTATGCAACAGAGAGTAGTAAAGGAGAAAAATGCTCTTGCTGAAAGGCTCAAGGGTGCTGAGGCTGCACGTAAGAGATTTGATGAAGAACTGAAACGGTACGCCACAGAGAACGTGACTCGGGAGGAAATCCGACAGTCATTGGAGGATGAAGTTCGGAGATTAATGGAAACAGTTGGGCAAACTGAGGGGGAGAAGAGGGAGAAAGAAGAGCAGGTTGCTCGTTGCGAAGCATATATAGATGGAATGGAATCAAAATTGCAGGCGTGCCAGGTTTTTATTAATTTTCTGCTTTGTCTTCGTTTCTTATCATTATGACCGATTTTCTTCTGAATTGTTGACTACTTGACTTCTACGGGTTATCATATGGATCATACAACAATTTTTTAGTTGTTTAAAATCTAATGGAGGAGTGCAACTCTCGTACCTCATGTTTTGTTGACAAGTTCTCAACTGTCAACTTCACCATTTGATATCAGATTGATAAGATTGCTTTTGAATATTTTTAAAGCTCGATGATCAGTAATCTTTATTCTGATTCCTGCAAATGAATTTCCACGAAACCCCTTGTTCCCCTATCTCGCTCATATACTTGAGTGTTTGTTTATGCAGCAATATATACATACTCTTGAGGCTTCTCTTCAAGAGGAGATGTCACGACATGCTCCTCTTTATGGCGCTGGATTGGAAGCATTGTCAATGAAGGAGTTGGAGACACTTTCACGTATTCACGAGGAAGGGCTGAGGCAGATCCATGCCCTTCAGCAGCGAAAGGGAAGTCCTGTCGCCAGTCCTCTGGTTAGCCCCCACGCTCTACCTCACAATCATGGGTTGTATCCTACTGCCCATCAAGTGGCCGTCGGATTACCTCCTCCACTAATCCCAAATGCTGTTGGAGTCCATGGCAATGGATACATGAATGGTGCAGTTGGACCGTGGTTTAGCCATAATTAAAATTGTTTTTGTGCTCCATAATACCATACCATACCAATGTAGGCATTTGTTGGCCTGGTAGAGCCAGGTGACATCTCATTGTGAAGGGATGTTTCATTTTTGAGTTCCGTGACATCTCAATGGGGAACACTGAAAGAAAGAAAATAGAGGAAATAATAATAAAATCGCTAATAGTCCAGTAGCTGGTAAGATAGCAAATGCCTGATATTATGAATAACAAAATCGTTAATAGTCCAGTAGCCGGTAAAATAGCAAATGCTGATATTATATCCTTCTAATCAAGTTTATCATAGGCCTTTACGAAATTTTGTTTCTCTGTCCGCTTAATTCTGGAGATTAATGAAATGGAGCAAATGTAAGTTTTGGCGGGAATGTATTCTTTCAATAATGGTTTTGGATTATATTTGTATAAGCTAGGCCCAAGGCCTAAACTCATCCATCCTCTTTTAACGGCCTGAGTGAAAACCCGCTATTAGCACAAACAAATGCATGTGATATTGCTCTAACTAATAAAATTATGGGTTAATAATGAAATTTGTAATTTTAATCTGAAATTTAGAAAGTAACGATAAAAATATTCAAACTCTTAAAATGTACAAAAGTATACTGAGTTTAACCTTTTTGTTAATGTCATGTACGTTAACATATTTGTTGCACGTTTTTATTTTTCAGGTTATTAAGTATATATAATAAAAACGAGTTGGGATGGACGACCACGCAATCCATCCCACTCGTTCATTTAATCTAACGGCTAATATTTATTTCTCGTCTCTCTTATGCATCTCACACACAGACAATCTCGAATGTTCTCCCTTTTCATCATCTCTCTTATGCATCTCACACACAGATACTCGCGAATGTTCTTCCTTTTCACCAGAAACAGGTTTGTGAAGCCAAGGCGTTCTATGAAGGAAATCTGACGAAAGTGAGGCCAAGGGGATGTTTCACTGTTTCCACTGCGATCGTGGATCTGGTAGAGCGTCAAAGTTCTTGAGACGGCGGGGTTTGAGTTTTGCCGAAATATCTTTCCAGGTACGTGTTTTGATTCTCTCCAGGTCTGCTCTTCCGTGCTCGGATCTTTACACATGGTACGTTTTCGCTCTCTAATTCTCTCTTCTTGATCTCGATTCCGCAGTTTTTAGCTTTGCCGAAATGTCTTTCCAGGTACATGTTCTGATTCTCTCTCTTCCTAGTCTCGATTCCTTAGTTTTTAGCTCCTCTCTTGCTTTAGTCTGGCTCCGTTGCTTGTGTAAAGAATGATTTTCGAGAGCTTAACGACTAATTTCTTGGATATTTAGCTCTCTCTTTCTCTTGTAGTTTCTGGGTTTTGACCGAGTTTCAGTGCGTATCGCCAGATCTGCTCTCTCCGTAAGTTGCGCCATTCTCGTTGGGGGAGAGTGGAATTGGAGATTGAGGTGATGCGTAGGTATATATGATTTTCCTAATTGTGTTCGGTTAATTCTGTTGTAGAAAGTTTGTGACTTTTAAATTAAATTTTCAAGGATTGTTGTTACGTGAAAAGATGGGATTTTTTTGGGTTTAACTTTGGGATCGAGTTCTGAAAATGGGGAGGAAATTGTTATGGTGATTGTTATAGTTTACATCATATGGACTTAAGAAGTGTCGCTAATATTTGTAGGTTTTGCATTTGCTACGGAGATATTTAGGTGAATATGTTAACGGGCTCTCTCTAGATGCCTTAAGAATCAGTGTTTGGAAAGGGTTGTCTCCTAATCCTTAAACTCCATGTGTTGTGTTAGTTTCTTATCTTTTTGTGAATCTCAAATATCCAACTATATGCCTTTGAACCTTATATTATGTTACTTGATGGCATTCTCGTCATCCCTTCGGTACTTTTAGCTTTTCCTAAAGAATTCCTTCTCTTTCCCAGGTGATGTTATACAAAAGGATTTGAAATTGGAGGCAGAAGCATTAAATGCATTAAAACTTCCAGTCACTGTTAAAGCTGGATTTGTTGGGACCATCACTTTAAAGGTAACCAAATTATCAACCACTGGAACTTTTACTTACCAAAGATAGACTTAAAATTTTCTACCAAGTTTGACTTCAATTTAGCGCAGAAGTCAGAAGAGTTGTTCTTCCTTCATCTTTTTTTCCCTTGTAGCATTTTTATGACTGTGTTGATTTCTTTATGACTGGTGTCTTTCGTGTTCCTAGTGAGGTTTGGTGGTGAGTTGAGCTAATGAATGAGTTTGGAATGGTTGATAATCAGTGTAATGACCATATAAATTGACTGTAATTTTCCCAAACTAGAAATTGCATAAGAATCATGATCTTCTCTTTATTCTTTTTATTTCTCACTGCTCTATAGTGTGCTTTTCAATCTTTTGCCTTCATGTTTATGTCTTTAGTTGAATTGTTTTTCTCCATTTTCTTTTATGATGACAGGTTCTATGGAAGAGTTTAGGCAAAGAACCAGTTATTGTTCTCATTGATCGCATTTTCATTCTTGTTCAACCTGCTACGGATGGTCACGCTCTAAAAGTAAGATGATATTTGTTGTTTTACAACTATAAATCCCCTCTGTTCCTCTAGTTTTGAATTTCATACTGGTCTTTGACTTTTTACATTTCTTATGATAGGAGGACAGAAGAAAATGTTTTGAAGCCAAACTTCACCAGATTGAGGTTATAACTTTATGCTTCCTTGCTTGTGTGTTTTGTGGCATTCTCGTAACTACCATAACTTTTATTGTTGTATTAATGTCATAATGATTTATCACCTGCAAAATGATTAAGTTTTTTATACTCCCATTTTTCTGCATAATGTCATAATTAATTTTTTTGAACAGTCTCTGCAGATTGTCATAATTTAATTTTCTTGAATCAGTCTGGCATGGCATATAAAATACCGTGATTCATTTTTTCATTCCAATTGATACTTTTCATCCTTTTCTCTATTTGGGGAAGCAAAATCGACAACGCTTGAAGCTACATTTAGGTCTAAGTTGGGAAGTGTATGGCCTGTAGAATTTTAGTTCTCTTTTAGTTCATCTGTCATAAGTGCGCTTCCATTAAATTGATATGTTTTGTCCAATTTCTCTTCTGGTTAAAGTTATTTCCTATTATTTCTACGACATCATCTTCTTCACTTTAGCCCTTATCTCAAGTTTAGATATTTTTATTGTGCTTAGCGTATTCAGGATAGTCTCAATGACACAATATCCAGTAACATGAAATCTCTGGAGATGGCACTTCTTATTCTCAATCAAGACGTCAACAAGATAGAGGGTATGAAGAAGGTAATTCTTTATGGATTGCGTATGATCCTGCCTAATGTATCTTTAGAAATTTTTCGTATCACATCAAATACATAACTTTGCAGGCCCTTAATGTTCTGTCTCGAGCTTTAGAAGCTGACCCAGCATCTGAAATTGGAAATCTTGTTGCTATCATTGTTTTAATATCTTTTCAACATTGAATGCAGACTGTTGAAGGACAGAAAAGAAAGGTTGAAGAAAGCGAGCAATTGCGGGTTGATTGATTGGTTTCTGGGTGGCTGTTATGAGGATTTCTGATTTGTTTCGTGTTTGTGAGTATCTTGTCTCTTGGTTCTTCATTATTTATTTATTTTTCTCTCGATGTCTTATAAATCTTAAAGGTTGTTTCTTTTTTGTTTCACCTGAAGAAAAAGATTGTTTCTTTTATCGTTTGACCGTGTTGTCATGTCCTGGTTCTCTATCTTTTTGTTTTATGAATTTTATTACCCATGATAATCTTCCAGTTGCTGTTCTTAGACAGAGCAGGGATGGAGGTCAGTTTATAACATATGAACATGACTTCCGTACTGGCTTTAAGGGGAATAATGTTGTGGTATGTTTTTGGTTAATATTTTTGCTACTACAGCTGATTGAATTACCTGTGCCTTTTACAAACCAAGGGTAAGTATTTTATCAATAACCACTTGAGCCTTAGGGTAATGTACCACAGGGATGCTGAGACAGAATCTGCTCGCATAGTTGGGTTTGAGGTTGCTCCAAATCGGTACTTTGTCATCTTCCTTTTTGTGATTTTGACGTTGCTTTTTTATTGTTTAAGTTATTTATGTAGTTACAGAGATCCTACGATTTGGCATTCAATCGTATATTCTATATTTGAGTCAAACATATGGCATTGCATGATTATTTTGAGGCACAAAAAGTTTCAGTAACCAAAGTATTTTTAGCATTTACATACATGTGTGTCCTTGATGGTGTGTATCTTTATTTTAAAAGCACGCTTTCCTTTTTGAAGATTAGCTTATACTGCTTGAGGCTTGGAATACCATTTTTTGTTCCAAATTCTTGTATCTGATATTTCTAACTATCATCAGTTGAAAACTCAAGATGAATCTCAGGAGGAGACAGGGTAGAAACTTGTTCATGTAGAGGCCTTCAGGGCACCTATCAATTTTGGATTGCTCTGTGTGTATGTTGGTACAGGTGTACAGATCTTTGGAATGACACTTGTTGCAATGATATTTGCTTTGCTGGGATTCTTGTCTCCTTCCAATAGAGGTGGCCTCATGACTGCTATGGTTCTTTTTTGGGTGTTTATGGGTATATTTGGTGAAAAAAATGTTAGAAATTGTATATTTCTTTAACATTATTTCTTGTAAATCTTACGTTCTTATTTCAACAGTCTTGTTAGTAAAGGAT